>SMMW01000635.1:555000-1155000 GCA_004794655.1 Marisa cornuarietis | reverse complement strand
GCTTGTGACCAAGCTTGCTGTGATGTGTGCCGATACAGATTGTCCAAGGCCCACAAGACGTTTTAGTCACGCGCGAGACCAACCCAACGGTCCTTGTTTGTTACGCAGATGGAGACTTAATCCAAGATTCGTCTTCCCAGCCCCCAAGATCCTCTTGTCAGCTTCAGCAACATGATGCGTTTGTCACGTTCGTGCACACACACACACACACACACACACACACACACACACACACACACACACACACACACACTCTCTCTCTCTCTCTCTCTCTCTCGAGGGCTTTATTTAAGGTTTAGTGGGATGTATGTTTTCCTAATGACTGGGTGGAGCTCAAGAAAAGGTGCCATGGGACAAAACTTGCCTTCTATTCTGAAGATACCCGCCTACGAAATCACCCTGCTTAGAAAAGGATTTTAACTACAGACTTCAGGACACGTTTGAATTGTCAAGGCTACATCCAATTACTGGGCCCCCATGTTAATTAGGTGATGTGAAGACAACGTGAAGTCACGAGTTTTATCTTGTTCTGTGCATGGTAATGATTGATACTTATAGGCGATATTTACTCAAATTTGGGGAAATATCATCTTAGACTGAGTTTTATTCAGTAAACAGAAAAAACAATACCTCATTAGACCTTTGATAAGACACATTTGTCTAATACTTGACTGTATTTGCCATAATTTTAAACAGCAGACATTTATTGAAAATGTGCCAAACAGATTTTCGCCAATGTGTTCAGTTGAGATGGGCCCACCACACCTGAATACACAGATGGCAAAAATTGGGGACGACAATTTTTGTGGTCGTTGTATTAGTGGTCTTTGCTCGATTATAGACCTCGCTTCAGTGAATGAAAGTTAAATGCCAGAGGCGAAGAAGGGCTGACACAGGTCTTTGCAGGAAGCCGACTATAGATGGCGCGCTGTAGTCTAGGGTCTGAGATTCAGTGCATCTTCCGCCGGCGTCAGTGTCATCGATTCCCTGGGCAGGCAAGGGCCTTTCACTGGCACACGCTAACGAACCCACAACATCAGGCGGTCATGCGCTGGCCGTTACAGCCACCACAGCTCCCGACATCTCAGAAATAGTTTAACGGGTCTCCGCCGGAGATGAGTGAGTAGAATTCATCAGCCGGCCACTGGGGCGTTTAGATGCTTGCCAACATCGGAGACTGAGAGGGGATTTGACTGGCGAGAGAGAGAGAGAGAGTTTTTGTCTCGGGGTGTACTTACAGTATGTTTTGACAGTATTGTGTATGTATATAAGCCTGTACCTTATTTGATACGGGGTTGTGGGGGGAGGAGAGGTGTGAACTGAGAGCAACGTATTTTTTGGAAAGCACGGACGCGAGGGCTTCCTGGTCTTCAGGAGAATCCTTTCAGGGGCTTAAGGAGTTAGTAAAGTGCCGTCCGTAATATTTGACACACGCGCTTTGAAGACCTCGAGTGAAGTAGAGGATCAAAAGAAAATAACCGAGCTAGAGAGAGAGAGATGTGGTGGTGGTGGGGGGGGGGGAGGATTCGATACCAAAGACCCGTGAACTATCATGTAGTTGGACTTTATAAAAGAATGTCAAATGCATTTTTCTTCTGTGCATGTTCATCTGCGCACACACGTTCTATATATATATAATCAACGCACTCACTAAAGACCTCGTCGTATTAGCTACTCCACTGTACGAAGGAATTCCAAGCACATTGTCTCCATCGTAGCTCAGCGGAAACCAGAACGAAAGCCACCTCCCACCTCCTTCAAATTGCAACTCGCAGAATGAAGCCGCTGGCAGTTCTCCACTTGTGCTGCTGGCGTGAGCGTCCATCACTCTGTGTCATGGACGTGGTGTCCGTCAGGGGTCGGCTGGCGCCTTGTGGTGGATTATGTTTCGCCAGTAACGCGTCGATTGAGTTTGACAGCGACCAGCGAGGGTGGGAGGTGGGTGGATCGGGAGGTTGTGCTTGGGGGAGGAGTGGGTGAGGCTACGAGCCTATGGGAGCGTGAACCACACTTGGACCTTGGCCTAATGTCGGCAGAGAGAGAGAGAGAAAGACAGACAGGGCTAGGTCTGAGTCAGTTGAGGACTGGACGGTAGTAACCTTGGTTACGACACGGTCAGCTGTATGCTGGTGCGTTGTGAGTATTTCTACATCCGGGCACATTAAACAGAACTGGCAAAAGGGAGAAAATATCGTTTTTGCACAAAGCACATACAGTTACATTTTTATCGTTTGTAGGGCTGCTCGACTAAATTTAACTCGTGTGTGTGTGTGTGTGAGAGAGAGAGAGAAGAAGAAGAACCTGTTTATTGGGTAGGCCATAAGCCCATTCCAAGGGGGTGTGTAAGAAGGAGAGAGAGAGAGAGAGGGAAAGAAACAAAGAAAGACACAAAAACCTTGGAAGACGAATAGCAAAGATCGGCAGAAGACCTGTATGATCAGTCTTTGGATGCCCGTTCAAGATTTTCAGAGAGGGTGGCAAAGAAATCGAGAGTCCGGAATCTCAAGTGCGAGGACGGGAAGGAGCTGTTTGCAGACAAAGCTGCGACTGATTTGAAGAAATTTGAAGAGGGTCTCCTGAAATGCTATCGGCTATGGTCTGCCATCTTTGACTGATTCTAGTATTCACAGCACTGTCTTGAGTTACAGCAGAGGCCAAGAACTTCTGCGTTTCATTGATCCGCATCCGCTTCATTTTAGAGGGAATTTCCTTTGGTCGAGGAAGAAAGTCGTCTCAGAAGTGTCGAGAGCTCCTCGCCTTTGATGATTGTAGTTAATTAACTTGAATACTGTGCTCTTTTCAACTTGAAAAAATTTTAAAAAACCTTGGCGGCTGGTGTGAGAGACATTGGTCCAGGAGCCAAGTATGTGAGGGAATACTGCATTCTTTACTTTTTCCTCCGCCAGCCTCCCCCCCGTCCCTTTAATGCCATTGTAAATAAACGTGGAAGGGTTTCAAGTCAAAGTTAGAAGGATTAGCAGCCTTAAAAATGCTTCGGAGAAGGAAAGTCCACAAAATTTCTTGTGGGTTGTCTTTAAATAAGAATTAAGCTATGTTTCTTGCGTGAAAGCACTTTGTAATGGGCTGGGGGACTTTACAAGAAGCGATAGACAGAAAAAGAAGTTGGGAGAGGAAATTAAAGAAAATTAAATTTAAAAAAATGTAAAAAAAAACCCCAAAAGAAACAAGAAAAATATCAATGGCAACGCACCCTAGTGGTGCCGTGCATTAGTGTTCATCTTAAAAAAGGGTAAGAAAGAATTATGGGGAGGTGGTGACTTGGGAGGAATGACAAAAAGGAAAAAAGACAAACAAAGCGTATTTTTTTTCTTTGCCACAAAGTTCGTATGCGCGCGCGCACACACACACACACACGCACGCACGCACGCACGCACGCACGCACGCACGCACGCACGCACGCACGCACACACACACACACACACACGAGGTAAGTCTGAAAACTAACGGGACTGGTGTCACAAACAATTTATTTCAATTCCAAACAGCAGCTTCCCTTTCAAAGTGATCCTGATATCTTGGTCAATCATTAAAGTCGACAACAATATTTTGCGGCGTTTGCTTCGTTCAGTGCGCGAGAAGAGACGGGAATTGCGGCAGGACCATCGGGGCAGCTTCATCACTACAATGCGCATGTCCACACCACCCTGAGCATCCGGCAGTTCCCGGGCGAGAAGAACATCGCCGTACTGGAACAACTTCCCTTTTCACCTGATCTTGCTCCATATGACTTCTTCTGTTCTCCCCCAAGTTCGAAGGAATCAGAGAGGGGACCCGTTTTGAAAGCGTGGAGGCCACCAAGAGAGTCGTAACGACAGAGCTAAGGGGACATTCCAGAAAAATCCTTCTTGCAGTGCATAGAAGCATGGCGGAGAAAGATGGAAAAGGGCATTGAACTCGAGGGGGATCACGCTGAAGCGGATACCATGTAGCTGTTTGGAATTGAAATAAATTGTTTGTGATACCAGTTCAATTACTTTTCAGACACACCTCGTATGGATATATATATATATAGATATATCTGGGGGAATAGAGAGAGGATACCGTGTCAAGAACAATATCTATATGCGTATAAGAACGGACTGTTGTCAAATGTACTTGTGTGTCTCTATCCTGTTGTCAACTTTGGGAACGGTGGGAATAACTGCCGAGAGAAAAAAAACCTTCAAAAAACCTTGTAACTACAAACAGGTCACAATCAAGTCTTTGTATTTCTTTAGATGACCGTCAACATAATGTCTGTCAAACGAAATCATTACAGCCATGTATGACATATAAATTATTTTATTTATTTCATTATTTTCGATAGAGGAATTAATCTTTTACGGGTAAGAATAATAAAATCGTAAGACCCAAAACACCCAGCACTGCAATTATTGATGTTTCAGTCTAGTTGTATACAGTTTAGTTAGCTGTGGAAGATGTCCTGTGAGACAGACGATATTGCTGTTTGGCATGGTGATCTTTATCTCGTTCATTAATTATTTGCGAAGATTTTTCAGCTCGCATATATCTGAGGAGGAGAAACTGAATGCGGGTGTGCTTGGATGTCAAGTGTAAGAATCAGACTGCCGCCGCCGCCGCCGCCGCCGACGACGATGATGATGATGATGACTATGATGATGATGTAATTTCCTATACCGATGCATGTGCACAGTATCTTATAGCACATATACATTCACTAGCAGATATATGTACACACACGCACCCAAGTATCGCACAGCTCGATACAGATCAGACTTAAAGCACAGAGAATGCAGACAAGCAACAAATATTCAGCTGATAACAAAATTCATTAATTCATTCATTTATTCCTTGAGCTGGTTCGCCGGAAATTGTCGTCGGGGGAGAACTGGATAGAAACAGTGGCTGACAAGGCTCCCCACCCAGACCTGACTTAATATTAAGCAGCGGTAAAGCAAGACCTGCATGGCATGGCCAGATCATACTTTTATGTTAGCCACCCAAGTTTATGTCTGCTTTGGCCTCGACCATTTTTCAAGGTGCCCATGACAAAAGACTTCGTGTGTTGTTTCCCATGGGCAAACCAGACCAGTTTGCTCCACTCTACCATTGCCACAAGGTATTACTCCATACATATTTGTTAGTCTTACGTTTATTGTAAGCCATTTCCTCAGACATTAAATTTTGGTCTCGAGTGCCTGGGTTCTAGTTCTTTCTCGATACATCAGGCAAGCAAAGTCCACGTGTTGTATTCGAAGAATAGTCCAATATTAGAATATTCAATGGAATAGTTTTTTTTACTCATGTTACTGGTGGGATTCATTCGTTTCCTATTTTTGTTAGAGCGGCTGTTAATATCTGATCTGATCTGACACTTGTAGTGATTCAAGCTCACACTAGTCTAACTTTAAGCACAACTCGTGCAAAGCTCAGTTGTCAATCTTGAAGTTGTTGTGATTTATTGGCCAAAACTTGTGGTAAATCGCTCTGTTTATCTGCTTTTCATCGTCACATTTTTTCCCTTACCGCTCTTCTTTGTCATCACTGATGAAACAGTCACACGTTTAAGCCCTCTTCATATATACGAGAAATTATTCATGATGATGATAAGGCCCACTTCATGCTATTCTCATTGACCTCATCTGTGCGATCTGAAAATAGTTTAACGTTATTTATGACAATATAAGTAAGAAGAAATCAATAGAAGCTCTTGGATGACAAGCTTAAATTAGTGACTGTCTTCGCACTCGAAGGTGACAAGTATGGCCAGTTAGGAAAAGAGTCCAAAAACCGGGACGTGAGTAGGACCAGAAGGTAGATCTTGCCCACCGACAGGACTGAAAAGGCCATCAGCAATTATCGCGGTTCCAGGACGAGCTAACAGCGACCAGAGCACGGTCCGTTCTCTGGGGCCAGACCACGTTTCCAGAAGGTTTTGACACGGTGGCGGACGACCATTAACGACCGCGATGACGACACCTCGGCGACTAGAGCCTTTCGCGCGCTGCGCGTGCTTGCAACACGTATCCGGCGAGAGGCTGATGGGAGGTGGGTGCAGACCTGGGGGGATCCCTTTCCTCCCGTTACCCGTACCCCCCTCCCGCTGTCTGCGGATAATATGCTGGCAACAAAGGACCAGCACCCCGGGACACGAGCGGACTACTGCGACACAAATGAAGAAAAATGACCCCAAGGTTGCCGGTGGCTCGTCGGTCTATCTTTAGCTCTTGGGTAGGTGGTAGTAGTGGGGGTAGGTTTGTGTGGGTGATAGCGGAGGAGTCTCTTTGTGACGCCGTACGACAGAAAATCGCCATCTGCAGCAGACAGTGCAGGCTTTCACCAAGATTTCCCACAGGTATGGTCACCGCTGAAGAAGGCAGACTTTTCAGAAGCTTTGATGTCAGCATTAGAAACCTCGGCTCCTCGGACTTTTCCCACCCTAATCCCTCAAAACCCTAGTGCGAAAAAATAGTGCACGATGGAAAATAGGTCGTCTGCTGGTGCCTTTCTGAAACTTGTCACAAACATATGTGGTATGTAAAGTATACCACTGGTGACTGTCTAGGTATTGCTTTTAAAGTCTCAAGCAACATTGCACTGGAAGGCAAACACTTTCAGGGACAGGATAGCATCTGCAGCAGGTAGGAAAGTTTCTCGCTTCTCCGAAATGCAGACGTCCATTGCCAGCAGCAAGGGATGGAAATGGAAGTGTGATGGCCATGGAGAGCTTCAAGTATTATGTTCTCCACAAAAGTGTTGAACAGCACAGGCGATAGGGGGGGGGCAACTTTGACGGACACTTACTATAGTGTGAAGGAAAGCTCCTATTTGGTTACTCACTGAGCTCCTATACAACCAACATTCTAATGACTGAAACGAGACCTTTTTCGATGTTGAATTTTCGCACCACATGCTGTAACCCCTCGTGGCAGACAAGGAGCAGTTAACTGCAAACGTACTAAGCTAGCTAACTTCTGCCACTCCCAACCATCCCCACACACTTTCTGACAGATACATGACAGTTGTTGAAGGATATTATGCAAGTGTTCGGGAGAAATGAAGTAACTAAGTACCTAGTTAGGGAGGACAAATCAGCCTCACTTTTTCAATCGCCCATCATCTTAACGATCACCCCATCCCCTGCATCTTAGAATTCTTGGATAGCTCCTACCCACCTCCCTTCCCCCCCGGGGCGGAAAGAATGGCTTGAAACGCACCCCGCCGCCCTCCAGGCCACTCGCTCGTCATTTATTAAAGCTGGCACTGGCTATGGAGAAGGCACGTGCATGGAAAGGCTGTGGTGAGGTCAACTGTAAGGCACGGCACAGGGCAAAAACAAAACACGTGACGTGGAGGGTGCCTAGAAAAATTCTTCCTCGAAGCTATATAGTGAGAATATTGAGAAACCGGTCAGCGTCGAGGGCAAAGTCGCTCCCGGTAAATTGTTTCTTAGAGTCTAAAACAGCCCTTACTTGGAAGCAGGTTTGATGTTTGAAACAATCTAAAAAACATGGTAAGAGATGCTGCCCCCCCAAAAAAAATATAACACAGGCGGCAGAGTTCAGGCGAAGTTAGGATTCGATATTTAACAACATTGTTGGGGCAATGGGCGTCTTTCAAGAACAGCAATGCCTTTTCTTCGATCAGTTCTTTGGAAGGAAGTATTGAGGGCTGTCCGCTCCTGTTTTAAGTGCATGGCACGCACGATATTTAAAAACTGTCTTACTGATGATCGTCATAACCTGCAGGCTGGCTATGTTGCATATGGACCTTTTCTCTTGTCTGTCGCAAGGACTGTACCGGGGGAAGTTCCTTTCTCTGTAGAGCTGGTGGCACGCGTTTCGGAGAGAGATGTACGTGCATTTTGTGTTGTCAACAAACGTTGGCCGCAACTTCACTGGCCAGCTCGTTTTCCAGCCTCTCTGCTGACTGTGCTCACAGGGATTCAGGATGATTTGATTGACTTATGTGCCCCTAGGGAAAATGGAGGCTGGGAGCCGTGGAGCCAGGCCATCAGCTGCTAGATTTTGTTTACGTTCCTCTGATTTGTACAGTCTAGAGTTAGTTTACAGTTTGGCAGGTCAGGCACATGTATTTGTACAGTCTGGAGTTAGTTTACAGTTTGGCAGGTCAGGCACATGTATTTGTACAGTCTAGAGCTAGTTTACAGTTTGGCAGGTCAGGCACATGTATTAGTTTTAACTCACAATTCTATCTCATGCTTTAATGGACAAACAGAACGCAACCTTTTTTCTGGTTAAGTTCATTTTAAAATAACAATTTCCAAAATATGAGGACATTATTCTCCTTCCTTTTAAAGATATAAGCCTTCAAACATCGGCATTCTCACCTGCAACTAGGAAGGCGGGAAAAATTTATCTCCTGTACTGAAGAGTTCTTACGAGCCCTGAATATTTGTAACAGCGAGTGTGGATGTCTTCAAGTCAAATGAAGAAACATCACTCAGGTTGTCGTGTTCAAGAAGCGATATTTTTTTTGCCCCAAAAATAAAATAGCTGAGTTTGGAATACAGCCCTACAGGTTGGAACTTTATTTAGAAGCTTCGAATGAAGTTAAAATGGCCCAAACTGATTTGATTCAACAGACTGGTAAGTCAATCAGATCAAAATTTAATGGACAACAATCACCGTCATTGCAGTCTACATTGTATTATTACTCATTGTCTGTTACTAAGTGGGCGCATTTGACTTAATTTTCCCATGAGTATTATTGTTAATAAAATGTAAACACGTTTCAAAAGTGTTTGTCTAAGAGAAACTCCTGTAATTTATTTGATGGTTTCAAACATTGCATTTTTATTTTATAGTTACAACTGACTGCTGATAAGAATTTTTTTTACAATTGAAAATATAATGATAGTTTGAAACATAGTTATCGATGTAAAAACTTATTTTTTCCTCATTTAGTTGCATGCAAAATTTTCTGTTTTCTTACTGATACTCGCACGTTTATCACTCTCTATCTTTTTCCTTTTTAGCTGTTTCGATCACGCACATCAATGATGCCCTCACACTGTCAGTTGTTTTAAGCATTATGCTGGATAAAGATACGACTGATGATGTGTTTGTGACTGTCACACGATGTGACTTGTAGACCAGACGGTGTAGAAACTGTCGATGTTGCATATCTGATGTTTGATCTACCAGTAGTCGTAGTTGGTTTAACATCTCGTGCTGTTGAATAGTAAGCACTGCTGTAGGAATAAGATTTTTTCGTTTTATTGAAAGTCCCAGACTTGCTTGTACTGTATAAGTGACTGGATAACAATCGATTTTGAAATGTTTTGAGCAAATTCTTGAGTACGGTGTGGGGACGAAGTTCGCATGGCACGTTTGAACAAAGCAGAGATCTGTATATACACATCTCTGAACAAATTAAATACACTGGCGTTTGCTGCCATTATCTTTCGGATTTCCTTCATGAATACAAACTAACTCCATCTGAGTGTGGAAGAGAACATTCAGCACCAGCACAATGTTTTCTTTTACCAAGGATCGCATCTTTTCTCTTCGACTTCAGCTAGAACAGACAAAGCTATTTTTAGAAATACCTCCGTTTCGTCACTTCCTGTTTTCTCGACAAATCTTGGTGTGCTTAAGAGAAAAATTTTAATATAAAATCTTTCATGTCTATTTCTCATAAAATACTACCGAAATATGTTTTTGTGATATTTTGTGCTCTGTTTCTATCGATTTTTGCTAAGCAATCGGGTTGGGCTTTAACCTTCACTCGCTTGTCCGCCAAATCACATCAAGGAGGGCGAAACCGGCATCACCTTTGGATCATCCGTCAGGAATCTGGGATTTATTGTCACTGCTGACATAACTCTTGATAAACAAGTTACGGCTGTCTGTCAGTCTGCCTGTTATGAGCTACGTAAGATCACTACAATTACGACAACTCCTTGCTTGTCGGCTACCACGAATACCTTCTTCACAAACTCCAGAAAGTGCGAACTCTTTTGCACTTCTGTTACTAAGAGCTAGGAAGCAGGACCATGTCACTCCTCTCCTTCGTTTTCTACACTGGCTACCCGTCCGTTCTCGCATTCAGTACAAACTGTCTGTGATGTGTTTTAATTTCTCTACAGGCTCCTGTCCTGACTATTTCTCTGAACTTCCCTTACATCCCGGCCAGGCAACTCCTCTCCTCGTCTGACGATCGTCTCCTAACTATTCCTGTCACCAGAACAAAAACATATGATCACAGGATTTTAATTACTGTTCAGAGAAACAATGGAACTCTCCACCTTTCCGCCGACTACCCCACAATTGAATCTTTTAAATGTGCACTGAAAACACACCTCTTCTGTAAGCATTACTCCTAACAACAGTCCAACAATGGTAGTCCTTTGTCACACCCTTCCCCCACTTCTATGCTTATTACTACTTCCCTACTCGTCTTCCTCTGTCAATTCACGATGCACTCAGTCCTTGTTACTTGGATCCTCTTTGCGTTTTCTGTATTTGTCTTTCATTCGTCATCGGTACTGTTGTTTATTTATTCCGTCGTTCATATGTTATTTGTTTGTTCTTCTGTCCCTAGCATGTTGTCCATGTCTTGTTCTTGTTCTTAAGCGCTACGAGAATGATCGTTAAGAGTGTGAGTATGTGCTATACAAATCTTGTGCGGTTATTATTATTATTATTGATTTGTGTGATGATGATGATGATGATGATGATGATGATGATGATGATGATGATGATGATGATGATGATGATGATGATGATGATGATGATGATGATGATTGTTGTTGATGTTGTTTGTAAGCACAGTGGGCTCACTTTCTGCATCGCTTACGTTGTTCATGATGGCGTTAGTCACCGAGCTCTCGGTGTGCACTATGATCTTTCGCCACACCCACCTCGTGGTCCACTGCCTCACTGCTTCCACTACACTGCACACATTCTTATAATTAATAAGTAAGGTAGAGAGAGCCGACCATTCTCGCGGAACACAGAGTAATCTTAATCGCCTTCACAAAGCACGAGATGCCGCAGGCTGTGCTGCATGCATCCACGTGTGCATGGATATCACTATTAGTCTTGAAATACACACCGCCATTAAAAGTCTAAAGAAAAGTCATCCACCAGGATGCCATTTAAAAAAAAAAGTCGATGCCCGGTTTAACTTTGTTCACACTTTGTTCCTGTGGTGTTTCACGAAAATTCAGAATTCGCCGATGAAAAAAGCTGACGACTAGTATGACTTGACTTTCCTCGCCAGACTTTGCAACTGTCGTCTGGATGCCCTCGCTTGCTGCTTGAATGTCAGCAGCTGATTATACAAATCTCACAGCTTTTGTTAGCCCAGGGATAAAGTGCACTGGCACGTTTCAGTATCTGTCCCTAAAAACACTGCAGGCTGGGAAGGACAGACTATTTTTTTCCCAACAAATAATCAACCACAGACGACGAATAAGGCCTATTAAAAAAAAAATGCAAAGCTTCATTTATATTTCTATACGATTCGAATGCTAAGAAGAACTCGTTAGTATAACACAAGACCTCTGTGTAGATGTTTCTGTTTTCAGTATACTGTCTGATGGCATGTGATAAGGGGCTAAAGTGGTTAGGTCCCCATTTAGAACCAAATGGTAACTGAATATCGAATACCGGAGTCTCCTCGGCACTGCCGTCCATTTTGCAGGCCAGCCCGGCGATCTTGTAATCAGTCAGGTGGGTGGGGACCGACCTACACACGGATTGTAGGTCTATTTCGGAAAAAAATAGCCGGGCTTTGAAATACCATAGCTTGATAACGTACATAATGATCTTGATAGTCATTCATAGCTCAGCCTTCAGGGGCCAGTTGCACAACGCATTTCTAATTTTAAACACTTTTAGGCCTTAACTCTAGTTAGATAATCAGTTTAAAGTGCACACCACAATTTTAGAATTTTTTAAACTAAAACTACTTTAAGTAAGATAAAGTTGTTTAAGTCTGACTTTCCGTTCTGTCAGTACAATTTTTTGTATGTTCTTGTGCAGTGCATCAAAATGGCTAAGAAGAGATTTTGCTTCTTTAGAACAGTTTTAAGGTTTAGAAACATGTCGTGCAACCAGCGCCAGGTCTAGTACCGTTATAAACAAGACGAACGGCTGACTTGTCATCTGCTGGAATAGATGCTATCAGGGTGGTGATAGTGGGTTTTGTTGGAAGGTACAGCCCTGGGCTAGTCTGTGACCCTAATTGTGACCTCAGTTCACAGTTACCTCCGGCCTTACACCCGGTGCCACCGACGATGGAGGGTTTTTACAATAAGCGGCGTTCACCTCCTTATCCTGTTCGATTATACGATATCCATTTCCAGTTCCGTCGATTAGAAAAGTTTTAGTCAGGATCAAGTTCATGCCTCCAGACATTAAGCCTAGTCGATACTGAATTGTAATGTTCTAAGAATGGACTGTTGAAGGGGTTAGGCCGCAGGAACAGCGATCGGGGTTAAACTGTATGCAGACTTCTCCTCCCCCCCCCAACTCGGTCCACGCCCCTTATTGTTCTTTCTTTCTTTCTTTCTTTCTTTCTTTCTTTCTTTCTTTCTTTCTTTCTTTCTTTCTTTCTTTCTTTCTTTCTTTCTTTCTTTCTTTCTTTCTTTCTTTCTTTCTATGGCATTATACTTGAGTTTTTTGTGTCTTTTTACGCAAAGCAGCTGTAGCCAGATGAGAGGAATCGCTTCCCCAGTGAAACTGCGCAGCCGCCTGTTCAGTGCGATACTTGTTGTCATATTGCATCACAGAATTTCAGTTCACCGGTCATTGCCGTGAAGCTCCAACAGTCTTTGAGTCTGGACCCCGACAGTTCGTTTTCGTTAGTTTCACTCCACATCGCCGGCGACACGCTTTCCAGCTTCGCTTTTCCCATTTTAACTGTTAGTGTCGCGCGTTCTCCGAGGTTATATTCCTCAGTGTCATCCACTATTAAGGACTAAAATAAAATAAAATTGACTTTGATGAAGGACTTCTCACATTTCCTCCTGTGCCAGAGGTAAACATGCATTAGAAAAACTCTTCCATGCCGACTGCTAGTGCGCTGCTGCTTGGAGGAGGAGCAATAAAACAACAACCTGTCGGCTCATGTGTTATTGCGCGCTGACGCTAGTACACTGGCGGTAATCAGGATTCTCCTTGGGTTGTCACCTCCCTTATCTACAGACTTCCAGATTCCACCCCTTCCAGCCCTCTCGCAAAATACCCGCTTATATGACATTATATGCCTCTCATCCTCGAACTTCCTTGACCGCTTATATGACACTATCTGCCTCCCATCCTCGGACCTCCTTGACCGCTTATATGACATTATCTGCCTCCCATCCTCGGACCTCCTTGACCGCTTATATGACATTATCTGCCTCTCACCCTCGAACCTCCTTGACCGCTTATATGACACTATCTGCCTCCCATCCTCGGACCTCCTTGACCGCTACGATTGGTTGCACACTAGGTGCCCTCCCAACCTCTCCACCCCCGCCTGTCCACCGTCACTACTTAAAGCTGAGCTAACCCTCTTACACTAACCTCCACATGTCGACAGAATCTTCAGGGGATTTTTTTTCGGTGGTGGAGGAGAAATTATTGATCGTTATTTCTATTACAAAAGAATTAATTTTTAAATACGTTGGTATTAAAAATTCATCGCTGTTGATATAAACGATGAAAACTGTGAACCTATGACAACAGCACAGCGTCCGTTTTAGACAACTTTTAGATGGCGCAAGTTTTCCTGTTTGCTCGAGCCAAGACGGAGAAAAGAAAAGATTCTATCAACTCTTTCATTTACCTGTTCATTTCGGGATTAACACAGAGTCGGATGCCGACAATATGCTCAAATTTCAAGAATTCCAGCAGAGTGTCCTTAAACATCTTGCAGTGATGGCGTGGGAAAGATAAAAGGCCGTTCTCTCGAGAACCTCCTTAAGATTTGTGCAATACGATTGAAATATTTTCATTGGAGAGCCACATCAAGAATTCTATTCATCGGACCAGAAAGAGACAAAACAAAAGTTTGCTTTGTTTGGCAAAGTTGGTTTCTATGTTCATCTACGCTTTTCTTCAGATGCGTGTTGTCACAACGCAAACCAACTTCGTTTACACTGGTTTCTGAATTTGAAAATATTTTTCAGAAAGAGAAACATGTTTAATAAAGAAGCTAGTTAATCTTAGAAAGAAGATAATAAGCAGCATGTTTCATCAGTCAGCAATTTGTCTTACTTGGTTTGTTGTTTAGGGCATCATGTGCTGTTTGAACCCTAACAGTCGCGGAAGGGAGACAAAAGGATTTGTGTATTTAGAAAAGCGACAATGCAATGGCTCTTGTTTTTTTACACATACATACATACATACATACATACATACATACATACATACATACATACATACATACATACATATGCTCTTTTATTACTGAAAAAATTGTATCAGCATCAATACTTTCTTAGATGATGATGATGATGACGGATTTGTAAAAGGCTATCAGTAGCACAATTAAATTACTTGTATTGGCCAAAAAGAAGAACTGTGTAGCTTGTATCGTCAGTGTGGGATAAACAATGCATGAAAACTGCGTGAAAGAAGTTTGGCTACAGATGTGGACTTTGTAAATCTCTTCTGGAGAACATGAGTAGTGCCTTAAGAAACATGGTCACCAAGCTAAGTCCGCCGCGATTAATAGGGTTTGGCTGATTTAGCAGAATTCTTTTCTCGAATCTCAACTACATGAAAATTGCATTTGTATTGATCGCATGAAGGACGATTTAAAAAGGTGTGCTGTGTGTGGATGGACTGGAAAGAAAGAAAGAAAGAAAGAAAGAAAGAAAGAAAGAAAGAAAGAAAGAAAGAAAGAAAGAAAGAAAGAAAGAAAGAAAGAAAGAAAGAAAGGGGTTGAAGAAGAGAGAAGCGGTGAGACGGGAGCTGTAAGAAAACTCGCCACAAATATAAATGCATACGTATTAAGAGGAATGTTGCAAGTGTGGTCGATGCGGTGAGTGTTGACTAGCACGATGCAGCCATGCAAGAGAGCGATTCAGACAGTGGCGCATTTTGCGATTGCCTGAAATTACAAACCTCTTCATCGTCCTCCTATATGTATCTGTCAGGCGGGCAATGGCACAGACCTATCTTATGTACTTGGTGGTGCTAATGCCAAGGCCACAGACCACCCTTCTGACAAACATCCTGCATGATGGCGCTTCACACAGTTTGCCTGCTGATTAACTTTGTCCTCGCAATCTTATTATTTTTTTTTTCAGGGACGATGTTGTAAAACTTCGGAAATCACACCTCACTAAAAATGTAATGTTTCATCCTCAAGGGCTTATGGTTGCTTTGCAAGAGCCTGCACTTTCAGCGAGTTTAGTAAAACAAGCTTGGAACTGTTCGTGAAGGTCTTTGTTCTCTCCTTTTTTTTATAAAACAGGTTGAAAACTGTTCAGTTATGTATTTTTTCATTATAGTAACAATCAAAAATAAATAAAAGGTCAAAATAAAAGAATAGTTTTTTTGTAACTTTGACACATGAAAAAGACTTGTCCCTTCTTATTTGCACAAATTCTTTTCAAAATCGCTGTCAGCGTCAACAAGATTTGTAAGGTGTATCATATGGAGATGATTGAAAATTATAGAAAGTGTCAAAAAAAAAAAATAAAGAAAAAGAAAATCATGGAATGAGTGAATACATTCATCAAATTTGCAGTCACACGATAGGCCCTTGAGGAAGTATTTCGCTCTTCTCCTCCAGCCTCCTGCTCTACATTAAAGAAGCCCTTCAGAGCTGCTATTGCCTAGTTCATAGGGGACTTTAATCTGTTGATTAAAATGGAGTTGCAAAACAATCTAACACTTTTCCTGTTAAAAAAGCAAGTGAGTGGATCTTTGGGGGATTATATTCCACGTCTTGTAGCGACTCCAACTCTCCAACAGAAACAACAGAAGCATTACTGATAGCAACAATGCCTCACCAACGAACGGTTGCAATAAGTTTTATTTCTAAAAAGAATAAGTTTACAAAAAATATGAAATGAGAAAGAGCAACGTTTCATCGCGCTCGATCTCTTGTCCTCAGCTGCGGATATTAGAAACTCTCTAATGTTCTCATGTTGCAATGAAGGATGACCCGTCGGTACGTGCGAAGAGCTACTTTCTTGAATGTCCGATGCCATTCTGCCCGGACTGCTTATCTCGGCCATGTAGGGTTCACTGGGTGTTTGACAGAAGCTGAGTGAGAACGGCTTCTCTTCGCCGTGATGAATGACAAACGCTTGCTGGGCGACCGAGGGTCTCGGCTGATGTTGTCTCCAGTCGGCCCTTACCATGACAGAGACGGAGCGTAAGATTGGGCAAATTCGCCTCTCCAGACACAAGAGCGTAATGTAACGGCCCAAGCGAGGTTTATTCTAGAAATGAACTGCACGAAACCTTCGACAGGCCTCTCTCTCTCTCTCTCTTTCTCTCTCCCAGGGTGTGCCTGAAAGGAAACGGTCCTGCGACAGACCGGCTGGTGTTGTTTGTTGTCGTTGCTGTCCACACGCCAGTGTGCTGGAGCTCAAGACCTTTCCTGAATACCGCTTAGTCAGGCTGGGATTTCATTTTTGAATTTTTTTAAAGCTAAAAAGTGACGTGAAAGGCAAATGTTAAATGTTCCCATGCCAAGTGACCAACAGGATGTGGTTAAGGGGTTCACCGTGTCAAGGCAGGGCCCAACCATCTACTTCCATGGCCATGTACCTTTTCTGATAAATCATGTATCCTGTTTCTGTCAGATGGGCAACAGGGAGACAATCAAGCCCGAGACCTCAAACAAGCAATATTTTAGTCCAAGGTGGACCGCCCGCACCACCAGGGCTGGAGGCACAGACATTACGAGCTCCTAACCAGACGGTAAACGCCTCGCTATTAAAAAGATTTGTAATTAATAAAAATTTAGTTGACCAGCTAACATGCTTATGAAGTATTAGCAATTTAACGAGGAACTGCGCCACAGACTCTAGGCTACTGCTGTAAAACACAACATCGTCCAAAGGATTGAATTTAGACCATCACATCTTCTCGTGGACCGCGTTTGACACCAGCAAGCTAGCACCACATCAGCCATTATTTTTTAATCTTTTGCTTTGCTGTTCACATTTTCATTTGCCTGCTTGCATGTTTGTCTTGTACTTGCATGTGTTTCCGTGTCTCACCTGTACTGCCGAGAAGCCAGCGGAGTGAGTTTGAAGCGGGAAGAGAAGTGTGCTCTCACGGGTCCTTTCTCGATGGTCATCGTGCCGTTTGATTTGCTGCACTGTACCACTCCTGCGAGTGAGGGCCCGTCCATCCACTGCACCCGTCCCTCCTCGCTGCTGACGTTCAGGTTCAACTGTTTGACCTTTGGGCACGCCCACACTGAAACTGAGAGACAGGAGACATAGACATCATCAGAGAACAGCACTGGCCTGCAACGGAAATGTGTCCAACAGGACGTTTTGTAACGAATGCAACATTAGCTCGGTGTGATGAACAAAATACCATTCAAAATAAGAGATACAATCGGGCTCAAACAGTAAAGTTCACGTAGACTAATCAGAATCCTGGTTCGATGATTAGATGTACCGAAGTCAAAGAGTAAAATAATTTATGCTTATATTTAGATAAGAATAAAGAGTTTGGAAGTGGGGAATGAAAAGTATGAGTAGGAAAGGTTGGCCGCATTTGATACCGATCCATAAATGGGGTAAATGTAGTAGTCTTTTAGACAATAATGGTTAATAATAAACCCGCGCATGAAAACCACATGTGTATACATGCAGACACATCGAAGAACACAAACAAAGTAAACACAAAAGAACAACACGTCTAACAGCGCAAATGTGTAGCCATTCACATACTGAGAAAGGGAAATTTCTAATCTCATCAAACTTTTTCAGTCGCATTATTACTGTGCCCGGACAAAGAGGCTATAATGGGGCTCTCGGTGTAATTGTCTAACGTTTACTGAAATAGCTCTTCGTAAATTGTCTCAGCAGCCATCGCTTCCCTTGCAAAATTAGTTTTCAATCAATTTTTCGTTCAAAGGTCGTGCTCCCACTGGCCTTTGTTACGAGCACTCAGAGCTGTATTGAGAATTGAGATTTCTGACAATGGCACAATCATATTCGCATTATGCGATGTTTTTTAATTCTATTTTTGTAGCACCACATGGCGTTTATTTTTAGAACTAAATCATTCAGCAGGTGAATACAAGAAATCCCCCGTGAAAGCACAAAGAACGGGTACAACTGTAAAGCACAATTTGATGATGATGATGATGATGATGATGATGATGATGATGATGATGATGATGATGATGATGATGATGATGATGATGATGAGCTAGCTTCAGTCTCCTTTATTTAAGCTGAATGGAAAAGAGCGGGTAATACTCGATATGTGCACAGTTTATAAATTACAAAGCAGGACTATGGATGGAATGATGGAAACACTTTCAGTCGACTAAATAAGCAACACACACTGGCTGCATTTTACGCAAAGTTTACTGGTAGAAAAAAAAACCATGAAAGTTTATAAATGAAGCAGACTGTGAAAGTTTATAGGTGGAAGCCGAACGCGAAATAAAAAAAAAGTAATGAGGAAAGTCAGACAGACATGAACAAAGACAGAAAGAAAGGAAGGAAGAAAGGGAGGGAGGTTATAAAATATTCAGACATTTGTTTATGACAAAAATGCTTTATTTTTTAAATTTTATATTTGGTAGTTGTGGTCGAAAAATCCGGGACCAGACTTTGTACAAAAGGCTACTCGTGTCCTCTACGTGATAACTCTTCCCGACCACCACCGCCACCCAGCCCCCATCCCCTCCCCTTTTCATTGCATTATCCGTAGACGAACTTGAATCAAGTAGATTCACTTTCGACTTCATTTACATAATGAAGACCGTGGCCGGCCTCTCGCTCTCCGCAGAACCCGCGCACGTGGACCAGGCGGTGGACGATGTGCGATGGGCGGTCTAATGAGGGCGCCACTTGCAGGAGCCTGTGCGTGTCGTAATGCGTTTTGAAAACTGGCGAGCGGCGCGCTCAATAAACGTGAAATGGACGCCTGTCCAGTGTGTGTAGCGAGACGAGTTATTCCCCCAAGAACAAAATTGGAAGTGGAAGGTAGAGGCGCCATCGTGCACTTTGCCCCGATGGGATGCCAGGCAGCAGTGAAGACGTGCTTGCGCCATCTACCGGCCTAAACGAAGGATAACTGTTAGAATCTTTTGAGCGTAGAGGGAGATAACATAAATATAGGTGGACGGTTATTTAGTCAGTCAATAATGAATCTATGAGAGAGCCAATACTCCCGTTGTCTTTGGCAGCACTCGGCGGGGATGGGTGAAGCCATGGGTCAGTGTGGATGGTTGGTAGTAAGTAAGAGAGGGTAGATGGAGAAAGGTGAAGGACGGAGAGAAGAGGGCATCTGTGCGTGCGTGCGTGCGTGCGTGCGTGCGTGTCTATGTGTTCTTGTAGGCCTGTACGTTTGTAGGTGTGCGCTTAACACGGACATCATCGATTTAAGCAAACTTCCGAACAAGAGGATGCTATTTGGAAACGGGAAATGGAAGATGGTCCACCGTAGGAGATGCATTATTGATGTCGGGGGAACAAAGGAAACCAAAACTTGGTGGGAAAAAAAGACATTCAGGAAGCTGTAAGAGCGAACCTAGTGTAGCGACAGTGACAACAGGTTGGAAAACAAACTAACAAGCACACACACACACACACACACACACACACACACACAGAGAGAGAGAGAGAGAAAAAGAGAGTAGGAGGTAAGGGGAGAATGAACATTTGAAAGAATTCCCCTCACCACCCAAAGAAAGGAAGTTAAGAAAAGAAGGAAGGAAGCAAGACACATAGATGAAAAAACAGATGAAGAATAAAGGAAGAAACGTAGAAAAGAAGAAACTAAAATTTAAATTAAAATATACAAAGTAAAAGGATAAAAAAAATCTAACCAAATCGAAAATATATCTGTCATTATTTTTATTTTTAAACGGGCTGCTGTGGTAATCTTCGATGAATAAGAGACCTGTTTGAAAAATGGCGTGGAGAAAACTCATAAAAACTGGCGAGAAAAACTAGGAAATTGAATGCAATTATATATTTGGGTCCTGGTGGCTTGTGTGTATGTTTGCGTGTTTGCGTACACATGAATGTGTGTTCATGCGTGTGGGAGGACTTTTTAATTTTCGTGGGTAAATGCATGCCGGTGTTTTCGTCCAAAATAAGTGGTGACGGAGGCTTTCATCTTATTGTGTCTTTTTTCATCTTATTACAAAATTGCTGCCGCAAATAACAATAATAAGCTGCTCTCCCCTTCCCTCGACCGCGAGATGACAACAGATTAGCTCCGAGAAAGACACCGAGATTTACTTCCCGTTCTTCTGAAAGGGAAGCATTTTCCTTTGATTTATGCATATTGAATCTAGACCGCCGGTGGATTTCTCTGCTCAGCGCTCTGGCCTGTCAGGTTCTGACAAAGTGGCAGCTGAGGAAAGCTGGCAGAGTGGAAGAGAAAGCCTCTCCCCGAGCTATGACACAGTCGACCTAATTGCCTTTTGGTCTCGAACTGCCTCTCGATGCGATGGCTCGGCAGGACGCGAATTCTCTCCCTCGTGGATAGTATGGAGTCTAGGCCTAGTCGACAGTCAGCTTAGTGAACCAAGATACTCGCTTGTCTAGGGGACTGATTATAAAACTGAACATCCACCTCAAAAAAGAGAAACAACCAACCAACCAACCAACCAACCAACCAACCAACCAACCAACCAACCAACCAACCAACCAACCAACCAGAATGGACAGTGCAAGGATAATGTCTGAGGGTACACTCTTAAGCTCTTCTGGTTCTAGTAGTAATATTAGTCATGCACGACCAATAGCTGCGGATACACGGTTGGACTTTTCCGGGTGCCATCTATACTAAAATGTGCGTTTATAGGATGGGTAAGGAAGGACGTCTTGCCATTTTGTTGGGATTTTCCTCCCACTTCATGGCTGATGTTGTGTCTGTCTCGGTAGGGTGTCATCACTAAAATGCCATGTTTCTGCTGGCGAACTGTCTCCTTTCGCATTTTCAGACAAAAGGGCGACAGAGGCAGACGATGAAAGTTAATGTTTTGGGGCAGGCCTGCGGAGGAGTGCCTGCAGCGGTATGGTCGGCTGCGACATCCTGGCGGCGCGAAATGCCAGGCACAGCACTCAGCTTCATGCCACGAAACAGCAACTTGACCCCTCCCTACTCCCGCCTCCTTACTTCTCAGCAGCTATTTCTTTTCCCAGCGGCCACCTTGCAGGCACCAGGACATGGCACGCAAGCGATAACAGTCCTTCGCGGGTCTCGGTCTGTGCCAGATGGGCAAGCACGCGTTCGACTTGAGGATATACATCGACCGACTCATTAGGCAACAGTAATCCCATCTGGGAGGATCTCCGACCAGGAACTGCGCAAGAACCTCAGCAGGTCCTTCTCGAGGTGTTGCGGCCTCAGCCGATGCGAGTGAAAGAAATGCGTCTTCCTTTTCGCCTCGGCTATCGAGCCGTTTCATGACCACCTCCAGGGTTAATGAATGAACTGAGAGGCGAGGAAATGAAGAGAGAAAAGCTGGAAAAGGGAAAGAGAAACGGATAGAATTTAATTACATCGGAGGAGGGCGAGCCAAGGAGATGGTGGTTTTCTGGGCATTTTGTTTCTGTTTTGCGAGGAAGCACTTTTAGCAACAGGGAAATGATTCATTATAAAACTTTATTTCTTTTCTTACTCCACACTAAAAGCAATAGTTGGGTCTATCATATTAAATATTTTTTTCGAAACAGAGATGCCTACGATTTCCACTCACTGAAAGGTATACGAAAAGGGGAATTTTTTTCCAACTCCTTGGATTACGCTTAGCACAAGATATTTTCCAACCTCAAGCTAAACCACCCCACCCCTCTTTTGTGCTATCAAGCTTTAAAAATACAAACATAATCATGCACAGAAAGAGGCCAAACCCGTTAGTTCACAAATATCTACAGAAGCTCTTCATTAACATATGTTTCAGATCTCTTACTGTCTGTACGCTCTTGACCTCAGTGACTAACCCTTTCTGTGTTTGGTGCTGTTTGTAGGGTGGGATCTCAAGAACAAAGGAGGGTTATTTACCCAGATTTGGGGAAAAGGCTGGCTGACACAAATATTCAGGACTTTCTTACCACCTCTCGAGACTAGGCTTAAATAGCAGGCCTTCTCACTTGCTGCGTCTATCCAGTTCTCACCGATGATCAGTTCCGGCGGATCAGCATAACTAGTCGAAGGCTGGCACCAGTCAAAGTATGAATAAATGAATGAATCTTGGGATTATTTCAGGTCAGTAATTAAAACGATTATTCACTGTCTTGTATCCCTTTTACAAAAATGATTGCAACGGAAGGCATAGATTAAGAGGATTAGGGACAACATTCCGACACATTTTCAGCAAGTATAAATCCTGTAAACAGAAGAGGAATAAAAAGCCATCGAGTTTCTTGTCTTCTTTATTCGACGAAGTGCAGGCGTTATCAACCTGGCAACACGTATCGCCTCACCCCCCCAAAAAAAAAAATCCCCAACAAACTACAACGTTTCTCTGAGTCCTTGTTAGCAGGGATTGAATATCGAAGGTTTGACCAATTTTTGAAAAGTTCTGTCTGAGGTTCACACGAAACCATTTGAACTTTGAATAAGAAGCTGAGCTAAGATCACTCAATGCTTTTAACTGGATATATATATATATATACACTATCACATAGTATGGCGTTTATTACAAGGCATAAAATAGTAGTCACTACAGTCACAATGTGGGTATAACTAAGAAAACCTACAAGAGATATCGTACTACAGAGGTACAGTGCCCAGGGTGCTTTCAGTGAGAAAGAGAAATCGTGACAATGTCACACACCGTCCCAGAAAAGTCTTATCATTTGAAGTTCATCCCCTTTTAAAAGTTCTATTACAGGATAAAACTTTTTTCCGATAGATTTGTCAGTACAGGTTAAAAAAAAGTTTTGCGATGTAGTGGACCTTTAAGTTAGCATGTTATTAGTTTTGAAGAATCATTCTTCAAATTTTGAGAGGCTGCTTATAAATTATTGCCTTAAAATAAAAACAAAGCACTGTATTAATAATTCATAGAAGGATTCTTTCCTGAAAAAAAATGTATATAATAACTTTTGGTTGATAATCACCTTTGTTGGCTCGCTGCTTGCATCTGTGGATCCTGTAATCGGGAAGTTTCAGCTTTGTATTGTGAGTGAAATATATCAAAGGATGGCAACATAAATCATAGCTGGGAATGCACAAGGGAAACAAGGTGAATATCTAACACGATTAATGCATTAAAAGAATATCTGTGAGCAGACGCGAAAGTTGATCCATTTTCGTCTGTCATAAAACGAATGTCGGTTGTAGATCCAAGCAATAAACTTTCCCACTGCAACGATCAAAGAGAATTACAGACTTTTTTCTTTTTGGATCGATTTCTCTCGCGAAATCATAGGTTGACAGGAAGACATGAGAGGGCCATTACTCTATGGTAGAGATACAATCTGTGCTTGATGTCCACTTACTACCCCGCTGCATTCATTCTTTAAAAAATGCGGCATTTCCTTTAAAAAAAAAATGACACGCTTTAAAAATGAAAACCCCAAATGCTACTGAGATATCACTGAGGTGATATTATCTCTAAAGAATAAATCTAGCTAGCAGAAACATGATTTATGGGAGTAATACAAGAAGAATTTCTGCAAAATGTCACTGAAAATTGTTTGAGAATGTCAGGTCCAGAGAGAATGGAAGAACTCCTAGACTTTCGTAGGAAATGGTATTCACACACCATGCACAACTTCTAAGACCCCATCACTTCTTAATTCCTTTGTGCCCTCGGTATTACACACAATAAATAAAAAAGCGATTATAAAAGTGGCGATAACTTGGGCATTAAAGGGAGGTAATATATGCCTACACTTTAACTTATAGCTCTGCAATCACTGTTGTAAACAATGGCAATGAAGTCCCACCCACAAATAACATGGTGCTAATAAAATCCTGTTGTATCGTTCAGAGGTTATACCCTAAATGATAATGTTTTGGGCTAAACAGGTTTTAGACTAAAAGCAATTTGTCTTTCTCTTCTCATGTGCTTGGGTCACTTGTGCTCGTTGTTCATTGACATTTTGCATCTCCCCAAAGAAAATTATCAGTGCAAATGTTTCCTGCAATCAAAAGCACTTAAAATATCTAGAGGAATTTATTTTTTCCAATGACTGGGTAAAGCTCAGTCTAAGATACAATATTTAACTGTCCAAAGAGGAGTCGGAAAGGTGAATAAATCCCAATATTTACCTGAAGTCTAGAATACTATACAGAATACTATACCGAATACTATACCAAATACTATACCAAACACTATACCGAATACTATACCAAATACTATACATAATACTATACAGAACACTAAAAAGAAAGAAATAGATATTGTGAGGGGTTGCCAACAATGGACAGTATAAGACAACGACGCCCCAGAAGTTATCATCATTTTCATCAGCACATTCACTCCTTCTTAAAAATGCTTTGACAGACAGGGAGGGGAAAAAAGGAGAAAAATCTGCCTTCTGCCAAATTCTGAAATAAATGGAGGCATTATTGGATGTCCTGGCGCCATGGCAATCACGAGAGTAGCCGCGTGTAGAGTTTCCGACCTCTCTACTTCTCTCTATCCCTCTTTCTCCCCCTCTTCCCTCTAACCCCTTCACTCCCTCCACACACCCAGTCTTTAGTTCCCTCATAAAGATTCACGTCACGGTTTGGGAGCTTAAAAGCCCATTTTTTTGTTTCTTTAAAATATTTTCTTTTCTGAGGTTTGAAACCAAAGTTTTATCTTAAGGGCGGCAAAAGAAAGGTCTTATACATTTGGAAAAAGGCAAAAAATAAATGCAGCACTTTCACTGTCACTTGCTCACGCAAGTTTAAAAAGATTTCATCAGCTGAAAAACTGATGGAAAATGCCTTTGGCAAAAGTGAACTTCCCTTGGTCCCCCTTCTAAAAATGGTTTGGAAGTAATGAGATGTTAGAAATTACTGCTTCTTTTGTGCAGAAGATTTAGGACAACTGGCACATCGAGGGATCTTTTTTAAATAATAAAAAATTTTTTCAAAAGGGTCTGACGAGGGCTCAGTTGTTGTTTCCCTCTTCCGTGGTGTGTCGGACTGCATAAGCGCTGGCTTCTTTTTTTCGCAAACATAAAAGTGTCCGCTGATGCTGAGCAGTTTATGGTTAATTTTATGTAGGGAAGGTAACGTAGATGCAAACGTTTCAACAGTTCCTCCCTGGGCCTCTGCAATATGAGTGCATCACCGTCTACTTGATCCTAGCGACGCAAGGGATAACGAATAGATCATAAAGACATGCGCACTGTCGTCGATCGATGCCTGGGGGAGCACAGAAAAGAGAGAGAGAGAGATGACTGTCTCAAGGGTAAAGTACTGTGGCAACCCTGTACTGAGAATAATGTGGGTTGGAGAGAAAGAAAAAAAGACCAGAATAGCATGCAAATGTCGAGAGTAGTCTGGTATCCAGCAGTGAGTAGTTTTTATTTATTTATTATTACTTTGTTTACGCATAACTGGTCTACAGCAGCCAACGGTCCCACGAGCAGGATTTTGTAAATGTGCCGACTTTTCCATCTCTTTTTTTTTCTCCATTTTTTTCCTGTCCCATTATCTCCCTTACTCCCCCTCTTTCCTTCTTCTCTGTCGCTGTAACAGAAAAATCGTTCTACTTCTTACAGCTTATGTGTGTATTCATGGTCCCCACAAGAATACAAAGAACATAAGCACTCCATATATGACATCAATTATTTAAAGCCCAGACGTTTCCACGAACGCAAATTCAACAAAGAAAATCATGGCAGCAATACATACCCTTCAGCATAAAACTTGAATGGCGCGCAGTTTGTCTCTTGTGGATGAAAACCGTTATCAAAAGCGTCCAAAATCTCGAGCTTCCTGACTGGAAGCTAATTCAACACAGACAAGCTCTCAACAGCAGCCAGATGTCGTCACATCACGGCGCTGAATCGTCCGCCGATGTGAAAAATGCTGTCTGTAGAGTGGATTATGGATTGTGACAGTGCTTGTTGTTATCGTGTGTACGCCAACGACGTGGACCCTGAGGCACGACAATCAAAGTCCGAGACTTCGCCAAGTGCAGGAAGACGTGATGAAGTCACGTTACCACGTCAGTCATTTGTCTTGTCCGTCATATCGACTGTCGAGGCTGTCCAGCTTCATATATCAGACGCCCGAGGTTATGTGGCTTTATTGGCTGTGACTCACTTACAGGACGGTCCAACGCTTCTACTACGACCAACGTACCTTAACACGATCGGATGTTCTGAACCCGCAAACAAATTAAAACGTCACTAATTTTATTCAGTACCCGTTTGTAAAGAGATGTACATAAAGAGAAATATAATTAAACTTTTAATTTAAATGAAAATGAAAATTTAAATGATAGAAAAAAATCTTTAACTGAAGTTTTAGCTTAATGCCAATTACCTTTAAACACTCTCAAAAATAATTTAATGTACCTCACACACTAGCTTTCTCCACGCATAGCCAATGCCATATTTATACAATAAATAGAAAAATCAGAAACCAAAGTATTTTTGTCCTGTATATGCATATACACAAACATATGCACTTAATGCGGGATTTGACCTGTTGGCATTTGAAAGAATATAATCATTGAAATGGGAGACCTCGCTGCTTCTCCCTAAATCAGAGCATTAGGAGTTCGATAAATGACATTCAAAACAATTTAATCTAAATACATGAACACTTCCAGTGATGTTTAAATCATCCCCCAGTCTCCATACCTCAACCCCATATATGTCACCACAGTAGTTTGAACAAATATTGACGGCGAATACACACCCTGTGACCACAACATCCACAAACTGCCAGTAATACTTTTTTGGCACAACAAGAGCACGATAATAATTTGAAAAAATCCCTCCTAGATATTTGTACATTTTATAAATTTTTACCTCCTGACTTTCTACGCACCATTTTCTCCTCTTTGACAAGTAGCCTCTATTAAACAGCATTAATTGTTCTCCAACTTACAACCAATCTTAGCTTCTCTAAAGAACTTAAGGCCCTTTGGGGTATCTGAAGTTAAAACTACGACATCAGCAAACATAAGAACATGTAATAAGTCGGGGCTTAGAAGTACTTCATGTTTGCCGTTCTCAGTAATATTCATTGCTAATGTTTCGATAAATAATGAAAAGAGGACACGGCTGCATGTACACCATGCTTTCACTCGCTATGACCAAAAAAAAAAAAATTGTAACATCACAACACACCCTGACTTTGCTCGAATTACATTATGCTTACTCTTTGGAATTTAAATCTGGCACATTTTTTTCCCGAAATTCCAGAAACTTATTCCGTACAATCAAATCGATCATTTTTTAAAATCTATAACTGCTACATAGTTTTTATTTGATACAGTAGCTGTTTTGAATCATAGCTGAGAGCATACATATAATATATTGTACTTTTTTCTAAATTCAGTCTGCGCATTGTATATAACTTGATTTCCTTCAATCCATTTCGAAAATATCTCAGATATTTACTGTACAACTTTCCAGTTGTTTAACAATGAAGGTAAAAAAAAAAAGGTAAAGGTCATCCCATAACCTTTTTAGGTCGTTGGGGAGTGAGGTGTTAGAGACCCCACTTTTACATGAGGGTGGTGCTAATCTCCTCTCCCTCGCTGCGTTACCTTCCCCAACCCTCTATGGAGTCAGGTACCCATTCCCGTCAGATGAGTCGACTGGGAGAAATATGCTGCGCTTATCGGGAATCGAATCAGCGCGCTCTCGGTTCGGACGCCAGCGCTCTAACCACTCGGCCATCCGCTTCCCCATTAACAATGAAATACGTCTATGATTGTCAGGGTTGTTAGGTCCACCTTCTTGTAGAGAATGATGGCCTCAGTCGATTCGAATGGAAATTTAAAGAGTTTTATCAAGAATAACCCTGAATCGAGAAACAGCAAACTTTACCAGCTCCTTTTTATTTCGTTAACGACCGTGAAGCTTCTATAAAGTCTTTCTTCTAGAGACTCATAACTGGACAGGTCAGCATGGATATCATCTGTTGAATCGCCTAAATTAATTTGTGCGATATAAATGAAATGCTGAAAGTCTTCCTATCACCATTCATGTTACTTTTTTTACAGACTAATCAGAAATCAGAGACTTTCTAATGATCCCAAATAGCTTAGCATCATTTCAATAATAGCGATTTCTAAATGGTATTCTATGTGTAGTACTTTCCCTTTTGCTTAACTGTTTATATCTATTTCAACAAATATATTATTCTTGTGTGACACCTGAGACGCAGAAGTACCGATTTTCTACTTTCTTTCACTGATGGCCAAACCAAGGTTGATGTCAGTTATTTTAAACATGCACCACTTTAAAAAAAAAATTGTCCAGCTAGTTTCAGGCAACAGCAATGAATGTGAAAATAAACAACATTAAAAGCTGTCTCAAAGTGGGATTGAATAAAATCTGCTTTGATAAAGTCCTTGAATAAAGCTGATATTTGAGGTATCTATACGAATGTCCATCTTAACATTTAAAATTAAGCAACATCCATTTCCTGCACATCAGTACTCATTGACAAATGTTTCGGTTCCATGCATGAGGACACTACAGAGGGTGGCACGAGTTTACATGACATCTGATCTGTTCGAGGAAATATAAGTAAAGTCACCCCAGGAGTCTCTAAATTTTACATCAAGTCGAATTCTTCACACATTTAATAATCATGGCATTAACACAACCCGAAGGTATTAACACAGATTTGGCTTTAGACTCACCCTTTTTCTCGAATGATTTTTTTTAAATTGGTATTTTACGCCGAGCCAGCAACTAAGGCTATATCACGGCAAGGCAACCAGTCCTGTAAACAGATGCCACATGCAGAGAAAGAACAGCGTCCCCGAGACGAGAACTGAACCCAGGACAGCCAACCTTCACTGTATTGGTTTCTCGAATCTTCGTCTATGTCAGTATCTACACGATCAAAGGCCAGGTTGCCGCAAAGAATGTAAGTGCTGCTTCTTGCATTAAAGTACCCGCATAACAAGAAATAAACATCTGAAAGTTTTTATAAAACTAAATAAAATTTTAATAAAGCAAACATTGTTCAACTAGACAGACTCCATTGATAATCTTGTATTTGTAGTACACTGAATTAGCTGTTTGGGAGGAAAAGTCGTAGTAACATTACTCTTTTTGTGTTCTTAAAAATGTCTCTATGCAGGTTGACTACAACATTATTACAAAACTCAACACAGATTAGCCTAACCAGAGAGCTATATTTTTTTCTTCACTAAAAGTATAACACCACCCAGACAGTCGAGCCTTTACTGAGTCAAATACTTTACATGAACCCCAGGAGCAATAAAAATATCAAGTGATGTAAACAAGTTTGGATGGGTGGGGGGGGGGAGGGACAGAAGAATCACCAAAAATTTAAACAGTAAAGAAAATTTTAATATATACTGTAACATCATTTTCATATAATTTTCCACGACCCTCATTGTTATAAGATAATAAATTAACTACATCGAAGTGCATAAGGAAATTCATTTCCTAAATCCCCTCTACCACCGACTCTACAGAGTCTTTCTTGTCACCCGATATTGACTGGGTGGTTCTTGTGTAAAGTAGAAAATTGTAATAAAGATAAACAAATAGATACAGACAAGGTGTTCAAGTCATAAAAAGTCACGCTACTATTTAAAACTGAATATATTTTTGAAAGAATGTTTTGTAAATGACAAGATAAATTTAATTTTTTTGTGTAATTATGAAAGATTATGTCATGATGAATTAGGCGAATTCATTTCCGATTTCTTACTTGATAATAGGGCATATATACTCTTTGTGTGCGCGCAAAAGACCGTCCATTAAAAAAATACTACAATTGTGGTTTGTTGGCCGTGCTCTATCTATCCATTATCCATACAAAATTTTCAAGGGCTGAGGTGTTAATATCTAAAACTGCTTATAATGAAAATTGTTTTACAAAAGGTAGCGTGAGAGTTTTGGGCCACCATGTAGATGACACTCTGTAATTCGAGCTGAAGAGCAGTCTAATCACGGATAGTAGAATATTCAGAAAAAAATGTAGCAGCTGAGGCTGGAAAGATGGGGTCCGCTGTCATAAGAACATTCCAGCTGTCAGATTTGCCCTGATGTAGACTGAGATGAGAGGATGAGAGGACCATGAACGGCGGTAATCTGTAGAGTGGCACCAAGTGGAAAGGAGAACAAAAGGCACTAGAACAACGGGTACACACGTGGACATACCAGGGTCACATGGAGGGTTGGCGTGGACAACATTATTGAATAATCCCTTTCACCTTCACCCCAATTTCCTTTATTCTTATTTTCCCAGGAGTCCTGTTATTCCAAACGGTATCAGTGTAATCTGTCTTTTTTCCACACTGTCCCCCCGTTGGATTAGTAGCTGTAAGGGACAGTCGACAATTGAAGATGGTCTTTATTGAAACTCCATCTCTCAAACTGGAACCAACAATTATAAATTTGTGTCCCTGTTATAAGCATAGCACCTCTTTATGGTTCTTCAAACTTTTTCTTAAGTATTCTGCAACAGTAGCTCCTTTTGCTGTCAGCCTGCCCTTCCCTATGGTTAGAAAGTCCAGTTTATCCACCCAGTCATCGAATTTTACGATCATACGTCTGGGATTTACATAATTCACAGACTGTGAAAGATTTATGTCGTGTTTGTGCCATATTCTGTCGAATATACAGTTGGAAGGGTTCAAGAGACCGACCACAGACGCAGTCCACGCTTCACAAATATCATGTCTAGTTTCAGAAATGCTGAAGATTATATTTCTAGCTGATCAAGTCTCATAGTGACAACACTCTCCATATCATAAAGTATCTGATGCAAATCGTCGAAAGCCGATGAATATCTATTGAAAATTTTCGCGAGTGTAAACACTTCTGCCCACAATTCCTCTCAATTTAAATTGAAATGATGATGATGATGATGATGATGATGATGATGATGATGATGATGATGATGATGTCTATTTGTAATGCGCAGGTATCCATTCAGAAGAATGCTCATTGCGCAGCAAAAACAAAATAAATAAAAAATAAGAAGAAAAAAATTAAGTTAATAAATAGATAAAACACCAGGAAAGTAAAAAAAAATCAGAAACGTCTTTCCTTCAAGGATCAAGTTTGATTTAATCCTCTCCTCTTCCATGCCAAATGTTTTCGGAAAAGCTGCTCTGACATTGTAGTCTAGGTTTTTATATATATATATATATTTAGAGAAAGAGAGAGAGAGAAATCTATTCTAAACCAAAGAAAAAGAAGCAAACATTGTATGGGAGCAGCACCAAGTGAAAAACGAAAGACATCTTGAACATGCTGCAGAAAGCAAAAGCTTCCTAAGTGGCCAGGAAATTGGATACTAATGCGATTTCTAGGCGAGGAAGACGGCCACTGAAAGTGGTGGGATTATTTTACCTTTCCATTTTTTTTTCCTGGAAATTTTTGTCGCATGACGCATGTGACGTCTACACAGCAAAGAAATAAATATATTTTATAATTCCTGGAACAGTTACTGAAACTGTTATTATCTCCGAAGATGCACGTGATTTTAAGAACATTATTTAAGCAAAGACTGAGGATGTGAGGACTAGTTAATGGCTGTTCCGCCAGCGAACCTCGTGTGGTCTGTGTGTGGGGCTTACTTTGCAAGTGTTGTAAAACTCATTTTCATCTTTGGAGTCGACTAAGCCTGTTTTGCAGCTTATTTTCAGTTCCCAGTGATCTCCTCAATTTATCACCACTTTACTAATATTTTTTTAGGGGTGATGCTGAAAGACGAAGCAAAAGTGGGTGTGCTTCTTTAAAAAAAGACTGCCTCTTCTTTAAACACTGATGGTAATATTTACAGAAACTGTAAGGCTAAAATTAACATCAGTAGCAAAAGGTATTAAATAGTAGTGCAGGTATTAACTGAAACCGTCGTAATATACTGTAAAGAAAACAGAAAAGATAGAAAGGATAGTGATAAGCAAGAAATCAGCTTTTTTGTAGAAGTCCAGCAATTTAGTGTACTCTTCATCTTTTTTGGGTGAGGGATAAATGTACACAAGCATAGTCTGCTTTTTTTTTTACCTCCATCGTAAATCAAGAATTGTTAATGTCCCTCCGTCCGTCTATCACTCTGTCTGTTCTCGGATGTGATCCAGGTATTGTATATTCGTTCCACGTATACTAAGTTCAGACTGGGAGTTTCTCCTCGAAAGACAACCCGGCTACGTTATATTAAGATGCCCTTACTGTCATTTAAAGTAAGTTCATTTTTGATCATGTATTTGTAAATTTGAACCAATAATCTTGTTTATAATCCGATAAATAATGCATTTACTGTCGTTTTAAGTGTGAGTACCGTTTTTAGGTGGGGGAGGCACTCTGTTCAATGAAGTTTAAAAACAGAGTTGACAGTCTTGACTACTGACTCCTCAACTCACCTCCAGTCCTCTTCCACTTCCATTACTTCATGCAAAAACAAGAAAAGAAAGTACTTAAAAGGGCATCATCCCGCTCACTCCAAATAGCAAAATACATGTCAATATTTAACATTCTTTCTTTTTAAAGTTCATTTTCCTTGACTCATGTTTTGAGTAGTTTATCTCCTGAGATTGTGTGCCTTTCACAATTGTAAAGTCTACCATCTATAACACCGTTGCTGCAGCAACACCAGCGATAAGCACACACAAACAAACGCACGCACAAACGAACACAGAAACACACTCCACAGAGGACGACAGATCATATCGAAACACAAATAAGTACACGCACAGACACGCTCTCGTTCTCTCGTCTCACGCACACACGCAAGGATGCACACAACACCTACCTCTCCGTATGGATTTCCTGCCTTGATGCTTAATGTGAAAAGCTACCAGGTTCCTTTCATCAGAGCAATTTAGTGAGATGGCAGTGGTCCTTTCACCGGCAACAACACCACGAAAGTCAACAAAAGCCGGCCTCTCACAGTTAGTTGACCGATCTTTGGCTATGGTAGCAAGTGCGCTGGCCAGGACCTGAAGAGAAAGCACCACGGCCCAGGCGGGCATCACTGGGACTTGCACGTGTCCACGCATACTGCCAACAGCCGAACTTAGACAACAGACCACAACCAAGACAGCAGTTGTCTTGGGTGACTCGGGAAGGTTTGTGAGAATGGTCTTACGCTTTTAAAGTTTATTAATCCACGAGTGATTGCAGTTTCCAGTCCCAGAGACGACTTTTTCGCAAGTCAGACCAATGTCCATTGTGTGGCAAGGTTTTGAAAGGCCAGGTCAGAGGCTGGATAGCTCTCGCCACCTCTCCTCTGAGAAAGCCGTCGTGTGTGTGAAACATCAGTAACGGAGCATCGGTGTGGCAGGCCGGCCAGTTCCTCCCAAGCTGATTCCCTCGCGCGCCTGCGTGAGTTCGGTTCGAAAGGAGACAGCGCCGGGAGCTACCCCCACGTTTCTGTCACTGACTCCAACGGCCGGTTGTTGCGACCATGCTGGATGTAGGTCCTGCTGTCGCTGTCGCTGACGCTAACGCCGTTCACCGCCATCTCTGACGAAATAGCTGGGAGGGGAGGGGAGGGGAGGGAAGGAGGACCGCCGCGTGCAATGCACGCACTCTGCGCGAAGTAAACTTCTTTCCTGTCTGTTGTCGGCCAGCCTTATCTTTCCCCGGGCAGCACGTGCAGTTCGCACTTGCTGATCGAGGTTTGGGGGAGGGGAGGGAGGGAGGAAGGACACACGACATGAAAAGGGGCTTTGCTGGAAAATCTCTCTGTTGCAAGCAAATTACAAACAGTCTCTAAAATCACTGTTAACCTGCTTGCAGGTGTTACAGGCTGATCGAGTGCAGACGCACAAAATAGGGAGAGAGATTTTCTTGACTGCTTTCCTATTGCAAGAATATCCAACAGATTCTGAAATAACTTTTACACTGTAAAAGTAGAAAAATTCCCCCCAAAAGCATTCACCATCTGAAACAAACCAACAAAAACAACAAACGCAAAACCATCCAAAACAAATCGGCTGCTTTTTGAGTCAGTTGATAATGTAAACAATTAATTTTCTTAAAATCTCACGAGTAGAAAAACGTTCAATTTATATTATGGATATATTGAAATATTTGGCAGTCGAGATGTGGGCTTAACAAGGTGCTTTAAAGAATATTTTATCATCGTGACCATCACTATGATCATGGTTTTACATGCTCCATCTAAGAAATGAATCACTTTATCTGTTACGGGACAATGACAATGACAATGACAATGGCAATATTCTTTATTCGACTAAGCTGGCGCCCATACAGGTACAGGAGATTAAATATATTTACAACCACAGAGCAAGTAAATTCATGCATAATAGATAAAAGAATTTACATTTACTGGTATCAAGTTACTTTGTTCATCTCAAAACATTACAGCCCATGTATACTAAAATATTACAGTACATAACACTGAAACATTACAGTATATGACAGGACATGTATACTAAAACATTACCAGTTACTGATGTTACACTTACAGCAACAAAAGTTTAAGCGCGATCTCTAATTTTCAGGGTATTATACAGAAAACAGGCAACATTACTTAGTATGTGTTGAGAAGTGGTTGCAAATAATGGCGACAGACGAAATTGAGAGGGATGCTTGAAATATTTAAAGGAGATAAACAATGTGTGGAGTTCATTATATTTGGGGCATATAAACATCAAGTGTAATTCTGTTTCATCCCTGTCACAATGTTAATATCTGTTACGGGAAAAATATGATGATGTCAGAGTAGAGAAATTCTACAATATTTATCTGATTTTGCATCATGACTTGAATGAAGCAGCTGTAGTGTCGTGTAAAGGGGAGGTGGTGGTGGTGATATTCTGTTTGGTGTTCGTTCAAAATCTTTTTACAGTGACAAGCATAACGGAAGAATATTCCTAGAGAATTAAAGAGGGTTTCCCGGTAAAATGTACTAACATTTTGAATATAACTCACTGACTTTTTCATTTATTTCCAAATCAACTAGACCCTAATAATGGCAGAAGTACGACTAAGTTTCGAAAAGAGAAATTTATCATAAAATGCTATTGAAAGCACGATAAGATCATTTAAGCGCAAAGACAATTTAGATGACAAATTTTTACAAAGATCCACCAAACCTCTTATGATAGAGAGACACAATGAGGAAGGAAAGAAAGAAAATAGGACGAGTAACTATACACTTGAGTGGCAGTACAAAGCATCCAATCAATAGATTAGAATGTTGGCGAGTACGATCAATAGCAAACTTAATAAAAAAAACCTACGCCATGTAGATGTGAGTGTTTTCCCCAATCGCTTGTCGGAAGCAACGAATGATCAACAGCTCACAGAACAGGAATATATTCATGGTTCTTTACTGCTGAACTAATTGCCAGTCCTAAATTGAAAGCCTTTTCTAATGTGTTCCCGGCATCCTTCTCCAACGAAGAAAGGAACAGTCGGGTGGGAAGGAGGAGCGATGGGGGGGGGAGGGGAGGGGGAGGAAGTGTTCTGGAGCCAAAAGAACTGTTCAAGCGACGGGCTGCGGTTTTCAAGAGTACTAGCCCATGTCGCTGGCAGCAGCTCTGTAGGTTTTATTGGACATAAAAATACTAGCTTCATCTGAGCTTCAGATCAATACGTCCTCTTCTCCGAATTCTCAAGGGAAAGGTGTATACCTCCCTCCTTGAAATAATAAAAAGCCCGCCACTCTTTTGTGCAAAAGTTTTCATATAACAAAAATTATCTACCAGCGATGCATGCGTGCGTGTGTGCTTGCGTGGTGTGTGTGAAAAAGAGAGAGAGGGAGTGACTGTAAGAGTATGCGATACTATTCAGCTCAATATTTTGCGTTCTTTCGCAGAGGTAACACGGTAAATTGAACAAAAGTGGAAAGAAGAAGTGTTTACAAATGATTGAATACTGCCGGTCGGCATGGATTTAAAAGCTTTTAGTTTCGCTCGAAAACTTCCATAGTGCAGATCTCAAAAGAAAGTTACCTTAATTGTATTATTTGAAATAAAACTTGGAAAGAAAATTCCAAAGCCTTCAAACTGGTTCAGAAACGTTCGTTTTTTTCCTGCCAGCCATCAACTTGCGAGGATGAATATTTTCTCTTTTTTCTCCATTGGTACATGACTTGTAAATACCTGCAATACGTTTATACATGCAGGGCCTATACACTGTCAGAAAGAACATTGAAGTAGTACAAGCGTGTGAAAGTCAGATGACAAACTTAATAACATGAGTGGGCAGAAATCCTGGGCCCGTTGGTCGAAGGGAGTGATCTCGGGAAATCTTCGACTCAGCCCTAAATCTCTGTGAAGATTTTGTTTTAAGTCTGTCTACAAAAGTTTTCCGTTTCACGGGAGAGTAGGGATAAAGGTTCAGCGTGTGCTACAAAGGCTTTAAAGGTCTAGCAGGGTGAAAAACAGTTTAAGTTACTAATCTAATAGGTCCTAGTTTCCCAAATTTGGGCAAATAATTCATTTCTTCTATTGGCCATAGTCGCAGGAAGAAGTCAAGTTTGTTTCTCCTCACATACGCCTTATTAATTACATCTATTGAATCCAAGTTCTCTGACTAGTTAAAGCCCTGATAACAAAACACCCAGGTTTAAGGAAATAGTAAATCTGTCCCGATTTCTGCCAAGTAATAAGAAATACAAAGTTTTGCACTGTAACAGACCTTTAATGTTACAAGACTGAAAGAAATGATGAAAGACAGGGACGAAATCGTCCTGTCCGTCTCCACGTTTCATGTCTCTTTTCCTTCTCCGCTTCTATTGTTTTATTCCCGAACATTCTTCTAGTCATACTTCTCACTATATTGTGAAAGAGTATAATAGTGTTAGATGTTTGAGTGAGTCGACATGGACTGTGTTGATGAGTGCGTTGGAAGTAGGATGTTGAGCCTTTAACGTGTGAACCTATAAATAACTCCCAGCTGACATGAAACCTTGCGAGGAGAGCGTTCGCGAAAGATCCCATCACACGTGCAAAGGAAGGCACAAAACAAAACAAAACAAAAAATGGAAAGTTAAACCGACAGAAATGTTTTTGGTTACGAATAAAAATAGGAACAGATGACTCCTCGTGAAGCGGTCAACGAGAAGGAATCTAATTAAGAGGAGACAGGCTTACCTTAACTCGATGGCGGGGACATGGGAAGGTTTCACAGGACATCGCAGCTCGTCTTCCTCTGACGTCAGCGCTCTGTCGCCCTTCGTGTCCAGAATCAATTCGACGATAGTCTGGGAAAACTTGGCGGACATGTCACCTCTGACTGGCGCCAGTGTGTGTGTGTATGTGTGTGTGTGTGTGTGTGTGTGTGTGTGTGTGTGTGTGTGTGTGTGTGTGTGTGTGGAGTTTTTTTCCGTGTAAGCTATTTTTTGGGGGAGGGGAGATGGGGGATAAGTGGTTTTTGTCTTCAAAAGTTAATGGCGAGAACTAATCATTTTGGATGACCACGGGTTTTATTGTATTGTTATTGCTATAGGTAATTGTGATTGTCATTACAATTACACACACGGAACGTTGATATAAACGCGTTGGAAAGGAATTAAGTTTGAATGGTCAGAGTTGCAGGCCTGCTCCTGCACGGAGCAATATGAAGCTAGCCTTCGCAACAAAGCATAATGAACCGTTAGGATTGGAAAGAGCTGCTTGAGCTTGTGGATAGCATGGAAACAAATTTGTACCTTGACCAGAACTAAGCCTAATTTGGAGACATGGTTTGAAGAAAATAATAGTAGTAATAAGGTAATAGCAGTAACAGTTGTAGCAGGTCACGCGCACGTCTCTCTCTCTCTCTCTCTCTCACACACACACACACACACACACACAGACACTGACAAACAGACAATAAAAGACTGCACAGATTACTCATTAGTGACCTTCCAACTGGCACCAAACTGAAGAATGCGAGCAATCGACAGCTGGCCTGACATCCAGCAGGCTGTTCTCGCACGGATCTGATTTTTCCTTCCCTTTCCTGCTTCTTCCCCCATCGATCCCATTTCCTTCTTTTCATTGCTCTTCTTAGATGGGCACTTTTGAAAAATTTTGTGTTAATCTTCTTTCTATTTGAAAGCAAATGCTAGCACGGGGGGCCTGGAGGCAAAGTCTGGTGAGCAATTTAGAACTGACCTCGAGGCTGGTTAAAAAAAGAAGAGCGGCACACAGTCATCATCAAGAAAAGACTTTAATGCTGGCTAAACTGATGATTTTTTTTGGGACTTCCTGAAGGGAAATCTCGGTCAGTGCCATCTTTTATTCTCTCACAGAGGTATATACTTTTTTAATCTCTGCCTTGCTGCGCTAACAGTGTTTTGTAGCAAACAGCAAAAGCTGTTTTCATAAATTAATCAGACACCAGCAGCAGCAGCAGCAGCAGCAACAAATCGTTGAATTCATAAACGTCGAACTTTGGTGAAAATTTCGAGCTGACAGACCTGGTGTGGCAGACCTGGATGCCGGCTGCCTTCTAAATGCTTCATGTTCCTTGGAATGACATCATGTTTTGAGTATTACCATGATATGGCCAAACACTATTTTCAGTGATATATTGATCTGCTGTTATCACAGACCACCACATTAAAACTATACATGAAAGTGTCTAGATTTGCGCCTGGATTACAGTTTTTCAAATGAATGTGCAAGCTGGGAACAACTTCTGGCTAAAAAAAGGTAAAGATCATCCCATAACCTTTTCAGGTCGTTGGGGAGTGAGGTGTAAGAGACCCCACTTTTCTCGGGGCCAGCTTTTACACGAGGGTGGTGCCAATCTCCTCTCCCTCTCTGCCTTACCTTCACCAACTCTCTATGGAGTCAGGTATCCATTCCCGTCAGCTGGGTCGACATGGGGAAGTATGCAGCGCTTATCGGGAATTGAACCATCGCGCTCTCGGTTCGGACGCCAGCGCTCTAACCACTCGGCCATCTGCTTCCCCTACTTCTGGCTACATAAAACTTTCATTTCATTTGGCATTCTATATAGAACACTTTTTATATGTCATGTTGCGACCCTGTATGCTTGCGTGTGTGCCTTTTTCTGTAAAGCGCCATAAACTTGCCCATAGAACCGGAATATGGCGCTAAATAAATACACTTTATTATTATCGCTGTTGCACAACGTCTTCAAATGAGGGAGCGACAGACAGACAGACAGACAGACAGACAGACAGACAGACAGACAGACAGACAGACAGACAGACAGACAGACAGACACTTTATTGCTATCGCTGTTGCACAACGTCTTCAAATGAGAGAGAGGGAGCAACATACAAACAGACAGACAGACAGACAGAGGGGGAAAAGAGGCATGGAATAATGAGAAATAAATCGTTTACCTAACTGACGAAAGCGTCCAGCAAGAAAAAGGAGGGATTCTGGGAGCGTAACGTGCCCTTCCGGCGAGGTCGCACAAACAACCGCCAATGGCATCGAAAAAAAAGCAAGCAAACGAGCCTTTTCGCGTTGTAACTGTTACCTCCTCGCCAAGCAGAATTACTGAGTTTGACGCAAATTGGAAGCCATGCCCGCCGGTGTTCTTCTTCTTTTGTTCCTTCTTCTGTCTGCGTCCACGAGCTGTCAGCTCGACATCGTCAAACTCATTCCATGGGCACGTGCCGAGGCTCAGGACCCGGGGGCTATTTCACTCTTGTGCCTCATTTGCGCTCAGATTCAAGCCAGCATTTCTTACTTCTGTTTCACAGGCCAAGAACAAAATGAAAGGAGTATTTTAAAGCACTGGGAAAAAAACGTACCCAAGAAATATTTCTCAAATTTCACAATGCCCTGACACAGCTCCGATGCTACTGCCAGCTAACCAGCATCAGGTAAGGTGAAATTCTTTTTATTCTGTCTCGTGATTCAGTGCTGACGATAATATAATCGTATTTCTCGTATTTTGGTGAATTAAATTATACTTAAATATTGTTCACGATAAATAACATTCTTCAAAGATTGCAGTCGATTAATAACTAATACCTTTTCGCAATACCCTTAAACAAGTCTTTAGATTCTCTGTCCTTTGCACAAAACGATTATTGAATAGCTGTCATGTGATATTCTTCCCCAACACAGTCAGGCAGGCCAAAACCTTTAGTTTTCTCCGGCTGTATTTTCCAAAGTCATTTTTCAAACCAGCAATAAAGTTATCTTCCTTCAGCATGCGTCTCGTTTCTAACAGTATGTTCACCAGCCGATGGGCTGAAGACCCTTCTGTGGATGTGATTTGGCTAGATTGTGGTGAGGCGTGGCCGACCAGGCAAAACGACTTGATCACTGCGGGGACTCGGTAATTTGGAGGCACGGTCAACAGCTACATTTAGCAGCGGAAATTGCCGCAGTTTGTCATCACGTCCGGCGATTGCATGAAAGAGCTTGGCAGCAAGGACAACTCCAGACTGCATCAAACCTCGAATCTTCTCCAGTAGTCCGCGTTACTGCTGAGCACACGTGGACACACGAGGAACACTATCCCCACATTCTTGCACTCGACTGATGGGACGACGATACGTCTGGCGCGAAAGATGGAGGCTGAAGACGTCCAGCCGCACGGGAATGACAAGCGGGAACGAGGTTAGATGGCCAGGAAATCTGCCTACCACGGGGCTTCTTCTGCCCTCGAGATTTCCTCGACGAAATCCTCATTAGCGACTGATCAACGAGGAAATGGCCAATAACAGGCACTAAAGCAAAGGTCTATTTCACCCCTCCAAAACAAAAAAAAAAACAAACATAAACAAGAAAACAAAACCAAATATATATATATAAACAAAGCAAAAAAAAAGTCCCGTGGCAATTCGCTTTACTGCAACAACGGTTTGCGTGCCGTTAAAGCACAACTCAGTCTTTGGACGTGCACGAGCGGTTTTGTTTTTTTTTTGTCCTATCTGCCTTCGGATCCTTTGGCAAAAATCAATATTATGTAATCAGCACATAATGGAGTGCACACGCGCATGTAAACACTTGAAAGGCAAAAAAAAGAAGACATTGCAGAATGAGAAAAACGCTTTCGTCCCCCAGCGCTTGGTAGCTTCCCCTTCCAACTTGTTCATCATGCCTGTGTGAATCCTTTGAACACCAACAAACACAGTATTGTCTGTTTAAAACCACAAACAGCTACACGAAATACTCGCGATGATGTCCCGTCACTTATTGAATATTTGCTGCTGCTTGCACGCGATGGAAATAGTAGCTGGCTTTTATGTTTACATCGTAGACCGTATGCAAACACTTACATATTAAGGCAAGCGGATTCAGGACTTTCCCTTTCCCCTACACCCCACCACTAGGTCTGGATTGATCACATGTTTTAAACTTCAATTTGCAGCTTAGAAGCCAGCCAGCGTGTTTCACCGCACTGTTAGGTCGTCGTCCTTCGCGTACGTCGGACTTTTCTTTTTTTGGAATCGCATTATTCTGATAGGCTACATCGTGCACTTTCAAAATCAACCACTGGCGACAAAACATTCTTTTCCAATCAACCCTGGCTGGCTCCCCATAAAAGGAAATCAAGCATGATATTGAGACACCGGTGCGCGATTTGACCGAAAACACACAAAAAAACTCACATGAGATCCAGAGAAGGCGTGAGCTCAATGTTGGAGAAAAACGGAAGGGAGAGACAACACACACACACACACACACACACACACACACACACACACACACACACACACACACACACACGCACGCACGCACGCACACACACACACACCTATTTACGCCCGCACACCCACGCACAAACAGGCGCTAGTATATGGTTATTGCACAGCGGCCATTTACAGTGCTGATTGTGCTTGTTAGCCATCCAGCTTGCTTCTTGAGATGTGCGTCTGCCAGCGCGCTGGTATACTGAAAGGTCAATGGCAGGCAGCTTTTCTCAGACATTTTGCCAAGTAGTTAACGAAACCACGGAGTCGAAGAACGCCTTCAACGTTCACGAGTTTTGGCATCTCGAGAAAAGCCCCAACTTCTTAAGGGTTTACTTTCATCCCACGGATTGCCACGAGGTGACCTAGAAATAAAGTCTCATTTTTTTAGCATTTCCGCTGTCTCTTAGCTCAGCCTTATCCCAGGAGTGTGGCACAGTTCCAGGAGAGCATGTAGATTTACATCATGGTCCTTGGTTGCTGTCTCTTGATCCTGATAATCATGTTTTCAGAGAAACCAATGACTTTAGGCATTATACAATTCGATTTCTTAAAATAGTTCACTGCTAACAGGAGTTCCAAACGACACACAGTTCTAGCGGTGTGGACCTAAGAGAGTTTGAAATATTGTTACCTTTCTAGATTTTCGTCCAGGGGGACGTGCCAATAAGCGTTGTTAAGGTCTAATTTAGAAAAGACCTCGGCTAGCAAGTCTTGGCAGGATATCTTCCATTACAGGCAGACTATAATGTTTCTTCTCGAAAGCCTTGTTCAAGGATCTCGTTTGATAGATATACGAAGATTGCCCGACTTGTTTGCAGCAACAACCATGCGCTACACCATCTGGTAGGTTCATCGACAGACGTAATGACCTCTCGATGAGTTTCGGAAGTTCTGTTTTGACCTGTAACTTCATAAAATATGGTACACGGCATGATGGAGAGATCACTACAGTCACATTATTGTCTACCTGGAAAAGAACTAAACCAGGGAGACTGCCTTGGTCATCATCAAAAACATTAATCAGACACTAGCACATCACAATTCTTATCCTCATAAAATATACACTCAAACTCCTCACAGTTGCAAGTGATAAGCCCCATGTCTTCAGAGGTTTTCTTACTAATCAGAGTAATGAGTCTTCCGTCCACGACCATAAATTCTGCCTGGAATTTCTTACCTTTTTTTTATTCTAAACAAAGAATTGCACTTTACCTTTGCGCCTGGTTATAGATCCATTTTACAGGTGGAGTTTGGTCTTGGGCTGCTTTGCATAGGCGGTCTTAACGTGAGCTAAGACTGTGGTTAAGCTAAGAAAATTGTCAGCCTATGATGGCGAAAAGCGCGTTGCATGGGCTGTCTTAAAGTATTTTTTTTTTAATATTTAAGACAGTTTCCCCACTGGCCTAACGTCTTGTTTAGCCGAGACGAGTTGCTTACGCATGCGCACACGGCAGCTTCCTAAGTAACAATGGCGCTTGATCGTGCTGCTTACCGATTTATTAATAATAATAATAATGGTGTCGCGCATTACACACACAAAAATACAAGACAGACAAAATTCCCGTGGCTCTGTAAAGTTAGTGGGAACACCAGGTCGTTCTTCTGCTGGATGACATTCATAGATCAAGATGTAAGTGAAACAGATCTACAGATTTTTCCTGCGTCGGTAATTGAGAAGAGATAGGATCTTCAGGGATCGATCAAATCTGTTTGAAATATGTGACTATTTAGAATTTTTTTATCGTTTTTGATTCGGTCGAGCTAATATAACTGACCTTCTTCGTTTCAGGCATCATGCAAGCGTGAATTTCGTGAAGTAAGCATTTCACTATTTCGAATGTGGTTGGTCAGGCCACAACGATATAGCGCAGTTTTGATTGGTTGCATGTATGGTTGTCAAGGAAACCCTCGGGGAAAGCCCCTGGAAGAATGTATTTTTATCGCTGACCTCGACCTTTCTGTAGACTTCACCTATTTCTCTGCTTCCAGAAATCATCGAAATCTGTGGCTTAACCACAGCCCGGATGTCGTGTTGTACAAACCAAGGGAAGTAACTTATAGAGAAATTATTCAGATTTAAAATAAGCTATTTTTTTGTTTCTGGACCACTAATCGTTCGCAAATTTAAAAAGTAATAAAAGCACTTTACACAAATATACGTTTTAGCTTTAAAACAAAGAAATCAGCGACTGCGGCCTGCCAATGAGACTATAATGAGTTATTAAAGGATAGAGAGACTTTATTCCTACCATTACTGACAGGCAGAGGCAGATAATAACCGGTGTTGTTTGAGAAGGGTCACTCTTAGGTACCTGAAGTCGAACACGTCTGACCAAACTAAAATAACCAGAATGAGGCTTAACGGAAAATACTTAAACAAATATAAAGACCCATCTTCATGTGCCTGTGGGCACACAAAGAGCAAAGTTATGATCAATGGCAACGGCAAAGCAGAGATCTATATGAACGGGGTACAGCTCGAAGAGGTAAGCAGCTTCAAGTACTTGGGAGCCACTCTCTCCAAGGACGGCAGCTCCACGCAAGATATCCGCATCAGGATCGCAACAGCAACAACAGCAATGGCTAGGCTAGATAGGATCTGGCATAGCCACAAGATAAGGTTCACTACCAAGTACAGGCTATACAAATCCCTGGTAGTGCCGATCCTGCTCTACGGATGCGACACGTGGACTCTACTCGCCGAAACAGAAAGGAGAATCCAGGCATTCGAGCACAAGTGTCTGAGGAGGCTGCTCCGGATCTCATACAAAGAACACAAAACCAACGACTTTGTAAGAAACAAGATTGCCACACTGGTAGGACACCAGGAACCTCTACTTTCAACAGTCAAGCGACGTAAGCTGGTCTTCTTTGGCCATGTAACCCGGCACGACACCTTGTCGAAGACTATCCTTCAAGGCACCTTGGAGGGTAGCCGACGCCGCGGTGGTCAGAGAAAGAACTGGCTTACGAACGTCAAAGACTGGACTGGTCGTCCTGTACAGGACCTGCTGACTATTGCCCAAAATAGGCAAGAGTGGCGGGCCCTATCAGCTGCCGCGTCTATCCATGTGCTCCCCCCAACGCCAGGTGCCAGGCAAGGGACGATTGACTGACTGACTGACTGCCTGTGGGCATAGACTAAGCACCCCGCACGTACTGTTGGAATGCCACCAAAATAAACCAGAGAGAGAAGAGCTGGAACATTTCCTAGATAAATATAGACTGGTGCTAAACCTCGCATGTACTGTTGGAATGCAATGAAAATAAACCAGAGAGAGAAGAACTAAAACATTTCCTAGATAAGTATAGACTGGGACTAAACCTCAGAAACTGCCTCAACCCACCTAAAGAACTATGGAACAGTATACTGTCACTAGTAGTAGTAATAGCAACAAGCCACCCAAACTCTAGTCTAATGTAAAATAAGAATAGGGGTAAACAGGATAACATAGCCATCCACACTGGAAAAATAGAATAAAATAAAATAAAAAAAAAATAGAGAAAGAGCAATACATGGAACCAAACAAAGAAACACAATACACCACCACGGTACACGTGGCAGGACCCCTAAACACTGGCAACAAACGGCAGCAGCACCAGCAGCAGCAGGAGGAAAGAGGGCAGCAGCACTGTAACGACCCATGCAAACTTGGCAGATCAATAATGGATAAAGAGGGCACAAATACAATACACCACCCATGCAGACTTGAAAAACCTAAACACCAACAAAAATAGAGGGCACGTGCAAAAGTGAAACCACGCATCAGGCACCACAAAACAGCAACCCTTTCCCCACACTCCCCAAAGACCCCATCCCCCACAGTGCGAAATCACCGAGAGGTGGAAGCACTTTCCCTTTCAAAGTCAACAACAACAACAACAACAACAACAACAACAACCTCGAAAACTGCCTCAACCCACCTAGTCAGTCAGTCAGTCGTCCCTTGCCTGGCACCTGGCGTTGGGGGGAGCACATGGATAGACGCGGCAGCTGATAGGGCCCGCCACTCTTGCCTGTTTTGGGCAATAGTCAGCAGGTCCTGTACAGGACGACCAGTCCAGTCTTTGACGTTCGTAAGCCAGTTCTTTCTCTGACCACCGCGGCGTCGGCTACCCTCCAAGGTGCCTTGAAGGATAGTCTTCGACAAGGTGTCGTGCGGGTCACATGGCCAAAGAAGACCAGCTTACGTCGCTTGACTGTTGATAGTAGAGGTTCCTGGTGTCCTACCAGTGTGGCAATCTTGTTTCTTACAAAGTCGTTGGTTTTGTGTTCTTTGTATGAGATCCGGAGCAGCCTCCTCAGACACTTGTGCTCGAATGCCTGGATTCTCCTTTCTGTTTCGGCGAGTAGAGTCCACGTGTCGCATCCGTAGAGCAGGATCGGCACTACCAGGGATTTGTATAGCCTGTACTTGGTAGTGAACCTTATCTTGTGGCTATGCCAGATCCTATCTAGCCTAGCCATTGCTGCTGTTGCTGTTGCGATCCTGATGCGGATATCTTGCGTGGAGCTGCCGTCCTTGGAGAGAGTGGCTCCCAAGTACTTGAAGCTGCTTACCTCTTCGAGCTGTACCCCGTTCATATAGATCTCTGCTTTGCCGTTGCCATTGATCATAACTTTGCTCTTTTCTGTGCTTGTCTCCATTCCATATGCGTTTGAGCTGTCTGTCAGTCTGTTGGTGAGGTCTTGCAGTTCCTTGTTTGTACCTGCTAACAGATCTATATCATCTGCAAAGCGTAGGTTGCAGATTGGTCTTCCACCGATTGAAATGGAGGTATGGTGGTCATGAAGAGCTTCAAGCATGATGTTCTCCAAGAATATATTAAACAACACGGGTGATAGGGGACATCCTTGACGTACCCCTACTGTGGTACGAAAGTAAGCTCCTATTTGGTTGTTAAGCAAAACTGTACTCGTTGAGCTGTTATACAACGCTTCAACGACTTGGACAAGCCCTTCTTCAATGTTGAATTTCCGCATCACATGCCATAGCCCCTCGTGCCAGACTCTGTCAAATGCCTTCTTAAAGTCAATGAAGTTGTGGTAAAGGTCCCGCTGATGCTGCAGATGCTTTTCTATAAGAAGACGACAGTTGAAGATCTGCTCAACTGTGCTTCTACGTGGTCTGAAGCCAGCCTGTTCTTCTGCTAGCAGCTCTTCTGCGGTGGTTCTGATGCGGTTCTGTATGACCTTCAGCATGACTTTGCTTGGGTGACTGATAAGGCTTATTGTTCTGTAGTTCTGACACTGTTTGCTGTTTCCTTTCTTTGGGAGGGGTATGATTAGTGACTGCGTCCATTCTCTGGGCCATTCCTTGCACTCCCAGACTCTTTGGCACAGAACAGTTAGGGCTTTTGTAGTTGCTTCCCCACCCTGCTTGAGCAGCTCAGCTGGTACATTATCAACGCCTGGTGACTTTCCTCCCTTCAGACTATGTACAGCTTTTCGACCTCTTCCCGTAGGACTGGTATGTCTGCAGGTTCACTGTCTCTAGTCTGGTTGTTTTGGAGAATGTTGGCGTCGGTCTTCAGCTGGTAATTGTACAGGTCCTTGCAGTATTCTGTCCATCGGTTGAGTACAGCATTGCCTTCTGTGAGAAGGTGACCATTGCTGTCTTCGATGACTGAGATCTTTTGCTGGTCTGTCTTAGTGAGGGTCTTTAGAAGTTGGTAGGCCTTTTTGCTGTCACCTCGTGCCATTCCAACCTCTATGTCCTGGCACTGCTTCTCGATCCAGCTCTCTCTGGCTGCCTTCATCCCTTTCTTAATGGCACAATTCACTTCTTTGTATTTGGTTGCTGCTTCTGGTTTGCTTTTCTTTTCTCTCTTCAAGGCCCTCCTTTGGTCACAGAGGTCTAGTATGTCGTTCGTGACCCATGGCTGTTTCTTGTTTCTATGTCGCCCTAGAACCTCTTGGGCTGTCGACAGTAGCACCTCTTTGATGTTTCCAGAGAGGGTGTCTACATCACAGTCCACCAGGTTCAGTGCGCCAAATTTTCCGCCAACCGTGGCCTTGAAGACTTCTGCAACCTTTGGGTCTTGCAGCTTCTCCAAATCAAAGCGAATTCGGGGAGTGTTTGAGAGTCGCTTCGCTTTCAGCCTCAGCTTCAGGTTTGTTAGAACAAGGTCATGGTCGCTGCCTATGTCAGCGCCTGGGTACGTCCTTGTCTTGGCCCTGTTGATGCTGGATTTGAAGCGTCTCGGCAGTAGGATGTAGTCGATCTGATTATGGACCAGTCCGTCTGGTGAGTGCCAGGTGGCCGTCCTTGATTTCTTGTGGGGATACAAGGTGTTGGCTAAGGTGAGTCTCTGGCTCTGTGCGAACTCTAGGAGTCTGATGCCCCTGTCGTTGGTTTCACCAAGGCCAAATTTCCCCACCGTTCCTGCCCATTGGTGGTAGGCGTCTGGTCCGACCTTGGCGTTCCAGTCTCCGAGCACAACCAGGATGTCCTTTTTTGGAACTGCCTTCACAATCTTGTCCAGTTGTTGGTAGAATTCTTCCACTTCGTCGTCTCCATGTGTGGAAGTTGGAGCGTATACTTGGACAATGGTGACATTATGAGGCTTGGCTGAGACACGAATGGAGATCAGCCGGCTGGATACGGGTGTACAGCTGATGACGGCCGCGGCCACCTTCCTGTGCACAAGGAAGCCCACGCCGTACTCATGCCTGGTGTCCTCCCCACTGTACCACAGTCTGTGGCCGTCTTCCGTCACTGTTTCCCCAAATCCTGTCCATCTGACCTCCGCCAGTCCCACAATGTCCCACTGATACCGTTTCAGCTCGTGTGTGAGTTGGTGCACTTTTCCGCACTGGTATAACGTGCGTACGTTCCACGTGCCAATGGTTGTTCCTTCTCTTAGTTTGATTTCTGTTTTGGTTTCAGTCTTGGTCTTAACCCACCTAAAGAACTATGGAATAGCATACTGTCACTAGTAGTAGGAATAGTAACCTGCCACTCAAACTCTAGTCTAATATTACTCCTAACACAGTCCACACAATGCTAGTCCTTCTTAACCCCGCCCCCTTCCCTCTTGCTACTTTACCCATCTTTCTCGCAGAATCACTATATTTCTCTGTTCCTGTTACTTGATGCCTTTTGTTTTCTGTTTCGTCAGTACTGTCGTTTTCTTTCGTCTCCTTTGTAAGCGCATGCTCTCTATGAGTGTGAATATGCGCTATACAAATCTTCACTATTATTATTATATTATAATATAACATAGGTATAGGGGTAAGCAGGATAACATAGCCATCTACATGGATAAAACCCAACAAAGCTCAAAAATAAATAATAATAAAATTAAAGTAGAGCAAAACATGGAATCCAATAAACCAACACAATACACCACCACGGTGGACGTGGCAGGACCCCTAAACACTGGTAGCAAGCGGCAGCAGCAGCAGCAGCAGCAGCAGCGGCAGGAAAAGAGGGCACCAGCACTGTAACCACCCACGCAAACTTGGCAGACCAGCAATGGATAAAGAGGGCACAAAGACAATACACCACCCATGCAGACTTAGAAAACCCAAACACCAACAAAAACAGAGGGCACATGCAAAACGTAAATAACACATCTGGAACCACAAAAACAGCAACCCTTCCCCCACACCTCCCCATTCCCCCATACCCTCACCCAACTTCCCAACACCAACATTCCCCAAAGACCCCATTCCCCCCCCCCCCAGTGCGAAATCTCCGAGAGTACTTTCCCTTTCAAAGTCAACAACAACAACAACAACAGCAACAACAACAACAGGAGAGTGTCTGCGTGTCATTTCCTGCTCTATAAAGGAATTGTAAAGTATGGAATTTATCGGGGGCTCCATCCCGAGCCTGCAGCATCGCCACGGATCGAATCCCACTCGCCCAGTACGGATCCAGGGCGAAGTGGCTTTGGTTCCACCATTGATGAGCCCTCTCCCTGAAAGAAAGATGAAAATCTGGACAAGGTCCTTTTCACAATCACTCATATTCCGGAGAGATGATCACAAGAGGCTTTTTACAGATACATATGAAAGTTACATATATCCCCTATTTCTTAAATCAAATTAAGCAACAATGTATTTTTTCTCGCTCAGACAAGTGTCTGCAATGCTGTACTGTCCAAGTCTGTCCCATCTTTTTTCCGGGAATACTTTTTAGTTGGTGGCTTTCTCTTTTCATATCTCACACTCCTCGTATGCACGCATCTGTTTTTTTGTGGAGGCTTTGTGTGTGTGTGTGTGTGTGAGAGAGAGAGAGAGAGAGAGACAGAGATGGTGTTAAGCCGATTGTTCATATCAAAGCGCATTGAGCCGGCTGCCGGCGGGAAGTGTGTGAAAGAAGATCTTTTTATTATTGTTATTATGTTGTTGAGAGGTTGTTATATCGTGTTACTGGTTAACATGCGTCTCACAGCAACTGTCAAGTCATCATACCTCGTCTCGTGCATGATCGAATAGTCGTGGTGAAGCTAGAAAATGACCCCGTACTCCGGTGAGCTTTAGGCCAAACTGTTTTCCCATTTCCTGTAAGGTTAGAAAAAGGTAAAGGTCATCCCATAACCTTTTCAGGTCGTAGGGGAGTGAGGTGTTAGAGACCCCACTTTTCTCGGGGCCAGCTTTTACATGAGGGTGGTGCCAATCTCCTCTCCCTCACTGCCTTACCTTCCTCAGCCCTCTAAGGAGTCAGGTACCCATTCCCGTCAGTCGGGTCGACATGCGGAAGTTTGCTGCGCTTATCGGGAATTGAACCATCACGCTCTCGGTTCGGATGCTAGCGCTCTAACCACTCGGCCATCCGCTTCCCCTTTTTTGTAGCTTTTCTGTCGCGTCCTCAAAATGTCATTATACAAAGGCAGTGCAATATTTTATTTACAGCAAAACTTTCACTTATCCTGCATTTAAGGTAATATTATCCTTGTCTTTCGTTTCTTTGTACTTACAGAAAACAGTTGCTCTTCTTCCGATTCTCCTTTTGAATATCGACTACAGCATGCAAGTGTTTCTTCTTCTTTGTTCTCTCTTCACAGCACATTGATTCAGTTTCTGTCGATTCTTACAAGTCTTGCTCCAGGCTGGGCATGGCTCCTTCTACAGACAACAACAGAACTTGCAGATTTTCTTCTTCTTTATTTCATTTCCTTTGCCGTGTGCAAAAATAGCGTTCATGTCTCCTAATACTTCATCAGAATTCATGGAGTTCGGCTGCCACTGGCTGTTTATTTTGCGTTTATTTGAAAAGGAGAACGAAGAAAAGAAAAAGAAAAGAAGGGAATTGACTATTTAAGTTTTGGGCTAATCATAAAGTTCACTGGAAACTCAATGACAGATCTTTGCTCTGTTGTGTGAAAGAACACTTTTTCTCACATACTGTCTGCGTGCAGTGTAGTGTCGTGACAGAAACGTGAACTCATCACATGAAATTAAAATAATTAAACCTCACATCCCCTGTTGCACAAAGGGAAAAGCACATCAAAATACAAAAGTTCATGGACTGGACTCAAGCAAAGCTGGCATTTTAAAACACTTCATATGAATCACTTTGTAAAAAAACAAGTATTTCATTCATAAAATTAGGAGGCACGATTTTCTCGGACGGCAGTTTTATGTCTTAGATTATGTCGTTTACCTCAAGGGACTTATGGTTTAAAACACGCTAAAATGACGAATGGATACAATAAGTAATTATTTTACAGTTAAAAGTACACTTAATGTTAATTCACGAATAAAAACGTTTGAAATAAAATATGTCCTCGCTTTCATCATGATATTTGACTTTCAAAGAATGACTCACAAAATCCAATATGACAACGTATCTTTCAAGCAATCTATTGAAATCAGTGGAAAACAGCAGCAAAAGCAACGCCTTTACGATTTGAACTGAATTATCCCACATTCATCCTCCAGGCATTTGAAAATGTTATCAAGGAAGGCAGCTTCTGCAGTGAGACTCTCCCACCCTACCCCCTCCCTACAGCCACTCCATAAAAAATGTAACGTCTTAAACGTGACAAAGCTTTTCTCGGTTTTTGTCGTCCTGCAATGTTTATGGCCTCTCCAAGCCACTAGCAAGGCGATGGATTCAATAGAAATGCCCAATGGGCATGCCACTTTAGACAAGGCCGGTGGCATGCAGGCTGCATGTAGACTCCTGAGGCGCAGTTCATCATCATCATCATCATCATCATCATCATCATCATCATCATCATCATCATCATCATCATCATCATCATCATCATCATCATCAGCAGCAGCAGCAGCAGCAGCAGCAGCAGCAGCAGCAGCAGCAGCAGAAGCAGCAGCGACAACAAAATAATAGTAAAATAAAACAGGTCACTAGGGCTTTCACGAAGCCGACCTGCTTCCAAAGATAAACATCTCGGTTACGTTCGCAGACTAAATGGTTCGATCAAAGACTGGTTCTCAGCTTTCGTAAAATAATCTCGGAAAAAAGTGTTCGGTCAACGCTCTACTACAGCAGCACTCGCAGATGATGATGATGATGATGATGATGATGATGATGATGATGATGATGATGATGATGATGATGATGATGATGATGATGATGATGTTCATTTGTAATGCGCAGGTATCCATTCAGAAGAATGCTCATTACGCAGCAAAAACAAAATAAATAAAAAAATAAGAAGAAAAAATAAAGTAAATAAATAGATAAAACACCAGGAAAGTAAAAAAAAAAATAAAGACAGAAGTGTTGCTTGGTTGTTTAAGTCCATCTTAAATAAACAGATGGATCTTCAGTCTTTTTCGAAACGTGGTTGGTGATGCACACCTGTCGACATTATGTACACTTTTCTGTTTCGTATTGTTTTTGATTGTGTCATAGACATCAGAACTACCAGTGTCGAGAGTAAATATTTCTCCACCATATGTGACCAAGAAAGCTGAAGTCGTTGACGTGGTCTGGTCTTTAAACATGGTTCCAGTCTCACTTCGAGGCAGTCTTTCTATAAGTTTTTAAAGATTTGAAAGTTCGCTCAGTTTGTGAAAAATTCCCTTTATTTATTGTATTGTATTGCGTTCGTGCGTGTGAGAATACAAAATACAGATTATCACTTCCTTCAGCTTTTTGGGGGATTTTAATGGTGTATTGTCACAGTGTGTGAAATAATGATGTGGGACAAAAATGTTAAGTAATCAAGCAAAATTTCTAAAAAAAAAGAACTTTGCAGTCTAGTTCAGCTTTAGATTACCTAAGTACATTTTCTAGAAGGCATGTCGCCAATCAGCTTTCATCTCTCTAAAAGCATTTTCTTAATAACCACGGAGGAAGATATCCTTTAGCTAAAAACTAAGACACAAGAGGCTTACACTTTTTCTGCAGTCTAGGAGCTCGAGTTTTTCGCTACCGTATCAAGTTCTCTTGACAAGTTCCAATAAATAATTTTACGCCAAGATATTTTTGGTTTCTGCTGATGCTTTTGGCAACTGGCAACATTCTAGCATCTTTCGATTTTAAGCTGATAAATAATTTGTGAAAGCGTGTGTGAAAAACGTTTCAGCTCTCAAGCGAGGCATGGCTGCTTGCAGTTATCCTTAAGTTAATTTAATTCCTGACGACCAGTTTTTGAGCTGTCTAACGGCTAGAGAACTCGCCTGACCTGCTGAAACCGTGTGATCGAGAAAAACAGTTTCAATTATTAACTAGAAGGAACATGTGAAATGTATTTGAAAATTGAAGCGGCAGATCTTTGAGTGATTAAATGTATGTTTCTGTACGAGGGGACGCCATTGCGCATGCATGCGTCCTTGTAGTTGTGTGCGCGTGAGCTTATGTATGCTTTGTGTAAAGAGAGAAAGATGTGGAAAGAAAGAAAAACAGTAAAGAATAATATGGAGACAGGACCACTAGAATGTGAAGAGAATCAGATAATGAAAAGAAAGAAAGAAAGAAAAAAGAAATAAACGAACGAAAAAATAAGACCACGAATAAACGAAAGAAAACTGAAAAAAATAAAGATAACGGGGAAATGAGATGAAAGGATGAGAACAACGCAGCGGAAGATAAACCAAAAGACTAATCAAGACCAGGCATAAAAGCTGGCAGCCACAAAATGTGAAGGAAGGAAAGCCAGGGAACACAGAAATAAAAGCAGTCACAAAACCAATCAGTGTTAAACAATCAAGACCTGAAACGCAGATGAAAACAAAAAATAACAAGCAAGAGCAGACTTTTATCTTTATTTCTTGTTCAGAAACATCAGAAAGATAAAGGCTTTGCTCGTTCATGCTTGGTGAGACAGGCCATGTTCTTTCTAATCCAAGGTGAGGACAAAGTTTCTAACATTTCATCATCAAACACATCTTTGACATCAGAATGACTGAAGTAGCCGTTGAGGAATGGTCCGTAGGCCGAGAGCAGCGCTGGATGCGGAGGCAGGGTCTCTTCCATCACTCACCAAGGCAAGCACCGCACTGGCAGGCGTGCACGACGGAGTAGCTGTGCTTCATGCTGCTGCCGTCGTCGCAGCGCAGCGGCACATGGCGCCGCGTGGTGACGGAGGGGCGACAGCAGCTGCACGTGTCGTCGCTGGCGCCGCACTGACCCTGACACTGCTGCAGACCGGTGAGTGGCACAGCGTTGCGGCACACCACCCCGTCAGACTTGCGCACCTGCACGTGGCCGATGGTGTCGTCGGGGGAGGCAAAGGCGGGCTGCGGGCTGCACGTGGAGCAGGTCAGGTCAGAGGCGTTGCCTACAAGGTCTGGAAGCAAGAGATCGGTGATAAGTGACTTTTATCTTTCTCAGCCATGTTCCATACCCGATGGACAAGTACAACAAGGCCAGTCTACTAGTGGCTGCATGTGCGCGTGCAAGTTTGTGTAAGAGATTGAGAGAGAGAGAGAGAGAATATGTGTGTGACTTGAGAATGTTTGGTGACTATTTCGTTTCCTCTCTCAAATGAGTCCAAAGCGTGCAAAGGAGTAAAAGAAAAGCGAAAAAAGAGAAACCAAACCGCTCAAAATAATAAAGTGGGTCAGTGAATTTGTGCTTTTTTAGGATCCATCGCCCTTTAACGCATGGAGGCAGAAAAGCTATTACATTCTTTGCTCAGAAAGAACATAACTATTGATGTTTTTCGCGTCAATGGTGCATGCTGCTATAACTAAGCTAAATGAAAACGATGAATGCCAGTAACTAACACTTTTCTAATCTCGCAGAAACCCCTGAATATTTCAGAAAACCGTATAAAAATGATAGCCCTGACCTGTCCATGACCTCACAATGATGCATTACCGAAGCAGTGTGAAATCTAATAAAACCTTAAGATGGAAGGATTGCCGATACTTGTTAGCTTGCAACGTAGAAAACATGTCTGCTAAAATGAGAAGATTAACAAGGGATTGGAAAATTGAAAAAAGAGCGTCGAAAAACGGAGAAAAGTGAAGGAAGAGAAGGCTCTCTGGACGAACAACTCTCACATCTTGGCGCACAGGTCAAGCAGCATCCGGACTCATCATAGGTGGGAACATCCTGCCAAGTGAAAACACGGTCTCTTAGGTCAACTGTTTCGCTTCATATTAACAGATGGGTACCTTTAATATTATTACACTTAATATAAATTCAAACCAAAGAGGTAAAAGATAAAGTGTCCCAGAGGCAGGTGGTGGTAGTGGTTCACCGGGTCAAAGGTATGGCATGTACAAATTGAAACGCAACCCTTTCCTGCGCCGCCCTTTCTTTTTCACTCCACTGATAAAATCAACTACCTATCTCTGTTTAGCAAATGTTGTGTGGACAGGGGCACGAGCAAGCCTCGAACCGACAGCATTTTTTTCCACCGCCGACTACCAGACTACAGATTTCAGTTACACTTTTATTAGTTACTTTATGAATTTAGTTTTAAACATAACAACTGATTTCAAAAGCAAAATGAGTATATTATGCTCTTGAGAATTTTCTGTGCATGCTGTGAGAGACAATAGGAATGTTCCTCTATTCGGCATGTCGCCAAATAAAGACATTATTAATTTAAGGAAGGGAAGGACAACTCACATGGAAGCAGGGCCGCAAAGAGTCGAGGGGCTCGCATCGAATTCGCATTTCCTGGATAACGTAGCCAATCTTTTTGCTGTCTCGCTCACAGGACTTGGTGTAGCAGGGGCGGGAGGAGGGCATGGGGTGGCCGGCCTGCAAATATGACAACTGCTCAAAACCTGGTCACTGTTCGAACCTCTGAAATAAATGGAATGTGGTGAACATTCGCTCGCCCTCCTTATCTCAACGGCTGGAAAAACTTCCCAAAGTAAATTTTTAGCCCAGAAAGTAGGTCTCGTGACTATACCTTGTAGACGGTACCATTGAACAAGCAGCCCGGTACTTGGCAGCTTCCGCAACACTCGTTAGGAGAGTCGACACGAACTTCTCCCTGCACCCAGTCATTCAGATATCATTAGGAACCAAAGTTAGTCCAACAACAATATGTTTGATTAATTAAGCAATTCTATAGAATAGTATTCTAATTCTCTTTCACAATTAAGACACAGACCAAAAGAAAGAAAGAAAGAAAGAAAGAAAGAAAGAAAGAAAGAAAGAAAGAAAGAAAGAAAGAAAGAAAGAAAGAAAGAAAGAAAGAAAGAAAGAAAGAAAGAAAGAAAGAAAGAAAGAGGAAAATTAAGATAATAAAGAAAAGTTAGGTCTTTGTGGCCTGTCGATAGACAGAGGTCACAAATGTGGGTTTATGAGACAGACAGACAGACAGACAGACAGACAGACAGACAGACAGACAGACAGACAGACAGACAGACAGACAGACAGACAGACAGACAGACAGACAGACTACGGAATAACTACCTCTTTGCAGGCAGAACATTCTTGTCTCAAGCAGGAAACTTCTGCTGCCCCACTGTTCCCGAAAATGCAAGTACAGTTTACACAGGGTCCTTCTGACCACGTATCTCCCACCTTAAAATAGAAACAAGAATAAAACATGAAAATAGTCAGACTAACAAGATAAATCCTATTTTCCCCAGTCCTAGGAAAAAATCAAAACAGTTTTAATTTCCAGTGATTTTTCAACCAATGTGTAACTTTCCTAGAATCATTTAGGTGGATATAGTTTTAATTTATAATAACCAGTAAATAAAATATTGTCTAAGAACTGTTGAAGAAAGAAATAAACAAAAAAGATTGTAGGTCTTACATTGTATAATTTTTCTGTCTGCCCGCCATTCTGATGACGACAGGCAGCTGCTGGTATCGGTGTTGTCACAGGAAGAGGAGTAACCACTGAAAGATGAGGTGAAAGAAATGGCTGCATATAACTGGAGACACACTGGAGACAATACTGTGCACAAGTGGTGGAAAACCAGAGTAACAACAGAAATATTTAACAGAGAAATTAAGCAAATTCGCAAATAGATTCTTTCCTACTTAAAGGTACACTGACAACACATATGAAGTACAGTATGAGACAAGTTTCTAACTGTATGCTTACTGCAAGCCTTCCTGGTGCAGCTGCACTCTGAGATAATTTCCACAACTTGATTTCCCTAAAACAAGAAGGAATCGGTTTGTTAAATGTGCATTTATGACTTTGGATAAAACCTGTTTGGTTACATCGCCCATCTGTCCGATTCCTCCAAAAAAAAAAAAAAAAAAATTACCAGCAAACTGGTAATACATTCACACCTACAGGAGAATGTTTATGGCTGCACACCTGAACGCAAGCAAACACAATCACGCACGCAAACACGAAGAAAATGTAGCAGCAAGGTCTCTCACCTCAGGACACGATGGGTAAGGATGCTTAGGGCAGGCAGCTGGGCAACCTAAACAATTGCACAAACAATCTTAGTGCACATTTCGTTTTGAACGAGTGATGTACATCAGTACATATACAGATCATGGATTCTCACATCCTAGACTTAAAAAAGAGTTTTCAGTCATTTAATAAAAACAAAACAAAACAAAAAAAACACCAAGAAATAAAACGGCAAAGCTTAGTAACAAACACTGTAATTGTCCTAGGGTTAAAAGCTGTTAATAATGAGTATGTAGCTTACTGGAGTTGTCCCTAGGAAGTGGTGAGGGGTTGAGGACCAGACGGTTATCAGGACGAGCGCTGGGGGTTGCCTTTCCTCCCGATACAGGTGGGATAAAGGTAGGTCTTGTCACTGTAAGGACAGACACCAATTTACTCGAAGGTAAGCTATCGCCAACTTTCACACTGTACTTCATCACAGGTGCAAATGGTTGCATGAAGACCAACATTGCAAGTTTATCAAGCCTCATTTTAGTTCTTACCTGAGACAATAGCACAGTACATGGTGGAAGTAATATTACTTTCATGTCCTGACTGCAGTGGGTTGAGACACAGTTGACACTTCATAATTTAAGTGTGCTTTAAACGAAATACATAAAAAAATGTTGTTTAAAGCCCCACATGCAACTCGAGCAGGCGACTGCGGTTCAAACAGTCTAATGTAGCAGTGTAGTAATATGTAAAATGGTATTACACCGTATTGAACAATCTTGTTTCGCTTAGTGTAATGTGTGTAGCATAATTAAAACGATTGATGCTAAACTAAGAAGGTTTTACATTTTGTCAAAAGAGGAAAATTAAGATAATAAAGAAAAGTTAGATCCTTGTGGCCTGTCGATAGACAGAGGTCACAAATGTGGGTTTATGGGAAATTTTATACGGTTTGTGAATTTCTTGAGCAGGGTGGGAGAATACACGTCGATGTTTTAATATCTTGTAATTGTTAAGGACCGTAGTTATGAAGCAAGGCAAAGTCGTTTCCCCGAGGCAACATGAGAAACTCACGGACAAGCGCCTTGTTTCCAGTTATAAAGGGGTATCCCGACAAGCAGATGTAGTTTTACCTCTAGAACAGTAGTTATAAAGCGGTGGCAAATGTGTCGCGGGGTAAAGAAACACGAATTAGTGACCGATTGGTTTATTTAGTGGGAAAGTGCTTCCACCTTGCGGCGATTTCGCACTATGGGGAGAAAGGGAGGGGGAGGAAACCGGAGTACCCGGAGAAAACCCCCGGCAACCAGCCCTGCGAACAGGTGTCACAGAGAGTGTCCCGAGACGAGATCTGAACCCTGAGCCACTCACTGCATTGGTGACGAGCGAGTGTTTTAACCACTACACTACCGGGGGCCCCCTTTTAGTGACCGAGGTATCTGGACACCACTTTATCCCTGGAAACAAGACGCATGCCCTCGAGGTCCCGATTTACGGGGAAACGACTTATTCTCGCTTCATTACTATTGCCCCATGGACGGATTTCAGACAGCCTGACGGACAGAGGTTGTCACACAATCTGTGGATATATATATATATATGTGTGTGCAAAAGGGAGAGTGTAATGAGTTAGGGGTAGGTCTTGTATTGTTTCGTGTGTGAATGGTGTCTTGTGTTTGACGTCTTGTGTGCGTCATATGTTCGTCGTCATTTGGAAAAAGAATGACGTAAAAAAAGAAGAAGAAAGACGACGGTTCCATGGCCAGATAGAAAAGTGAGAGCAGCGAGTTCTTCATCTTCCATAAATCAACTAGAAATCTCTTCACCTTCATTCCCATCTACGGGGGCTCGTCGAGCGTGGTGTATGTGTGTAATATGCGTCGTGCGTGTGCAAGGTAAGTGTATGTGCGTAGTATTACAGAGAGAGTCAGATAGATCAATAGTGAGCTTCAAACGCAAGTAGAAAAAAAGGCGGAAATGTATAGACTTGCACATTTTGTTTTCAATTATCTTTTAAATTAGCGACTTTCTTTCCTATTGTTTTCTCGGCGTGCAGCCTCTAAATTCTTCCAGATGTCTCGAAGACCTCCCACAGAGTTCTCTTAAATGTCTGCATTAAAAGCATTTAGATAAAAACAAACTACACTTAAGCAGCAAGTAAAATATTTAGAAAGAAACAGTAAAAACACTGGAAAATGTGCCTCCATTGGGCACAACAAAAACAACCCCCAAAACCCATTAAAAAGGGTTACAAAGGAAACCTCGTTCAATATGCCCCACGTGACCACTCCCCACCTGTATAGGAAATAAAAAAATTCTTTAATATTCACGGTCGGTAAATGCTCTGAGACTTGAACTCTTTGTCGTGTTAGTTGATAACGACCTGCAGTCAGTGCCTTGTACCTTCGCTGTGTGGTGAAGTCGTGCACCAACAATATGGAGCGTGGATGTGGAGTAGACAATGCGATGGAGCGGTGTGAGCAAGGTGTACAGCTGTATATAAGGTATAAAGCTGTATACAATGTATACAGTTGTACACAAGGTATAAAGCTTTACACAATGCATACAGCTGTACACAAGGTATACACAATGTATATAGTTGTACATAAGGTATAAAGCTGTATATAAGGTATAAAGATGTACATAACGTATAAGGTGTATATACTGCATAAACTGTACACAATATATACAATTGCTTACAAAGTATACACAATGTGTAAAGTTGTACACAAAATATACAGCTATACGCAATGTATAAGGTGTACAAACTATATAAAGCTTACACAATGTGTAAGCTGTAAGCAAGATGTACAGGTATAAACAAGATGTACAACTGTAAACAAGGTGTACAGTCGCAAGCGATATCTACAGTTGTGGGCAAGGTGTACAGTTGCACGCAAGGTATTAAGTTGTAACAATGTATACAGTTGTACACAAGATATAAAGCTGTACACAAGGTGTACAGTTGTAAGCAAGGTGTACAGTTGCACGCAAGGTATAAAGTTGTAACAATGTATACAGTTGTACACAAGGTATAAAGCTGTACACAAGGTGTGCAGTTGTGAGCAAGGTGTACAGTTGTAAGCAAGGTGTACAACGCGATAGCATGGGCATGCACAATACATGAAACTGTATGGAGTAGGCTGCTGCGTGGTATCCTGTACAGTCTTGTGTTGAGTACAGGACAGAAGAGGGTTGATTATGTTATACAACAAAAAACAAAGAAACGTTTTGTGTTTCGCACGCATCATTTAACATAGACTATAGCGAGTTTCTTTAGAATTTCTCCCAGACAAATGTTACGCAGGCAAACGAAACACGAGAGGAAAATCATGTATAAAACTGAACACACGGCTATATCAACAGGAGGTGATTTAGGTTAAAAAAAAACAACAACAAATAAACAAAACCTACGGCAGTTGAGTTCATCCTCTTGACAGTCGATGACACCATCACACTTAGCAGCCAGAGGTAAACATTGACCGTTGCCACATTGAAACTCGCTGTCAGAGCATGTGATGCATTCACATCGGCAGGTATCTTTATTCAGTTGAGCCATTCCCTGACACGAAAATGTACAAATAACCTTACACTTGAGTACACATGCCATATAAACACACATCAGAATCAGAGCAAAATGAGTATAGAATGCTCGCTTCATTATTTCAATCGTAGCATGGGACGAAAGATAGATTTGTTGTCTTTCGCTGTCAATAATCTGATACATTTAGTTTCTCGTGCATTTTGTTTACCACCAAACTTTTGAGTGCATTAAGGGTTTACAAGAACTCAAAGGATTCCAGTCAGATATCAATCTCTATTAACTTTCATCATTACTTATTTCAAGGAGAGACGTACCTGAGAACAGGTGGCACAGGTCTTCGCCAGACAGCGAATTTCGCCATTCAGACACTGACACGTCTCGCAGTTGCCATTGGTTGCCACGTCGCGAGCCTGTCATTATATAACACAGTCATCAAGATACTGTTAAAAGAAAATAAAAATGGCGACTCTTTATTTACGAGGGAGATGGGCTAAACAAAACATGCCTACGTGCACAACTGGGTTTGATTCTGTTCTGGCCTACAAAACATACCTTGACTTACTTTATGATCATCCAGCTTGTGAAAGCTACTGAAAACTAATCGTAATTACTAATGCCACTGATACAAGATCTGTCAGAAATTTATACAACGTCCAATCAAAAACTGGTTTAAATGACAAAGAACGACCAATCAGGATCGGTCTTAGATGTGAAAAAAGGTTGCCTAGAAAATTTCCAGTCAGACATTATTTTTACATCCGATTAAACTCAACTGACCCGCAGCATCTTGCCGTCCACAAGACAAGGACACTCGCTGCGGGTCACGCAGGTAGCGCCGTCACAGTATTGTCCTGCCGGACAGGAAGTTGGGCAAGAGGTCAGGTCAAGGCCGCTGAAGCAAGGTGTCGCCCTCGATGTGGGCTGCGCGGTGGGCTGCGCTGTCGGCACTGCCGTCGGCACTTGTGACACTGAAGAGGTGACGGTTGGTTAGTCGTTAACAATCGATTAATTATTTTTTGCAGAGATAATTACTGTTAAGATACCTTCCAATTCTCCACGTTCCCCCGAAAAGTATCAACATAGTCTAAAGATAAAAGTTGTAAAATGCGTTATTAATGATTTTACTTTTCGAAACAGGCACACGAAACAAAAATCACCACCACCACCACCACCACCACAACAACAAAAATCGTCGAGCAGCTGTTCATTATTTGCAGGAGACATGTAACGCCTACACAGAACGTTTTATCCTGAGGGAGCCGAGACATTCCAAGGCACTCGGTTGCCTAAAAAATGCCACTTTCTCATGGCAGTCGCATTACCTTTTTAAAAAACAAAACAGCAATAATAATAATAATAATAATAATAATAATAATAGGATTTGTAAAGCACATTTTCCCATGCAGACACGAGCTTAGTACTACACACTAAAAACCACGAACGAACTGACCACACAAAAACATCAGAAACAAATAACATAAAAGTGCGTGGAGGAAGAGTTGAGGAGAGGGCGGAACTGTATCCCTGATCAAGTAAGATAATTCCCAAAGAAACAGGTCCTGAGGCCGGATTTGAAGGCTTGAAATGTGAACACAGTTCGGAGAGAAAAGGGAAGAGAAATACAGACAGTGGGACTTGAGAAGGAAAAGGATCGCCTGCCGAGTTGGGTGCATGGCTCAGAGAGGAGGGCAATACAAGGAGACCAAAGAGACCGACTCTGTTGGTAAAACATCAGCAGCTCAGACAGACATGATGGCAGCAGTGTGGGGATCTTGTAATCAATGCAAGCTCGGACTCTACTAAAACTCGCGGAGGACTGTAGTGTGATCCGCTTTTCGCCTTTGGAAGACAACACGAGGAGAGTTAATTTGCACCCTTTGAAGCTTGTCAAGTAAGCGGTTAGAGAGATCGACGAATAGAGAGCTGAAGTAATCCAGCCGGAACATCGCAAAAAGCTGGTACGAGCTTTTTGGTGGCAGAACCTGACAGGATGGATCGGAGGTGACTGATCCTGAAAAGCTCAAGGAAAATGGACTTGCAGACTGCATTGATGTCATATTTAAGAGATAATAGTGCGTGCAAGGTAACACCAAGATTCCGGGCGATCTTGGAGAAAGATATATATATATATATGTTAACTCCAGAGAAAGTAAGGGTAGTAGAGAATGGCACACATTTCAGTTTAGTCGCAGAGGCTATTGTAAAGACCATAGTTTAGTCAACATGAAAGCCCCGTTGAACTATGTCATGCTCGGGCGTATCAAACGGAGCCGACAAGTCAAAGATCGAGAGCCAGGAGCTGTGTTCCATGTCACTCATCACTGGCATCGTCTCGGTCGAATGATTCTAACGATAGGCTGACTGAAATGGTTCGAGCAAATTATTACTGGAGATATGGTTCAGGAGCTGGACCAGAAAACTTTAAACATACTTTGGATAGAAAATGTAGATTGGAAACAGGGCGATGGGCAAGAGCAGGATTAGGTTCCTTTCGCATGCAAGAGAACACCAGTTGGCGATTGATAATGCGAGTGATGACTGGAATCATCAAGTCAAGGCACTCGTGCAGGAGATGAGTCAGAATCGGGTCGAGAGAGCAGGATATCTTCGGAGAGTTTCTAATGAACTCCCCTGATCTGGGACTCGATGACAGGCAGAAACCCCTTTAAAGGTAAACCATCAAAACTAGGGTCATGAGGGTGGAAAATGGTCAGACGGTAACCTTTCACACAGAAAGATCATGGACGGAGCAGGCCTTTTCTTCACGCAGAATCAACCAGTCGATGGTGCGTGCGTGTTATGATGATGATGATGATGATGATGATGATGATGATGATGATGATGATGATGATGATGATGATGATCATTTGTAATGCGCAGGTATCCATTCGGAAGAATGCTCATTGCGTGTTGCTGTTGGATGGGTGGCCCCAGGTTGAAATTATGTAGAAGAGATTTCAGATGCTTTACATAATAACTGGAAGAAGAGTTAGTTTGAAAATAGAAGTCGCTGAAGAGTACAAGGTCAGAAGCTGGGAAAATTCAGTGAGAAATAAAGAAATAATAAAGAAAAAGCAGTCAAAAGGAAAAAAAATCGAACAAACAACAAAACTAACGTGTGCGCATAAAATCACTTTCAAAAAAAAAAAAAAAAGAGCTACAACCTTTCAATTGTCTCGGTTTCCCGAGAGTCAATCTGCTAAAGGAAGACAAAAAGTATAGCGTGCAATATAAGTGATTTGATTCCATTTTGTGAAAAAAATACAAAGCAAGCAAACAATCAAGCAAACAGGCTGGACAAAATGTCAGCACTCACAGCAGTCAGCAGTCTGCCTGACACAGCCCAAGCGAACCTCGTAGTTGAAGCAGGACTGTTGCTTAATGTCTGCGGCCAGACACAGGAGGCCGTCCCACAGATTACATCTAACAGACTGTCCGGTGGAGTCGGACATGGTGTGGTCAGCAGTGGCCGTGCGGCACTGGATGGTCAGCGGGTCCCTGCACGTCAGTGAAACCTCGCGCACCTTGTCGATGGGCTCAAAGTCGTCTCGTGAGGTCAGTCCGGGTTGGTGAGTGTCCACCCAGGCGTCCCACTTGATGCAGCCATCTGCGAAAGGAATTAAGGCCTGGCTTACACACAGGTCCGCCTGTCACCAACACAGTGAAGGTTGGCTGTCCTGGGTTCAACTCTCGTCTCGGGCACGCTGTTCTTTCTCTGCATGTGGCATCTGTTTACAGGGCTGGCTGCCTTGCCGTGATATAGCTTTAGTTGCTGGCTCGGCGTAAAACGCTAATTCCCCCCCCCCGACTTAGACACACTTCTTGTAATTACCCTTGTCAAACCTAGTTGTGGGTAACAGTGAGGGCACAGGAAAGAAAGAAATGTGTAATGTGTTTATGAGAAAAAGTTAGAGAAAATCCTGACATCTTTTTATATGGATTGCGATATCACTGCTGCGTGTACTAACAGGCAGTGGAAACATTTCAAAACCTGAAAGTGTTTTACGAAGATTAAAGAATCTGGGTTTTTTTTTGCAACCCCTTATCTACATAGTGTCATTAAAATATACCAACAGTGGGTACGGTAGTACATTAAGTAGTATTTCATCATCATCATCATCATCATCATCATCATCATCATCATCATCATCATCATCATCATCATCATCATCATCATCATCATCATCATCATCATTTTCTCTCTCTCACACACACATTTTCATCAAAGCTACCTGGTAGAGTAGTTGAAGGAGTGGGCCTTGAGCGGGCAGTTGGTGCGGCCGTTGGTGTTGCTGAAGTGGGTGCTGCTGAGAAAAGCAGCGTTAATTTTTAATGGCATCATACAAGCAAACATTATGGTGCAGTAACACCTAGAAAACAGTAGCGAACATCATATTTGCACAACGGCATTCAAACTCACATTGTGAAAAACTCGCGCTGTCTTTGGTCTTTTTTAATTTTTATTTATTTTGTTTATTTTTTATTTATTTTGTTTTTGCTGCGCAATGAGCATTCTTCTGAATGGATACCTGCGCATTACAAATGGACAATAATCATCATCATCATCATCATCATCATCATCATCATCATCATCATCATCATCATCATCATCATCATCATCATCATCATCATCAACTTTAAAACGAAAACATGTAACAGGTCAGTGAGTCTTCTGTAACAGTCAACTACACACATGGAACTGAAAGTGCTTTGTAGAGTCCGCACTCTTGATAATAATCTACCAAACTATGATGCATGATTTTGCATAATTCGCTTACCTGGGTAGTCCTCGAAGCATCCGTGTAGCTCTATGCGGAGTGCTATGCGGCCTTCCCACGATAAGGGGTTGATGCGGATGTACCTGGCTCTTATAGGATGCTGGAACATGCTGGTCACCGGGGTCATGGAATCTTTATTACTTTCAAACATCTGGAATCAGCCAAAAAAGACACAATGTACCTGCAGCAACCAAACATTGTGTAATCTCTAGCTCTTGTTGCGTGTGACTTAAAAATAAATAATTTTATTAAACAAGTCATTTATCAATGTCGTCGGAAGTCAATGATTTGTGCAACTTATTGTCAGCTTTACCTGACAGTCTAAACAGCTCTATAAAGGTTGATGACTATGCCATGAGCAAGGCACAGGACACACACTCATTTACGTTAATAACAAGATAAAAATACTCGAGAACATTTATTATCAGCTGATGTAAAAATGTAAGCTTCATAAGTAATGTAACAGCTTTACTACGTATCTACACTGGATGTGCTTTTGTTCTCTCCTCTGATGTCAAGATGTAGAATGAAAGACAGCATTGAAAAGATGATTGTCCATGCTCTTACCTTGTCCACTCCTTTCACCTCCTGATAGACATTCCAGTTGACGCCGTCCGTGGAGTACAGGACCCGGAAGTTCTTCACGTACAGCGGGGCTGCCGCGTGACCCTGGGTCGTTACTCCAGTGACGTAGTGTGGGGTGAGCAGGTCGATCTGCAGGTGCTGGGTGACGTCGTCACGTGACGGCATCCAGCTTCCGCTTCCGCCAAGGCGAGCCCTCTGGGGGGAGTGGGCAGCATCACGTGACGAGGAGGCGGAGATCATGTCGTCTCTTATTTTACCCGCCATCATTCCCATCTCCTCCGTGCAGACCACTACGGACACGTGACACGTGAAGAATGTGATCACAATCATGTTCGTATGCTTACAAAATGTCACAAAAAAAGTCTTGTGAGGACATTCAGATATTTGGAGAAGATAAATATTAGTCTTCCGGTGACAAAGGTCAATGTTAGACTCTGAGAACACATTTTACAAGAGACGCACTAATAGACAGACAAAACGGACATAAAGTCTACCTGGAATGTCTGCTGAGGGCATGGCAGTTGGTTTCAAGAATGGCTGAGCTGTTGGGACCGCGGTTGGCACAGCACCAGCTAAAAATAAATGTGAGTTGTACTGAAAATCTGACACTCATAAGAGGGAGCAATGGCCGGACAGATGGACAGAGATGAAAGAAAGACCTAACACATTGCAAGGTTATCTAGTTCCCACGAGAGAGAAACATCTAAACCTGACATTTTAAATGCCACACAAGTAACAAGCATAACTCGCAACATCTCTTTACATCAACACAATAAAGAGATAAGCGCCTAAGCATTTTGATACCAGTGACAAGGGACAACCAGGATATCGAATGAAAAAAAGGTAAAAGATAAAAAACTGAAAAAAGAATGTTACTTGGGGATGAACGAAGACACCGGACAGCGACAAAAATTCTAGACACTAACGACACGAACCATGAGGTTCAAACAGGGCAGTGATGGAAATAAGGGTATGCCACCCGTATTTAAGATATGAGGAGGCAGCGTGGATGATAACGGACTTTAAGAAGGAAAATGGCGAGGTAAAAGAAGATAAGCTTAACGTCTTGAAGATAACTTTCGCTACCGGCAACATTTGAATGGCTGCTCACCCCGACAACCCAGGAGGGAGACACGGAGGGCGATGGACCCGTGCCAGGCAACAGGCTGCACCATGAAGAAGCGAGCTGTGATGGGATGCAGCCCTTGGCGCACTTCGGTGGAAGAGTCGGTGTTGGCGTCAAACACCTGCCACAGAATATTCCATGGTTTGTGTATGAAAGAGAGTAGGAGCTTGAACCGAAGAGAAAGTAAAGAAAAATGTCTACCAGTACGACGTCGCAGTCCTCCTGACTTACCTTGGCCACACCTGGGCGCTCCTCGTAGTTGTGGTAGACGATGCCGTCGAGAGAGTACATCAGCTTGTATTGCGTCACCCACTGTGGGTAACCATCACGGCCTTGTGTCACCAGTCCTGCCACGGTCATGGGTCGCGAGAAGAAGATCTCCAGCCATTGGTTGCCGTCGCTGACCTTTGGAAGCCAGCCTCCTGCCTGCACTCCCTCCTGGGGGGTAGAGACTCGCGAGCGGGAGGGGGAGGTGAAGAGAGAGAGGGAGGAGGAAGCCCGCAGCTGGGCGTCGGAGACATCAAGGGGAACCTCTTCCTTCATGCTGTCCCCGCACACTAGCAACAACGCACATCGAAAAGAGTTCTTGGACCATCCAATAATCGTGACAACATTTTCAAGCACAAAAATCGAAAAAGACTAAGACATGTTATCATTTATTTTATGTTGTTTTATATGGAAACTTTTACGTATCGCAATCTAGTTTTTTGATAAATCTAAAACGAAAAGAAAAATATACTTTAAAGGTTTTTTTTTCTTCTTCATCTGGTCCATCTTAGCATCATTGATACGCATTTTTAAATTTCAAATATTTTCTACAATTTCTTAGGGGGAAATATTAAAAACTGCTAGCAAAGCATTTATATTTAACTGACAGGTGTACTTCATTTCCAGACACAGCATTAATACTGATCCTTCATACCTGTTTCTTTATTTCTTACGTGTGTATTTGATTAGTATATTTTTATTTATCAGTGTAGGCTATTTTCGTTCCATATACACAAACAATTTTTCTTATTCTTCCAGTGTTTCTATTGCTTTTTTTTTACCATCGTTCAGTTTACGTGTACCTGTGTATACTGGTTCCCTGATATTCTCAAACTGCCTGCCCGACGGTGTTGCAGGAATGACAGGTGTGACAAGTTCGGCAGGTCGACCGGCAGGTGAAGGGGTAGGTGTGTTTTGGGAGCAGTCTACGTAGCGTGGTTCGCACAGGAAGCGCACCTCGTAGTCGGCACAGGTGTGGCCCTCGTGCAGATCCTCCGTGCGACACAGGTAGCCGTCGTACTTGATGTCGCAGACAGACGGATCCCCCATGTCAGTGTCGGCGTGCTGGGCGCCCACACGTCTGCACTCCACGGCAGTGATGTCCTCCGAGGGGCAAAAGGTGAACTGGCTTCTCAGGCTCGAAATCTTCTCCTGTTCTCCTGCATCGGTGGGTGTGTGCCCGCTCATCCACTCAGTCCAGCCACACTTCAGTGGCTCTTTCCTGTGCGGGTTATTTGTTGGCTCCTCATCCCTGGTGATAGAAGCTACAGAAAAGAAAAACAATCGAGAAAAAGTGGAAAATAATTTCTGTAATATAAAGACACAATTTTCCCGAAATATTCCTTTAATCAAACAGAACGCAGGCGTCTTTCTCAACAGTAACCGTAACCTGAAATATTAAAAAAAAATAAAAATCTTTGCTCGTAGTGGAAAGAAAGGTTTGTATGATGACTGAAAGCTCCTGCTCCTCCTCCTCCTCCTCATCATCATCAAACAAAGCAGTTGCAGAGGAGCAGCCTTTCTAAACGTGTTAGGAAGGACTGAAGTGGTAATACATTTGACGAGAAGTTTAGGGACAGGTAGAACTAAACGATAATGGACACGTACGCGCACAGGAACATTTGTATCGAATCTGGTAATCGTTGCACCCGATGGGGTTGTTGTCGGTGTTAAGGCAGATGAGACCTGTCTCCACCGTGCAGGTGAGCGTCTCGCCGCTGCTGTAGTACTCGATGTCGTTGATGGTCTTGCACTCGATGTCCGTGATCCGCCCACCGGGACAGAACTGCGTCAGCTCCTCTAGCGACAACCGCTCGCTCTCACCGGCGCCGGAGTGAGGGTCGTCCCTGTTGATCCACTCCGACCATCTGCCAGTGCACTCGCCTCGCGGACTGGGTGTTGGTGTGGGTGCGCTGTGGTCAGGACTTGTCACGTTTCCTAGACACATGACACTCATGGTTAGACAGAAAGGCAAATGGACCGATAGAGAAGTAAATAGATTAATGGACCAATAGAGAGAGAGAGAGAAAAAAAAAAGAATGTTTATGAATGCCTTACAATAGGAGAAAGTTTTGTCATCTTCGAATATTTTAGCAAAATCCGTCCTCACAGCATCCCGCTGTTTCTCCCTCTCTTTATTCGCTGTCCTCATAAAAACTCACTGTTTCTCCCTCTCTTCACTCACTCACTCACAGCAGCTCATTGTTTCTCCCTCTCTTCACTCACTCACAGCAACTCATTGTTTCTCCCTCTCTTCACTCACTCACAGCACCTCATTGTTTCTCCCTCTCTTCACTCACTCACAGCAACTCATTGTTTCTCCCTCTCTTCACTCACTCACAGCACCTCATTGTTTCTCCCTCTCTTCACTCACTCACAGCACCTCATTGTTTCTCCCTCTCTTCACTCACTCACAGCAGCTCATTGTTTCTCCCTCTCTTCACTCACTCACAGCAACTCATTGTTTCCCCCTCTCTTCACTCACTCACAGCAGCTCATTGTTTCTCCCTCTCTTCACTCACTCACAGCAACTCATTGTTTCTCCCTCTCTTCACTCACTCACAGCAACTCATTGTTTCTCCCTCTCTTCACTCACTCACAGCACCTCATTGTTTCTCCCTCTCTTCACTCACTCACAGCACCTCATTGTTTCTCCCTCTCTTCACTCACTCACAGCAACTCATTGTTTCTCCCTCTCTTCACTCACTCACAGCAACTCATTGTTTCTCCCTCTCTTCACTCACTCACAGCACCTCATTGTTTCTCTCTCTCTTCACCTACCATCGCAAGGGCAGTAGACCCGGATCTCGTAGTCTGCGCATTTCCCTCCGAAGTCAGCGTTGTTACACGTCAAGCCAGACTGTACGTTGCACGTGACCTTTGACCCAATGCTGACCGCTTCTCGGGTATCAGCATTCCTACATTCGACCTCGAAAAAAAACAACTTGGCACTGGGTAGCAGTTCCAGATGATCTTGCTCAAAAACTCGTCCGCTTCAGTCATTTCTCTGCCTTTATTGCTGTTAACCTTTTGTTTAATTATCAGGAGCCTTATTATTCTTATTATTATTATTACTGTTCCTGATACTAGTGCTACAGTTTTCAGAGAGTGCGAAAATGGAGTAACCTTGAGCTGATAATCATTCATCAACACAACATGATGCAGGTATCGAAAGAGCATACGATTTCGATATTAGCCTCTTCATCACCGCCTCATCAGGCCTCATCATGTATAAATGAAGGCAAAAAGCTCCACCCCACTACCGCGTCACAAATTTAGAAATCAGATATGCACATGAACAACACTTGTGAAAAGATAATGAATTAGTAAAAAAAGCAGCAACTATGTTAGACTAAATCAAATGAAACTTTCTTTCAAAACCTAATATGAGACAGTACTTGACTGTGTTTGACTTAAAAATGGTCAGGCTTCTTCATTGGCACCGCGCTATAAAATCTCACGAAGGAAATAACCGGGAGGTCCTAAACTAGTGATATCAGATCCATTTAAAATTTTTCAGATATTTAGTTCTGTATTCACAATTGCTGATTAAATATGTGTCTGGGTCTAGATCATCAAAAGTTGTATGGGCCCCTAGCTAAAACAAACAGCATGGGTGAGTCTCTCACCAGCAAGGGGCTGGCACAAAAGCCGTAGGTATGCATCAGTGAGGCCAGACTCTCGACATCACCACTGCCGGAAGTAGGCTTATCCGAGTTCATCCAGGTGCTCCACCCGCAGACAGGGAGGGCTCCGGGACCGGGTGTCGGCTGGCCGCCTTGTGCCGCGGTGCATGCTGGGTCGTGAAGCGTGCACAATGCTGCGCCGTTGTAGCAGCTGCAGTCGGAGCAGGAGTCTTCTGGGTTCTTCCAGGTCTCAAAAGGCTGCAACACCACCAGAGAACAAAAAAAGTGTCAACCACCCCCTAAGAAAATCCTCTAATTAAGTACATAAATTAATAATAAGCTGTCTTAATGGTCGAGAACTTGACTTCTATGCTGTGAAAGAGATTTATTATTTTTTTAAAGACTGATTTTGGTAACGATCATGTTAGCGAAAGATGTTGAGATGGGCGTTCAAAATCTGAGGTTGGAGATAACTGTCTGAAACAGCTGATGTTGTTGATGATGATGATGATGATGATGATGATGAGGAGGAGGAGGGGAGGACGAGGAGGAGGAGGAGGAGAAGGAGGATACAATGATGCTATCATCAGGCAATGACAACAGAATCGCCAGTAGCATCATTGTATTACACGTAGATATTATTGACATGATGAGGTGTTTACCTTCGCCATGGTCCCGTCTGGCTTAAGGCAGGGGCACATGCTGGCCGGTACACACGAGTTGGCGTCAACCCGCTTCTCGCCGGGTGGACAGTTGATGATTCGAGTTTCATTTGTATTTCGACAACCGGGTAGACAGGTTCCGGTGTTGGCGCTGCTGCAGCCAGCGGACCGCCCCACGAAGTCGCACACGTCATCACATGTGTAAGCGCACGTGTCAAACGTCTCAGTGGCACGACAGGCTTCTGCGTATGGAATGTTAGAATATCTATCTAGTCGTATACCCATCTTTCCTTGCGTATTTCTAGACAGAACAGTTACTAGAAAATGGAAAAAGTATGAAGATATTTCTAAGTAAGGCTTCACCAAAAATAGTTTTATCTGGTTTTGTGTGTTGTTAAGTAGCTTAGAATGATGTTATCGAAAAAAAGCCTAGGTTGTAAAATAGATCCTGATGATGTTAAGAAGAACTTGCTATTGTCGATAAGAGCATGCGGTGCCTATTGCTTATGACAAAGAACATTCAAGTAAGAAAGAAAGACATACGGTACGTCAAACGAAGGCTAAAGATCCAACAATCTATAATTTTGTATAAGTGTTCTCATGTGTCATAATATTCCTCTGATCTTCCGTACCCGCTTCCTCCACCCGCACCTCCATGAATAACCATTTGTGATTACACACTGTACAGAAATTACTTGATTATATTTCATACGTTTACTGTCTGTGCTACAAGTATTTGATTGCATATACAGTCCATACCCTTTGTGCGCACAGCGGGAATATTCTGGGGCTTCGCCTCAGGCGTAAGGTTTGGTACACGACCTGAACATGATAATATAATAGCAGCTTATAAGCGAATAATAAAACGTGTGGGTTTGCTGAAAGAACGGTGTGTTTTCACATTATCTCACTCTCATACATATATATATATATATATATGACATAAATAGCAACCATTTATATTAATTTTATTTTTAATACACTCCTCACCCCACCTAAAGAATTGAAACGTTTAGTAATAATATAACGGTATATGTTACAAATATTAAAAATAAACAAATAGACTTACTATGTACTGAACTAACGGCGACAGGAAACAGAAACAGTTTCTCTGGACTCATAATAACCAGCAGCCTTAAAAAAGGAAGGGAAAGGAAGTGAAGCAAAAAAAAAAAAAAAAACCAAACAAAAGATACAAAATTTACTAACGTCCTTCTGGTGCCGGTCCAGGTGTTGGAACAAGAGGGTTGCATGGTCCATAGCTAATGTGTTCTATTTCTCCATTACGGCAGTTGCTACAAATGAAGAGGCATGGTCTCAGTCTCACTTGCCAGACAGTTACAATGCTGATGACTTTTACTATAAATTTCTTTACTTGCTTAAAATACAGTGTTGGCAAATACAAGTTAGTTCTTAGGGGCATAGGGATAGACGTTATCCACAATGTTTTCATATTTTACGACTTTTTACATCAAGTACAATTTATGTCCAGAACTGTTGTCACTGCGTCTATAGTTTTTGGTAAAGTACTAACATGTAGAAAATAAATGTTACATTACAACATTATGCTTAAGGTTAAAACAAAGCCTCAGAGTCTCGTAAAAATACGAGGGACACTTGCTTCTTAGGACACGAAGACCTACATTACCTCCTTTAGTTTCACGTACCATATCTCACAGGCATGATTGCAGGCCTCGTCGTCATGGATACGCTCTCCTTCTCTGTAGGTCTTGCCGTTAATTTTGCAGGCTGGGGTGTTGCACAGCGCTTCAGGTATACATGTAAGGGGCTTTTCCAGGCTGGAGTACACTTGTCCGCGAGGACAGGGCTTGAAGTCGCATCCTTCTAGACAGACTCCTTGCGTCTTCTGACAGTCTCCGGCCAGCTCGGCATAGTTCAAGAGGTTGTCGCATGTCTTTTTAGGGCACGTGCTGATGCAAGGGTTGTATGCTTCGCATTGCTCGCACTGAATAGCTAAAATTAGACAAAAATAATTCAAAGAGAGGTTTTAGTTTATCAATAGGGAGCAGTTAACGGTCCATATGTTGGAAACAGTCCGTTTTCGTCTTCTAAGGATACCACAAACATCGAAATTCCTTTTAAAAATATTTAAACACCTTGTTTCGGGACTTGGAGAGTTTTTTCGTGAAAGCTAGAAGCTAGGGTGGAGTAGGGAAGGTTGGGAAGAGGGACGTAACTAAGCAAGTGATTGCCACTCACGACACAGGTCTTTGCTTCTCCAGTTGATTAGTCGTCCTTTGCTGGCGCAAACGTGGGCGTATGCGGCAATGGCTGTGCACAAACATTCACAGTCTCCACCACTGTTACAGGCGCAGGCGTCGAATACACACCGGTCTTTGTACTTGGTGGGGTCCTCGACGACGTGGCAGGGCTGGAAGAGGTCGGAGGTCAGGATGTCGCATTGCTTCTGAGCCCACGTCTTGCGCTGCGGCGTTCGCTGGCACGTGTCCGTCACCTCCAGCGACGGGGCGCAGTAAGAATGCAGCTTCCAGCTGTCCCCGAACTCCGTCGCCTTGACAACTGGCATGCCACCTTGTGGCGTGGTGAAGTCGTCCTTCTGAATGCCGTTAAAGTTGCCGCATAGACCTTCGACCTGGACAGAACGATTTGATCTTTCCAAGGAATTCAACGTCAGGTATCTTGTAGATTACAGGCTGGTGTGCTAGCACAGACTAGATATCACAAAGATCACAGAGAGAGTGCTTATAACTGGTTAAATATTCACGATGGAAGTAGATGATTGGTCTCCACCTTCCACGTGCCATGTTCTAGACTAAATGAACCATTTACCATCACTGTTCCTGTAGTCATCAGGATTATCTTGTAGAGGAGAAGGGCGCCACCAAATGTATAAGGCCAACAACAGGACATGAATAAAGAACAGAAACGAAATCTGTCGGACCCGTCAAAATCAGGATTGACAAATACCGCGCGCTCGATCGTCAAACTTCTGGGCGAGGACAGTGTAGAATGGACTAGGTGAGCCAAACCATCACTAAGACTGTGAGAAAGAACTTACATTGGTACGTGGAACGTCCACGCACTACACTACTGGGATAAAGTGAAAAATCTCACTCATGGACTAGAACGATTCCGGTGGGACATTTTGGTTCTGAAGAAGGAGTGATGCCCAGGCTTTTGAGAGACAGTAACAGGTTAAGAAGACAAGCTCGGGTACAATGGGGAGGAAGCTGGACACGAGCATGGATAGGGACCTCCTCGAGCGAAGAAATATGACCGGAGCTATCATCTGTTCACCAATTTCCGGTAAGCTGATCTCCATAAGTCTTTTCCTCTCGAACTGGTTAGTTCTTTTGTGGTGCAAACGTGGGCGTCGGCTTGGATGGCCGTCAACAGGCTATGAAAATCTTTAACTTTATGCCCATTATGATAAACAATTTTCTCAATTTTTTTCCCCTCAAGTTGCTTTAGAAAAGAAATCAACCATCAAAGGCTTGGAAAGTTACCTTTTCGCGGTGCTCCGTTGTCAGTCTGACGTAGACACGCGTGCCTTTGTCCCATTGGATGCTGAGGCCAAAAGGCGTATCGATGTAGACGAACTCGCCCACATCGCGGACGGTGAAGGGCGAGCCGGGGTCCGGTTTGACCGACTGGCCGCGGATCAGCTGCAGGGTGTAGAAGGAAGGAGTGCCGGACTCGCCCACAGTAATCTGGATGGTTCGAGAGCACGTGACCCCGCTGGTTCCGCACGCCACGTTCTCTGTGGTGACCTGGAAAGGGGTGTCGCTGCCGTCCTTGGTGCGGACCAGGACGTAGTCGCAGCTGCCCTGGAACTGGTAGTCGCGGCCGTCGAACGTCGTGTAGTGGGAGTCACCCACGGCGCTGCACACCGACGGACAGGCGTTCTGCTCGCACACCCACTTCCGACTGCGGCATGTGCTGTGGGCACGCAAAGAAAAGGCTGCTGACTCGATACCCGGCGTCTCCAAGGAGGAACGGTTGTTTAATTTTACGTGGCAGGCAAATCTGAGTAAATCTTTGGAAAAGTGTATATAAATCCTCCTCCTCATTATTATTATTTAAAAAGGTAGAAATAATGATAGACAGTGAATGTCAAGTATAAATAATACACAAGTGAGAGATGGAGAGGTTGTGCGCGCGGAAACTTACGTGTGTGGTGGGTGGGTGATGGATGCTACACGTTAAATAGAAGGGAACGTTTGACACGTTTAAAAAAAATTATTAGTGTTTCAGAGTTCATGTACGGTCAATCATCTTAAAGGTTCACATTGGACAAATTCGGGGTGCAAATTATTTTTTAACGATTAGGTAAAGCTGTGTGCACGAAGCTGGAAAGAGTTGCGTTGTAAAGACCAGTCTCAGAAAAAGCTGGAAGCATTTGTTAATTAGGCATGTCACGAAATTTACCTCGTTTTTTGTGCATGATGATATTTGTCAACACATATCTCGCGTGAATGGGGGGGGGGGTTATAGGTGGGTATATGTGGATAGTATTTCTCTCAATATAGCATCTCTCTCACAATTTTTTTAAAATGCGGTGCACCCCACAAATTCTTTACGTTTTACTTAATGATAAGTATTTTATGCTTTATTTTTACAAAATACCATTTGTTTTAAATTTCAAACTCGATTCATCGCCATAAAACGAAATGTATGCGATTACGAAATATGTAAGGATGAGGGGGAAATAATATTTCCGATTGTCATACCACTGGTTGCAGTCCATAGCAATGAGGTCGCCTTCCTGATATGCCTCACCGCCGTGGTGACAGGGACAAGAGGAGGCGTTGATGCAGCGGTTGCCCTCCAGCACGAAGCCCTCCAGACACTCGCAGCCGGCCTTGCAGCCGGTGAGGTCACAGGTGATGCTCTCCTCGTTCATGTTGTCGCAGGTGCGTGGACAGTTGGAGGCGCACTCCATGTACTCACTGTTCTCCTGACAGATGGGAGTGAGGCTGGTCGGCAGGGGGTTGTCAAAGGTCAGCTGCGAGCAGGCCCACTGCGCTGCGGTGCATTTACTGCAACAACCACAGCCCCCTCTTTTTTTGAAAAGTCTTAGAATTGAAAGAGCGATAAACAGGTGCATATAGGAGTTGACACGTGCTCAAATAATAATCTGACTGGCACCAACTCGTGTCAATGTTCACATGGATCATGTGACTAGAGTCAACTGTTCGTTTTATATGTGCGGAAACACTAGATATAAAAGCTTGTTAGTGGTAACCCAAACTAGACACTAGAAAATCAACTACTTTAGTCAATGAATAATGATGTAGGAACGAATGTTTTCTGTGATAAGAAAGAAAGAAAGAAAGAAAGAAAGAAAGAAAGAAAGAAAGAAAGAAAGGGAAAAGAGGAAGCTTGTTTGGGAGGTGTTTATTATTAGTATTGCTTTCCTCACCAGATTTCAGCTCCCTTGAGAGTGGTGGTGCCTGCCGGCAACTGCCGGCCGTCGAAAATGCAGGGACATTGCGCGATGTCCACGCACACACCTTCATCGTTCAGCGTCTGGCCGTCCGGACAGTTGCAGCCCTCCACGCAGTCTGCCTGACAGGTGTCACCATTGGCGATGTTGCGGCACGTGCGCTCGCAGGGGTTACCGCACACCTGGTACGTCTGGCCTCCTGGACACTCCAGCACTGGCGTCAACAGACAAAGAACAGCACTGACGTAACCAAAAGACAGCACTGGCGTCAACAGACAAAGAACAGCACTGGGGTAAGCAGAGGACAGCACTGACGTCAACAAAGAACAGCACTGGGGTAAGCAGAGGACAGCACTGACGTCAACAAAGAACAGCACTGATTTCAACAGACAAAGAACAGCACTGGCGTGAGCAGAGGACAGCACTGACGTCAACAAAGGACAGCACTGACGTAAGCAGAGGACAGCACTGACGTCAACAGACAAAGGACAGCACTGACGTAAGCAGAGGACAGCACTGACGTCAACAGACAAAGGACAGCACTGACGTAAGCAGAGGACAGCACTGACGTCAACAGACAAAGGACAGCGATGACGTCAACAGACAAAGGACAGCATTGGGGTAAGCAGAGGACAGCACTGACGTCAACAGACAAAGGACAGCATTGGGGTAAGCAGAGGACAGCACTGACGTCAACAGACAAAGGACAGCACTGACGTTAACAGACAAAGGACAGCACTGCCGTGAGCAGAGGACAGCACTGACATCAACAGATAAAAGGACAGCACTGACGTAAACAAAAGACAGCACTGGCGTCAACAGACAACGGACAGAACTGCCGTAAGCAGAGGACAGCACTGACATCAACAGACAAAGGACAGCACTGGGGTGAGAAGAGGACAGCACTGACATCAACAGATATAAAAGGACAGCACTGGGGTGAGAAGAGGACAGCACTGACATCAACAGATATAAAAGGACAGCACTGGGGTGAGAAGAGGACAGCACTGACATCAACAGATATAAAAGGACAGCACTGGGGTGAGAAGAGGACAGCACTGACATCAACAGATATAAAAGGACAGCACTGGCGTTAACAGGCAAAGGACAGCACTGACGTGAGCAACGTCATTCATTGTTGCACAACGTCTCCCTCATATGCTCTATTAAAAGATCTCGTATTATTAGAACAAATGGTTTTTAAAATATTTTACATTTTTTCAATATTCTCTACATCCCTCCTGTCTTTCAAAGTAATGAAATGCATGCAGCTTTAGTAAAGTTTATCTCTCTCCGTTGAGAGATTTTGATGAAGTGCGTAGTTCAAAACTAATACTACAATAGAGTAAAAAAAACTGTTGACACATCACTTTACAAGTATCATTAACTGTAAACTGCTGATGACATCACTCACTGCAGTCCGGAATCTGGAAGCGCCAGTTAATTTTGACGCCCTTGGAGGCGCAGGTGTCGGCGTAGATGCCGAGGGTTGGACAAAGGCAGTCCTTGAGGTTCTCCGTGCACGCGCACATGTCGTACATGCAGTCGTCGTAATATCCCTCCACGTCTTCCACGTCGTGACAGGCTGCATACAGAAGATTTTCCGACGTGACGTAAAACGGAGGGACCACAAAAGCAACATTCCCTTCATTGATCCCATACAACACCCCAAAAGAAACAATCAAGAAGCATTGAAAATTCACACGACCACTAAAAAAGTGCAAAAATGGCTAAATACTTCCATGTCTAGACTTAAGGCAAGACTTTTAAAAACAAAGAAATAATTATCTGTTACATCATAAGAGATTTCGATGTATCCTAAATTAGTGGTAATTAAATTGGTGAAAAAGTGTGAGGACATGTACAAGGCGTTGCATAGAGCGTGGCCGGACTGGCTGACTGACGTAGTTGTAACCTCGTCCCTCGTTTCTCTCAACATAACTGACCTCGTGGAGACACAAATTGCCTCCTATAACCGAGGTAATTGAGATATTATCCCAGAAACTTATGAATGACGTAATTGAGATATTATCCCAGAAACTTCAGAATGACGTCATTGAGACAGCATCTCAGAAACTCACGAATGACGTAATTGAGATATTATCCCAGAAACTTACGAATGACATAATTGAGATATTATCCCAGAAACTTACGAATGACATAATTGAGATATTATCCCAGAAACGTACGAATGACTTAATTGAGATATTATTCCAGAAACTTACGAATGACAAAATTGAGATATTATCCCAGAAACGTACGAATGACGTAATTGAGATATTATCCCAGAAACTTACGAATGACGTAATTGAGATATTATCCCAGAAACGTACGAATGACTTAATTGAGATATTATTCCAGAAACTTACGAATGACGTAATTGAGATATTATCCCAGAAACTTCAGAATGACGTCATTGAGATATTATCCCAGAAACTTCAGAATGACGTCATTGAGACAACATCCAAGAAATTTACGAATGACGTAGTTAAGAATGAGCTCATGGAGACATTATCCCAGGAACTTACGAATGAGCTCATGGAGACATTATCCCAGGAACTTACGAACGACGTCATTCAGACATTATCCCAGGAACTTACGAATGACGTCATCGAGACAGACGTAGCTCAGACACTTACGACTGAAGACGCTGCTCTTGAGCTTGGAGCACATCTCCTGCGCCTGCTGCTTGCGCTGCGGGTTGCTGTCGCACGGGTTGGGTGGCGTCACCAGCGGCATGTCCGCGCAGCGGGTCTCGGTCTTCCACGAGTTACCGAAGGCATTGGGGTTCGTTTCGTAGATGCCCTGCGGCGTCAGCATGTCGTTGTTCTGGATGCCGTCGAAGGTGCCGCACAGGCCCGACGTCTGGCCTCGGAACGACGGCGGAACGGTGACGTAGGCGCGCGTGCGGCCGTCCCACAAGACGTAGATGCCGTTGGAAAATTCTGCCTGCAAGTCGAGAACCGGCGAGGGCTTTTGAATCTTCTTCCATTTAGGTTTCTGATTCTGTATCTTTAACATCTTTTCTAGCCTGATGAGCTAACATACTTTTGATCAGTTAAAACCAATTCAATTTTACGTTGTCAATAGTCCTTATTATCCGTATTATCAGAAGATATTCTTCCCTGTTGGATTAAGCTGCTTTCTAAATTCCCTATACTTATTGGCAAGTCTTAGATTACCTAATGCACCTGAGTCCCCGTTTAAGCAACACTACCAAAAAGTAAGTTAGTATACCATACAATATTTTCCTTCGTTCTGATGAAGTGTCTATGGCAGTTAAAACAACGAAATATAGAGAGCACACTGTTTACAAATATCTAGCTCATGAAACAGACCTTCATGAAAAGTGATGACACCATGTAGATCTTCAGGCCAGGTATTTCGTATGGCAGGCTGGTAACTTCCCGGCCGTTGACGAACAGTTGGTGGTTGTGATCCATCTTGATGGACTGGCCATTGATGTTGATGGACAACGACTTGGTGCAGGCGGCGTCATCGTGTCCACATTCGATGTTGTCGACGATGATCTCAAAGTCCTTGTCATGGATCAGGTAGTAGGAACACTTCCCCATGAAGTCAAAGCGCGTGCCGTCAAACGTCTGGTAGTGAGGGTCGCCGGTAGCAGAGCAGGTGGACTCGCATTTCTTTGTGGTGCACGTCCACTTACCAGCTTCGCACGTGCTGTCAAGAAAAAAGCACCATCCTTGCTTATGAAACGAAAACGACGAAAGACAAACCAACAAAGACTCAAGCAAAGTCCAACAAAAAGAAAGCCTATCAGAAAACTTCAGAAAAAAATCAGCTGCTAATGTTTCTACGGTAATACCTCGGGCACTCGACCGTAAGTGCATTTACCCGTTTTGTCTCTAAAGAAATGACTGCAATATGGGTCGCTAAGAGATCGAACATATTCGCGTGCTTACTGCAAGAACATTGAGCATCCTAGTATTCTCATGCGCAGAGCTACTTTGTTGAGATGCAGTTTACTGCTTTCGATTGGAACACTTTCGTGGACTGAGTTTAAGTGGACAGAAAAGCACAACGCGCTTTGTAAAATAGATCTTTCGAGCGAACATTGACTATTATATGAAGCGGTCAAGACGACTACAGTTTCTCCTTGCTGCATACCATGTATTGCAGTCCTGCTGCATGGTCTGGCCACCGGAGTATGTCTGGTTGCCGAAAGTGCACGGGCACTGGTCAACGGGGACACACTGGCCGTTATTCTCTACAGCATCTTGAGGGCAAAAGCAGCCGTCCACACAGGTCTGGTCAGTGCAGGCGTGGGAGGGGCTGCTGCACGTCTGTGTGCATGGGCTGCCGCACTCTTGGAAGATCTTGCCCCCGTCACACCTGATCGCTGCAGTCAAGTTTCTCGATCAGTCTAAGTTTCATATACACCTTACACTTTCAAGGATTAACAAGCCAATCTGTGCAATGTTTAGAGCCAAACCATTTGACGAAAGGAACCCTAAAATACGGGAACAGAATCAGAAATAAGAATGAAAGCTGCACTTGAGGGAATTGCTGCAGGTGAACTGGAGGGCAGCTTCAAATCAACAAAAGAAGTTGATCAGCATTGAAGATATCATACTGTTGTAGATGTATGGGACCGTCATTGTAGACCCTCTAGATACAAGGGGAGGTACTCACGACATCGGTTGTTTCGTCTCCAAGCAAGTCTGACCCCAGCGTCCATGCATGCACGCGAGTACGCCTCCATGGACTTGCACGTGCATGCGTTGCTGTCTTGAGCGCAGCAGTCGAATTTGCACGCCTCCACGAACATGTTGGGGTCGATAGTCTGTTCATAAAATTTAAATAATGTATGCCTCATGTATACTAAACTTACATAATTTTCTTATGGTGTATTTCTCATCCTACCCCATCTTACTTTGGGAAAAATTAAAAAACCACGAACTTAGAAACATGTTGAAGGGTGTAGACAATGTATGATACCTTTTGCCGTTGTTTAAAATGGCCAATAATAATAATAATAATAAATGGACAAAGAAAATACATATAAAAATGAAGTTTACACTATAGAATAAAAGAGAGCATTATACACATATCAAAACGTCATTACTTTTAATAAAGCCTTGATTTCACAATTATTTTCCGATGAAGCTTGATGATACTCAAGGTTTTTTTTAATATTTAACTTTAGTACAGACCATGCGTTGTATTTAGTTGACATGTATTTATTAAGAACTCAAAGTAACTGTATTTTACATGGCTCTTTCATATGTTAACAAAAACAATCCTTTCCTGTTTCTTAAGTCTGCCGTGTTATCAGCTTATTTATCAAGGACCAAGAACACACAGTCATGTTTAAGCCAGTTCTCGCTCAGGAAGGTATCAGTAAGAATGTGTGACTATAATGACAAAGAGCAGTGAAATGGACTCACAGCGTGGCATGCCTTGAATGCATTGTCGTTGAGCATCTGGCCACAGCGCAAGTCCGCCCGGTGAGACCTTGCTGCATCACAAGTCTGGGCTTGAGCAGCATCCGGGCAAGGAGCTAGAAATGTCAGGGAAGACAATGGTACCAGTACCGCCAACTCATGTGTTTACAATAAAATATTAATAAATTTTGTGTTTTCGTTTTAAGTGTTCACTTCCCCACTGCTGAAACACAGGGTACCGAGAATTAAATTCGAAACCTGATTGTGGAAGGTATTTTCAAGATTACTTTATAGAAGAATAAACACTATGTTAAATGAATAAGCTGCTGCTGCTGCTGATGATGATGATGTAGTACTTACTGGCGCCAACAGTCGTCTTCTTCCAACTGGAACCGAAGGCAGCCGCGGATGTGACGACAGAGCCAGAGGCTGTTGTGAAGTCGTTGCTTGGGTCACCGTCGTAGTTACCACACAAACCACATGTTTTGGTTTTCAGATCTGCTGACGCCTGTAACAAGAAAATGATTTTTTTTTACAGACTCTCAGTCAATCCATCAGTTTTAAGACTCACATCGTCAATGAAAGTAACGGTTATTTTTCTTACAGAGGGAGAAGTTGCAGTTATTAGAAGACTTTTGCTACTTTTCCATTTAGTACGGTAACGCAAAAACTATTATGTGTGGACATTTGAGTGGTTAAAAGCAAATTGCAAATGATTAATTTTTTTTCCAGCTGCACCTTACACATCTCATTCCTACACAGGAGCCAGAAAACCACTGGCTCAGTTCAAGTAATCCCACACACTTCGCATGCACATGAAACTGTAAATTTTCTGAATGTTACAAATTCACACTAAAAACGTGTTCTGAAAATCTAGTAACATTTCACCAGGAGACAAACAAGCAAGCTACATACTCTGAAAAAGATGGATTCCTTGCCATCCCATTTGATGAGGAAGCCAAGCGGGCTTTGCACGGTGAGGTAGTTGCCAACCTGCTGGAAGACGGTTCCGCTTCTGGAGAAAGGCACTGAATGAGGGGTTCCGTCCCACGTGACCTGCAGCCCATTGGCCGTTTGGCGGAGGGACACCTTGCTTGATCCCAGGTACAGGTCCAGCTCGCGTTTGCAAGCGGCGCTGCCGTCGCAGTTGCGGTCGTTAATGACGTTGACGCTGAAGGTGTTCAGCGCACAGTCCCGCACCAGCTGATACTCGCAAGAACCGATGAAGGTGTAGACGTTATTGTCGAAGGTGCGGTAATGTTCCTGGCCCCACACCGTGCACATGGCTCCCGTGGGAACCGTAGGATGCACTGTCGCACCGAGATCACATTGGCATAGGTACACAAACCACTTCTTCCAACACTTTCTCAATCCTTCCATCCAAACTCTAAGCCTCCCTCTCTGTGTCTCTGTTTCTCTGCACATCAGTCTTTCTTCTCTCAGACACACACACATTTTAATGCATGCAGGCATATGTCTAAGCCATCCGAAAAGTACACGCCTCACCTGTGCTGCCAGTTGGAAGAAGTCCGCTGGAAGGTGTTGTATCGATGGCGTCAAAATCTGAAGAATGATTCCTTCTTTAGACTATTTAACACCTTATTAAACATTTTACTAAACTTTCTGCACCGTTAGCTTCTATCTGACACACTTAGAATGAAACATGCACAGCCTACACCCAGTCTTGACCAGGGCTGGGACTGTAAAGCCTACTGTTAGACTTCTGTTTGTTGTAGTCTTTTTCATTTCTCTGCTCTCTCAGAGTGGATGGATACATTGTAGAGGAAGAGAGATATGAAGACGGGGAGCAAGAAAAGCACAGAGGGAGCGTGGTATAAGCGATGATGGGGAAAGAGGGGAACGTAAAGCATAAAAGGAGGAACACAACTTTTTTCTGAAATCCGCTGAGTACTCAGTCCTGTTCAGTTTATTTCATTAAAACTCCCTCCAAGTAACATTTTGAGCGACCACCAGTACAAAATACTCCCTACCCTCCATCTTACCTTGGACACAGTTGGGGATGGTGTCCTTTGCAGGTGTCCAGGTGCCATCTGGAGAACACCTGTATTCAGAAGCAGGATCCGTCTCGAAGATGAACTTGGGCGAGCAAGTAACTGTGCAGACGACATCCTCACCCTGAGGCGTGCACGTGATCTGCCCGAAGCGAGGATTGGCTGGTCGCGGACACACCTCGGCACCTGCACGATTGAGGAAGATTCAGTCAAGAGCCTGCATACTCCATACTGCATTCTGCATACTACATCCTGCATGCTGCAAAAATGCAACTTAGTTTACAACCTTCTGGGGCCAGCATCCATTGATAGTGTAAGTGATATGTCACACAAACTATCTACCGACAAACAAGTTCAGGTATTTTTACATCGTATCGGTCTGATAACTAATGTATCGCTGTATCGCTTATCAACCATGCCGGTTAATTTGCTCTGAACCGTTACCATAAAACTAGCTCTCATCCTTGTAAAAGCCCAAAACAATAGTGTGTGGCAAAAAAGAGCAACATACGCTGCTGGCACTGTGGACCCGTGAAACCTTCTGGACAGCTGCAGAGGTTCGGCGCGTTGCAGGTTCCGCCATTTTGACACGGACTGCTGCATATCGCTGTAAATGTAGTAAAAGAAGTCGGTGATTTGAACTTGAAAGGTAATAGTGTACAGCAAAGTCACCAAAAACTCTTTACCGTGCCTTTTGCAACGGAGATTCCAATCCTGAGTTCAAACTAGGAAAGAAAAGAGAACAAGCTTAGGATATTTTGCGTGTGTCATGGGTGGCTGCCCCAGTCCAAACAGAAAGCGCTTTAGGAATAACAAGCTGTGTAACTCCAACACAAAGAAAAAGTTCTCCCCTAATATTTCCCTTGGTGGCTTACCTTCTTTAACTCTCCGAGTGATCAGGTAACCCTTTCCGATAACTAGCTCGAGTAGCAGTAGCAAATTTACTGCCCCGTACGAGTATCGAACCGGCGCGTCAGCGGGCTCGGACACCAGTGGTCTGACCGCTCGGCTATCCGCTTTCTAAACAATTAAAGGCGCGCAGCTGTATTAAAATACCAAGATGCTTACGAACGCAGTCTGGAACTTCCGGTCCCGAAAACCAGGATCCGCTGTACATTTCACACTGGTGCTCGATGGAGTCCTCTTTAGATGAAAACTCGTACCCCTCCTTGCAGGTTGCTGTACAAGTTCTGTTTTTAAAAGTAAAATTCTGCATTGAAAGATTTTAATGGACTATGAGCAAATATTTATTACTTATTATTTATTACCACGGGCTAGGTAGAAGCTTGCGTTCTTTTATGCGCGCACTTGCATGCGTTTGTCTGCTTGAGCGTTAAGCTGGTCCACGCCACTTTCCTCTCCTAACCAACTCTTCTATCTCTGTCAACGATGTCATTTCCCATGCAAGATGGAACAAGAGAGATAGAGAGACGGAAAGACAATAGAGAGACTGAGAGACAAATTTCCAGCTCTGAACATTCGTGTTTTTATAGAGGAAGGTTACAGACTATTTCTGATCAATGGTACGTAGCTAAAGCAATTACAAGGAATTAAAAATAACCTGGCAACATCAATGGCAACAAAATGATAATAGGAAGAGAACATCAAGGGTGCATTATAAATTAAAGCACCTTAATTAATCTCTTGAGACATCATAAGCATAGATACACTCACCAGCTTGAATACCTGATACATCACATCTGTCTAAAGGCCTATTCTCACGCTACAATTTACCGCACTTTGCAGGGTTTGTAGGCCCTGCTAGGACCTTTCCGAGTTTTGCACACGGCTGGGTGGGGGCTTTGCATCGAGGTTTTCACGGATAGGAGGCGATTCTATTTTCTTGCAGAGCCTGACCTACATTACATGGCTGTAGCCAATCGGAATGCTTGAACACAGTCGCCTCTCTTTTACCTCCAAAATTAGAAAATGGCGATGTGGTCAGAGGAAAGGTGTACGAGTATTATTTTTATGTGGGAAAACTACCTGTGTCTGTTGGACACTGCCAACCCAGAGTATCTCAACCGAGATAAGGCCAAGAATGCCTGAATTGCAATTGCTCGTGCTCTGGGCATCCTCGATCAAATATTAAAGTTCTTCAAACATTGCAGACGACATTCACAAAAAGCGTCTGCGTTCTCTCCGAGTGTTCCGAAGATATTTCTTTTAGAGGAAATGAAAATAAGGCAGCTAAGCGACTCCTTCGCGCTACTCACCCCTCACCCACATCTTTTTTTCTTCTTTTCTCTCTCCCTACTTCATCAGACAATATTATTAACGTAGCAGCAGTAGCTTCCGAAAGTATCTGATTGTCTGCCATTTTGTCGACTACCCACAATGCGCTGCGCGGATGACGTCACCTAGCAGGACACTAGTGAGTGAACTTGCTACGTGAGAGTAGAACGCTGCCTAGCAGGCAAAATCTTGCACGTGCAAACCCTGAAAACATTGCAGCGTGAGAACAGGCCTAAACTACACTCTTATTGTTTACTGAACTGAAAACGCTTTGCTTTAAAGAAGTCATAAAGGGCCAAAGAAACACCAGAGAAAGAGGAAAATTAGGGTAGCAAACGAAAGATCAGGGCAACCCTGGGCACTCCTGCTAGTCACTAAAGAACATTGAGAGAACTCTATTGCAAACGCTTCATGGTAAAAAAGGCAGCTCACTTGTAGAAGACATCAGAAGAACACTCGTAATTTCCATTGGACGGGTTTGGTGGGACTTGGCAAACTGAATGAGGAAAAGGAAATCATTTTGAGATTTTATACAAATGTCTCAAAACGTTCTGATTATATTTGAAAACATGACGAAATTATTACAAAACAATCAAGCTAAATAACAGTACGAAAAATGTATCTCCTGTAAATGTTCATCACACCGTTAATAACGATAACAATAATCGTAACGGTGACAAGAATGATCAAAAATTTCTTCTTCAAGAAGAGTTGTGGAAAAGATATAAGGCTATCCGAGATTTCAGTGCAGAAAATTTAAGGACTTACGATCATCTTCATCAGCATCGCGTTTAGTACGAACTGACCTGTGAAAGGACAAAAACGAATTCTTCAGATACTATAATAACCAATGGCATAAAAACATTCTGAAACAAGCAAGCAAACAGACGAACAGGTAGATATGAGGTAGGTAGTTAAGTTAGTATCTATAATATCTGGTTACGTAACAACGAATATTTATTTCATCAAGGTAATGATAACGAGCCGTTCAGTATATTCGCCGTTGTTTTTTGTTGTTGTTTTTTTAAGAAAAAGGGGTCAAAAGTTGAGGAACAGAACGGGACACATTTTCGTCGTACCTTTCTTTGTTTCTTTGTAATTAGAGTATTATTTTTGACGATAATTTTACCGACAATGGAAAGAACAAGCATAAAGCTTACCTTTCAGCTGAGCACACTGTCAAACTCCACATCAGTAGAAAGGCCATTAGCAGGCCACACCATGGTGTCATGGTGCCAAAAACAAGCCTCTGTCTAGCTTGAGCAGGGCTCGGCAATATCCTCACCTGTCTAAACGGACTTGCTAAACCACCCTCTTGTGGCTATTCACTATCCTGAGGAGTGGTCTAATGAAAGTACCCCAAACGTTAACCTTCCTTTTAAACGGGGTATCAAGCGCAAGACTTTGCCACGCAGGTGGCCACGCGGCAGAGGAGTCACCCGCAGGAATCCGGGTTCCAGGAGCAAAAGAGAATGTGAGAGGCGATACTGTTTGCCACATCATACCCCGTCTATATTTTTCTTTAACTCTCTCTTATCTCGAGCACAAGTAATTATTTGTCCCGCGGGGGAAAATTATTACTTTCCACGTCTGAAAGAATGACGCGGACAAAAGGGGAGAGAATTCAGATATGACTGCCTACGTGTCTTCTGGGACAGTTTACCTCAGTCAACGCGTTATCAATATTTTCGTTCGCTTTTATTCAAAACGTCTACCCAGGGTAGAGTGACAGCTCCCTTCCCCTTAAATCACTGAAGGCGGTCCTCAGACATTGAACTACAGACACAATGACGTCCCCTTATCGGAAAACACTGACCAGATAAATTGCTAGTTGCCGAATGCTGTGATGTGTGAAGGTGGCTGGTGTGTTAGAAGTTGTTTTTCTAGTTTTCATGGCAAGACCACGAAGTATATCTATGGAAGAAGATACAGATACGAAGATCATCCATTTTCTGCTAGTAGGGTAATTGAAATGAGTTAATCTCTACTGAAGGACGCACGCAAGCTTTTATGAAACGTGCAGGACACGTTTCTTCGACTTCCAGAAAAACGATTGATTTGAGCCTATACCAAAATAATTTGAAATAACATGCATGGAAATTTCAGGGTGTGTGTAGGGTGGGATGGGTTGGGTCGGGGTGGGGTGGGGTGGCTGGTTAAGTGAAAGAGTAGACACACAGCGCTGTTAGAAGCTGAGTATCGTTACTATGTCGATGACCAGGAAAAATGCCATGGGTTGGATTGCAGGGTGGAATGAAATGCATTAAACCAAATTCAAAAATAAACATAACACATTTCACCCACTGAACAACAACGACTCTATTCGTAAAAAAAAAACCAGACAAATGTCCAGAACCATTCTGCAGAATTTTCTTTACTGAAGAATATTTAATAGTCGGTGTAGTTCTTGTTACAAAGATCACAAAAAGGCCGAACGCGTGAAGTCATGTTTGTCAGCAGATGAATATAAATAACATATGATCCAAGCTCTCCTGTTGGCTGTACTTTGACAACATATCCACGTACAGACCTGCTCTTAAATTTACGCAGTTGTACCGTGTTCACTCCCACCACGGACTTTTATTACTGGACTGCTTGCAGACGATTTTTTTCAATTAAGTTATAGAACGAGGCTTTTGATGACAAAGCTTCCGGGTTAGTCATGTTTCAGTTAAAGTACTAGAACGAGCTTCCGGTTTACTCACATTTATTGTTTAAGTTTACCGAGACTAACAGCGGAGAACTTCGGAAGAGGCTAAGCGTTGGTCTCGGCAGACAGACAGCAATCCATCTACACACGTCCGTGCTCACACCATGTACAATATTGTGCCACATGTTTATCGAGACCACCCACTACATCGTGCCCCATGTTTAGTAAGACCACCCTCTACATTCTACATTGTACCCGGTTTTTTTTCTCAGACACCTCACTATATTTTCCCCCGTGTTTACGCAGACCACATCCTTTTATTGTCATCGTTGTTGCTCCTCTTTACTCGGCAGCTCCAGCTTCTGATGCTTGGCGACAATTGTCCTCTCTACAGTGAGAGCTTAAACATGAGGGACGCAGTGGGCATCGGTGCACTTCGCGGAGCCTGTGATCAACGAACCACTTGCACTTGACGCTCTGCCTCCTATGAACAGACTCTCTCTCGCTTCACTTTAATCTTGTTCTCACTATCTCCACCCCTACCCCACCTCATCAGATCATGAAAAAGAAAACTCGTTTCCACTGTGTAGTTATTGTGCCTGTGTATCCTTGTCTATGGTGTTTAGTTTTCCTAACACATTGGACTTGTGTCTTGAGCGGAGGGAGAAGGTTGGCGAAGGGAGACATTTTATCAGGGTTCTTTTTTTAGTGTTGTGTAGAGAACTGTGAGCTTGACTTTGGTTAGTGGACAGCGCTCTATAAGTTCTCCGATTATTATTTATATTATTAATAATCCTGATGTCTGTTTTGCCGACCTCTTTCTTTGCATGATGATGTTTGTAGGCGTGCATCTCGAGAAAAGGAAGGAAGGTATTCATTCAGTTTTACCCATACATTTAAAAAAAAACTGCACCCAACGAGACCTTTAAATGAACTCCACCTGATCCATCTCTTCTCGTCGACCGTTAACAAGAATGTCTGATTTGTTGTGCCACCTCAAAAAACAAACAAAAATCCTCCGGCAAAGTATATCATAGTGTCACACTACTGAGTAGATCGGTATTTAGTTTATCTTCACCTTGCATTATTTATTTCGTTTATAACAGAGATGTACTTTTATTTTAAAAAACTTGTGTCTTGTAAGAGATGTGCCATTTACAAAGAGGGACTTCTCGTAATTCAAAAAAAAAAAGCTTCCGAAAGAAGAACGATTCAAAATACTATACATTCCACCCACCGAGAAACTAATACATGTTCCCAGTGTATGTATAATTATATATATATATCCTGTCGTTCCCTACACCCAAAAACCCTTTCTTATACACAAGTAGTCACCGAAAACACAAATAACTCAAACATTCGTATGGTGGTTATCACTTGAAACTGCCAATAAACATTAGTGGAGAACGGATCGAAAAGGCTACTAATTATAAAAACAGATAATCACACGAGCTACAATGAACTGGTGCATACGTACATGAATTTGACTGAGCACTGTTTGTTTTTTTTAATGCGATTCTGTTCTTAGATCAACTGCCACTGATAAGAATTTACTTAAAAATATTTAATCGCACAATAACTTTCACTGTAAACATGACAAGAGTCGGGAAGATCTTGTATAGTCTACGGGAGGTAACTCATGATATCGACATCCTCTGGGGTGGGCAGTCTCACAGCCATGTATAACTGCTCCCTGACAAACATCGACACAAGAGTTTCAACTTATTTTGAGATCAGCCACAGACCTGTCTTGGAGACCCATCGAGAATGGTTAAGGTATAAAGGAAGCTTCTAGAACAAAATGTCATTTCTGCAACCGCAGACAAATTTTCTGTGAATAAGTTTTTTTTTTAAATGTCTTGAAATTTCGATTACATCCAGGGTATTGTGTTTTTGTGGAGTTCACTTGTTTTGAAAGTTTACGATAGTGATGTTTTTAGTTAGGTGTGTGTTTTTTCCTTCTGCCTTTATCTTTGTGCCTGCTTCGTCTTTCTATTATTATTGCGCTTCGTCCTGTTCTATCCTCTTTCGCAGACACAAACTAACATTTGACACCAATATGCACGCTGCCAATGATAAAACATCCTTTTGACACTGCAATGATTTATTTGGCTTTATAGTTTTGATCTAGTCCCTCTCAAGCACAAGCGTTCGTAGTTCTGTTTATGAATACACTGTGTGTGCCTGGAGAAAACAAACAGCCGAAACATTAATAATCGACACACTAACCAACAGGTAGTACATGGGGCTGTATATATCACACTGGTGTTCAATGTACAGATCTTTAGATAAAAACCTGTACCCCTCATCGCAGGTGGCAACACAAGATCTGTTAAAAAAAAGAGTGAACATTTTGAGCTTTGTTTCCAATTGGTTTACACGGTATGCACGGGCTCTAGTATCTGCGTGCATCACGTGTAATCCTCTATGACCACAGGTACATTTATGTTAGATACGAATAAAGACCAGTCCTTGTCAGATGACACATTTAGAAATTTTCGTTAAGTTAGTGAGACATATAAGCTTTTATTGTCAACGGCAATGCTGCGAAATAACAGAGGGAAGCTAAGAGTTGTTTGAGAGATTCGTGTCACCATAACTTAAACACGGCAAAGGAAAAAGACTTGGAGGAGTAAAGGCCACGATTCACCCAGACACAAAAAAATCGCAGGTACAGTAATTAGGAAGGAGCATGTTCTGCCACAGAGAATGATGAAAGCAGGACAATAACATTTACTTGTTAGTTACTAATAAACAAAATGATTAATTACAGAAAAGCAGGTCCGACGAAAACTCGAATTACCCGTTGGGTGGATTTGGTGGGTCTTGGCTAGCTTCAGACCGGAAATACAAAACGATTTTTGATTTCATTGATGCTGTTTTATTTTAAATGATTTAATTAATTGCATGATAATTTAAGATAGAAACACGCTAAATAGATTTCCTACAATTTTTTATCGAAGCACAAGAAATGAAAAGGACAACAATATGTAATCGTAGCAGCAGGTACAACAACTGCTTTTATTTTACACGCCAGTGGGTGGACTTTTTCACTGAATATTTAAGGCTCTAATATCTCACAGAAAGACATACACATTTGTGCGAATAAAAGGTATCTAATGTTCACTTGAATTTTCCGTTGGGTGGGTTTGGTGCATCTTGGGAAACTTAAGACCGGAAATAAGAATGATTTTTTATTTTATTGAAATATTTAAATGCTATTTTGTTTTGCTTGAAAAATGTTAAATGCATTTAAATGCGTGTTTATTTAAGAGCACTAGAAAATTTACAAAATTCGAAAACATAAATAAACCAACGCATGACAATTTATCTTCTCGAACTGCTTATTTCTTCTTCAGAAATAAGAACCACAACAATAATAGTGGCAACAGTCACTACTGTCTTCAAAACAGCGGGAGTGACTTTTTCAGAGAAAATATAAGGTTATTCGCAAGAAGAAAATCATTCTTCAAAATACAGAGGTTTATTTAAATTGTTATCAGCATTGGTTGCAGACAAACGACCTATGAAAGAATAGAAAAAACACCTTAGAAACTCTTATGGAGCAGCTTTCTTATAGGGGGTTTTGCGACGCCATAACAAAAATGGCTTACCTGTAGGCGGAGCTATGCAAAATAGTGACGTCACTATTACGTCACTCATCTTCTGCTCTCTTTCTCCTCGCTAAACTCCCCTGATATCGTCTGCTTCATCTTCTTCGAATCCTTTCTCCAATTTTTCCGAGAAATAATATCCAGAAATGAACAAAATTTTTACTGACGTCGCCTCCCCATCTTCTTCGAATCCTTCCTCTACATTCACGTACAAACTCAAAAAACAAATCAAGTCTTCCACTAAACTCAACACAAACAAACTTGTCACTTCTCATTAAATTCTAAACTTCTTTCTGCTGTACTTTACATACTCTGCACCTCTCAACTTTTCCTTGAAATGCACAATTGCACCACAAATTTTCCCCAACTTTCCATGCACACTCGCCATCTTCAATCCTCTCGACTTTCTATCGTCTGCTAACATGAAATCAAATCAACAAACTCCCCCCCCCACACCACCACCAAATATCACATGACTAAAACCAGCCAATAATTTCACACAACTCCATGTCAATCACAATAACGTCACTCGACCAGTCCTAAACATTTCTCCTCTGCTCAATTCACTTCAATATAACCTAACCCTAACCCTACCCCTAACCCACACGCATAAACCTAATTCTAACCCTAACCTAAACCCTAACTCCTTACCGATCGGCCTCAAAGGGGCGATCACATAATCTTCGCCTGAACCCGGTTCGCTCCCTATGGTGTGATGCAGGTTTTAAATGTTGTTACTCTTAAACATCGTTCTTTTAAGAAGAAAAACTTAATAAATAAGATAGTTTATTCATTTCTGAACACAATTGTCTTTCTTAAAAACTGTAGGAAGTAAGTTTTAACAGGAAGTCTTTGCATTTTCCCCCATAGCTGTCTTTCTGTTTGGTAAAAGGCTAGCAAATTCCCGGTATTGAAATTTCGACCGGCAGCTTTGAAAATTAATATTTATTAACCTACAGTAAAGATAACCATCTGTAATACACCATTTTAAAGAGCTTTTTTAAATGTTGACATATTCAGATTTCCAATCGTTTAATAATTCAATTATTTATTAAATTATAAAAGTAATATTCGTGATGTACGTATCTACCTTTTCTTTCTCGAATGATGTTTAAAAAGAAACCCGCGAAAATTCAAAATGATTGGCTTAAAACTTACCTTTCGGCATAGAGAGCTCCAGTTCAGCAGAAAGATCATCGACAGGGCTCGCCATGACACCATACTGATGTGCCAAGCGTGAGCAGTGCTCGGCAGTATCCTGACTAGTCTGAACAGACCTGCAAAACCACCCACGTGATACTATCCCCTTTCCTGGGGAATGGTTTAATGAACGTCCCCTAAGCCTCATCCTTACTTTTAAAAGGGGTGTCTGGCAAGTGGCCAGTTACCCATAGAAACGTGGGTACAGGAGAGACAACACCGGTTGCCACAGCGTACCCCCCCTCTCTCTCTTATCGTGACCACGAGAAGTTATTAGTCCCACGGGAGATTAATATTTGCCACGTCCGAAAGAAATTATTTAGACTAAAAGAGAAGACTGTCTGGGTGTCTTCTGAACTCTCCGGTGGCCGAATATCTTATTACTTTCTCCATTTGGGAAGAAATTAAGACATTTTGTTGTGAACATTGTTCTGCAGGACCTTGAGAGTAGAGAACGTGTGAGTGGTGTAAGAGAATTAATATTAAAAGTAATTTACTCATTTGCAGGGGAGACAAGTCACTACTTAGTTTGTAAATTGTTTGCAGTATGTTTTGTTGTGGCTTATACAGAAAATTTTACAAAGAAAATAAAGAAACGAAAAGATTAAAAAAAAATTAAAAGAAAGAAAAGAGTACAACTAAGCCATAAAAACCTGTTTTCTGGGCAACCATGATACAAACGGAAAGCCAATGTACAGATGTTTTGTTGTTTGCACAATGAATGATAATGTGTAAGGGACCAGGTGTATGTCTGTGTGTTGTAAACACCGTATTTCTGATAAACACACACACTCGGACAAAAGCACGCACACACACACACACACACACACACACACACACACACACACACATACATGGTCGAAGTAGTAGGTACAGATATATTGTAAAGATACCCCGCTCTCTGCCCTGTGTGTGGGAAGTAGGGGGTGTGAGGGTAGGTCTGGGTGTGTGTGGAACGGCAAAGATAGTAGAAATAAAAATGTCGTGCATTTTGTATATTTTTTCCATTGTTATTTTTCAAGGCGCAAATGCTTCGTTCGTTCGGTCATCAATTTATTTATCCCTTGACTGGAACCAATTGACTAACTGTTATACTGGCCCACCGCTACTGGTCCTCGTGAGGAACAACTGAACAGACGCTGCTGTTGACAAGACTTCATTTTTTAGCTCTCAATATTGACTTTGAAGATGGTAACCTATGTGAGGAAATATTCAAATCGGTCATTTTAGAATTCACTGGAATCATGAAAAAGTGTTGTTGCGTCATCTAAAGTCAAACTCCGCAACACAAGCATTGGAGTAAGTTTTTTGCTGAAAGTTTTCTAATCACTACCTTCCTGCGTCTCTTTCACTCTGTTGGAATGCGATTATATTTTTGTGTGGATGGATTATATTATAATTGTAGCAGAAGATTCTGGTAGGTGTGTTTAGGGGTAAAAAAAGATATGTTTGCTTTTATGTGCAGTTCATGTTGCAGCCGTATCTTGACCTTTTACACTAACTACTTCTTCCTTGCAGCCTCAGACTTAAACACATTATATTACACACACGCACGCACTGACATGTGGAGAACAGACACAATTCCTTTCACATGCTAAGTTTTTATTATGTTCAATAGCTAAACGTATTAGCTACCAAGTCCAGAAAAGCAACAACACCTTCCAACAATTCAGAATGCTCCTAGTGATTCTTTGTGCTACTAAGATAAAGTCAACACTCCGAAACAAAAACAAGGTTAGTGTTAAGTGTTATTGTTAGCGCCATGTTTGTGTCAGAAGGAGCCATCAGTTAGTCGGCGTGCATGCCCCACACTCGCAGGCCTTGACCTCCAGGTAGCTGTGCTTTATGCTGCTTCCGTCCTCGCAGTGAAGGTGCACGTGGCGCCGAGTGGTGAGAGAGGGACGACAACAGCTGCAGGCGTTGTTGCTGGAGCCACACTGACCTTGGCACTGCTGCAGGCCGTTGAGGGGCAGTGCGTTCCGACACAGCACACCTTGCGATTTGAGCACCTGGATGTGGCCGATGCTGTCCTCGGGAGAATCGTAGATAGCTCGTGGACTGCAGGCGGAGCATTGGGAGGAGTTGGTCTTCAGAACGGCTGGGAGGAAAGAGCAAACGGCGGCTGATTATCGTGAAAGTGACTGACATGCTAGTTAATTCTGTCCAAGCACTGACCAAGCTTAAACATTGTCTAGTAAATATTATTTAAACATATACTACAAACTCTTCCACGTCAGCAGGCACTAGATATCTAATTTATCCGGACAACAAGTACATGAGAAGGAAAGAAGATAGAGTCGCACAGAAAAATGCAAGACACAATAATGGAACGTGAATGTTTACCTTTAGGAACACAGGTCAGACAACAGCCACTTCTGTCGTAGCCATCAGTTTCCTGCAAAATCAAGTCATCAACATTAAAAACTACATGAAAATGAAGGTAAAAAGGAGCTTTCTCAGTTCACTTTTTAGTGACCTGCGACCATATCTTGAGCTGTGTTCGTTAGAGACGAGGACCTGTCTTTCAATATCTGCCAACTTAGATACAAAGAACAATTTTCGTGCATAACGCGTTTAGCTAAATGTGAGCATACACTTATTACACATGTGTATTACATATCTGGAATTAGCAGTTGAACACTGGGCCATTGTCACGAACACGATGAAAATCATATCGCGACAAGCGGGGACTTACATCGTCACACGGCGGCAGGGTGTCGGGTCGAGGACAGACACGCTGTGTCTCACGGACAAAGAAGCCGGAGTTGACAAGGTCGCGCTCGCAGGTCTTGGTGTAGCATCTGTCTGAAGATAGGATCCTCTCACCCGCCTGGTTACATGGCCAGACAGTGGAGACGATGAGAGCAGGGTATATCTCTACCTTCTACTTCTACCTTGTATCTCTACATTCCTCTGCATATAGTTGCCAAATATCTCTATATTCTACTACACCGACACACATAATGACACTTTAAGACTGACGTCGTTTTGGACATTACAATTTCTCTTGCTCATTATCATCAAACGGTTGTGCTTCTTTTGTAATTTATCCACTTTATTCATACTTCTTCAAAACAAGGGAAGCTCTCGCTAATCTAATGGCTTCACTGTTAAAACGTGTCGTGTATGCTGCCATGGTTAAGGGGGACTTGGCACTCACCGAGTAGACTGTTCCATTGACCACGCAGCCTACGGCTTGACACTGACCACAGCACTGGCCCGGCAGGTTGATGCGCTTCTCTCCCTTAGACACAGACGAAAGACCAAACAGTGATCACGCATTTGCATTAGACGAAGAGCCCGCACATGAAGAAGAAAGTTAATAACCCAAGAACCCGTTCACAGAAACACACTTAAATCAAAGAAAAGTACCACGGGTTTCTTGGAGGTCATGTCTATTAGAGAGAGAGGAGGGATAGAGAGTTCAGAGACTCGGTTTCTTGCAGGTCACAGATAAGGAATGCGGCTTATTAAACAAAACCAATTAGTTGAAAGAGAAAAACATGGCTGGAAGCTTACGATCTTGCAGTCGGGACAACGTTGTTGCTGGCAGGATACGGACACCGAGCCATCACTCATCAGCATGCACAGGCATGTCTTGCACGTGCCGTCCGTCCAGGCTTCGCCAGGCTGCAACGTCACAAGAACCGACAAGATGTCAGTCACCGAGTTCTTACACTGAGGAAATGAATATCAATCTGCGGGAAGGCTTCAGGGGACTTTACTGAAATTTTGAATGAACGATGAACACTGTGTGTGTGCCTGTGTACGTGCGTGCGTGCATTTATGCAGGCATCTCCACAAACATGAACCGTTTCTTAAGCAACTCTAAGCCCATGCCTTTTGTAGATGAGTCATGGCAAATGGCGCAAAAAGTCATTGGGGAGTCGAGTTCCCCCTGCAGCTGGATCAGTCGGGAAGAGGTCAATGAAGAAGACGGTCCTCACCTGATAGACGACCTCCATGGGTGTGGGGCGGCCATCATCCACTCCGTTGCTGACTGTGACGGTATGCAGGTACCGACACACCGGCTTGAAGGTGGTCACTGTGGAGACACAGGTGTACTTTACAAAAATGGAGCCGACAATAAAAGCTAAGTAACTCGATGCTGCTACGTCAGTCAGTCACTGGTGCAGACCAGTCATCGACTGCATCTCTACCCCTTGCATCACATTTCACCGTCACATTTTGCTATTCCAGCCGTTCATTGTTTTGTGCAGTATGCTTCTGGACCGTTCGTTATCGTTTATCGTCGTTTAGCAGGCTGTTGTATGTGCTGACAGAAGAAATAATGTTTCTCTTCCTTTGCGGTTCACCTGACACTGTGTTTCTGTGTCAGGATGGTGCACGTGAAGGCTAACACTGGACCCTGACAATTTATTGTGTAATTCTGACCGCCTAACTGCTTCAATAGAGCCTGACGACCATATATGATCTTAGCAACTATAGTCAGCAACTATAGTTGCTAAGATCGCTTATTGTCGTTAGGCTAGTGATGACATCCTGTTTGTGTTATACTCACTGCAGGCTTTCTGTGTACAGTTGCAGGCTTCCATGATTTCCACGATCTGAGATCCCTAAAGAGAACAAATTAGTAAACGTTAGTGGCGTAAGTGGCCAACGTTTCGATCTCGCACTCTTCTAACTGCAGTCTGACGTAAAACGAAGCTAAGGGCGAGATTTCTTATCTAGTGCTATATGATTACTGCGCTACTTTCACATGGCTGCAACGACTGTTTGGTCGATACTTACCTGAGGACATGTTGGTTCCACAGATTCTGGACACTTCTTACTGCAATCTGGAACAAAAGTAACATGATAAACAGATAATAAGCACCTCCCAACTGAAGAAATACATCAAAGCGCATATTGTTAATGTGTTAGCATCCGTTGTATTTTTTCGAAGATATTGTTTTTTGTTGTAAGATGTATTCGCTCTGACTGCCGACTGCAGCTAGCTTCATTGCGATCTGTGTGACTTTGTCCTGATGTAGGATAGTCATTATAAAGCCACTGGTAGAGGAAAGTCATGTGTATAGCCGCTCATACAGAGTAATAAGAAATTGATTCTCTGAGTTCTCACCTGGCGTGGGCGATGGTGTAACAAGAGTTTGCTGCACAGGATGAACGACAGGCTGGGCAGAGGGGCGTGCAGGGGGAGTGAAGACAGGCGTGAAACCTGCGTGAAACGTGGAAACATTTGAAAGTGAGCTACAGACACAGAGCGGTGGCAGAAACCAATCCCAACAAAAGGCAGTCATGGAAGGAAAGCAAGAAAAATCGCGATGAAAGTAATCTTTATCAGACCAACCTAAACTGCAGAACCGTTCAAACAGTTTAAAACAACTAAAAAAAATTGTGTGATTCCCGGTACGTGAAAGCCAGGGGATAGATCACGCCGGGCAGGTGTGCAGGTGAACGCACTCACCACAGTCTATTTCGTCGTCCACACAGTCCATGACACCGTCACAGCGCGCGCTGCGTGCGATGCACTGTCCGCTGCCGCACTGGAACTCGTCTGCTGCACACGTCGTGCAGGCGCAGGTGCACGTGTCGCGCTGCAGCGTGGAGACGCCCTGCAATTGGTTAAAATAAAAATCTTATTTCTGTCGTTTTCGCGCGTGAGACAGCTTCAAAAGCTTTTCACCTTTTGTCGACTGAATCCTTTCCCGTCATCTATCAAAACAGGATGTTGGATCGAAGTGAATAACAACGCTTTCAGCTGTAGACAACAAAGGGTTTTTAATTCCTGTTATTAGATTACGAAGTTAAGAACAGTTGAACCGCCAGAAATGATTATAGCTAACAGCATGGGAAGGAAATTATCGGGTGAGCCAACTTCAGAATAACTTGTGAGTAGCATGATGGAAGTGAGCTGGAACAACTCGCGGTGGTTGAGACTTACGTGAGAGCACGTCGGGCAGGTCTTGGGAATACAGCGCATCTGTCCGTTCAGACACTGGCATGTTTCGCAGGCGTTGTTGATTGTCACGTCTCGAGCCTGTCACCAATAACAAGGGAGTCATGCGAACAGCATTCGCACACGATGAGACAAGCATTGCGAGAAATTCCAGTCACAGAACCAGAACATAGAAAGACATTCCAGTCACACCACATGAACGCAGAAAGACGTTTCAGTCCCAGCACAAGGACGTGGCGTCATGTCACTTAAAACGCATCAGACTGATTAAACGCAGGCCAACAAGAAGCAAGGTCTCGAAGTACCACTAATCCTGCTTAATATAAGCCACAAAGATACTGTACATGGTCAATACACACCCTAATGACTCTGTTGTCCACGACACAAGGACACTCGCTGCGGGTGACGCACTTGATGCCGTCGCAGTAGTGACCCACGGGACAGGAAGCTGGGCAAGAGGTCATGTCCAGACCGTTGTAGCAAGGTACCACGATTGCTACCGGGTGAGCGTTAGGGCGCGCTGTGGGCACAGCTGTTGGGGCGTTCGCCACTGAATGGGAAATATTTTAAATTTTTGTTGGTGATGGTTCTTTGATTTCAGTTACTATCATATTAAACCTATTGTGAGTTTAGCCTGATTTTATAGAAAGTTCACGATGATGAACACAGAATCCGAGGTCTGTCTTTATCTGTCACATCCTTTATTAGATCACAGATCACATACATAGTTCTACAGAGAACTAGAAGTCTTCTTCGTTTTTTTTCTTTACTGACTGGCAACTGTGCTGCCAGGAGACCGTGTAGTGTGTCATTTTACATGTTTGGTGCCTGGAGACAAATCATTCTACCTACTTACCTAAGAAATTTTACCTAAGAGCAGACTATCAGTTTTGACATATCACTTTACCAATAGAATCTACAACATATATCATTTTTCTTGGAGGACGTGTAACGTATCGTTTTATCTGAAGGCTGAACAAGAAATCACTGTTACTGGTGGACCCATCGTAAATCAGCCCGGATGTATCGCAGGTCCTTGAGAAGAAATGTGGCACCAGACACAAGATGTCACAATGCTGCTGTCACAGACCACACACACCAAATACTCACGGCACTTTGATGTCCTCCTGAGGCAGCCAAGACGAGCCTCATAGTTGAAGCAGGTGGCTTCAGAAACGTTGGCAGCTCTACAGACCAGGCCATCCCACAGGTTGCAGCGGACATGCTGGCCGGTCAGATCGGAGTCCGTCTTGTCCGGCGTGGCCGTGCGGCACTGAATGGCCACAGCGTCGCGGCACGTCAGGGAAGCGGCTTGCAGCTGCTGCAGGGTGGACCCGTCATTTCGTGATGACAGGCTGGGCTGCTCCAAGTCGACCCAGACATCCCACTCCACGCAGTCATCTGAACAGTTAATGTCGTCTTTTAACACTTAATTCTATGGTAAAATCTGTCTCAATGTCCTTGGTAACGTTTGGATTTGTTGACAAATGTCTTACAAAATATGGGGGTAAATTATCATTTTCAGTGCATGAGCTTTTCAATTGATTTTTGATTCATATGCAAAAGATTTCTCCAATATTTGATAGGTCCGGATGCACAATGATATAGACGTTGACACTTTGATGTCGTAAGAAAGTATTTGTTACGAGAGTGTAGGTGCGCACTGATTACCATGTAAGCTCGAAATCTGATAAAATTTTCTTTTGTTGCTTCTCATCATATAATACAGAGCAGTTTCGCTATTCTTTAGAGTTATTTTAGTTTCAAAATTACAAGAATTCAACAACATAGGTAGAAACCGCAGAATTACATAATTCAGTACCTATCTCTTTGGGCAGTGGTGTCACTTTAGGCTGCGCTGTTGGTGCTGCAGTGGGAATAACACCTGTAAGAAGTACACATAAATATCTAGTAATTTTAATATCGAGATTTGCTTTATTTGCCATACCCGTTTCCCGAGCGACCGTGGATAGGCTTTGGCACAGTAGCTATTGCGCTTATCATCAAATATTAAAGTTCAGCGAACACTTCGTTTTCAACCCAAACTGTATGGAAAATAATTTATGCTGAATGAATGTGTGCGTGTGCGTTTACAATGAAGAGTCGACTGTTGAGAAAAACATCAAATGTTCATGCACAGAGAGAACCGAACGTGTTTGTAGTCTTAATTCGATGTGGTGGTGGGGTGGGTGGGTTATGGATTGCATGACAGGAGCCTTTTGCACCGTTTTTCCTAAACACTTGCCCAAGCCGTTGGCTTCTTGACACGACGACCTTTAACTGAGTCACTGCGGAATCGCTTCTTACCTGTAGGGTAGGCTTCGAAACAGCCATGCAGCTCAAAACGCAGCGAGATGCGGCCTTGCCAGGTGACAGGGTGGATCCTCACGTAACGCGCTCTGATAGGTTGGCGGAACATGTTACACACAGGAGTGATCGAGTCGCTGTTACCTTGCAACACCTGTTGCAACAGGACCGGACGTTGATTACTGAGCACCGTTCTCTGGACCACCTTTACTCACGAGAACACTTTGACCAGACACGTTCTGCTTACTACTACTACTACTAATAATAATAGTAAACAAAAAGTATATAATAATTTTCTTTTGTGTAACCCACAGGTATCTCTCGATTATGAGGATATCGGTCTCCATTAACAATTTTTGACATTTTTTTTTTGTTTAGGTGAATGCTTTATATAGCTACAAGTTTTATGGATTTGTAGCCCTGCAGGGAAAGATTTATTTTACGTTATAATTATCATCATCTGTACAAATTCACGTGATCACACCATGCACTAGATCACTGTCAGGCTACCTTGTCGACATTCTCCTCCTCGCGGTAGACGTTCCAGTTCACGCCGTCCGTGGAGAACGTGACCTTGAAGGAAGTGACGTAGGAAGGCGCGTCAAGGCGACCCTGTGTCGTCACGCCAGTAACGAAGCGAGGGGCCAGAAAGTCGACCTGGATGAACTGGTCGAGGTCATCGCGTGACGGCATCCAACTGCTGGTCGAGTTCAGACGCGCTTTTTGCGGCGCGTGCGTGACGTCACGGAAGGAGGAGGCCGAAATCATGTCGTTGCGGATGTTGCCGTTCATCATGCCCATGTCCACGACGCACTCACCTACGTCGGCAATACACACATGGCTCAAGACGTATGTAGGGCAAAATGAGCTGCAGTCATGAGACAGCGCTAGTGGGGTGTTCTCTTTCATTTTCAGCTCATTCGTTCATCCCTAAGTTTTATTGAATTTCTTTAGCCTTTGCTTTTAAAGTAAATATTACAAGCAGCATCACGCCTGAAGCTCACCATAGCGTGCCTACACTAGGGACTGAACTGTACGATGGCAGTTCATTACACTAACAGTACCCGCCTCGATATGAATTGAACAAAGCAGAAGAGAGAATGGAATTTTAGGAATCCAGTTCAGTAATTTTCAGGCTCCTCTCAACAGTATCGAGATCTTCTCGACAGTTTAGCTAAAAAATTTACCTTCTGTTTCACTAGCAAGAAGCCTACTAAAAATGCATCAAAGACGAAAAATTGCGACCAAGTCAGATAGAAATCTCGTATGTTCTACCTGCGATGTCCGAGGGTGGACTGACTGTGATGGCAGCTCGGGTCGGGGGAACGACAGAGGGGATCAGCTGCGAGCAGTCCATGTGTCGCGGCTCGCACAGGAAGCGCACCTCGTAGTCGGCGCAGGTATGGCCAGGTGGGAGGTCTTCGTTGCGGCAGACATAGCCGTTGTACCGAGTATCGCAGACGGAGGAGGCGGTGGCGGCGACGGCGCTGTCGGCAAGCCCGCTGCCCACGGCCCGGCACTCCACGGCCGTGATGTCCTCCGTGCGGCAGAAGTGGAAGAACTTGCGCAGAAGCGTGATGCTTTCTTCCTCGCCGCGTGCGCTCGGCACGTGACCGCTCATCCAGTCCGTCCATCCGCACAGGGACAGCTCCAGCTCCGGCATCTGGGTGGGCTCCTCGTCGTTGATCGGATTTGCTACACACACACACACACACACACACACACACACACACGGGTTAAAGGCTGTATTTTTTTATTTATGTGCACATTCACATATTATTTCTTCTGAGTAAGTAGCAAAGGAGTGCATAAGTGTGAGCAGCCCTAAGACCTAATACTCATCACCGTGCTGGTAAGTGTCGTCCTCCTGCGTAGTACACAATACCTACTCGTGAACATTTACAGTTCATATTCGTGCGATTTTACTGATGTAGATCGTATACAATTTGGGACGGGATTTCAAGTTGAAAAAAATACAGAGGCATTTTGGCAAAGGGGAAGTAATGCGTTTATAACGTTGACGAGTTTCCACAAGCAGAATGAATAATTACTCCTAACAAGTGCCGACATTTGATAAAAAGACGTGTTTAAACAGTGAGGAGTCTTCAGAAACTCTTATTTGCTCTTATAAAAATTGGTAAAAAGAATACCATCGTCTATGGATATTTATATGCCTGTTTAAAGTAAATAGTTACACAGTTCATACTATAACTTCATTAATTTAAAACTGACACAAGATTTTCATGAGTAAAACCTCGTTCTGAAAATAAGGGATAACTTACGATTACAGCTGCACTCGTATCGGATCTCGTAGTCGCTGCACGGGATGGGATCGTTGTCGGCGTTGTTACACACCAGTCCACCGTCTACTGTACATGTCACCATCTCGCCGCTGCTGAAGTACTCGATGCCGTCGGTAGTTCTGCAGTCCACCTGCGTCACGCTACCGCCGGGACAAAACTGGCTCAGCTGTTGTGACGTCATCTTCTCCACGTCACCGTCGCCAGTGTCGGGACTGTCGTTGTTGATCCAGGCGGACCAACCGTTGACACAGGTCCTTGGCGCTGTGGCTGTAGTGACGACCACACCTGCAGTGGGTAGGTGTTGTGTATGTTCGTACGGAGCTGGAGACGGAACTGCTGCAAAAGCATTCGCATCAACATCGTTACTTTTTGCGTCTGTACATAGAACATGGAGTAGCAATCTTATAAAGTAGTAAAAGTTTTAATTAATGTGTTCTGACAGTATTGTCATAAGAGACTCCTAAAACTAAAGTCTTTAGCGTTTAAATCAGTGGGTGTTGTACCTGGACAAGAACACTCGTATCGGATCTTGTAGTCGCTGCACGGGATGGGATCGTTGTCGGCGTTGTTACACACCAGTCCACCATCTAATGTACATGTCAACATCTCCCCGCTGCTGAAGTACTCGATGCCTTCCGTAGTTCTACAGTCCACCTGAGTCACGCGACCTCCGGCACAGAACTGGTTCAGCTGTTGTGAAGTCAGTTTCTCCACGTCACCGTCGCCCGTGTCGGGACTGTCGTTGTTGAACCAGGCAGACCAGCCGCTGACGCAGTTGCCTACAGGTTGAATTGTCGTGACTGTTGCTCCAGGTCTTGGCTGACTGTGGGCCTGGCTAGTCGGTGCTGCAGACGGCACACCAACGGTTTGTCTTGTCGGTTCTTGATGACACACATTTGAGAAAAGAAGCAACAGTAAAAACGCGTTTGCAGAATCATCTAGTTTTTAATAAGACAATCTGTAATTAGTCGTTAGTATTAAAAACTTAGTGGTTACAGTGCTATAATGTTATTTATACACATAACATATAAAGAAACTTAAATTTGCCCTCAAATTAACATTAAGTTTCAGATCTACTAAACGAAGATTTTTTGGGTTGTTGTGGTACCAGCCTTGGTATATCTTTAAAATCATGTCTTGACCTAGTTTACTCTGGGTTATGTCGTTTTTTTAATGATTCAAAGAGACCGAAGATTTATCATCGTCTTTACTTTTATTTATTTATTCATTTATTTCTTTAATTATTTTTGCTTCAGATAATCGCTGATCCTGTGTACCCCGTCCTCATTATCTGTAGTAAATCATAGCCAGAACCTACCTGGACAAGAGCACTCGTATCGGATCTCGTAGTCGCTGCATGGAATGGGGTCATTGTCGGCGTTGTTACACACCAGGCCGGTGTCCACGCTGCACGTCACGATCTCGCCGCTGCTGAAGTACTCGATGCCTTCCGTAGTTCTGCAGTCCACCTGCGTCACACGACCTCCGGCACAGAACAGGTTCAGCTGTTGTGACGTCATCTTTTCCACGTCACCGTCGCCCGTATCTGGACTGTCGTTGTTGAACCAGGCGGACCAGCCGCTGACACAGTTGCCTACAGGTTGAACTGTTGTAACTGATACTTCAGGTGTTGGCTGACTCTGTTTAGTCGGTGCTGCAGACGGTACACCAACGGTTTGTCTTGTCGGTTCTTGATGACGCACATTTTGAGAAAAAAAGCAACAGTGAATAACCGTCTCCACAATAATCTAGTTTTTATGAGATGTCCTGTAATTATTCTTTTGTAATTCGTACAAAGTAGTCACATTGTTATAAAGTTATTTATACACATATATAAAAAAACTTCACATTGCCCTCAAATCAAACATTATTTCAAGATCTACTAAACAAAGATTTATGTGGACTGTTTTGTTACCACCTGACGGATATCTGTAAAATCACGTCTGGACCTAATTTACGCTGGATTTTGTCGTTTAATTGAAGGATTCAATGACACCGAAGATTGCTCATTTTTTTCTGCTTAAGAAAGGTTGTTGATCTTGTGTACCATACTAATTATCTGCAGTAAATTATCGCAAGGACCTACCTGGACAAGAGCATTCGTATCGGATCTCGTAGTCGCTGCATGGTACGGGGTCGTTGTCGGCGTTGTTACACACCAGGCCGGTGTCCACGCTGCATGTCACGATCTCGCCGCTGCTGAAGTACTCGATGCCTTCCGTAGTTCTGCAGTCCACCTGCGTCACACGACCTCCAGCACAGAACAGGTTCAACTGTTGTGACGTCATCTTTTCCACGTCACCGTCGCCCGTGTTGGGACTGTCGTTGTTGAACCAGGCAGACCAACCGCCGACGCAGTTACTGGTAGGTGCAGCAGTAGTAACTAGTAGCCCAGGTGTTGGTACACCAAGCGTCTCTTTGGTCGGTGTTGGAGTTGACAGTGCTGTTATGAACAAAACATACTCATTACATTGTTCTCTACACTACAGCGTACCATACGCTGAATTAAGCATTGTTTCCAAATGAAACTAACGCAATTTTTAAGCTCATTCCCTTAAGACAGTGTTAACAGGTACAAAGTTAAAATAAATATTGCTATAGAATGCACTTTGTTTTCCTTTCCAAAATCATGCTGTCACACAAGTAAATTTATAGTGATTACCAGAACATCTATTAAGACAGGCAATAAGACACGCAAAATAAAAAATTTGTACTCAACTGAAATATGAAGAGCAAGAAAAAATGCATATGAACAAGGTTTCATAAACATCTAAAAATATAATAAGCTCCTCATTGTGATCAACCCGTTAAAATTTTCTCTTTTAAACTAGGTAAAACACTGATGTGTTATAATGATATTGGCAATTAACGAGAACGGACCTGCGCATGTGCACTCGTATCGGATCTCGTAGTCGCTGCATGGGATGGGGTCATTGTCGGCGTTGTTACACACCAGGCCGGTGTCCATGCTGCATGTCACAATCTCACCGCTGCTGAAGTATTCGATGCCTCCCGTAGTTCTACAGTCCACCTGCGTCACACGACCTCCGGCACAGAACTGGTTCAGCTGTTGTGACGTCATCTTTTCCACGTCACCGTCGCCCGTATCTGGACTGTCGTTGTTGAACCAGGCGGACCAGCCGCTGACACAGTTGCCTACAGGTTGAACTGTTGTAACTGATACTTCAGGTGTTTGCTGACTCTGTTTAGTCGGTGCTGCAGACGGTACACCAACGGTTTGTCTTGTCGGTTCTTGATGACGCACATTTTGAGAAAAAAAGCAACAGTGAAAAACCGTCTGCAGAATTATCTAGTTTTTATGAGATGTCCTGTAATTATTCTTTTGTAATTCGTACAAAGTAGTCACATTGTTATAAAGTTATTTATACACATATAAAAAAACTTAACATTGCCCTCAAATCAAACATTTAGTTCAAGATCTACTAAACAAAGATTTATGTGGACTGTTTTGGTACCAACTGACGGATATCTGTAAAATCACGTCTGGACCTAATTTACGCTGGATTTTGTCGTTTAATTGAAGGATTCAAAGACACCGAAGATTACTCATTTTTTCTACTTAAGAAAAGGTTGTTGATCTTGTGTACCATACTAATTATCTAGAATAAATCATCGCATTGACCTACCTGGACAAGAGCATTCGTATCGGATCTCGTAGTCGCTGCATGGGATGGGGTCATTGTCGGCGTTGTTACACACCAGGCCGGTGTCCACGCTGCACGTCACGATCTCGCCGCTGCTGAAGTACTCGATGCCTTCCGTAGTTCTGCAGTCCACCTGCGTCACACGACCTCCGGCACAGAACTGGTTCAGCTGTTGTGACGTCATCTTCTCCGTGTCACCGTCGCCCGTGTCGGGTCTGTCATTGTTGAACCAGACAGACCAGCCGCTGACACAGTTGCCAACAGGTTTGACTGTTGTGACTGTTTCTCCAGGTGTTGGCTGACTTTGAGCCTGGTTAGTCGGTGCTGCAGATGGCACACCCCCTGTTTGTCTTGTCGGTTCTTGATGACGCACATTTGAGAAAAGTAGCAACAGTGAAAAACCGTCTGCAAAGTTATCTATTTTTTTATTAGACAACCTCTAATTTGCCGAAAGTATTAATTACATAGTGGTTACAATGTTGGGTTAAAAATTATTTATATACGTAACATATAAAGAAACTTTACATTACGCTAGGATTAATCATTTACTTTAAGATCTACAAAATGGAGACTGCTGTGGATTGTTTTTGGATTGTTTTCGTACCGACTAACGTATATCTGTTATCTCACGTCTGGAACAGGTGACGCTGGGTTATATGTCATTTGTTTATAGGATAGAAACCAAATATTTATGACTTTTTTTCTTCAGGTAGATAGTTCGTTTTGTGTACCCTGTCCTAGTTAAATATAGTAAATCCTCGCAAGGACCTACCTGGACACGTGCATTCGTATCGGATCTTGTAGTCGCTGCATGGGATGGGGTCATTGTCGGCGTTGTTACACACCAGGCCGGTGTCCACGCTGCACGTCACAATCTCGCCGCTGCTGAAGTACTCGATGCCTCCCGTAGTTCTGCAGTCCACCTGCGTCACGCGACCTCCAGCACAGAACTGGTTTAGCTGTTGTGACGTCATCTTCTCCACGTCACCGTCGCCCGTGTCGGGACTGTCGTTGTTGAACCAGGCGGACCAGCCGCTGACACAGTTGCCTACAGGATGAACTGTTGTGACTGTCACTCCCGGTGTTGGCTGACTCTGGGCCTGGCTAGTCGGTGCTGCAGATGGCACACCACCTGTTTGTCTTGTTGGTTCTTGATGACGCACATTTGGAAAAAGTACCAACAGTAAAAAAATTAAGTATCTGCAAAATTGTCTAGTTTTTTGTGATGCTAGCCGTAATTTAGTCGTTAATAGTAATAACATTATGACTATAATGTCAATTTTATATTTATTTGTACATAATATGTATAAAAAGTTTCACATTGTCATCAAATTAGGCATTTAGTTTAAGATCTTCCAAACAGAAGTGAGATTTTGTTCGGTTGTTTCAATCCAAGCTTAAATATCACTATAAACTTAAAAAGTTACATGCTTACGCTTAGACCTTGTTCACTCGAATTTTTCTTTCCTTAGAGCATGCTATTGATCAAAGGTTTAAAGCTATGTTCTACTTCAGATCCTGCATTGTTTCGTGCACCCCGTCATTATGATCTGTAGTCAATAATAGTAGAGACCTACCTGGACACGAGCACTCGTATCGGATCTCGTAGTCGCTGCATGGGATGGGGTCATTGTCGGCGTTGTTACACACCAGGCCGGTGTCCATGCTGCATGTCACGATCTCGCCGCTGCTGAAGTACTCGATGCCTTCCGTAGTTCTGCAGTCCACCTGCGTCACACGACCTCCGGCACAGAACTGGTTCAGCTGTTGTGACGTCATCTTTTCCACGTCACCGTCGCCCGTGTCGGGACTGTCGTTGTTGAACCAGGCAGACCAGCCGCTGACACAGTTGCCAACAGGTTTGACTGTTGTGACTGTTTCTCCAGGTGTTGGCTGACTCTGAGCCTGGTTAGTCGGTGCTGCAGATGGCACACCCCCTGTTTCTTTGGTTGGTTCTTGATGACGCGCATTTGAGAAAAGTAGCAACAGTGAAAAACCGTCTGCAGAGTTATTTATTTTTTTTTTACCAAAAGTATTAATTACATAGTGGTTAAAGTGTTGGGTTAAAATTATTTATATACATAACATATAAAGAAACTTTACATTACCCTAGGCTTAATCATTTACTTTAAGATCTACAAAACGGAGACTGCTGTGGATTGTTTTCGTACCAACTAACGTATATCTGTTAACTCACATCTGGAACAAGTTACGCTGGGTTATATGTCAGTTGTTTAAAGGATTTAAAGAAAACAATTATTGATGACTGTTTTTTTTCTTCAGGTAGATCGTTCGTCTTGTTAAATGTCTTAGTTAAATGTAGTAAATCCTCGCAAGGACCTACCTGGACACGTGCATTCGTATCGGATCTCGTAGTCGCTGCATGGGATGGGGTCATTGTCGGCGTTGTTACACACCAGGCCGGTGTCCACGCTGCACATCACGATCTCGCCGCTGCTGAAGTACTCGATGCCTCCCGTAGTTCTGCAGTCCACCTGCGTCACGCGACCTCCAGCACAGAACTGGTTCAGCTGTTGTGACGTCATCTTCTCCACGTCACCGTCGCCCGTGTCGGGACTGTCGTTGTTGAACCAGCCGGACCAGCCGCTGACACAGTTGCCTACAGGATGAACTGTTGTGACTGTCGCTCCCGGTGTTGGCTGACTCTGGGCCTGGCTAGTCGGTGCTGCAGATGGCACACCCCCTGTTTGTCTTGTTGGTTCTTGATGACGCACATTTGGAAAAAGCACCAACAGTAAAAAAATATTAAGGATCTGCAAAATTGTCTAGTTTTTTGTGATGCGACCCGCAATTTAGCCCTTAATAGTAATAACAAATAACATAGTGACTACAATGTCAATTTTATATTTATTTGTACATAATATGTATAAAAAGTTTCACATTGTCATCAGATTAGGCATTTAGTTTAAGATCTACTAAACAGAAGTGAGATTTTGTTCGGTTGTTTCAATCCAAGCTTAAATATCACTATAAACTTAAAAAGTTACATGTTTACGCTTAGACCTTGTTCACTCGAATTTTTCTTTCCTTAGAGCATGCTATTGATCAAAGGTTTAAAGCTATGTTCTACTTCAGATCCTGCATTGTTTCGTGCACCCCATCATTATGATCTGTAGTCAATAATAGTAGAGACCTACCTGGACACGAGCACTCGTATCGGATCTTGTAGTCGCTGCATGGGATGGGGTCATTGTCGGCGTTGTTACACACCAGGCCGGTGTCCATGCTGCATGTCACGATCTCGCCGCTGCTGAAGTACTCGATGCCTTCCGTAGTTCTGCAGTCCACCTGCGTCACACGACCTCCGGCACAGAACTGGTTCAGCTGTTGTGACGTCATCTTCTCCACGTCACCGTCGCCCGTGTCGGGACTGTCGTTGTTGAACCAGGCAGACCAGCCGCTGACACAGTTGCCAACAGGTTTGACTGTTGTGACTGTCACTCCCGGTGTTGGCTGACTCTGGGCCTGGCTAGTCGGTGCTGCAGATGGCACACCACCTGTTTGTCTTGTTGGTTCTTGATGACGCACATTTGAGAAAAGTAGCAACAGTAAAATAAACTGTCTGCAAAATTGCCTATTTTTTGTATGACAACCTGTAATTTGTCGATAGTGTTAATTACATAGTTGCTAAAGTGTTCACTTATAAGTTATTTATATACATAACGTATAAAGAAACGTTACATTACCCTCAGATTAAATATTTATTTTAATATATACTAAACGGAGACTACTGTGGATTGTTTTTGGATTGTTTTGGTACTAGCTGACGTATAGGTGTAAACTCACGTCTGGACATAGTTACGCTGGGCTATGTCGTTTATTTAAAGGAAGTAAAGAAACCAAATATTTATGACTGTTTTATTTCTTCAGATAGATCGTTGCTATTGTGTAACTTGTCCTAATTAAATGTAGTAAATCCTCGCAACGACCTACCTGGACACGAGCACTCGTATCGGATCTCGTAGTCGCTGCACGGGATAGGGTCATTGTCGGCGTTGTTACACACCAGGCCGGTGTCCACGCTGCACGTCACGATCTCGCCGCTGCTGAAGTACTCGATGCCTTCCGTAGTTCTGCAGTCCACCTGCGTCACGCGACCTCCAGCACAGAACTGGTTCAGCTGTTGTGACGTCATCTTCTCCACGTCACCGTCGCCCGTGTCGGGACTGTCGTTGTTGAACCAGGCGGACCAGCCGCTGACGCAGTTGCCTACAGGATGAACTGTTGTGACTGTCACTCCCGATGTTGGCTGACTCTGGGCCTGGCTAGTCGGTGCTGCAGATGGCACACCCCCTGTTTGTCTTGTTGGTTCTTGATGACGCAAATTCGAGAAAAGTACCAACAGTAAAATAACTGTCTGCAAAATTATCTAGTTTTTTTGTGATACGACCCGTAATTCAGTCGTTAATAGTTATCACATAGTGACTAAAATGTGAACTTTATATTTATCTTTAAACAATATATAAAAACAATTTTTACATTGTCCTGAGATTAAACGTTTAGTTTAAAGACCTAATAAGTTGAGATTTCTTTTTGATTCCTTTAATATTGCTACAAAATCAAAATGTAAATGTTTCACAGACTATATCACGTAAACACTGAGTTATTGCTTTTATTTCAAAGAGACCACATATTTATCATTGTTTTCGTCAACCTTAAATAGAGCATTGGCTATGTTTACCCATCCTCATTATCTGTAGTAAATAATCGCATTGTCCTACCTGGACACGTGCACTCGTATCGGATCTCGTAGTCGCTGCATGGGATGGGGTCATTGTCGGCGTTGTTACACACCAGGCCGGTGTCCACGCTGCATGTCACGATCTCGCCGCTGCTGAAGTACTCGATGCCTTCCGTAGTTCTGCAGTCCACCTGCGTCACGCGACCTCCGGCACAGAACTGGTTCAGCTGTTGTGACGTCATCTTCTCCACGTCACCGTCGCCCGTGTCGGGTCTGTCGTTGTTGAACCAGGCGGACCAGCCACTGGCGCAGTTGAAAGACACACCTTGAGTAGTAGCAGTAGGAGGTGTTGTGGAGACTGCAAAATTATATAAATGGTGTCCCTTTATATTTTCTTGACATGTAAGGTCTGCATCCAAAACGTGCCATTCTTTAAATTTGGTCAGTTTTTAGTTAAGTTCTCAGGCCCTACTAGAGTAAATGATACCTGTGTACCGCTTCGAGTTTCATCCCACTGCTTAGTGTACCCAGCTGTTGTTTAGTTCCCACAGTTAGGATTATTAGGCAGCGCGGGAGAGAAGATGAGCCCCGCCCTCACACTAAGATAAGCCTGAGAAAAGTGCAGTATCTGGTTGACGACCGAGCTGTGAAGGGCTCAAAGCCCACAGCTTTCAAACATTAAAGTCTTCTTAATTAACTTATTCTCCTACATAAAAGAGCTCTTACACAAACCTGGGCAAGGGCAGTAAACACGGATTTCATAGTCGGAGCAGAGGCCGGCATGGTCGGCGTTAGTGCATACCAGTCCCTCCTGCACATCGCAGACGACAGAGGCGGGTGCCGGGTGCTGAGTGGCCGCATCACGGCACTGCGCCATCAGTGGCTTGTCACAGATACTGTACACTGACCGCAGTAACGCCAGGCTCTCCATGTCGCCGCCGCCCGTGCTGGGCTTGTCCACGTTCATCCAGCCGCTCCAGCCGCACGCTGGCTGCACGCTGGGGCTGATTCCAGGCTGTGCCGTCGGCGTCGCAGATGGCGTGACCCCCGTGCACGTGAGGTCGTGCACTGTGCACAGTGCGGCGTTGGAGTGGCAGCTACAGTCGGAACAGGAATCCGCAGGGTTCTTCCATGTTTCGAAGGGCTGAGAAAATTAAGGTGGTCGCGAATGAGCTACATTCCTGATTTACTTCTAAACGTTTTATGCCTGACGAAGAATCTTAATACAATTCTCAAGCCTTCACCTTGAATTTTCTTTTGTGAAGTCCTACATGGTATGTGAAAGGGATAGGATAAAAATGTCATTATACATTTTGAAGAGCTCCCTCTCTCATTTATCTCTTACTCTGCATCCCAAACGACTTCAAACTGTCGATTGAGGGTGGGGGAGGTGGTTTGGATTGTTGACGTACAAAGGATGTGTTAAAAGAGCAGCTGAGAGGCTGCGTGGTTGAAATGCAGATTTTGGGGAAGACATACATATATGCGATCATCTGTTATTACCAAAAGACGTGACTAGGAAAATACTCTCATGTAATCGGATAAATTGTAAGAGAATTCACCGCCTAGATGCAGATAACACTAAATGGTGTCTGGTTCCCGTCAAGTTTGTGACTGGTACTTCCAGAGTGAGACTGGTCAGTGAGAGAGACAAAGATCCTTCAGCAGTGAGAAGAATTACAGAATCCTTCATGTGTTAGAACAATTATAGAATCCTTTGAGAATGAAAAGGAATACCTAGTACCTGTTTAGTCATTTCCATTTACTGTGGACGAACTGTAAAGATTCGAATGACTTTCAATTTAGGTAGAAGAGAATAAATATTAAATTTGCCTGATTACTGACGTCTCACGCGCATGCACACATGCACACACGGACTTGTATTACTGGACTGCTTGCAGACAATTTTCAGTTAAGTTATAAAACGATGCTTTTGACTTCAAAGCTTCTGGTTTAGTCACTTTTCGGTTTAACTACAAGAACGAGGCTTTTGACTATAAGGCTTCCGGTTTATTCACATTCATTGCTTAAGCTCGCCGAGACTAATAGCGGAGGACTTCGCATTAGGCTAAGCGTTGGTCTCGGCAAACAGACAGCAGTCCACCTATACGCGTCCGTGCACACACTGATTGAAAGGAAGGAGATGGAAACATGTGAGGTGGTGGAACACAAAACAAAAACAAAACGGAGACAAAGAAACAGCAGCGAGAGAGAGAGAGAGAAACAATATTGGTCAAAGCACTCGCCATGGCTCTGGTACCATCGGGCTTTCGGCACGGGCACATTTCCTGTGGCACACACGTGGTGCTGTTCAGCCGTTTTTCACCCGGTTGGCAAAGATGTGACTCGAGTGACTTGCACCCGGGCACGCACGTCCTGGAACTTGAGTCGTCACAGCTAGATGAAGATCGGGCCGTGTAGTCACACAGCTCCTCACACAGGTATGCGCAGTCGGCCCACACTTCACCTGGGGCGCACGTCGTCTTTTCTGCACACACACACACACACACACACACACACACACACACACACACACACACACACACACACACACACACACACACAAGAAGAATGAAATTAAGTACTAGCAGAGATATAACATATTAAAGAACATGTGTTCACCTGCTAACACTAACAGATTTGATACCCCAAGAGATGCACTGTCACAATATGCCATTGTTTGCTGCTGTGAAATAAAAGAGCTGATCACACTACTAAACATTAACATTAAAGGAAAAAATAATGACTATTCGTTACACTTTGACTGATAATCGGAGAAGTTTAATGGTCATGTTGTTTTGCAGTTTTTTCAATAAGCGTAATCTTTTACCTGAGAAAGTTTTGTGCCTTTATGCTAATGGCAGTTTCCCTTATAATAACAAGCTGAGATTTGATTGCCTAGTTCTTAGCCCAATAAATCCTTCTGCTTCATTAAATTCGCTAGAATAGAGTCTGTTCCAAAAAGCACTTTCCGAAACGTGATATTTTAAAGCACTCCCCTTCCTTTTATCCTTGTATTCAATATTCCCTTGCGCAGGGCTGATTCCCCTGCTGCTAGTAAGTGCAACACCAGCATCTGCGGGTGAGACTCTAGTCTAAGGTGTTAATCTCACCTAGTGGATTGTGGTTTGGTTCGCCAGTTGTTTCCGTCTGATGCGGTATAATCGTCGGCTGTGAACCTATAATCAAAAGAAGCAGAAGCATGATAAAAAAGTCTTTGTTACAAATTTTGATGCATTTTAAGTTAAAACTAGTTGCTACAGGAGGTGTCAAACATATAGGGAAAAAAAGAAGAAGAACAACAAGGAGGAGACAGCAACCGAAGCTAACACACGCAACGAACTGTTAATGCACACCTGTACAAACCGCTGACCAACACAGCACCCTGATCTCGTAGTCATGGCACATCTTTGTCGTCTGTTCCCTGTTGTAGCACCGGAGGCCGTTGACAGGGTCGCAGATAGCGTTCTGACCCGACAGCTCTAGCGGCGCACCGGTACTTGCTACTCGACACGCTACGTTGGTGATGGTGGGGCACAGACCGTACGTCTGCTTCAGAAGCTCGATTTTCTCGAGGTCGCCCTGGTCGGAGGGACTGGACGATGGCTTGTCGGCGTTCAGCCATGGGGACCAGTCACACCTGACGACGATTGGCTGATTGTATCCTGGGGTTTGGAAGGTCGGTGAGACGTAAGAGGGTGAAGTTGTCACATCTGCAAGATTATGGAAGAAGATGAGTGACCAAATGTTTCTATCGTGACACAATACAAATAACACGAAAAAGATCATCGTGGTTGGGAAAAAGTATACTCTATTTCTTTATGTTGTCAGACCACTAATAAAGCTGCTTTTGATTTCATTAGGCCTTGTTAAAATATCGAGGTTGTTCAGCTCACATATCAACATATATATGTTAATCTGCAAAATAACATGTAACATCAAATCTAAAAAAGAAAACGCCGTAAGTTCAAATTAATTTGTTTTAATTCAGAAAGAAAAACATCGCAAATAACTTGCTGCAACATAAAGATATGTTTTTGAAAAAATTATTTATCTTATGAACATTGTAGAAAATAATGTTAGGAAGTAGCACAGAAACCACAAGGTTAGGAAAAGCATCCAAAGTAAAAAAAAAAGTAGACGCGAAATCTTAGAAACTAGTACTTACCCGCGCATTGACAGAAGTATCGGATCCGGTAGTCTGAGCAGGGCATGGGGAAGTTGTCCTGATTGCTGCAGATGAGACCTGTTTGTAGGTCACATGTTGCTATCTCTCCGCTGCTGTATGATGGGATGTCGCCGTCCACTGTATAACACTGAATGTCTGAGATCCTTCCGCCAACACAGATATCAGCTAGTTCTGCTGTAGTGAGGTGTTCGTATTCGCCGTCACCAGTGGACGGGGTGTCCTTGTTGATCCATGGTGTCCAGAAACTCTGGAAGCACATGGTTATTACTGTGTTTGTACGAATGGTTGACGCAAATGCCGGCAGGGTAGACTGCGAGAAGACGGAGGGCGTTGGTGTGACAGCAGACTGACTAACTGGAGACGGAGTCGGCGCGTCGCTACAGTCGCATCTGTACCGGACTTGATAGTCACTACAGTCGACTGGGAAGTTATCTGAGTTCTTGCATATAAAACCTTGAGTAAGCTCGCAGACAAGAACCTCGCCTGAACTAAAGTACTCGATGCCCTCTGTAGTCTGACAGTCAATGTCTGTTATCTTTCCTCCGACACCGCAGAATTGCACGAGCTCGCTGCTTGTCAACTTTTCCGTATCACCGTCACCTGTAGTCGGTTTGTCGCGATTAATCCAAGCTGACCAGCCGGAAATACAAACAGAACCAGGTGGATGGGTTACGCCTGAAATCCTAGTAAGTGGCTGTGTGCTTGGTGTTTCAGTACATACACACCTGTAGCGGATCTTGTATTCATTGCATGGGACTGGATCATTGTCTTCGTTGTTGCAAATGAGTCCATTTTCCAGATCACAGGTAACAATTTCACCAGAACTGAAGTATTCAATGCCACTGACAGTCTGACAATCAACTTCTACCATCTGACCATTAGGACAAAGTTGTTGTTTCTGTTCCGCCGTTAGTTGCTCGCGGTCGCCATTGCTTGTTGAGGGTGTGTTGATCCATGTGGTCCAACCAGGTGTGCATTTCCCAGGAGCCGAAGTCGGTGTACCTCCAGTTTGGGCTGTCGGAGAGATGGCTGGCGTTTGTCCACTAAAGGTTGGTGGCAAAGCAGAAGGTGATTCGCCTGAGGTACCAGTAGGATGCGCAATAGGTTGCTGAAGACATTCACACCTGTAGCGAATCTTGTATTCGTTGCATGGGACTGGATCATTGTCTTCGTTGTTGCAAGTGAGTCCATTTTCCAGATCACAGGTAACAATTTCACCAGAACTGAAGTATTCAATGCCACTGACAGTCTGACAATCAACTTCTACCATCTGACCATTAGGACACAGTTGTTGTTTCTGTTCCGCCGTTAGTTGCTCGCGGTCGCCATTGCTTGTTGAGGGTGTGTTGATCCATGTGGTCCAACCAGGTGTGCATTTCCCAGGAGCCGAAGTCGGTGTACCTCCAGTTTGGGCTGTCGGAGAGATGGCTGGCGTTTGTCCACTAAAGGTTGGTGGCAAAGCAGAAGGTGATTCGCCTGAGGTTCCAGTAGGATGCGCAATAGGCTGCTGAAGACATTCACACCTGTAGCGGATCTTGTATTCGTTGCATGGGACTGGATCATTGTCTTCGTTGTTGCAAGTGAGTCCATTTTCCAGATCACAGGTAACAATTTCACCAGAACTGAAGTATTCAATGCCACTGACAGTCTGGCAATCAACTTCTACCATCTGACCATTAGGACACAGTTGTTGTTTCTGTTCTGCCGTTAGTTGCTCGCGGTCGCCATTGCTTGTTGAGGGTGTGTTGATCCATGTGGTCCAACCAGGTGTGCATCTCCCAGGAGCCGAAGTCGGTGTACCTCCAGTTTGGGCTGTCGGAGAGATGGCTGGCGTTTGTCCACTAAAGGTTGGTGGCAAAGCAGAAGATGATTCGCCTGAGGTACCAGTAGGATGCGCAATAGGTTGCTGAAGACATTCACACCTGTAGCGGATCTTGTATTCGTTGCATGGGACTGGATCATTGTCTTCGTTGTTGCAAATGAGTCCATTTTCCAGATCACAGGTAACAATTTCACCAGAACTGAAGTATTCAATGCCACTGACAGTCTGGCAATCAACTTCTACCATCTGACCATTAGGACACAGTTGTTGCTTCTGTTCCGCCGTTAGTTGCTCGCGGTCGCCATTGCTTGTTGAGGGTGTGTTGATCCATGTGGTCCAACCAGGTGTGCATTTCCCAGGAGCCGAAGTCGGTGTACCTCCAGTTTGGGCTGTCGGAGAGATGGCTGGCGTTTGTCCACTAAAGGTTGGTGGCAAAGCAGAAGGTGATTCGCCTGAGGTTCCAGTAGGATGCGCAATAGGCTGCTGAAGACATTCACACCTGTAGCGGATCTTGTATTCGTTGCATGGGACTGGATCATTGTCTTCGTTGTTGCAAGTGAGTCCATTTTCCAGATCACAGGTAACAATTTCACCAGAACTGAAGTATTCAATGCCACTGACAGTCTGGCAATCAACTTCTACCATCTGACCATTAGGACACAGTTGTTGTTTCTGTTCTGCCGTTAGTTGCTCGCGGTCGCCATTGCTTGTTGAGGGTGTGTTGATCCATGTGGTCCAACCAGGTGTGCATTTCCCAGGAGCCGAAGTCGGTGTACCTCCAGTTTGGGCTGTCGGAGAGATGGCTGGCGTTTGTCCACTAAAGGTTGGTGGCAAAGCAGAAGATGATTCGCCTGAGGTACCAGTAGGATGCGCAATAGGTTGCTGAAGACATTCACACCTGTAGCGGATCTTGTATTCGTTGCATGGGACTGGATCATTGTCTTCGTTGTTGCAAATGAGTCCATTTTCCAGATCACAGGTAACAATTTCACCAGAACTGAAGTATTCAATGCCACTGACAGTCTGGCAATCAACTTCTACCATCTGACCATTAGGACACAGTTGTTGCTTCTGTTCCGCCGTTAGTTGCTCGCGGTCGCCATTGCTTGTTGAGGGTGTGTTGATCCATGTGGTCCAACCAGGTGTGCATTTCCCAGGAGCCGAAGTCGGTGTACCTCCAGTTTGGGCTGTCGGAGAGATGGCTGGCGTTTGTCCACTAAAGGTTGGTGGCAAAGCAGAAGATGATTCGCCTGAGGTACCAGTAGGATGCGCAATAGGTTGCTGAAGACATTCACACCTGTAGCGGATCTTGTATTCGTTGCATGGGACTGGATCATTGTCTTCGTTGTTGCAAGTGAGTCCATTTTCCAGATCACAGGTAACAATTTCACCAGAACTGAAGTATTCAATGCCACTGACAGTCTGACAATCAACTTCTACCATCTGACCATTAGGACACAGTTGTTGTTTCTGTTCCGCCGTTAGTTGCTCGCGGTCGCCATTGCTTGTTGAGGGTGTGTTGATCCATGTGGTCCAACCAGGTGTGCATTTCCCAGGAGCCGAAGTCGGTGTACCTCCAGTTTGGGCTGTCGGAGAGATGGCTGGCGTTTGTCCACTAAAGGTTGGTGGCAAAGCAGAAGGTGATTCGCCTGAGGTACCAGTAGGATGCGCAATAGGTTGCTGAAGACATTCACACCTGTAGCGGATCTTGTATTCGTTGCATGGGACTGGATCATTGTCTTCGTTGTTGCAAGTGAGTCCATTTTCCAGATCACAGGTAACAATTTCACCAGAACTGAAGTATTCAATGCCACTGACAGTCTGGCAATCAACTTCTACCATCTGACCATTAGGACACAGTTGTTGTTTCTGTTCCGCCGTTAGTTGCTCGCGGTCGCCATTGCTTGTTGAGGGTGTGTTGATCCATGTAGTCCAACCAGATTTACAGGTTGGTGGATTAGGAGTTGGCGTTTCTCCCGTTGGATTGGGTTTTGATGTTATGCCTTAAAAAACATGGATGCTAATAATTGCTGTACTGGATATTAACGTATTTATTAAGATGTAGACTTAAGTTCTTTATGTTTATCATTCATATTTTAATGTTTTACTCATTTATATGGTAGGTTTACAAAAAGAAATTTATTCTGTCAGAGAAGTTTAGTGACATAAAGACAATTTTAAAATGCCAGAAATAAAGACAGTAAGGCATACCTTTAAAAATTCTTTAGCTGTTATTTCAGAACATTTTCTCGTGGCATAAGAAAATGTGAACAGAACTGTTCGTTAGCCATGCTTTTAAATAAATTTATGAATTTCAGACTAAAGGTGCACCATATAAGAAATAAACTCACCGCTACAGTCACACATATATCTGATCATAAAGTCCTCGCAAGGGATGGGGGCGTTTATTTTTGCATCGCAAGTGAAGCCCGTCTCGACATCGCAGTTAGTGATCAGTGGCTTCATGTAGGACGGCTGGTTATCAGCCACGGCGTTGCACTCGGCCTGACTGACCTTGCCCCCGCGGCACCAGCTTTCTAGCTCCTCTTTGCTTAGCTGCTCGGAGTCGCCGTTAGCCACGTTCTTGTTTCTGTTGTACCACGGCGACCAGCCTGCGGCACAGCTGCCTTGAGGGGAACGTGTAAGGGACGTGACGGCGGGTGTTGGAGAAGCGCACTCGTCGCACAACACGCGGATTTCATAGTCGAAGCAGGTCTGCTCGGCCTTGTCGAGGCACACCAGCATCAGCTGATGCTTGTCGCACGTGACGTCACTCTGGCCAGCCTGGTCCCAGGCCACGCGCGTGCCCGCTACGCGGCATTCGATGTCCACCGCCTGCTCTGGCTGGCATACGTGCACCAGTCCTCCCAGAGTCTGCAGGCTTTCGTACTCACCGCCTTCTGAAGGCTTGTTGCTGTTCACCCACGATGTCCAGTAGCGGCAGCCGGCTGACGTGAAGCTGGGGCTGATGCTAGGTTGTGCAATGGGCGTGACGCTCGGACCCACCGTCGGAGTGCTGACCAACAAAGGCGGGGGCGTGGCTGATGGAGACTCGCATCCGAAGACGTTGAAGCGCAGTGCAATTTCTCCATTGTACTCCATTGGCCGGATGCGGATGTAGCGCGCATGAACAATCGGGAACAGGTGCATGACGGGAGTGTTCTGGTCGGTGTTACCTTCAAAAATATTTTGAATCTCGTTGCCAGAAGTTGGTACAGGGTAGAAGTTCTGGCCATCGTTACTGTAGTACACCTCATACCGGGTCACCCAGTAGGGACTGTCTGCACTTCCCTGTGTCGAGATGCCGCCAATAGCGTACGACGTCAAAAAGTCCACCTCGATCCATTGTCTGTCGTTTGATACACTAAAATAAAAATATTTATGTGCTGTGTTTATTTTTTAAATGTAATTATCCATAACAAAAACTTGCGATATAATTCTTTTTAAAAACATAGGTGCAAAACTTTAAACCTGTTATCTTTAGGATGACTACGCTGTAACTTAAAGGTGCATAAGCTGCTAACGGTGTATCCGCTTATTACCTCGGTCTCCATCCACTGGCATAGGGACCATCCTGTTGGATGAATATTCGGGCCCTGTCAGGCATGTGAAACATATCCAGATAGCTAGAAGCCCTCAACTGACTGTTGGAAATAATCATCGGGTTGCTGAGACCCATTGGAACGTTGCAAACTGAAATAATAACGAGTGAAAAATTAGCAATAAAATAAGAAATAATTATGTTAACTATTTTAGGAACATTTTTATTTGAAAATTACATTTCAGTCCGTATTTGTTATATTATTGTAGATTTTCTATTAACCTGAAGACCAGTTACGTGGTATCCTAGCAAAGAATGTGCATTGTTACCCTGGATAGGGGCAGTTGTTGATACGCCAGGCTCAGCCGAGGGTAAAGCCGTGGGTGAAGGTCCTGTGGCTGTAGGTCCAACCGTGGGAGTAACTGGGATGTCAGGCCGACAACCCAGAAGATCGAAACGCAGACCAGTACCCAGAGGCGACGAGGAGATCGGGTACAGACGCACGTAGCGGGCCACCACGTCACGGTTGAAGAGGTTGCGTACCGGGGTGTTGCGATCAGTGTTGCCTGTGAATATGTACGGGGTGGCGTCGCCGGGCTGGGAAGTGTACTGCATGAAGGTGTTACCGTCAGTGCTGTAGGAGATGGTGTAGGACGTCGTCCAGCGATCTGTGTCCGGGCTGCCTTGCGTTACCACACCAGAGATAAGCTTCAGGGAGCGCAAGTCCACTTGAATCCAAGGGGTATTCTCGACTCTGTCATAGACAATACAGCCAAAACATTGTAATGTAATTCGTACGTCATTTTATACATATTGTGATTACATGGCAAACAGTACGTTGCTAGTATTGTATATATAAGCATTCAATAAAAACATCAGAAAGATTTCAAAAATATATTATACATTAATTAGGGAAGAAGCAAGTTTTCAGTATTAAAATCTTAACCCAAAATTTTCCCATCCAATCCAAGAATTCATGAGCTTTAGGAAATCGCAATTGAACCGCATTATACAATTCGTACTTCTGACAGTAACACGGTAAAGCAATCAAAATATTGTTTACTTTGGAATCCACGATCCTCCTGTCTTGGAGGTGACTGTACTGTACAGGCGACCGTTGTCAGGCCCGTGAAGGTTGTCTAGATAAGATGACGACGTCAACTGCCCGGGTGTCACGATGTAGGTACTCCCCAGCCCCATGGGAACCAGACACACTAGAGAAACAAAAAAAAAAAAAAAGAATGGTGATGTCATTTAAGTTTCTTGTAAGAACAAAGTTATTATAAGTGCATCTCTGTCATCATGGTAAGACACTCAAATGACAAAAATTTTATCGTTATTTTTTATTTACTTTGAAGATGATTAGTGTTATGCAAAATCTGGTTAATACATTTCTTTTTCAAAATTCCCATTCACTATAATAAAAGGGACTGCACTAATCTCACCTGATGGTGTCGTGAAACTGGGATTAACTGTTGTGGGGGTCTGACCAGAAACGTTAGGTGGTATTGCAGTTGGTGTTTGTCCCGACACTGGAGAGGGGCTCACTGTAGTTACTTGGTAGTTGATTGGAGATGGATTGCAGCCAATCACATTAAATCTAGAAAACGACAGCAAAACTATTATTTTTGGCGGGTAGCGTTTCCCAATATCTGTCATAAAAGTCTAAAAAGCCCCGTGGTTAAAGAATTTCACTAAACATTTGCTTACAGAACGAAGGCCGATGAACTTCTTATCAAGTTTTATGGTTCAATATTTCAGAAAATTCTTGGCCATTTTAAATAAATAACCAAAACTAGTGGTAAACATTATTTATCACTTGCACAAAATGCCAGACCTTTTCATAATAAATTTCCATACGTGCTTGTCATTAGTTACTATATTTCCTGTATGTACACAGATGAAAAACATGCCATATCGCTGGCTAGGGAATGAAAGGCTGATAAACAACGTCTCTCTCCATTTAGCCAAAGACAGAAGCGTTTTTTGTTTGGGCCGTCACACAAAATAGACACGTTTCTTGGATTCCCAAACCCAAATCTTCGACTTCACTTGGTACCTGAGCTCCAGGTTCTCTGTGGCATCGACAGGCACGATGCGGATGTACTGGGCGACAATGTTGCGGTTGAAGAGCTGCGCGGACGGTTGGTTGCCGTAGTCAGTGGCATGGAAGATGTAAGGAGGCATGGAAGGACTGTCTGTGTAGTCCGTGAAGGTAACGCCGTCAATACTGTGCTGCACGTGGAACTGTCCTGTCGGTCTGCCCTGCAGCAGCACACCTGAGACCTGCTTCAGCTCTTCGAAGTTCACTTGAATCCATGGGTGCTGGTCAGTGACACTATACGTACAATTTTTATTATTATTAGATCTTTCGGCATTAGAAACGAAATGCGCTCCGTAGCCACTGCAATCTACTTAATTAAATACAGTATAAACTCGCACATACGGGACAGTCGATAAGTTACCTGAAAGAAATCTTAACATATCTAAACGTTTGAAATACTGTTGATTGCTATCGACATGAATACAGTCCTGACACTTGTATCACAAAACAGAAGACCTTAAGAATAGTCTTCAATCTCTTCTAGTGCTGCACAATTGTAAAATGTTAGGGCTAAAGAATATTGCAGTCTTCCAAATCAATCACGAAGAGTCACGTTTATGCGACAGACGATGATGACAGTGTTTCACATACGCTGGGATCCAAGAGCGGGCGCCACTGCTGTAGTCGTCAGTAAGTCTCCCCATACTGGCTTTATGCTCCTCGTTGAGATGAGAAGAAGACTGGATTTGCTTGTCTGTTACAATCTGGTAGTTCTCCAGACCCATCTTGGTAAAGCAGACTGTAAGAGACAAAATTGTGCAGTATATAGTTAGGATCGAAAGTGAGGCTCATTAAACATGTCTATCATTCGACCATGGCGAGCTTATTAAGTTTTGTTCTTGTATTGTAAACTTTATTAGGCTATACACGTTTGCCGTAGTATTACTAAATACTAATGCTTTGTATCATCTTTTGAACACACGCGCATATACAGAACCTAACGGAGTAGGATAAGAGTGAGAAAGAACAAAGCATCCACAAACAGAAGTGACGCTAAACAAGGAGAGATGGAAGGGACATGGATGGAGGTGATAGGATTCTTTTTCACAAAAAAACCATTATGTTTTTCTAAGGTAGCGGAGCAGCCTGTCTTAGAACGAAGCCAAACAGTTCATCTCTTTTTCCCAGTGAATAAATAGTAAAAGAAAAAGGACACAAAAATAGCTGTTATGAAAAGTCATTTAAGTATAAAAGAAACATTTATAACCTATAAATTATACTTTTGCATGCCGAAAATGTTATTCACAGCGTTATAATTTATGACTGTTCCCGTTTGGGAACACACTCCCGACTTTAGCCGTTTTGCGTGCTAGCACTAGCCACTTACGTGGTTCTAGTGTGGGTCTGGCTGTAGGCCAAAGTGTCGGAGTGACAGGTGTGGCTGTGGTGACGCTCTGTTGCTCGCAGCCCAGCAAATTGAAACGAACTGCGATGCCAGCCGGCGACCAGGAGACTGGTACTATTCGCCAGAAGCGTGCGGTTATTGGCGTGGTCAGAACAGCGGTCTTCACCGTATTTCGGTCGGTGCTGCCACTCAGTTCTGTGGGGATGTTGTCGGTGCCGGTGTAGGTCTGGAAACTGAAGCCGTCGTTGCTGTAGCGCAGAAGGAAGCTCGTTGTCCAACGGTCCTCTATAGGTGAACCTTGGATCAGCACGCCGGACACAGCCATGGGACGCAGCAGATCCACTTGTAGCCATTGGTTACCATCGTTTGTGCTGTCAAGAAAGATACAGCTATTTGACCAGAAAGTGAGAGGACCATAATACTTTATGCCACTTGTTTGTGTCCGTCATCAATGACTTAACATCAACGATATTATCCGTTACAAGCTGGACATTTTTGTTGTTGACTTGCCGCCAAAGCTCAATATCGAAAAGATGAACAAAAAGCGGAAAGATAAGCGTTAAGTATAATAGTCTTATTAAAGATTTGCTATTATACGGTTATTTGTACATTTGTGTGCATGGTACATTGAACACATTAAATAAAGGAAACATAACACTTTTTAATGATGCAACATTTATACTTACACTGGAACCCAGGCACCGTGTTCATTGAACAGTCTACCCGCGAATGCTGATGAGCTAAACAGCAAAGAGCTGGAGGATGTCAGTTGGGAGTCGGTGACTTTTTGAGCGTTGGTGATAGTCATCGGAATATTACAGATGTAGCCTACCACGATCAAAATTCAATTCAATGTTGAAATAATACAATCTTTCGCAAAGAAATAACTAATAATAAAAATAAACTGAGAATGTTTATTTGCGTGCATTTGTAAGTAAGTGTGTTTGAATATGTAGGAAAATTTATTTTTTTCGAACTGAGTTAATAGCTGTTAATGTAGCGAACAAGTGCTAAAAGTGTCATTTTGAACAACAAATTTTCAAAGCAAAAAAAATAAAATAAAATTAAAGTAACACAGCTTCTTACCAACTCATCGCCTGAAAACTATTTTCATTAGATAATGATTCAAAAGATCTCGTACCACTAAACAAACGTAACACAACTTCATTTAGACAGGAAGTCTTTCCAAATTTACGTCCTACCTTTAAACCGAAGAGAAAAATATTCTAATGAAAAAAATCACTTATCAACAAACTTGTGAAAGGCTCAATCAAAGACACCGCACGAGAAATATAACAGTTTAACAGTAAAAGTCAAAACATCACAATTACTTTAGGTTAAGAAATATGGGACAAGAACTGGTCAGTAAAACAATGACGTTTTCTCGCCAGTATAAAAAAGAGGATCTACAGAAAGACTCTCACAAACACGGTTTAAGTGTCTATGGGGTTTGAACAAGGCCTTAGAGTAAGAAAACTTATTACGGTAACTCAACACCTTCACTATCAGAGCTAGAAGAAAAAAAGCCATGTATTCACCTGAGTGAGGAGTAGGTGTTTGCCCGGTCCACCATAATGGATATGGCGACGGTGATATTTCACTAGATACAGGCGGAATCACAGTCGACATTTCACCAGTTAACCACTGTCGATACGGTGTAGGTGATTCTCCGCTTACACCAGGAGGATGAGCAGATGGCGTTTCACCAGTGTACCAAGGTGGGTAAGCAGAGGGTGTGGGACCCGTCCTGTCTGGTTGATACGGTGTCTCGCCACTGTGCTCAGGAGGACTGGCTGTTGGCGTTTCACCAGTGTACCATGGTGGGTAAGCAGAGGGTGTGGGACCTGTATAGCCTGGTGGATACAGTGTAGGTGATTCTCCGCTTACACCAGGAGGATGAGCAGATGGCGTTGGACCAGTGTACCATGGTGGGTAAGCAGAGGGTGTGGGACCTGTATAGCCTGGTGGATAAGGTGTGGGCGATTCGCCACTATTTAAAAAGGGCCCAGGAGTTGGTGTCTCGCCAGTGTAGCCTGGTGGGAATTGCGACGGTGTGGGACCTGTATAGCCTGGTGGATAAGGTGTGGGCGATTTGCCACTATTTGAATAAGGCCCAGGAGTTGGTGTCTCGCCAGTGTAGCCTGGTGGGAATGGCGACGGTGTGGGACCTGTATAGCCTGGTGGATACAGTGTAGGTGATTCTCCGCTTACACCAGGAGGATGAGCAGATGACGTTTCACCAGTGTACCATGGCGGGTAAGCAGAAGGTGTGGGACCTGTATAGCCTGGTGGATATGGTGTGGGCGATTCGCCACTTACACCAGGAGGATGAGCAGATGGCGTTGGACCAGTGTACCATGGTGGGTAAGCAGAGGGTGTGGGACCTGTATAGCCTGGTGGATACAGTGTAGGTGATTCTCCGCTTACACCAGGAGGATGAGCAGATGGCGTTTCACCAGTGTACCATGGCGGGTATGCTGAAGTTGTGGGACCCGTCCTGTCTGGTTGATACGGTGTCTCGCCACTGTGCTCAGGAGGACTGGCTGTTGGCGTTGGACCAGTGTACCATGGTGGGTAAGCAGATGGTGTGGGACCTGTATAGCCTGGTGGATAAGGTGTGGGCGATTCGCCGCTTACACCAGGAGGATGAGCAGATGGCGTTGGACCAGTGTACCATGGTGGGTAAGCAGAAGGTTTGGGACCTGTATAGCCTGGTGGATAAGGTGTGGGCGATTCGCCGCTTACACCAGGAGGATGAGCAGATGGCGTTGGACCAGTGTACCATGGTTGGTAAGCAGAGGGTGTGGGACCTGTATAGCCTGGTGGATAAGGTGTGGGCGATTCGCCACTATTTGAATAGGGCCCAGGAGTTGGTGTCTCGCCAGTGTAGCCTGGTGGGAATGGCGACGGTGTGGGACCTGTATAGCCTGGTGGATACAGTGTAGGTGATTCTCCGCTTACACCAGGAGGATGAGCAGATGACGTTTCACCAGTGTACCATGGCGGGTAAGCAGAAGGTGTGGGACCTGTATAGCCTGGTGGATATGGTGTGGGCGATTCGCCACTTACACCAGGAGGATAAGCAGATGGCGTTTCACCAGTGTACCATGGTGGGTAAGCAGAGGGTGTGGGACCTGTATAGCCTGGTGGATACAGTGTAGGTGATTCTCCGCTTACACCAGGAGGATGAGCAGATGGCGTTTCACCAGTGTACCATTTCGGGTATGGTGAAGTTGGGGGACCCGTCCTGTCTGGTTGATACGGTGTCTCGCCACTGTGCTCAGGAGGACTGGCTGTTGGCGTTGGACCAGTGTACCATGGTGGGTAAGCAGATGGTGTGGGACCTGTATAGCCTGGTGGATAAGGTGTGGGCGATTCGCCGCTTACACCAGGAGGATGAGCAGATGGCGTTGGACCAGTGTGCCATGGTGGGTAAGCAGAGGGTGTGGGACCTGTATAGCCTGGTGGATAAGGTGTGGGCGATTCGCCGCTTACACCAGGAGGATAAGCAGATGGCGTTGGACCAGTGTACCATGGTGGGTAAGCAGAGGGTGTGGGACCTGTATAGCCTGGTGGATAAGGTGTGGGCGATTCGCCGCTTACACCAGGAGGATGAACAGATGGCGTTTCACCAGTGTACCATGGTGGGTAAGCAGAGGGTGCGGGACCTGTATAGCCTGGTGGATAAGGTGTGGGCGATTCGCCACTATTTGAATAGGGCCCAGGAGTTGGTGTCTCGCCAGTGTAGCCTGGTGGGAATGGCGACGGTGTGGGACCTGTAAAGCCTGGTGGATACAGTGCAGGTGATTCTCCGCTTACACCAGGAGGATAAGCAGATGACATTTCACCAGTGTACCATGGCGGGTAAGCAGAAGGTGTGGGACCTGTATAGCCTGGTGGATATGGTGTTAGCGATTCGCCGCTTACACCAGGAGGATGAGCAGATGGCGTTTCACCAGTGTACCATGGTGGGTAAGCAGAGGGTGTGGGACCTGTATAGCCTGGTGGATAAGGTGTGGGCGATTCGCCACTATTTGAATAAGGCCCAGGAGTTGCAGTCTCGCCAGTGTAGCCTGGTGGGAATGGCGACGGTGTGGGACCAGTATAGCCTGGTGGATACAGTGTAGGTGATTCTCCGCTTACACCAGGAGGATGAGCAGATGGCGTTTCACCAGTGTACCATGGCGGGTATGCTGAAGTTGTGGGACCCGTCCTGTCTGGTTGATACGGTGTCTCGCCACTGTGCTCAGGAGGACTGGCTGTTGGCGTTGGACCAGTGTACCATGGTGGGTAAGCAGATGGTGTGGGACCTGTATAGCCTGGTGGATAAGGTGTGGGCGATTCGCCGCTTACACCAGGAGGATGAGCAGATGGCGTTTCACCAGTGTACCATGGTGGGTAAGCAGAGGGTGTGGGACCTGTATAGCCTGGTGGATAAGGTGTGGGCGATTCGCCGCTTACACCAGGAGGATGAGCAGATGGCGTTTCACCAGTGTACCATGGTGGGTAAGCAGAAGGTGTGGGACCTGTATAGCCTGGTGGATAAGGTGTGGGCGATTCGCCACTATTTGAATGAGGCCCAGGAGTTGGTGTCTCGTCAGTGTAGCCTGGTGGGAATGGCGACGGTGTGGGACCTGTATAGCCTGGTGGATACAGTGTAGGTGATTCTCCGCTTACACCAGGAGGATGAGCAGATGGCGTTAGACCAGTGTACCATGGTGGGTAAGCAGAGGGTGTGGGACCTGTATAGCCTGGTGGATAAGGTGTGGGCGATTCGCCGCTTACACCAGGAGGATGAGCAGATGGCGTTTCACCAGTGTACCATGGTGGGTAAGCAGAGGGTGTGGGACCTGTATAGCCTGGTGGATAAGGTGTGGGCGATTCGCCACTGTTTGAATAAGGCCCAGGAGTTGGTGTCTCGCCAGTGTAGCCTGGTGGGAATGGCGACGGTGTGGGACCTGTATAGCCTGGTGGATACAGTGTAGGTGATTCTCCGCTTACACCAGGAGGATGAGCAGATGGCGTTTCACCAGTGTACCATGGCGGGTATGCTGAAGTTGTGGGACCCGTCCTGTCTGGTTGATACGGTGTCTCGCCACTGTGCTCAGGAGGACTGGCTGTTGGCGTTGGACCAGTAAACCATGGTGGGTTAGCAGAGGGTGTGGGACCTGTAAAGCCTGGCGGATAAGGTGTGGGCGATTCGCCGCTTACACCAGGAGGATGAGCAGATGGCGTTGGACCAGTGTACCATGGCGGGTAAGCAGAAGGTGTGGGACCTGTATAGCCTGGTGGATAAGGTGTGGGCGATTCGCCACTATTTGAATAAGGCCCAGGAGTTGGTGTCTCGCCAGTGTAGCCTGGTGGGAATGGCGACGGTGTGGGACCTGTATAGCCTGGTGGATACAGTGTAGGTGATTCTCCGCTTACACCAGGAGGATGAGCAGATGGCGTTTCACCAGTGTACCATGGCGGGTATGCTGAAGTTGTGGGACCCGTCCTGTCTGGTTGATACGGTGTCTCGCCACTGTGCTCAGGAGGACTGGCTGTTGGCGTTGGACCAGTGTACCATGGTGGGTAAGCAGATGGTGTGGGACCTGTATAGCCTGGTGGATAAGGTGTGGGCGATTCGCCGCTTACACCAGGAGGATGAGCAGATGGCGTTGGACCAGTGTGCCATGGTGGGTAAGCAGAAGGTGTGGGACCTGTATAGCCTGGTGGATAAGGTGTGGGCGATTCGCCGCTTACACCAGGAGGATAAGCAGATGGCGTTGGACCAGTGTACCATGGTGGGTAAGCAGAGGGTGTGGGACCTGTATAGCCTGGTGGATAAGGTGTGGGCGATTCGCCGCTTACACCAGGAGGATGAACAGATGGCGTTTCACCAGTGTACCATGGTGGGTAAGCAGAGGGTGCGGGACCTGTATAGCCTGGTGGATAAGGTGTGGGCGATTCGCCACTATTTGAATAGGGCCCAGGAGTTGGTGTCTCGCCAGTGTAGCCTGGTGGGAATGGCGACGGTGTGGGACCTGTAAAGCCTGGTGGATACAGTGCAGGTGATTCTCCGCTTACACCAGGAGGATAAGCAGATGACATTTCACCAGTGTACCATGGCGGGTAAGCAGAAGGTGTGGGACCTGTATAGCCTGGTGGATATGGTGTTAGCGATTCGCCGCTTACACCAGGAGGATGAGCAGATGGCGTTTCACCAGTGTACCATGGTGGGTAAGCAGAGGGTGTGGGACCTGTATAGCCTGGTGGATAAGGTGTGGGCGATTCGCCACTATTTGAATAGGGCCCAGGAGTTGGTGTCTCGCCAGTGTAGCCTGGTGGGAATGGCGACGGTGTGGGACCTGTATAGCCTGGTGGATACAGTGTAGGTGATTCTCCGCTTACACCAGGAGGATGAGCAGATGGCGTTTCACCAGTGTACCATGGCGGGTATGCTGAAGTTGTGGGACCCGTCCTGTCTGGTTGATACGGTGTCTCGCCACTGTGCTCAGGAGGACTGGCTGTTGGCGTTGGACCAGTGTACCATGGTGGGTAAGCAGATGGTGTGGGACCTGTATAGCCTGGTGGATAAGGTGTGGGCGATTCGCCGCTTACACCAGGAGGATGAGCAGATGGCGTTTCACCAGTGTACCATGGTGGGTAAGCAGAGGGTGTGGGACCTGTATAGCCTGGTGGATAAGGTGTGGGCGATTCGCCGCTTACACCAGGAGGATGAGCAGATGGCGTTTCACCAGTGTACCATGGTGGGTAAGCAGAAGGTGTGGGACCTGTATAGCCTGGTGGATAAGGTGTGGGCGATTCGCCACTATTTGAATGAGGCCCAGGAGTTGGTGTCTCGTCAGTGTAGCCTGGTGGGAATGGCGACGGTGTGGGACCTGTATAGCCTGGTGGATACAGTGTAGGTGATTCTCCGCTTACACCAGGAGGATGAGCAGATGGCGTTAGACCAGTGTACCATGGTGGGTAAGCAGAGGGTGTGGGACCTGTATAGCCTGGTGGATAAGGTGTGGGCGATTCGCCGCTTACACCAGGAGGATGAGCAGATGGCGTTTCACCAGTGTACCATGGTGGGTAAGCAGAGGGTGTGGGACCTGTATAGCCTGGTGGATAAGGTGTGGGCGATTCGCCACTGTTTGAATAAGGCCCAGGAGTTGGTGTCTCGCCAGTGTAGCCTGGTGGGAATGGCGACGGTGTGGGACCTGTATAGCCTGGTGGATACAGTGTAGGTGATTCTCCGCTTACACCAGGAGGATGAGCAGATGGCGTTTCACCAGTGTACCATGGCGGGTATGCTGAAGGTGTGGGACCCGTCCTGTCTGGTTGATACGGTGTCTCGCCACTGTGCTCAGGAGGACTGGCTGTTGGCGTTGGACCAGTAAACCATGGTGGGTTAGCAGAGGGTGTGGGACCTGTAAAGCCTGGCGGATAAGGTGTGGGCGATTCGCCGCTTACACCAGGAGGATGAGCAGATGGCGTTGGACCAGTGTACCATGGCGGGTAAGCAGAAGGTGTGGGACCTGTATAGCCTGGTGGATAAGGTGTGGGCGATTCGCCACTATTTGAATAAGGCCCAGGAGTTGGTGTCTCGCCAGTGTAGCCTGGTGGGAATGGCGACGGTGTGGGACCTGTATAGCCTGGTGGATACAGTGTAGGTGATTCTCCGCTTACACCAGGAGGATGAGCAGATGGCGTTTCACCAGTGTACCATGGCGGGTAAGCAGAAGGTGTGGGACCTGTATAGCCTGGTGGATATGGTGTGGGCGATTCGCCACTCACACCAGGAGGATGAGCAGATGACGTTTCACCAGTGTACCATGGTGGGTAAGCAGAGGGTGTGGGACCTGTATAGCCTGGTGGATACAGTGTAGGTGATTCTACGCTTACACCAGGAGGATGAGCAGATGGCGTTTCACCAGTGTACCATGGTGGGTAAGAAGAAGGTGTGGGACCTGTATAGCCTGGTGGATAAGGTGTGGGCGATTCGCCGCTATTTGAATAAGGTCCAGGAGTTGGTGTCTCGCCAGTGTAGCCTGGTGGGAATGGCGACGGTGTGGGACCTGTATAGCCTGGTGGATACAGTGTAGGTGATTCTCCGCTTACACCAGGAGGATGAGCAGATGGCGTTTCACCAGTGTACCATGGTGGGTAAGCAGAGGGTGTGGGACCTGTATAGCCTGGTGGATAAGGTGTGGGCGATTCGCCACTATTTGAATAAGGCCCAGGAGTTGGTGTCTCGCCAGTGTAGCCTGGTGGGAATGGCGACGGTGTGGGACCTGTATAGCCTGGTGGATACAGTGTAGGTAATTCTCCGCTTACACCAGGAGGATGAGCAGATGGCGTTTCACCAGTGTACCATGGCGGGTAAGCAGAAGGTGTGGGACCTGTATAGCCTGGTGGATATGGTGTGGGCGATTCGCCGCTTACACCAGGAGGATGAGCAGATGGCGTTTCACCAGTGTACCATGGTGGGTAAGCAGAGGAGGTGGGACCTGTATAGCCTGGTGGATACAGTGTAGGTGATTCTACGCTTACACCAGGAGGATGAGCAGATGGCGTTTCACCAGTGTACCATGGTGGGTAAGCAGAGGGTGTGGGACCTGTATAGCCTGGTGGATAAGGTGTGGGCGATTCGCCACTATTTGAATAAGGCCCAGGAGTTGGTGTCTCGCCAGTGTAGCCTGGTGGGAATGGCGACGGTGTGGGACCTGTATAGCCTGGTGGATACAGTGTAGGTGATTCTCCGCTAACACCAGGAGGATGAGCAGATGGCGTTTCACCAGTGTACCATGGTGGGTAAGCAGAAGGTGTTGGACCTGTATAGCCTGGTGGATATGGTGTGGGCGATTCGCCACTTACACCAGGAGGATGAGCAGATGGCGTTTCACCAGTGTACCATGGTGGGTAAGCAGAAGGTGTGGGACCTGTATAGCCTGGTGGATATGGTGTGGGCGATTCGCCACTTACACCAGGAGGATGAGCAGATGGCGTTTCACCAGTGTACCATGGTGGGTAAGCGGAGGGTGTGGGACCTGTATAGCCAGGTGGATACAGTGTAGGTGATTCTACGCTTACACCAGGAGGATGAGCAGATGGCGTTTCACCAGTGTACCATGGTGGGTAAGCAGAGGGTGTGGGACCTGTATAGCCTGGTGGATAAGGCGTGGGCGATTCGCCACTTACACCAGGAGGATGAGCAGATGGTGTTTCACCAGTGTACCATGGCGGGTAAGCAGAAGGTGTGGGACCTGTATAGCCTGGTGGATATGGTGTGGGCGATTCGCCACTTACACCAGGAGGATATGCAGATGGCGTTTCACCAGTGTACCATGGTGGGTAAGCGGAGGGTGTGGGACCTGTATAGCCAGGTGGATACAGTGTAGGTGATTCTACGCTTACACCAGGAGGATGAGCAGATGGCGTTTCACCAGTGTACCATGGTGGGTAAGCAGAGGGTGTGGGACCTGTATAGCCTGGTGGATAAGGTGTGGGCGATTCGCCGCTTACACCAGGAGGATGAGCAGATGGCGTTTCACCAGTGTACCATGGCGGGTAAGCAGAAGGTGTGGGACCTGTATAGCCTGGTGGATATGGTGTGGGCGATTCGCCGCTTACACCAGGAGGATGAGCAGATGGCGTTTCACCAGTGTACCATGGTGGGTAAGCAGAGGGTGTGGGACCTGTATAGCCTGGTGGATACAGTGTAGGTGATTCTACGCTTACACCAGGAGGATGAGCAGATGGCGTTTCACCAGTGTACCATGGTGGGTAAGCAGAGGGTGTGGGACCTGTATAGCCTGGTGGATAAGGTGTGGGCGATTCGCCACTTACACCAGGGGGATGAGCAGATGGCGTTGGACCAGTGTACCATGGTGGGTAAGCAGAGGGTGTGGGACCTGTATAGCCTGGTGGATAAGGTGTGGGCGATTCGCCACTATTTGAATAAGGCACATGAGTTTCAGTCTCGCCAGTGTAGCCTGGTGGGAATGGCGACGGTGTGGGACCTGTATAGCCTGGTGGATACAGTGTAGGTGATTCTCCGCTTACACCAGGAGGATGAGCAGATGGCGTTTCACCAGTGTACCATGGCGGGTAAGCAGAAGGTGTGGGACCTGTATAGCCTGGTGGATATGGTGTGGGCGATTCGCCACTTACACCAGGAGGATGAGCAGATGGCGTTTCACCAGTGTACCATGGTGGGTAAGCAGAGGGTGTGGGACCTGTATAGCCTGGTGGATAAGGTGTGGGCGATTCGCCACTATTTGAATAGGGCCCAGGAGTTGGTGTCTCGCCAGTGTAGCCTGGTGGGAATGGCGACGGTGTGGGACCAGTATAGCCTGGTGGATACAGTGTAGGTGATTCTCCGCTTACACCAGGAGGATGAGCAGATGGCGTTTCACCAGTGTACCATGGCGGGTATGCTGAAGTTGTGGGACCCGTCCTGTCTGGTTGATACGGTGTCTCGCCACTGTGCTCAGGAGGACTGGCTGTTGGCGTTGGACCAGTGTACCATGGTGGGTAAGCAGAGGGTGTGGGACCTGTATAGCCTGGTGGATAAGGTGTGGGCGATTCGCCGCTTACACCAGGAGGATGAGCAGATGGCGTTTCACCAGTGTACCATGGCGGGTAAGCAGAAGGTGTGGGACCTGTATAGCCTGGTGGATATGGTGTGGGCGATTCGCCACTCACACCAGGAGGATGAGCAGATGACGTTTCACCAGTGTACCATGGTGGGTAAGCAGAGGGTGTGGGACCTGTATAGCCTGGTGGATACAGTGTAGGTGATTCTACGCTTACACCAGGAGGATGAGCAGATGGCGTTTCACCAGTGTACCATGGTGGGTAAGAAGAAGGTGTGGGACCTGTATAGCCTGGTGGATAAGGTGTGGGCGATTCGCCGCTATTTGAATAAGGTCCAGGAGTTGGTGTCTCGCCAGTGTAGCCTGGTGGGAATGGCGACGGTGTGGGACCTGTATAGCCTGGTGGATACAGTGTAGGTGATTCTCCGCTTACACCAGGAGGATGAGCAGATGGCGTTTCACCAGTGTACCATGGCGGGTAAGCAGAAGGTGTGGGACCTGTATAGCCTGGTGGATAAGGTGTGGGCGATTCGCCACTTACACCAGGGGGATGAGCAGATGGCGTTGGACCAGTGTACCATGGTGGGTAAGCAGAGGGTGTGGGACCTGTATAGCCTGGTGGATAAGGTGTGGGCGATTCGCCACTATTTGAATAAGGCCCATTAGTTTCAGTCTCGCCAGTGTAGCCTGGTGGGAATGGCGACGGTGTGGGACCTGTATAGCCTGGTGGATACAGTGTAGGTGATTCTCCGCTTACACCAGGAGGATGAGCAGATGGCGTTTCACCAGTGTACCATGGCGGGTAAGCAGAAGGTGTGGGACCTGTATAGCCTGGTGGATATGGTGTGGGCGATTCGCCACTTACACCAGGAGGATGAGCAGATGGCGTTTCACCAGTGTACCATGGTGGGTAAGCAGAGGGTGTGGGACCTGTATAGCCTGGTGGATAAGGTGTGGGCGATTCGCCACTATTTGAATAGGGCCCAGGAGTTGGTGTCTCGCCAGTGTAGCCTGGTGGGAATGACGACGGTGTGGGACCAGTATAGCCTGGTGGATACAGTGTAGGTGATTCTCCGCTTACACCAGGAGGATGAGCAGATGGCGTTTCACCAGTGTACCATGGCGGGTATGCTGAAGTTGTGGGACCCGTCCTGTCTGGTTGATACGGTGTCTCGCCACCGTGCTCAGGAGGACTGGCTGTTGGCGTTGGACCAGTGTACCATGGTGGGTAAGCAGAGGGTGTGGGACCTGTATAGCCTGGTGGATAAGCTGTGGGCGATTCGCCGCTTACACCAGGAGGATGAGCAGATGGCGTTTCACCAGTGTACCATGGCGGGTAAGCAGAAGGTGTGGGACCTGTATAGCCTGGTGGATATGGTGTGGGCGATTCGCCGCTTACACCAGGAGGATGAGCAGATGGCGTTTCACCAGTGTACCATGGTGGGTAAGCAGAGGGTGTGGGACCTGTATAGCCTGGTGGATACAGTGTAGGTGATTCTACGCTTACACCAGGAGGATGAGCAGATGGCGTTTCACCAGTGTACCATGGTGGGTAAGCAGAGGGTGTGGGACCTGTATAGCCTGGTGGATAAGGTGTGGGCGATTCGCCACTATTTGAATAAGGCCCAGGAGTTGGTGTCTCGCCAGTGTAGCCTGGTGGGAATGGCGACGGTGTGGGACCTGTATAGCCTGGTGGATACAGTGTAGGTGATTCTCCGCTTACACCAGGAGGATGAGCAGATGGCGTTTCACCAGTGTACCATGGCGGGTAAGCAGAGGGTGTGGGACCTGTATAGCCTGGTGGATAAGGTGTGGGCGATTCGCCACTTACACCAGGGGGATGAGCAGATGGCGTTGGACCAGTGTACCATGGTGGGTAAGCAGAGGGTGTGGGACCTGTATAGCCTGGTGGATAAGGTGTGGGCGATTCGCCACTATTTGAATAAGGCCCATGAGTTTCAGTCTCGCCAGTAAAGCCTGGTGGGAAAGGCGACGGTGTGGGACCTGTATAGCCTGGTGGATACAGTGTAGGTGATTCTCCGCTTACACCAGGAGGATGAGCAGATGGCGTTTCACCAGTGTACCATGGCGGGTAAGCAGAAGGTGTGGGACCTGTATAGCCTGGTGGATATGGTGTGGGACCTGTATAGCCTGGTGGATATGGTGTGGGCGATTCGCCACTTACACCAGGAGGATGAGCAGATGGCGTTTCACCAGTGTACCATGGTGGGTAAGCAGAGGGTGTGGGACCTGTATAGCCTGGTGGATACAGTGTAGGTGATTCTACGCTTACACCAGGAGGATGAGCAGATGGCGTTTCACCAGTGTACCATGGTGGGTAAGCAGAGGGTGTGGGACCTGTATAGCCTGGTGGATAAGGTGTGGGCGATTCGCCACTATTTGAATAAGGCCCAGGAGTTGGTGTCTCGCCAGTGTAGCCTGGTGGGAATGGCGACGGTGTGGGACCTGTATAGCCTGGTGGATACAGTGTAGGTGATTCTCCGCTTACACCAGGAGGATGAGCAGATGGCGTTTCACCAGTGTACCATGGCGGGTAAGCAGAAGGTGTGGGACCTGTATAGCCTGGTGGATATGGTGTGGGCGATTCGCCACTTACACCAGGGGGATGAGCAGATGGCGTTGGACCAGTGTACCATGGTGGGTAAGCAGAGGGTGTGGGACCTGTATAGCCTGGTGGATAAGGTGTGGGCGATTCGCCACTATTTGAATAAGGCCCATGAGTTTCAGTCTCGCCAGTGTAGCCTGGTGGGAATGGCGACGGTGTGGGACCTGTATAGCCTGGTGGATACAGTGTAGGTGATTCTCCGCTTACACCAGGAGGATGAGCAGATGGTGTTTCACCAGTGTACCATGGCGGGTAAGCAGAAGGTGTGGGACCTGTATAGCCTGGTGGATATGGTGTGGGCGATTCGCCACTTACACCAGGAGGATATGCAGATGGCGTTTCACCAGTGTACCATGGTGGGTAAGCGGAGGGTGTGGGACCTGTATAGCCAGGTGGATACAGTGTAGGTGATTCTACGCTTACACCAGGAGGATGAGCAGATGGCGTTTCACCAGTGTACCATGGCGGGTAAGCAGAGGGTGTGGGACCTGTATAGCCTTGTGGATAAGGTGTGGGCGATTCGCCACTTACACCAGGGGGATGAGCAGATGGCGTTGGACCAGTGTACCATGGTGGGTAAGCAGAGGGTGTGGGACCTGTATAGCCTGGTGGATAAGGTGTGGGCGATTCGCCACTATTTGAATAAGGCCCATGAGTTTCAGTCTCGCCAGTAAAGCCTGGTGGGAATGGCGACGGTGTGGGACCTGTATAGCCTGGTGGATACAGTGTAGGTGATTCTCCGCTTACACCAGGAGGATGAGCAGATGGCGTTTCACCAGTGTACCATGGCGGGTAAGCAGAAGGTGTGGGACCTGTATAGCCTGGTGGATATGGTGTGGGACCTGTATAGCCTGGTGGATATGGTGTGGGCGATTCGCCACTTACACCAGGAGGATGAGCAGATGGCGTTTCACCAGTGTACCATGGTGGGTAAGCAGAGGGTGTGGGACCTGTATAGCCTGGTGGATAAGGTGTGGGCGATTCGCCACTATTTGAATAAGGCACATGAGTTTCAGTCTCGCCAGTGTAGCCTGGTGGGAATGGCGACGGTGTGGGACCTGTATAGCCTGGTGGATACAGTGTAGGTGATTCTCCGCTTACACCAGGAGGATGAGCAGATGGCGTTTCACCAGTGTACCATGGCGGGTAAGCAGAGGGTGTGGGACCTGTATAGCCTGGTGGATATGGTGTGGGCGATTCGCCACTTACACCAGGAGGATGAGCAGATGGCGTTTCACCAGTGTACCATGGTGGGTAAGCAGATGGTGTGGGACCTGTATAGCCTGGTGGATACAGTGTAGGTGATTCTCCGCTTACACCAGGAGGATGAGCAGATGGCGTTTCATTAGTGTACCATGGTGGGTAAGCAGAGGGTGTGGGACCTGTATAGCCTGGTGGATAAGGTGTGGGCGATTCGCCACTATTTGAATAGGGCCCAGGAGTTGGTGTCTCGCCAGTGTAGCCTGGTGGGAATGGCGACGGTGTGGGACCTGTATAGCCTGGTGGATACAGTGTAGGTGATTCTCCGCTTACACCAGGAGGATGAGCAGATGGCGTTTCACCAGTGTACCATGGCGGGTATGCTGTCGTTGTGGGACCAGTCCAGTCTGGTGGATACGGTGTCTCGCCACTTTGCTCAGGAGGTCTGGCTGTTGGCGTTTGACCAGTGTACCATGGTGCGGGGCCGGCAGAGGGTGTAGGACCCGTCCAGTCTCGAGGATATGGTGTAGGTGATTCTCCGCTTACACCAGGTGGATGAGCAGATGGCTTTTCACCAGTGTACCATGGAGGGTATGCTGACGTGGTAGGACCTGTGTATTTAATAGGATACTCAGGTGTTGGTGTCTCCTGACTTAGATCATGGGGATAGGCAGTAGGTGTGCTAACCAGCAATACAGGGGGCTTGGCCGTTGGAGATTCGCACCCATAAATGTTGAAGCGTAGTGCAATTTCATTATGATATTCCACAGGTTGGATGCGGATGTAGCGGGCATTAACGATCGGGAAGAGGTGCATGACGGGAGTGTTTTGGTCGGTATTGCTCTCAAAAATATATTGTGCTTGGTATCCGGAGGAAGATGGCACAGGATAGAAGGTCTGGCCATTGTTACTGTAGTACAGTACATAACGGGTCACCCAGTAAGGGCTGTCTGCACTTCCCTGTGTGGAGATGCCTCCAATCGCGTATGACGTCAAAAAGTCCACTTCGATCCACTGTTTTTCATTAGATATGCTGGAATGAAAATATAAAGATACTGAAAGATTTCATTGACTTTCGTAAAAGAGACATTATTTTTATGTTGCATGATACAATAATGAAGTGTCTTAAACTCCATGACTGTGTTGGAGAAGAGGTTGTTACTTATAAGAGATAATTACTTATTACTTGAACGGACACTGTTGAGTTTTATGGAATTACCTCGGTCTCCATCCACTGGCAAAAGGACCATCCTGTTGGGTGAATAATCGGGCCCTGTCAGGCATGTGGAACATATCCAGATAGCTAGAAGCTCTCAACTGACTGTTGGAAATAATCATCGGGTTGCTAATACCCATTGGAACGTCGCAAACTGAAATAATAACGAGTGCAAAATTAGCAATAAAATGAGAAATAATTATTTTTAACTATTTTAGGAACATTTTACTATTCATTTTCATTTGAAAATTACATTTCAGTCCGTATCTGTTATATTATTGTAGATTTTCTATTAACCTGAAGTCCAGTTACATGGTATTCTTGTAAAGAATGTACATTGTTACCCTGGATAGGAGCAGGTGTTGAAGCCGTGTGTGAAGGTCCTGTGGCTGTAGGTCCAACCGTGGGAGTAACTGGGATGTCAGGCCGACAACCCAGAAGATCGAAACGCAGACCAGTACCCAGAGGCGACGAGGAGATCGGGTACAGACGCACGTAGCGGGCCACCACGTCACGGTTGAAGAGGTTGCGTACCGGGGTGTTGCGATTAGTGTTGCCTGTGAAGATGTACGGTGTGGCGTCGCCGGGCTGGGAAGTGTATTCCGTGAAGGTGTTGCCGTCGATGCTGTAGGAGATGGTGTAGGACGTCGTCCAGCGATCTGTGTCCGGGCTGCCTTGAGTCACCACACCGGAGATCAGCTTCAAGGAGCGCAAGTCGACTTGGATCCACGGGGTATTTTCGGCTCTGTTATAGATAATATCAGCCAATAAAAAGGACTGTGTGGTAGAGTACTATGACTAAGCATTCTGCTTACGTATTCAATACAAATGCGCGACCTAGACGACATAGTGCATAACGATATATCGCAAAACAAAACAAAACGTCATCAGGTCTTGCAAGTCAAAAGACGTGCAAACCCTTCAGAAGAAAAAGAATGAATTAAAACAAAGATTTACAGACTTTGCAATAATAGTGCAACAAATATTCCTTACTTTGGAATCCACGATCCTCCTGTCTCCGATGTGACTGTACTGTATAGGCGACCGTTGTCAGGCCCGTGAAGGTTGTCTAGATAGGATGAGGATGTCAATTGTCCGGGTGTCACGATGTAGGTACTCTCTAGCCCCATGGGAACCAGACATACTATGGAAATAAACACTTAATGTGATTATCGCATTTCATTTACCTTAAACATAGCAAATTTAGTACATTTGTGTTGTTTTCTTAAGACATACTCTCGCACTATAAATATATACTGCTAAACTTGGAGAACATTTTTAATCCGATTTGATCTCACCTGAAGGTGTGAAGCTAGGATATTCTGTAGTTGCTGTAAAGGACGGTGTCTGACCAGAAACGGTCGAAGGTGTTGCAGTCGGCGTTTGTCCTGATACTGGAGACGGGCTCACGTGATAGTTTGGTAACGATGGGTTGCAGCCAAGCACGTTAAACCTTGATATTGAAAACAAAGATGTTAGCAGCAGCGTTTCGTTTTCAAAATAAATTGCTCTTTAGTAAATATTTAACCCTTGAAGTTCGCACATTTCTTAACAATTGCACACAATTTGTTTCGATGACCAAAGATGTGGAAGCCGTTTTTCTTATTGTATAAAATATATCATACTCTGCTCCTGCAATGGCTGTTAGAAAAGTAATGTAATTTTTCTGAGTGGAGACAGACAAAAGCTGCCATGTAAATAGTGAGAAACCTGTCAGCAAGGTAACTTTATCGCTTCTACAGTTTTTGGATGTAAAACATGTTTCCTCAAACGTGTGACCTAAACCCACGCGCTCCAAAGGGTACCTGAGCTCCAGGTTCTCTGTGGCATCTACAGGCACGATGCGGATGTACTGGGCGACGATGTTGCGGTTGAAGAGCTGCGTGGACGGTTGGTTGTTGTAGTCAGTGGCATGGAAGATGTAAGGAGGCATGGAAGGACTGTCTGTGTAGTCCGTGAAGGTAACGCCGTCAATACTGTGTTGCACGTGGAACTGTCCTGTCGGTCTGCCCTGCAGCAGCACACCTGACACTTGCTTCAGCTCCAGGAAGTTCACCTGAATCCAGGGATGTTTATCGGTGACCCTACATAAAAAGGTTTTTGTTAGATCATTTGGCGTTACAATACTCTTTAGAAAAACTTTGAAGCCAAGTTCCATCGCATAAAGCGCTTATCTGCAGAGAGTGCGCCAGTTCTGAGGATATAGATGCAACCAGAGATAAATGTAAGCATATGCTTCGAGGTTCTAACAAAATAAAATATCGTTGAATAGAAAACAATCACAAAGCGTGCGTCATAAAATGCTAAATGAAAGGATTTCAGAATGACCTCAGATCGCTTCCAGTCGCATGAAAGGCCACAGAATTTTAGTCTTAAAAGTTAATTATGAAATGTTTGAGCGACAGACGACGATGACAGTGTTTCACATACGCTGGGATCCATGAGGGGGCGCCGCTGCTGTAGTCTTGAGTAAGTCTCCCCATACTGGCTTTGTGCTCCTCGTTGAGATGAGAAGAAGACTGGATTTGCTTGTCTGTTATAATCTGGTAGTTCTCCAGACCCATCTTGCTAAGGCAGGCTGCAAGGGAAGAAGGTGCACATGAGCATGGAGTGTCGACCTGAGCAAGGCTCGACAATTATTCCGCCTCAGCAATGTTTGTAGGCCGATCATGGCGATTTTACAGAACTTTAACTTGACCCAGCGAAGGGAATCGGACTACACTAGTTTATCGTATTATGAATTAATCTTCAATCGCCTGGCAAACACACACGTATATAAATATATGGGAAAGAAGCAAGCGAAGAGAACACAGAATGAAAGTGTACAGACAGACAGACAGACAGACAGACAGACAGACAGACAGACAGACAGACAGACAGACAGACAGACAGACAGACAGACAGACAGACAGACAGTGAACTTTACGAACTCGCATTTCCATGTGGCCCTAGCTCCATTTTCAACAAAACATTGCATGGATATGTTTTGTGTAAAGTTGGTTTATGCTATAACATAAAACAAAAACATACAATGAAAAATACCTTTGTACCGTTACCACGCTCTAAAAATACGTTTGTACCCATTACCATGCTCTAAAGGATTGATCAGAAGCAGACACTACTGCACCGCATTTATTGTAAACGTATTACTTTATTTATTGTATGTCATCGCTACCTACGTGGTTCTAGTGTGGGTCTGGCTGTAGGCCAAAGTGTCGGAGTGACAGGTGTGGCTGTGGTGACGCTCTGCTGCTCGCATGTCAACAAATTGAAGCGAAGTCCGATGCCAGCCGGCGCCCAGGAGACTGGTACTATTCGCCAGAAGCGTGCGGTTATTGGCGTGGCCAGAACAGTTGTCTTCACCGTATTCCGGTCGGTGCTGCCACTCAGTTTTGTGGGGATGTTGTCGGTGCCGGTGTAGGTCTGGAAACTGAAGCCGTCGTTGCTGTAGCGCAGAAGGAAGCTCGTTGTCCAACGGTCCTCTATAGGTGAACCTTGGATCAGCACGCCGGACACAGCCATGGGACGCAGCAGATCCACTTGAAGCCATTCGGTACCGTCGTTTGTGCTGGTAAAGCAAGGTTAACAATAATCTGACTGAGTACATAAGGTTTTCAGTCGTAGATTTAGCTAATGAAAAAAGATTTGAAAATTAAGTGACACCAAGTCCCTCGAAATATTACGCAAGTAAACTGTAAAATGCACCTCTTGCGTGTACTCACGCTGTACAAAATGAAATCGGACGAGTTAAGGCGAAAGATGTGTCTGTACTTACGATGGAACCCAGGCACCGCGTTCATTAAACAGTCTACCCGCGAAGGCTGGTGTGCTGAACAGCAAAGAGCTGGAGGACGTCAGCTGCGAGTCAGTGATCGTTTGCGCGTTGGTTATGGTCATCGGAATATTACAGATGTAACCTGTCGACACAGAGGAACAATTCAATGCTATTTTTTAAAAGGATACGGTGGAAAATAATTCTCTTGCCTTAAAACCTTCATAAGAAATAACACACACCCAAAAGATATTTGCAAAATAAATGACTAAATAGCAAAACTAAATAAAATGTAGAAGGCGTAGGGCTTCAGAGGTCAGTCTAGTTAATGATGATGATGATGATCATCATCATGATGTTTGAATTCTATAGCGCGTGATCAAGCTCCGGAAGAAGCATGCTTTCAGCGCTTGAGACAAAAACGAGACAGGGACACCATGTGATGGACGGAAGGACAAACAATCACACAGACAAGTAATAAAAGACAAAGATAAATACGCAAAGAGGAATCAGGAAAAACGAAGGATTTTATGCAATTAGACATAGACATAAAATTTCCAGCGTACCTGGAGATACAGAAAAAGTGCTGACTGGCAAAGGAGTAGTAAGCAATGGCGTTTCACCGGTGTGCCATGGTGTTGGTGTTTTTCCACTGACTCCAGGAGGTTGAAGTGAAGGTGTTTCACCAGTGTACCATGGTGGATACGGTGTTGGAGATTCTTGACTTCCTGACGGCGCTGATGTAGTCAACAGTCCACACCCAAGGAGATCCAGTCGTAGAGCAATATTATTTTCCCACTGGGTTGGGTATATTCTGACAAACCGAGCTGCTATTTCTTTGCTGAAATGGATGTGTACTGGTGTTTGATTGTCGTTATTAGCTGCAAAGACGGTTGGGATTCCTGGCATTTCTTGACTGACTGGAGTAAAGACAGCGCCGTCCATGCTTGTTGACACTGTGAGCCTGGTTACCCAATACGGCATTGTGGCATGACCTTGAGTTACTATTCCCGTAATGAAATCTGGCTTTGCTAGATCGACTTGTAGCCACTGATCAGTATCCATAAACCTGTCATTGAAAATACAAGTGTTATTATGGTCGGCCTTCACTTAGACACTAAGATATACACAACTTAGTTATGGCGTCTATTATTTTATATTTGTTTATCTTACATATTTTCTCTCTCATTTCTTAAAAAAAATCCTTCTTAGAAGCTGGGCTCTGCAGCTAAAACTCGCTCAGTGAATGTTCTCTGGTATTCCTTAAGTTTCTTATTAAACACTTTATACTTCTTCTCCTTCTCATTCACTTTCGTCAACTTCGGAAAATATCTGCTTAAGAAGTAGGTAAGAATAATGAGTAGCCTATGAGTAACATTGTTTTTAAGCGTTAACCAGCACGGAATCATCTCGCCCATCAATTTTGTCTTCCGTGTCATTCTTTTGAAAACAATTGACTCACAATGAAGATGTCAAAATTCCTGTCACAAGAAAAATGTTTGTTCTCGAGTGTCTCATATGGCGCTATGCACCAGTGTATCGGTCTCTAGGGTGAAGAACAATAATTAATAAAGAAAGAGTACAAGAGAGCGAGGAGAAATACTGCAGCCCAGTCATGTGTCGTTGAAAACAGCTCAGCTTAATAATCTCGAGTAAGTCACAGGTTAGACGGACGGACGGACGAACAGTATGTGTGCGCGCATGTTACCTTGGCATCCACGCAGACTTAGCATCAAGCCGCCCCATGTACGATTCGTGAGAGGCGTCGTATGAAGACGAGGCTGAGATCTGGTCGCGGGTGATAACACTTGGTGACCTGACACCCAACGAGTCGTCGCACACTGTGGGACATAGATGTTACCGTGCGAGTGAGTGGGGTGTGTGTCACATCGATGATCACGTGGCTCGTAATGAAAGATTGTGTGTGTGTGTGTGTGTGTGTGTGTGTGTGTGTGTGTGTGTGTGTGTGTGTGTTATCGTTTAAAAGTAGGTGAATGAATATATGTATTTTATTAAACATGCATAATAAGACACGCACTTAATCACATTAATGACGATGTAACGCAGAGACAGAATGTTTGTATTTTTAAGGTAAGGATATAATTTGCAAGACAGTATTTTCCTGTGTGTTTTAATTTACTATAAAACCAATAAATATCATCATATTCCTTCAAAAGTTTTGACTGAAAAAGCACAGCCCATCCCTCTTTATAGAAATTTATATATGGTTGCTGCAAAACAGATTTTTGACGCAGATCACATTTTAGTGAGGTGGGGTATATTTTCTTTATTTTATTGTTGGCCAAATATTTCCTGAAGTTTTTATCTGATTTTATAAAATTTTGTAGATTTTTTTTAATTGAACCTCAGTCGGACCTGGAGAGGAAACTGGCTTTTCCCAACAAAAAAATCTGGCGATTAATTGTGTAGGTTTACATTTTTTATTTTCTAATGGATCGGTCAGTTTGGGAATAGTTAATTGCTTTACAGAGAATGCGCACAACATATTTGGAAAATATGGCAGGGATACCATTAGTACGGTTTAGACGTGGTTGACAACATTTACGTGGCGTAGTTCACGTCGTATTATACCCTATCACGCTTAAATATGAGTTACATCGAAAAAGCTGTTCTGCAGAAACCTGAATTATTTGAACTATCACAAGTTTATCAGCCATGGATGTTGATACTGCCTATACGTCTTTTTTCCCTTCATTTGTGTAACATCCTGGTTATAGTATGTGTATATTGTTCTGAAGGAAACAATTAAACTTTTCTGAGTTGTGCTGCTCAGGTGCTTATGCCTCTCGATGTTTGCTTACCCATTTGGGTTACGACGACCACAGGTACCGTAGTTTCTTGACTGATGACAGGAGTAGTTTTTGTATACGGCTCCGAATGACCAGCAGAATGTGGAGTTGGACCTGTGTACCATGGAGGATAAGGAGACGGGGTTTCTCCGGTATGTCCAGGTGGGAAGGGAGTTGGTGCTTCATCAGAGTGTCCATAAGGATGTGCTGTTGGGGTGGGTCCGGTGTACCATAATGGGTAAGGAGACGGTGTTTCTCCGGTATATCCAGGTGGGAAGGGAGTTGGTGCTTCATCAGAGCGTCCAGAAGGAGGTGCTGTTGGGGTGGGTCCGGTGTACCATAGAGGGTAAGGAGACGGTGTTTCTCCGGTATATCCAGGTGGGAAGGGAGTTGGTGCTTCATCAGAGCGTCCAGAAGGAGGTGCTGTTGGAGTCGGGCCTGTGTACCATAATGGATAAGGCGAAGGGGTCTCTACGGTGGCACTGGGTGGGAAGGGAGTGGATGATGTGCAGGCATCAGTGCAGTGGAACCTCACTTGATAATCGAAGCATTTAGCGCCGTTTGCCTGTTCGCTGTCCAAGCAGACGAGGCCATGGTTCAGGTCGCACGTTACACCTACCTGTTTTGCTAGGTCGAATGGAGTACCATTCGGGTTGGTTGAGGTTGGTGACACGCGACACTGGATGGCCACCGGGTGCTCACAGAAAGGGTAGGTCAGGCGCAAATTAGCAATGGTCTCGTAGTCACCGCGAGAAACGGGTGTGCGAATGTCCGAGTTCATCCAAACTGTCCACTGACAGGACGGCACTGGACTCCAGGGCTGGCCTGGTATCGGCGTTATATTTGGCTGAGCTGACGGTTGGGCTGTTGGAACGCCTGCAATCATCATCATCATCATCATCATCATCATCATCATCATCATCATCATCATCATCATCATCATCATCATCACGACCACTACTATTAACATTCTCATATTATGCTGTTTATTTTATCTAGCAACACTAACCCTCCACAAAGACCCAACAGCAACAAAGATTTTAAGTTTAATTTTGGATACTTTACAAGAAGACTTTTAAAAAGTTATGTCTGACCATGCTTCAAAACTGATGTTTCATACATAGATGTTTTGGGCGCGAAAGATTTAAAATAAAAACCCTAGTGATCGAAGCGTTTCACGACGAAAAAAAAGTTTTCTTAACATCACACTTCCAGATCACCTTCCATCTGATCCTCAAGCAAAGAACCCCGCACACGGCACCTACCTTGGCCGCAGTCGCACTCAACGCTGATCTCGTAATCGTCGCAGAGGCCACTGGTGGCGGCGCTGTCGAGGCAGATGAGACCGGTGGGTAGCTCGCAGATGACCGTGTCCTGATTCCGGTGGTACGGCTGCTGCGTCAGCGTGCTGCGGCATCGGATGGCGCGAGGCTGTTCGCAGAAGCTGTAGTACTGTCGCAGCTCCCACAACAGCTCGTAGTCACCAGGGCCCTGACTTTCTGACCTGCGCACGTCAATCGGCGAGTCAATGTTCATCCAGGCCGACCATCCTTGGGTACACGTGTAGGGCAGAGTAGGCGCTGGTGTCGGAAGCGACTGACTTGTTGCAGGCGTGGTCGTAGTTTCTGGAGAAAGAGTTGGGGGTGGGAAGAAAAAAAGTATACCCATGTGCCTGATTACGATGTTTTATTCTCTTATTGATGTATGCAGTGAGAGAAAGATGAATATAGCTGTCGTTGATCATAAATGTGACGAATGTTGGCATCTAATGACCATGGTTTAAATTCATGGCAATTGGCAATTTACCCATGGGTACAACTATAACTTGGGTAAACAAACTCCCATTTCATAAGCCACTGAGGAGATGAAGTTACCTAACCCATCGGCGTGGCGGGAAATCCCAATAAAGGATGTCACTGTGCATGCGTCATAGGCTGAGACGATTAGCTTACAACTATACCGAGAAAGATGTTTTTAACAATCTAGAAAGCAAGAAGCTATGGAAACTCGAATTTACCCATTCCGAACCAAAGAAACACATTCCACGAGCAAGTATTAGGTGACAAATCACTAAAATATTTTCCTTCGGAGATAAATGACCAATTGAGAAAACCAAAGTTCAGTTTTAGAGCGTCTGCTACTGTCACATTTTAAATTTAAAGAAAGCGGTATTAACCAAGTATTTTTTGTATGATTACATCTCTCCAGTTTTCTTTTTTAGATCTAGAAGTAGCCAGTGTTATCTTTCAATCACGACCACCGCTCCATTTACCATAAGTTAGAGAAAAGAGACACCTAAACAAAATTCCGGCTTGGGAGAAACGGTTTGGGAAGGCCTGTTCCGAGTCCATGAATGCGGCGTTTCAGCCACTATCTCCGGTTAGATGACCAACCCAGGTCAGATAGGGGAAAAGACTGGGAAAACGTGTTTCGTGAATATAGGTCCGGGTCTTATTCGCCAATTTATTCATGGATAAAATTGCTCCAACTAGATGTGAGAAAAATATCAGTAAGGAACACCTCTGATAAAATGCTGGCTGGTTAAACGAATTGTGTACACCGACACAGAGTGCACGAATACGGGGTTTGAGCCACTATCTCTGGTTAACCAATCTACTCAGCTCAAGTAGAGTAACAGGCTGAGCAAACGATTTCTGTGATTACGAGCCCTGAATTAAAAAAAAGAGACGGCAAACTTTTGGGATGCGAAGTGCAGAGGTGAACTGCAAGTGCCCTGCAAACATTTGCAGCCCGAGCAGCAGGCTGAATTTAATTATAAGAATAATTAATGAAATGGGAGATTATAAACTGTTTTCCCAGAGATATAATCCTTTGCGACTTTTGAAAATTCAGCGTGTCATATTGCAGCCTACATGTCTACTATCTAAAAAAATGTGACTGGACATTTTATTCCTTTCATCAAGTAAATAATAAGTGGAAGACGTGTGAAAACATAAACCTGATACTATGAGAGTACCGCTGTATATAGTGAGATTGCATAATGAACAGAGTAAATCAAATAAGCAAGAGTCAGCCCCCTTTACCTTGTGAGCAGTCACAGTACACTCTCATCTCGAAGTCAGGGCACTTCGCGCCCTGAGGCTGGTTACTGTTAAAGCATGCTAACCCAGCCTTAGTGTTACACACTATCTGAAGGTCCTCAGTCTGGGAGTGAGGCTGCTTGTCTCCCACCCGCCTGCACTCCACCTGGGTAGTGTATTCTTCCGGACAGATGGCCTCCTTCTTCCTGATGTCGGGCAAGGACTCGATGTCACCCTGGCTGTCCAGGCTGTGCGTGTTAAACCACTGGGTCCAGCCAGTCGTCTGGCAGGTCAGGGTGATTGAACCCGTGGCCGTGCTTGATGGCACTCCCGGCGTGATGGGGGAGGAGCTGCCGGGCACTCCACCTGTCTTACTTGGGGTAGCGCCACTGACGACGGGTGTGACTCCTGGACTGACTGTTGGTGCGATACTGGAGGTGCCAACGGTGACGAGTTCACCTGTAGAGTAGACAACACCTGATCTGCATCCCTGATTGTCGTGTGTTACATGATAATTATTTGCATCAACTACGTTATCAGTAATTTCACATTATTCATTTTCATGATTGAGCATTGATTATTTATTATTGTACATAAGTCATTTATTATTAGGCATGCATTAATCTTAATCGTTATAACTGTACAATTATTAACTTTTGCATTTGAATTAACCACGTACTGCAAGGGAGGTGTGACTAACTGCGTTTTCAGTGCTGGTCTAAAGTGTTAAGACCCCACATTCGGCAGCGTTAGACTTCCCCATTTTCAGACTTACAATTGCAGTAGAAGCGCACTTCGTAGTCCTTGCACATCTGGCTGCCGGCCTGGTTGCTATGATAGCATGTGAAGCCGCTCTGCAGATTGCAGCTAGTGACCTGGCCCGAGTACACGGAGGCCGTGGGCTCGCCCACCACGCGGCACTCGATGGACTCCATAGCTTCCTCCTGGCAGAAGGCGTACCGCTGGCGCAGCGTCGCCATATTTTCGATGTCACCCTCGCTGGCAGAGGTTGGGGCGGAGGCCGACATCCACGACGTCCATCCTTGGTAGCACATCGGTGTTATCTGCGTACCGGCAGGCGTCGGTGAAGGGGTGGTACCACTGGACAGTCCTGGAGCCAGGGTGGGTGCGGCGGTGGGCTTGGCTGTCGGAACCAGAGTCTGGCAGAAGCCGAAGCTGATGTGCTCGAGAACGCCTCGGCGACAATTGCTGCACAGACGACGAAAGCCGATGTTACTAGACTTCGTCTTAGCCTGCATGTTTCCATTAATAATAATAATAATAATAATAATAATAATAATAATAGAGAATTTTAAAAGCGCAATATCTCAGCCAAAGGCGGACTCATTGCACTGAAGATCACGAAATAGTCACAAAGATGTAGAAGGAAGAACAAGGCAAAGACTCGCTGCTTTCCGGCAGTAAAGGGCGATCACTGCCGATTGAACGGTAACAACTCCAGAAAATACGGGTTGGTGATATCAGGAGAATACTTAGAAGATATTGAGTAATCTTGAGAATATGAAGAAATGCTATCATATAAAACTGCAAAAGGGTGATCGTCACATCAGTTTATTCACTGCAGCTCAAGGTCGCTGCCGAACCGAGTGAAGCACGGCGGGGGTGAAATCCAGCCAATAGATCCAAACTTTTTTCACATCAAAAAAACATTATATACAGTCCTGCTGCAAACCAGAAGATGAAGAAAATGCAGCAAAAGCGCATGTAAACATGAAGGTCCAACACTTTTATCCAAATCGAATCACACACAACCACAAAACATAAACAAAATCAAGGAGAGTCGATCCCGACAGAATGTTAGGCAAAGGGACAGAACTCGCATCCGAAAACAAGAGTGCAGTATCGTGGGTACTGACTGCACGTGATTCGGTCACGTGTCCTGAGCACAGATGGACAAACAGGTGAGGAGAACATGACAGAGGTGAAAGAAGGAAAACTCTTTTTTTTTGAAAACTCTTTTTTTTTTTTTTTTGGAAGAGGGGAAGGACAGATTGTTGGGCTGGTGGTTGATAACTGAAAATAACAAAAAAATCCTACATCGACGTTAACTTTTCAGGCTAAGAGAAGGAACTTACAGAATGCACTTACTGAGCAGAGAAGCGACAAGACGTGTATTTGGCTCGGCATGTTGATTAAAGTTTTAATGTCCTGGGACTAGCTGCACATCACATTTCTAATTTTAAACACTTTTAGGCCTTAACTCTATTTAGATAATACGTTTAAAGTAAACACCACAATTTTAGAATTTTTAAAACTAAAACTGCTTTATGTATGATAAAGTTGTTTAAGTCTGACTTTCCGTCCTGTCAGTACAATTTTTTGTATGTTTTTCTGCAAAGAATCAAAATGGGTTAGAAGAGATTTTGCCTCTTCAGAACAGCTCTAGGGTTTAGAAACGTGTTGTGCAACTGGCCCCTGAACGTTTGCCCCAAAACTATTGGTTTCCTGTGACTTTCACACCACAACTTTGCCAGACTTAGTCAAATCTTCGACATTTTCCCGGTTGCGAAATAATAATAATAATATAGTGAAGATTTTTATAGCGCATATTCACACTCATAGAGAGCATGTCTTTACGGAGATAAAAGAAAACAGGGAAGCTTACGCATGTCTGATTACTATACAGTAAGCGCACATCCTTACCAGATCTCGCAGGCGTGGTTGCACACAGCGTCGTCGTAGATTCGCTCGCCCTCGCGGTAGACTCTGCCGTTGATGGTGCAGGAAGGAGTCTCGCACAGAGGTTCTGGAATGCACGTGACTGGAGGCTTTAGGCTGGCGTAGACCTGTCCAGGTGGGCAAGGCTCCAGGTCACAGCCTTCGAAACACAAGCCGTTGGCGTTCTGACACTCGTTCATCAGTTGGTCGTATACAAGCAGGTTATCGCAGGTTTTCTTCGGACAGGCGCTGATACAAGGATTGTAGATCTCACAGTCATCGCACTGGATCGCTGTAACAATCATTAGAATCGTGGAAATCAGCAACAGTAATTATTAGAACTGTTAGAAAATGTTATTAAAATAGTCAGAATTGAATTAGTTATTAGAAGTGGATGATCTACCTACTAGAATTGCTAGTTATTTATTCCAATTAGTTAAAAGAATACCATAATTGTTTCAATAAGCTCATAAAATCCTTAATGTCATTGTAATTAGTTGTTAAATTGTTATAAAGACAATAGAATTAGTGATTAGAAGTTATTGGAAGTATGAGAACTGCTCTGTATGACCTTACTTTGTAGAGTTAGGTATACACTGTGTAAAACAACATTCCTTGTGCTTTATTAAGGAATCAGTCATATCAGTATCATGTAAGACGTTGGGATCTAGTTAAGAATAATGCCCCTGTCCCCATCCTTCGTATATTTCGAAGACGTTTCCTACGCCACTTACGACACAGCTCGTTGCTTCTCCAGTTGATGGCGTGCCCTTTGCTGGCGCACACGTGTGCGTAGGCAGCGATGGCTGTACAGAGACATTCGCAGTCACCGCCCATGTCGCAGCCACACGTGTCGTAGATGCAGTGGTCCAGGTACTTTTGGTAAGGTTCCACCAGGTGACAGGCGCTGAAGATGGTGGACTTGATGATGCCGCACTTTTCCTGCGCCCACGGTTTGCGCTGCGGCTCGCTCTCGCACGTGTCCGTCACGTCGGTGGAGGGCGTGCAGTAGCTGTGCAGCTTCCAACTGTCGCCAAAGGCCGTGGATCTTACGACGGCGGGGCCGCCTTGAGGGGTGGTGAAGTCGTCTTTCTGGTCACCGTTGAAGTTGCCGCACAGACCCTCCACCTGATTATGAAAAAGCACACTCCCTGAATACGTTTTCAGTCAATCACGTGAAGTCGAAAAAAGCAGATTTTAACGCATCATCATCCATTCTTTCATTTATTAAAACAATAATAAATATCTTCCAACCCACCACTACCTAATCCTAATCTTTATATTATTATTGTTATTTATTATTATTCCTTTTTCGCTGATACTTCCAGTCACTGACTTTATTGAACCTTCACACTTTGCTCAATCTCATTCCATTATCTTCTGTGCAATGAAAACTAACTGACCCTTCCCCGGTGCTCCGTGCTGAGTCTGACGTAGACACGCGTGCCTTTGTCCCATTGGATGCTGAGACCGAAGGGCGTGTCGATGTAGACGAAGTCGCCCACCTCGCGTGCCGTGAAGGGTGAGCCTGGGTCTGGCTTGACCGACTGACCGCGGATCAGTTGCAACCTGTAGAAGGAGGGCGTGCCCGACTCGCCCACCGTGATCTCCAGACTCTTGGAGCACGTGACCCCGCTGGTTCCGCACGCCACGTTCTCGGTGGTGACCTGGAAAGGGGTGGCGCTGCCGTCCTTGGAGCGCACCAGCACGTAGTCGCAGCTGCCCTGGAACTGGTACTCACGCCCGTCGAACGTCGTGTAGTGAGACTCGCCGAGGGCGCTGCACACCGCCGGGCAGTCGTTGATCTCACAGGCCCACTTTCTTCTCCGGCACTTGCTGCAGACAGATTGTTTGTTTGTTGTTTTTTTTTTTTTGTCACCGTGCTGCTTCAATAGCGAAATGATCCTTATTTCTCTGTCCCCTTCTTTCTCCTAATCACTTTTGTGAAAGGTACAGTAAAAGTTATAAAAGAGTTCCATTGTTTAGTGGCGGTAGAGGCAGAAAACAGTAAGTGATTCACCGTGTCTAAGACCCGCGGCGTGGAAAGAACTTCCATTATTAAATCAGGTGCTCACTTTTGCTGAAAACTGCTGGTCGGGCAGGGAGTTTTCTAGGCATAGGCCAGAGAATGCCTCAAACCAGTAACTCTCTGCTATACCTTGGAGCACACGCAGACACCTACCCACACACACATGACTATGAATCCTCCCAAATAACCCCAAACTGACTTCTTAATTTAAGGATAATATTACATTCACTTCAAGCTTCTGTAAAAGGATAGTCTTTATAAACGGCACAATTAATACATTTGACCCTGTTATCAAAGGACAAGCACTGAAAGCGATATTTACTGAACTGCTGACAGTAGTTAAACAGCAGTGGTTACGATATCAGAAGGCGATTGTCTGCTTTAGTGCGTAGTCTTGGAGCGCTTAATGTCTTTGTGTTTATGTCTATGAACAAGCTGAGGTATGGAAGTCTTCGGTGCCTCGCATTTAATTGTATTACTTCTACGTCTTCTGTAAAAACAATTCAGTCTCCATCCCATTTGCAAACAAGTATATAGGCTTTGATTGATTAGATATATGGGGTAAAAGGTTCAAAGTATCGTGAACTCATTTTAAGTGAGCTTTCCAGCCATGAACTAAAACTGACAAAGACAGACGCAACGGGTTTCTCAACAGAAACTCACCATTGGTTACAGTCCATAGAGATGATGTCGCCTTCGTGGTAGGCCTTGCCACCATAGTAACACGGGCACATGGAGGTTTCGATGCACTGGTCGCCTTCCAGCACAAAACCCTCTACGCATTGGCAGCCAGACTTGCAGTTGGTCTCGTCGCAGGCGGCGCTCTCTTCATCCAAGCTTTTGCAAGTCTTGGGGCAGTTTGATATGCACTCGCTATACACGGTGTTGTTTGGGCAAAGCGGCTCGATGTGTGTTGGAATTTTCTCAATTGTCAGTCGAGAGCAAGTCCACTGAGCTTTCTTGCAAACGCTAAATAATAATAATAACAACAACAACGATAATAATAAAAGAGCAATAATAATATATCGTGGTAGTATATATTAGATAAATATGTTCTTCTAGTTGGAAGTAATTAGTGGACGCACAAGGATGTGAAAACTAGAAGCCAAGAGTAACTGTTCAAACCAACGACTTAAGCTGTTAAATGAGACATCTCTTCTTACACTCCAAGTAAAAGAATGATGACGACTGCGATGAAGAAGACAACGATGACAAATAATAAGAGAAAGTTCCTAAGCCCTTCTCACCAGATGTCGCTGCCTTTGAGAGTGGTGTAACCTGGGGGATAGTAGCGACCATCGAAGACACATGGACAGTCCTCAGTGGGTATACATTGTCCATCGTCATTTAGCGTCTGGCCGTCCGGGCAGTTGCAGCCTTCAACGCATGACGCCTGGCAGATGTCGCCCTCGGCCATGTTGCGGCACGTGCGTTCGCATGGGTTCCCGCACACCTGGTACTCCTGGCCTCCGGGGCATTCCAGCACTAGTGACATCCAACAGTTAGCTATTCAAAACTCACGACACTGGTGACAGCAGCTTCGGACTTAGGTATTTTAATGCTGGTTATCGACATGAAAATATCAGTGACCGTACTACTGGTGATCTATATCAAAATAACCAGGACTTTGATTCTGGTGGTGCACACAAACGTGCATATACACACGTATGCTTTCAAACACACGTACGCTCTCTCTCTCTCTCACACACACACACACACACAAGCCCAAAAGTTACAGCTGGCACAGAAGGTACGCACTGCACTCTGTGATGCTCAGACGCCACTGGATCTTGGCACCCAGCTGCGCACATGAGTCCGCGTAGCCTCCGATCATTGGGCACATGCAGTCCTTCAAGTTTTGCGTACACGAACACATGTCATACAGACAGTCCTCCAGCCATGGCTGTACGTCCTGCAGGCTGTGGCACGCTGTTTACAGAAAAAACACTACTAAGTGGCACTCTGCGACTTAGTCAATCTGTGTGTGTGTGTGTGTGAGAGAGAGAGAGAGAGAGAGAGAGAGAGTGCTCGTGCGTGTTTTCATGCGTGTGTGTGTGTGTGAGTGAGTGCGTGCGTATGCATGTGTTTGCGTCTGGAGGAACATTTTTAATGTATATTTCTAATCTATTTCTAATATAGCAATGAAGTGTTATTATAATTGTACTACTGTAACAATTACTGCTATTCCCTTCCTATTATTATTTTTGCTGCCGTCAGTTTTTGACATTATTCTTGGGTTTGTTTTTGAAACATAAAAGTTGCACGAGCTACCTCGTGAAATCAGTCAGGTCAATTTTATCCTACAGCTTGACTCAAGCAGAGAGGAAGCGGGGAAGCAGATAAGAAAACTGGGGAAATATTTACATTTGAAGACGTCGCTGTGCAGCTTCTGACACATGTCCTGTGCCTGCTGCTTGCGCTGCGGGTCGATGTCACAAGGGCTGGGTTGCGGCTGCAGGGGTAGATTCTCGCAGTTGGCGTTCGTCTTCCAGCGGTTGCCGAAGTCTCGCTCGTTGACGACCACGTCGCCGTCAGGGGTGAGGAAGTCGTTGTTCTGGTTGCCGTCGAAGGTGCCGCACAGACCTTTGGTCTGGCCATGGAACGATGGGGGCGCTGTGACGTAAGCGCGCGTGCGGCCATCCCAGAGGATCTTAATGCCGTTGGACAGCTCGGCCTGTTAGGGAGAGGAGAGAGCGGAAATTACTACGCGAGTGAATGAGCTACTTGTTCCTGGGTTGAACCCACTCGAACAATTATCCAGATATTTTCAAGACGTTTTGTATTGAATAGAAGTTTAGTACCACTATACAACGTGCCATTTCAGGTGAAGAGAGTTCTTATCCAGACAATCACCGTCGACTGTTTTATTTGTCAGTCCCAAATTATGTCACCGTCGAATAAAATGTTTTCCAAGCCTGATCAGGTTTCGACCTGTCCGATTAAGAAGGCCCATAAGGAAATGTGTATCATTTGCAAACTATCGCGATGTTCGCCTTGCTTGAAAATAGGAAACTTGACGAGAAAACCACAAGAAAAGTACAATCGAAAAAAAAAAACAGTTCTGTGAAGATGTTAACTTGTCAGGAAGACTGTGGCTTAGATACGTTGTGAGCGTCTTAGAATCGAGGTGGCAGATACAGATTACACATAACATTCAGAACCAGTTCTAAACAAGAACATTCCTTCAAGGTTTATCATATCTGAGCGATTCTAAAAACCCCATCTCAAATATTTGTACGGGTCTCGACTGTAATCTTTAATTTGCTTTGTACACATCACAACGTACGGCAGTTTGACTTTTCCACCTGACCTGCATAAACAGTGAGGACACCATGCTGATCTTGATGCCAGGCAGCTCCGTGTAGGGCAACTGCGTCACCTCCCGGCCGTTAACGAACAGCTGGTGGTTATGGTCCATCTTGATGTTTTGACCGTCGATGTTGATGGACAGAGACTTTGTGCACGTCGCCTCTCCGTTTCCGCAGTCGATGTTGTCGACGATGATATCGAAGTCTTTGTCGTAGACGAGGTAGTAGGAGCACCTGCCCATGAAGTCGAAGCGGCTGCCATCGAAGGTCAGATAGTGAGGATCACCTGTCGCGGAACAAGTGACCTCGCACTTCTTGTTGGTGCAGGACCACTTTCCACCTTGACAGGTACTGCAACAGAAATTATATCACTCTGCCGTGACTACTGCGTTGGCACGGATTAGACATAAGAACATATAACTTTCGGCTGATATAGAAAAAAATGACATGCACAAATATTGCAGCCTTTGATTTCCCCAACCAAAAAAAAAAAAAAGCAAAAGAGAGAAAAAAAAACCACGGAAAGTAGCGTGATGGAAAGAAAGACGCGCACAAATTTTGCAACGTTTGGCTAAAGAAACAGAAGTAATGCAAAATATGAAAGAAAATGTGCCAAAATTTGTAGCCTTTGACAAAGAAAAGTACATACCAGTTGTTACAGTCCTTTTGCATGACCTCCCCGTTGCTGTACAGCTGACCGTTATTAGAACAAGGGCACTGGTCAGCAGGAATGCACTGGTTGTTGTCCTCCACAGAGCCTGGAGGGCAGAAGCATCCGTCCACGCATGACTGGTCGTTGCAGACTGTGTTGGCGTTCTGACAGTTCTTCACGCACGGGCTGCCGCATTCTTGGAACACTTTGCCGTCACTGCACTGGATTGCTGTATCAACATGGGGTACGAACCACCAGAGTTAACAAGTCAATGCACTGGATTTCTGTATTAACATCGGGTACAAACCGACAGAGTTAAAAAGCCACAAACGCTTCCCTGCAGATACGCACAAGAAGAAAACCTTACATTTCGGTTTATCCATAGAAACTCTGCTTTGCTCTGCATTAAGATTATTGAAAAGTTAGATTTGAATTTCATCCTAATTGATAAGAAGGAACTCTGTGACACGCATGTACTTACACCAAGAAATGCCAATCGTGCGGCGACAAAGTAACATTAGCATCCATGCAAGATAAACGAACTTTAACGCACAATAGATGTTTAATCCTGATTAATTTAAATATTTATTCCAGTTTATGAATATTTTTATGGAAAAGCACGCTTGTACTTAGACTGTGTTAAGAGAGTGAGAGGAGACAGGATGTAGAGAGAACAGGGAGTGAACTCACGGCATCTGTCGGCTTTCCGCCATGTCAGTCTCACGCCGGCGTCCATGCAAGCACGCGAGTACGCCTCCATGGACTTGCACGTACACTCGCCGCTGTCCTGGGCGCAGCAGTCCCACTTGCACGCCTCCATGAACATGTTGGGGTCTACGGCCTGTCAAACAGTTCGTGTGAATCAAAAATCATGCTACCCTCCACTACTTTGCTGGTGCTGCAACACATTTGTCTTATGTACAACTACGTAACCGCGCTGACGCACACAGAAGCAGGGCCAATTCATGCACACAACACGCTCAAACTCACAAAAACAGAGGGAAGTGGAGACGAGAACAATGATAATGACAAAGAAAAGGAACTGAGAGAGAGAGAGAGCACTCATGCACCGAAACATCAAAACTAAAAGAAATCCATATAAGTAAGGATAATCTTCTTAGTAACTCTTCTTTGCACGCTTTAAGCGTGGCGAAGCTAACTCGAAATGTCCGCTTACAGCATGGCAAGGCTTGAAAGCAGCATCGTTGAGGATCTGAGAGCAGCGCATGGTTGCTTGCTGACTCCTGGCGGCATCGCAGGTCTGGCTTTGAGTGGAGTCCGGGCAAGGAACTGCAACAGCCCACATTCACAAGTACAGTTACAGAAGAACACGCACGCGACCTGTATTTATTGCTTTCTTGTTGGTATTAATACGTCTTTTTGTTAACGTTGCGACAAATCATTTCATGTCCACGGAAACCTTAAAGCACAAAGCAATAACCGGAATGTTGACAGGACAAACTGTTTTGTGTCTGAAGCAAGCAGTCGATTTGCTTACCTTCACCTAAATCTGTTTTCTTCCAGCTTGTGCCGAAAGCGGAAGCGGAAGTGACGACAGCGCCAGACTCGGTAGTAAAGTCGTTGTTCGGGTTTCCATCATAGACACCGCACAGACCGCACGTTCTGCCCTTCAGATTTCCCGTCGCCTGTAACCATGAGTTGTGTTTCTTGCTAGCCGCAAATTTTACTCGACATTTGACTTTACATCTTTTAAGAGGAAGTAGAAGAGACAAAACTGTAAAACAGACGTGGAAAATAGTCGTGACTATACGAATACACACCCTAAAGAAGATGGACTCTTTGCCGTCCCACTTGATCATGAAGCCGCTGGTGCTCTGGACGGTGAGGTAGTTGCCAATCTTCTCGATGACTGTGCCGCTACGAGACCCGGGGATCGCCATTGGTGCTCCATCCCAGGTGACCTGCGGGCCACCGGCTGATTGGCGGAGGGACACCTTGCTCGAACCTAGGTACAGGTCCAGCTCGCGCTTGCAGGGGGTACTGCCGTGGCAGTGGCGGTCATTGATGACGTTGACACTGAAGGTGTTGAAGGCGCAGTCGCGTACTAGCACATATTCGCAAGAGCCGACGAAGGTGTAGACGTTGTTGTCGAACGTGCGGTAATGCTCCTGGCCCCACACGGTGCACATCGCCACGGCAACGGCAGGTGCAGCTGCAAGGTAAAACTTTGGTCACTATCCAGAGACCAAGTAAACACCAACCGTCGTAAAACTATCCAAACAAAGAAAAGAGCCATGGATGGTTTTTCATTCTCTGTTTCATCCAAACAGATACCGGGAGCTCTTGTCTTACAATGAACCTTATTCAAGTAAGACCCATCTGAAGCCGGAACGAGGCCTAGTTGGCCACTATAGCGCATACTGAAATATATTGACACTGAGCTTTATATCAGGATACTGGATTTGGAATTCATTCAAGCGTTAATAAGCTCCAATGTAGGAAAAGTGCATATGACCATGAATGCAGAGCTTCGAGTTAAAGATTTCATACGATTTACTTACTTGTTGCCATGGGCCCCACGCTTGCTGTGAACGCCATCCCAGTTGGCAAAAATGACCCTGGTGTGGGTTTGGTGATAACTGCGATATCTACGACACACATGATACAAACTCATAATTGCGCACTTGCTTCCACAAAATAACTGGTTACAAAGTTATTCATTATTGTGGTACATCAGAGGCCGAACGACGAGTAGCAGATAACAGCTATTGCAATTAGAAATCGTTCCTTCTAATCTGGTGTTTGCGGCAGTGGATGCTAATAGTGGAAGAAGGTAAAGGTGAACCCAACACACTAACAGAGAATAAATAATAATAATAATAATAATAAAATAAAAAAATAATAATGATAAACGCCATGCGTCGCTCTTACCCAGCACGCAGTCCGGGATGGGTCCTTTGTTCGGGGTCCACGTGCCGTCGGAGCGACACCTGTATTCAGCTGCCGGCTGGGTCTCGAACCTGTAGCCGCTGGTGCAGGAGGCAGTGCACACCAGGTCGGACCCATCCTTGCGGCAGATGACTGCGCCGAACAGGGGGCTGGTGGGACGTCCACACAGGTCTTCAGCTGCAAGGGGTGAGCAATCAGACAGACGGCCCTTGATTAAGATGATTCTTGCAGACAATTTCGAATTGTATGATAGCGATCATCCTCATCATCTACTTGTTCAACAGCTACTAGACCATCTTGCCATCACAAAGCCACCATATGATACAAAGAGTTCACTGTAGCCGCTGTACATCCTGATAATTTTATTTTACCTTTTTTGCGACATTAAGTTTCTGTTTAGAAATGAAGAAATAAAGAAAGAGAAACTCTTCTCACCGATCTGGCACTGGTTTCCTGAGTAGCCGCTTGGGCACTCGCAGTGGTCTGGCCTTGTGCACGTGCCCCCATTAAGACACGGTCGTGTGCAAATGGCTGTCATACAACAAATGCAGACAAGCGAATAAGAGCGTGTCAATGTATCGAACTGCAATCTCGCTATGGCAAATAAAAGACTGAAAGTACACGCATATTCTATAATACAGTAAGCAGATATTAAAGCAAGGTGACCACCACATGTACTCATGCGCGTTGACGACATTGCCGATCTAACCGGAGAGGTAAAACAATCCAATTTCAACAGAAACCGGGGTTTTTTTTTTTTTTAGAATCAACTTCTGCAGAGAAAAAAAAATATTAATTTACACTAAGTTTTGATTTGCTTTAGCCAGGTCCTCCAGGGGTGGAGTTTTTGGATCACGTGTCTAGAGTCAACAATCCTGTCTCCCTATATAAATCCCTGTCTGTAATGCTCTTTAGTCCACCATCTGCTAAGAAAAGGACAAATGCTTATGCGCCTTGTTACAGTGCTGTCTGGATTGTTCTCTCTCATCAAGCATGTCGAGAAGCTAGAGTCATACTTACGGACACAAGCTGGGGTTTCGGGACCAGAGTACCACAGCTGGGAGTACAGGTCGCACTGGTGCTCGATCGAGCTCTGTCGGTCAGCAAAGACGTAGCCTTGGTTACAGGTTGCAGTACATGTCCTGCAGATACAATGTTAGCTCCTTTAAACAATTGTTCAGGTACTTGTATAGTGAGTCCAGATGCTCGTTGTGAGCTAACCGGACACCACTAAAACGTCAGTTTGGATAATTGTGAAAGGTTATTTCTGCATTTATTGACGGGTTGTTTCATACATGCTGCAGATATCGTTACATAGTTCTTAGAAAATTCATACATATCTCAAGAAAGATATTAAGAGTTCCCAAATATGTGCAAATGTTTAGGGAATAGTATTAGAACGTTTTCAGAAATATGTCAAAACTTTTGACTTCAGCAATTAGTTTGTAGCATGAGGACCTTTGTACTAAATATTATCATTACCAAATAGTAAGTGTATTTCTTTTAATAAGTGGCTATATTTCTGACGGTATAAGGAGTAGTAACAGTTCAGTAAATTTTATAAAGCACAGACTACTATCGGGAAATGGTACATTTGAGCAGTTGATACGAACACAAAATACCAAGATGTTTGAGGTTAATTCAAATAAATATTTACTTACAAATAAAACAGATCCGCTGCACAATCGAAGTTTCCGTTTTCCGGGGGTGTAGGCTGTACACAAACTGTATCTGGAGGAAAAATTACAGGTTGTGATCAGAATGAATGTAAAGACTGTGTATAAACAGTGTAAATGTAAGCATTAGTGCACATACAAAGCATATTTGAATATGACGAACGCTGTTGGTGTTAAAACAGAAGGTAGACCAGCTAGAAGGTAACAAGCGACAGTTGATAGGAAAATAACAGCAACAAGACAAACCCCTAAACTGTGTAGCTACAAATTAAATTTGAGAAGGTGGTGGTATACCTTAAAAGATGAGGGTTCTCGTTGACAGGCGAAAAATTCCGAGGAATTCTCGGTTAAGTGAAAGAACATTTCATTAAAAAAAAACTTACTGCTGCAAAACTAGCACCAAGTGCTTAAGGTCATACTTTAGCAACCAGCCTTTTGAATACGGGCAAATAAAGCAGGAAAAGTATACATGTATATCCATCAACTTGTAAAAGATCTACTGAGGAAAAAAAACCAAACACTGAGGTGGAATGCAGAATGCAGATTGAAAAGAAAAACCAAAACGAGCAACTGCCATTGTCTGTGACCAGCAGTTTGAAGCACACTCACTATCATCTGCCTGACGCTTGGTCCTCGACGCCCTGTAAAACAAGCAAATATATTTTACTGAGAGAGATGAGAATGGTCAATGGAGGTAGCGGCGTAAAATGTTTACATATGCCAGGAACCTTATGTAAAAAAAAACAAACTTCTACTGATTTCAAAGAAAAAAGTTTTAAAGCTCAACTTTCAACAGTAATAAATGTGCTTTACACTGGATAAATGTCCAAACAAACCACTAACCAAACACACGTATGTATGTGAATTAACTCCTGCCTAGATTCAAATATGAAAGAACATTTTAATTAATTAATTAATTTATTTATTTATTTACCTGCAAATGTTCGTACCTAGAAGCCTATGGACTTTTAAGAATGGAGACCAACAAAAAAATGTTCGACTTGAGCAAAATGCCTCACCTGGTTGCCTGCAGTGGGCAGCACCAAAGCAGAAGAAGAGCCATTCTCGGTAGGAGGGCTCGTGGCGCCATGGTGCCAGAGCTTGGCACAAAGTGCACGCGCTCCTTCCCTGTGTATTACGACTTCCAAAGGTATTGTACAGAAAGTACGAATGATGGCCCCTTGCTTCCTCGGAGAGAGCAGAATGGTCTAATGACGGTGAGTCTTGTCCACCCTACCCCTTTTATACTTGTCTGCCTTGATAACAGTTAATTATTTCTTTCTCTCTTTTGTCTACATCTTCTCGTCGGCGCAACGTCGGAATTCGGGTGTCAGGTGGGGGTTTAGGTAGGTAATTACTTTCGTTTTGGGTACAGGTAGCTCACGTTTAAAACCCAGAGCTTCGTCAGTAAATACTGGTACATTGCATCTGGCATTAATACAAATCATATCAGATAAATAAGAGGATATCGTTATCTTCCAGGACCTACAGACGCACAAAACTCATTAATAAAAAGCTACAGAGATCCCCCTTTCGCATTTCTTTTATTAAAAGCGTTTATTTTCTGTCACATAAGCTTTGTGATTACGAACAAAAAAGATGAACATCTTAAGCCAACGTCAGCACACCGTCCAGTTTAATATTTTCTCTGGCCCTATATTGTTCGAGCAGCAACAAGGATTTATCGCAGCCTTTGTGTGTCGCCTGCGAGCAATAAACACTTTCTTTCACTGAAAGTGGAGATGGAGTCTTTATCAGAAACAAGTGCATGAACCTGCCTTCTGGTGTCATCACAATGGCCTGAAAGAAATAAACTTGTTTTGGTGCCTGCAGTCTTATTAAATAATATTCTGGCAATTTCGGAGAAGCAGCACGGGACCTGAAGAGTGTCATGCTAAGTCTGTGCGAGTTCATATCATATACACTTGGTATATTAATAATGAGATTTTATGGCTATGAAGAAATTAGATTTGTTCTTTCTTATGCACGCATTTAACCTCATGTCGCAGTTTGGTTGACAGATTCCCAGCTGACATGCCAGGTGCAGCACTCACTCACACCATAAAGGGGAAAAAAATGTCCTTTGGAGGGTTTTGTTTGATGAAGGAAATTATCTTTCACTGTGCTGAGGTGACGGAGAACGGGTGACACTAGAATTTTCCAAAAGATCGCAGCACTTTACATAATTACACACCGTCGCTCTCCATATCACCTCACATAGCTTGCTGTCTTTCTCCTTCTGTCTGCCCGATCATCTCTCTCTCTCTCTCTCTCTGTGCATGTAGACTAAGTGAATGTTTATGCATGAACAACTGTGTACAAGGAGTACCGAAATGTGCTATACTTAAGTACAGGTTGTTAGATAGTGGCAAGTGCATTGATGCAAGCACGGACCTTTCTTAATGAAGGTCCGTGATGTAAGTGAGAGCTCGTTTCTTATCCTTACCATTATCTGACATGTATGTCTGAATGTATGTTAACATATATATATATATATATTGGTTATTTCTGTTATCTTGGCTGTGCAAAATGTAGCTAAACTTCATGTTAGTACCGCTTCTTCAAAAATCCCAGGCTATTCGTGTCAGCCTTGCTTAATATTCCGAGCCAAACATTTCTTTTGAAAAGCTTTCACTTGAAATTTTATTCAGATTGATGTTGATGTAATTCTGTTAACTTATATTCTCTTGAGACGAGGTTGAGTCTAGTCCCAACAAAACTGCATTCGGCCATCAAAACAACTTTTCTATAAAAAAAAAAAATAATAATTTGAAAACTAACGCCTTTAAGGACAACAAACTATAAGGTGTGTATTGTCTAGAAGTGACCCTCATGCCCCCAGGGTAATAAAACCAACCTTCTTGATAACCTTGCGGTTACCCTTCTGTCTAAAATCGTAGATAATCGAACATGTTTCAACGCGTCCCCGTGCTGCGAAAGCAGACCTGCGGTGTCTATTAAACTCTCGTGTACCCAGTGGAAAGTCGAGATTACAACATAAATAAAGGTTTATAAATTAAAGCAGAATGTGCACTGGTCGATCCCTTTCACGCTGTTTACTTTTACAGCAGCAGAACCATCTGCAGGAAGCATCCTTTTAATTTTCATGATATTGATCACGTAGTCGTTGAACCCACACGTTGTAACACGCGCGCGCACACACACGCAATACATAACTGTGCATGAAGATAAAATAGTTTATAGTTGTCTTCTCGGTAAATAACAGTCTAGGGGAAACAACTAAGAGAGATTTTCGTCCTTCCCATTTAAAGTAGGCTCCCTTAGTAGAGCGGCCTTTCAAGACATGCTTAATTTCATCTAGCCCTCGTCCTTTACAGGGGAAAATAAGCTAAGTAATTAACTTAGTACAAAAGAAGAAGTGGTAGTAACCATAACATAATATAAAAGAGAGTGAAAGGTGAAAATGTACAAAAGCAGTGGTTAAAAAAAGAAAAATAATATATGTATATATATTTACAGTCTTGGAGTAGGGAATTAAGTATCGTGGTTTCGAGTAAGAAACTGAAATGATTACCGAGCAATTTTGATTACACTAACGTGCATGATAAACATTAAGACCTTCTCACTAACAGACTCCTTAAAAGGAAGTTCAGAAGGATAAGCAGTCGTCAAGCTATACTATTGTACATACACGCACAGCCACGCGACACATTATTTCATGGTTTAAAATAATAATAATAATAATAATAATAATAAATGAAGATTTGTATAGCGCATATTCGCACTCATAGAAAGCATGCTCTTAGCGCTTAAAACGGGGAAGAGACATGGACACATGGATAGAATACAAGGGACGGAAGAACGAACGACAATACTGATGACAAACAGAAAACAAAGATAGAAAACACAAAAAGACACCAAGTAACAGGAACAGAGAATATAGTGATTCTGCAGAGAAAGATGGGGAGACAAGTAGCAAGAGTGGAAGGGGGGAGGGTAAGAAGGACGAGCATTGTGTGGACTGTGTTAGGAGTAATGCTCGAGGAAGAGGTGAGTTTTCAGTGCAGATTTGAAGGATTCAATTAAATCATGACTCGTTAAAATAATAGAAAAAACATTGCTGCATGTATACACTTTTTAAAACAATGCATTCACTAGCAATCATCTTTATTTTGTTTTAGCACTACACAGTGAAATTCAACACTCCATTCTGACTGCTGATTAGCATAGACTGGAAATAAAATTGTCACATGTATTTGTGAAGCAGCTGTTCAAATCAATAATAAAACTTTTGCTTATTCGTTCATCGAATCGTCCACAGCTTATATGTTATTTCCATCAAGATCGTCAACAATTCCAAAAGTAACATTTGATGTATTTTGATTATTTGTCATGCACACTGCCGAGTAGATCCATTACAAATGAAACACACATCAGACAGACAGATATTCAGTTGTAATGTAACCTCGTCACAGGTAATGGATCCCACTAAAAAGATTCGGCAGGCTAATAGGAACAGGTGTATTTATAAAGACAGCAGAAGACGAGTTACATTGAACAGGTTCATGTTACAGTTACAGACTTCTCTCGGCAACTAAAAAGACTGTACGGACACAGAAGACGAAACAGGTGTTGTTCCGCACCTGAAAATACGAGGAACTTGATGGAAGAAAGTCACACAAGAAAGTTAAATGTGAGACGCTGGAGCATCCAATAGATGATGGTTGATGCAATGTCCACCAGAAAACAAAAACAAAAGAATACCCTGATCTGCATTTTCGACACACCTGTTTGAGCAATAGAAGTGTTTCCGAAGATTTGACTTAAAAGCTATCGTTTTTATTTTCCTCACTTCCAAAAAAGTTAGAGGATCTAACGACACTTTGGCACCGCGGAATCCGTCACATGTCACTACACACAGACTGATGGTGCGGGGATGGGGGTGCACAGTTATACTCTGAGGAGAACGAAGGGGGTGGTAGCTTCCAAAAGAGCGAGAGTAGGTTTACTTTCTTCACCCGCACACAGACAAAAAGAAGTCGAAGTCGTTCTGGTCTTCTCCGTGGTGCAGCCACTCCCAGATGTCCTGATTCTTCTCCGCACTCAGATACTGGGACTTGACGCTGTCGGGTAAAAGCGGTTTCGGCGGCTTGGCAGCTTTCAAGATCTCGTACGTTTCGTATTTTCCAGGCGAAATCTGGGCGACTTGCTTCGTGCTTTCAGGAATGGCGCGGACGCTTCCTTCTTTGTCGGCGATGAGTGCACGTGCTTCTGCCAGGACCCTACTGCCACCCGCTTCTGGCGCGGCGGGGTCCTGATCGCGAGGCGGGACGAGGTCTGGTGGTTGGGAGGCAGCATGCTTTTGCTCCTCTAAGGCTTCGACCTCCTCCTGAACCGACCTGACGATCTCCTCCACCTCCTTGCGAAGCTTGATCAGCTCGGGCGGCACGGCGGCTTTGAGCGGCCGGAAGAGGTTAGAGCGCGTGCGCAGCTTCAGAGGGTCGATACCCATGCGCCTGCTGGCCGCGCCACTAGAAGGCGCCGAATGGCTATAAAGTTGCCGCGCCTGCTCAGATTCTGCGTTAAGGCGGATAGGAACGGACTGCAGGTGGCGGCGCGTCCACTTGGTGGCGCTGGTGTTGCAGAGGAAGTGCACCGCGGCGCTCAGCTTCACGCGGCCGTCGTCGTAGCGCAGGTCATCGCTGGCATACGGCTCTTGGAACATGGCACGCAGGTCCGTCCGGAAGTGGTTGTTGATGGAGTTGCGCCCTTTGTCCACCGGAAGCAGATAGCTGATCCCATAGCTGACGCGGCTGCGCGTGATGGCGTCCTTCAGGGCCGGCAGTGGCGGCAAGTCCGGCCACTCGTACTCCAACAGCTCGATCTCGTACCCACGGCTGGCATCCCCTGCGCTAGGATTTCCATTCTCTCTCAGTTTTTCTGCAGTCTTCAGCCTAGCGCTCGTTCTCGGCAGGGAGGAGCTGGTCCCTGGTCTAGGTCCCCGAACGCTGTTGACCAAGACTGCTGCGGCTGGCATGGTACCTACTGACACTCTCTGCTACCCCAAGTTTTGAACGATCCACTAAAAACAGCGAAGAAATTCGTACATAGTTTAGATGTGCAGATACTTTTAGTGCGTTTCAGCTGATATGAAGGAAGAAAACTCCTGGCTGAACAGTCTACTTGGTATCCGAGCATGTGGTGCTGGGTAGCTAAAACAGTCACAGTGATAAACAGCAGTCTGGCAAAGGATCCACCCGGCCAAGGTATATGTCGCACCCCAGGGAGCCAGTCTATACCCGTGCTACGGAATCACGTTTCTTCAGCATTGCCCGCATTGTTCAGTCTCTAGTTCTCGAGCCAACACAAGTAGGTGGCAGCTGCGAAGGCAAGCAGTGTTGGTAGACTGGTATTGTTCATTAGTGAAGCAAACTCATTCGGCAGGCACAACACTGTTTTAGGAGGTCGAAGAGTTCCAACATTTCAAGGGACACGGACAGCTATACGCTGCTGCTAAGGTTCACTGGACTTGAAACACCAGTCGCAATCAGGGGACAACTGCTGACCAGCGCTTCGTGACACTGGAGAATTACTGTTTCATGTCACCGAGGTCAGCGCGTAGCGTGTCGCGACACCCTCCATCCGCCAGTCACCACCGACTTTTCTAGCTCTCATTTGCATACAATTAGACCAAGCAACAGTATACGCCAAAAAAAAAAAAAAAAAATAGTAGACAAGAAAGTCCAAGTTTCAACTTGCTAGGCGTCATTGATCTTGTTGACAAAGAGTTACCGTGGCGGAGTTCATACAGTCGCCGTGCAATGGCGTCAGAATGGATCAGGTGATCCTCCCATCCCCCATCCCGCCACACACACAGTCGTCCGATTAAATCACTTAATCACGCGTGTCCACTGAGCGGGAGCAGCGCCCCCTAGTGAGAGACTTCGATCAGCAGCGGCGTCGGTCGTCTTAAACGGCCACTTCATTAAGATCAATAGCGACTGACGCTGCGCTGGGGGCGGTGTTGATGATCTTTGTGCGTGCCGCGCGCGGGATAGTTGGGGTGGGGGTGGGAGGATTGGGGGATAGACTTCGTTAACCTGACTTGGCCGTTTACTGGTTGGTTACGACGTCCTTTGAACCGTTGACAATTGCGGTTATCGTTTGGCGTCTCAAGGAGAGGCAACATGAACGGAGAGCAAATGAAAAATGAATGGCAGGCCACGAGTTTTGGATGAAATATCAACCGTAAGTATCGGAAAGAGCTAGCCCCAAGAAGCGATTTAACGAAAATTCTATGCTGATACTTTTTTGCTTATTTTCAGCGAAATATCCATACTCCCCCCCCCCCCACCAACTGTAAGGCCCGCACATGCGGAAGAAAAGAGGCGTGACAAAAGCAAGCCCACCACAGCTGTGATTGCACAAGCCACCTAATGAGGTGTGCCCAGGGTGACTGCTTAACACACGCTGTATAAACTCGTCACACTATTCCTTATCCCGCTACCGTCGCAGTTAATCTCAGCAGACGCTCGTTATCAATGCGAGGTCGTTTGTGATAGATCTGTACAACATGTGGTTCATTGTCTTGTCATGTCTTCCCACCGACCTGTCGAAGGAAAGGCAGTCCAGTCCCTGCCTTCGCTGTTAAAGTATAAAAAAAAATTAAAATCTTTACCATTTCCTTAGGCTGACTGCCGGCGACTTCAATCACGATTTGCTTAAGCCGAGTCCTCATTATTGGGTCGTTTGTGGGGCGCTCTGGCCTGACAGCTGAACTACTTCGCCACGCTTATCGCCTGTTTAAGCCAAAACAACAAGAAGAAAGTACTTTTGAATGAGTCCGTCAAACAAGTTAAAGAATCTTCGCGTACTTGGCTCGGTGAGACCCGGTGACGGCGGCAATGACTGATCGGTATTTGAAGCACCCCATTTGTAACGGTTCATGTTCAGCTGACGACCAACGGTAACCGCGTTGCCTTGTGATGCAATCCTCAGACTTTCTCTTGTGTGTGGCTCCATCAGGATTACCCTGCATTCTCGGATGTTACTTTCATGTACTGTGATATGCTTCCTGAAGAACTGCCTATACCAGTTCATCACCCCCATATTTTTTTTATTTTTGGTCAAAGGTGTTGGAGAGGAGGATAATTGATATTTTACGCCGAGCCAGCAGCTAAAGCAATATTACAGCAAGGTAGGGAGCCCGGTAAACAGATGCCACATACAGAGAAAGAACAGCGTGCCCGAGATGAGATCTGAACCCAGGACAGCCAACGTTCACCATATTGATGACAGGTGTTAGCCGATGACCCACCGGGCCGCCCATTTTTTTTTTTTTTTTACAAAGGCTCATAGAAATTCATTATCTGCGCAGAGTTGCTACCAAAAGATAAAGAGAGCGAGAATCTTAAATAACCGCAACCATATCACCGACCTTTCAGTTAGGTGTTAGGGTACAAAATAATGTGCACTATTAACAGGTGTTAAGTTTGAGTGTCACAGTGTTGCTGCCAATGCAGTGCATAAAAAAATGTACATAGTCACGCAGTACAGGCGATATACCAACTGAAAATGTTTTAAAAAGCTATGACTCGCCTATTGTGACCGAGAAGGGATAATTTTTTACATGGCATATGTGTGGTAACACATCCGCATTTGGACACGTGAAGAAAAAAACATCTGCTACGCTAAACACCCAGCAAAGGAAGAAAGCTCGACTTCCTAGCAAGGGAACAACTCACACCCTTTACGAAGATCGGCAGATCTCAATAGAACATAATGAATCGCTTGCCGAGGCAAGAGGTTAATCCATGGAGTATTTCACCCTGCACTCGTTTCCCAGAAGGCTGTGGAACATAAATGATTATTGCATTCAATATTCTAGACTATACTACTCAATATTTTAAGCATAAATTTTATTTTTATTTTCCAAACAGCCATAAAAGTCGAAATTGTAGAAATCACTGAATGTCATACAGTAACCTAAATGCCAACCCACTTCCCACACACAGCACACTTTCTGAGTAATTCATCGAGATATACAAGAACATCCAGTGGAGATCTTCCATCCGTGGTTCAAATAACTGTTTACACTCAGTCGTGGACATGTTTTCAATGGGGCTGTTCAGCCTTGCCTCTCATAATGCAGACATGAGAAAAACAATGGAACAAACACCAAAACACATCTTGATTGTACCATATGCAAGTCTCCAGACATCTATTTTCAACACTTTATTGTAGGCTACAAAAATATGCAAACATGCTTATCAGCAATAGAAAATTTATATTGGATTATACTTAGTGATTCACTATTATATAATTTAACACCCTTTGTTGTTTCTTCAAAAGAATAATAATAATTGGGGCAGGGCAGGAGAAGATATTTTGTATCTCAGTTAAATTTTTCAGAGCATATTGACTTGCATTTTAAAAAGGGAAAGGTGAAAATTGTTTACTTGATCATTTAACACTGTTCTGCACCATTCTGTTAAAGTGCTCTCTAGACTAAAGAAACCCCCCTTACTCAACTACTTTAGTTTTGCCATCACTATAAATACCGCTGACATAAAACAGTGTTCCTGCATTGTTATCGGATGGCCTTTTTGCCCGACAAAATGTCCACAAATTAACAGACAAATATTAACACTAATATTATTTACAGCAGTTAACCATTTCAGCAACACAAAGAAGTCATATATCTTACAGGTAGTTCACCCAACACAGCTACTTAAAAAACAGCTAAGTGGATTTTTAAACAGATGCCTGGTGTTGGTTACCTCAACTATGCACCTGACAAAAAATTATTAAAAATGAGGTAAAACACATAATAAAATCTTAGGGAGAAAAAATAGACAGTGTATGCTACTAAAATACATAAAGCATGGCATTCAGGATGAGTGATGGTGGTTTCACAAAATTCGAGCTTTGCTTGAGTTCAAGATTTGTCTGTTTGTTCAGCAACAAGTGCTCACAGGAATGGTGGGGCAAGAAAGTCTCACTTTAAAGATGCCACATATTAATGCCACATAACTTTTCAGTGCACTTGTTATTAAATTTAACTGATCATCAAAAATATATACCAAATCACTGTAACAAAGACACTTTGGCATTTATTAAGAGCAGCAACAAACTTGCTTCTGAATCTTTTGAAAAAAAGGGTGAGGAGGGGGGGGTAGACATTACATGAGTGCAAAGAAAACTCAGACAAAAAAATCACAGCAATGTTTCCAAGCTTTTCATTGAAGACATTTGTAACTGTTGACTTAAGTGAACTTAATTCACATATGATGTAAAAAAGGGAAAGGAAAATGAGAATAGTAAATACTGTGGTCATTTGTTTGAACCTGAACAACTGTGTAGACTTGCTGACAAAAAAATTTTAGCATCCATTTGCTGCTCAGTAAACTATAGCTGCTCAGCTTAATGTGGTGCATATCTGCATGTTAAATCATTTTTGAGAACAAAAAATATCTGGTTCTATCAGTAATAGATAGGTCAAAGAACTGAACATACAGACAACTGCTCTTACAACAATTTGAGAAAATGTCAACACTTTGATAAATGCAGGTTAAAGTCAATGGATTTCTTCCAACATAATGTTTTTGATGGCAAAAGAGTGTTATTCCTTTGCAACTACATCAGCAACTTAAGTGAAGCTTATTTCAGCAAATCTGTAGATCTAAAGGGTAGTCATAATATCACATGCCTCAATGCCAGTCAATGTCTCAAAGTATGTAGTGGTTATACAATATTTCAAATGAAAAGTATGTTTGTGCAAGTCAACTGTGCTCTGTAAAAATGGTGCTTTAATTAAATGAAATAAAACTACTTCATTATGACTAACAGCATAAATTTTAGTTTACCTACTTATCTCTATATCTTATACACATTATTTATTATGCCACAATCTTGCAATGGGCAAATTAAAATAACTTTCATTTTAAAATCTGCTCACAAAGACATTTAAAGGACATTTGTGATTCTACGAAGTGGAATGGAATATCTGATACTAGTTACACCAAAATACACAGGCACATACACAAGCACACATTTTCTTTCTCCCACATGCAGACAAATAGAACCCACAAGGGCCAGCCTACTTTACTTACTACAGCACTCAAAACCATATTAAACATATGTCACTGATGTGGAAAGTGGCGTACATATTTTCATGAAAAACGTGGTAAACTGCAACTAATTACAGGAACAAAAATGTTTGCATTATGTACAAGTTTAACAGAGAAATGTACACAAATATCTGTTGTGACAAACACAATTAGCAACCCTTCAGGATTTTTGATGTTTTTGACTGTCTGCTGCTGGGAAGAAATTTTAGAAAGACCACGGCAAACTGATAAAACTGTAATTACTGCACTACAGGCTAATAAGAATCTTTATCAAGGATGCTGAAGGAATGTGCTGTGTAAGCAGAGAAATGGCTTTGTGTCAGTGTTTGCTACACACAAGGTGAAAAGGGTGTAGGTCTTCTGGTTCCAAATTGTTAGCTTACTCTGCCCATTATCTTTACATGTGTCAATGCAGTTACCATTTAAGAACAGATAATGTTTACTCAGACAATGCCTTCAACAGGCTGCTTGCGCTGCAGTCGTCTCTATGGTCACTTGAGTTCAGGAATCAACTTCTGACTCATCAATTAGGAAAGGGAGAGAAGAAGTTTCCTCTTTTTGATGGCAGTGTCTTGTGTGCATACCTGTGATTATTTAGGGCAGAAATATGGAGAGAAAAAATATACAATGAATCTAGCAGTAGGTTTACAAAATTCTTGCTGTTATTAGCAGGCATGCTACTTCTAAATGAAAATTTTTCAAGGTATAGAAAGAGGTCCAAGAGAGATCAGCATCAAAGAAAGACATCAAAATCATCAGCTATGGTATCTACTGCTGTTGCAATGTCAATGCATGGACTACAAATGACATCGCATTTTCTGATGCCAAAAAAGTTAAAAATGAAGTATGCACATACAAAAATGAAAATATTATGCACCCATTAATCAGAACTTGGTATCAGTTGACCATTTAAAAGGAATTTGTAATGCAATATTACTTAAGAATTTTCCTTTAACTTTCATCATAAATCTATGAAGTTGCATGCCTGCATCTAACAATTAAACAATCCTTTATATATTCTTTACAACAAGTTTAAAAACCCATTTTTGGGCCATGGGTAGAAAGATGTCAAAGAGCACCCAATACTGCTGATGAATAATGTGATAAGTTACTATGGATACTGCAATCGTTGCATTCTGGTCAGTATGTACTTACCATTTCTGCCTGCAACTGTGAAAGTGCAACAAAAAGTACCTATCATATTCATTCACCTGGTGAGCAGATGACCACTGAAAGGTAAACTTTTGCAAAAGAAAATCCCTTCAGAACACCTGGTAGTGGGAACTGAAACAATACTTGCCTATATGGCACATGGCAGATCACTGGTGATAGGCCGGCAGAATCACACTGCGCTTTCACTAACGGAAGAATGGCGAAACAGCGGTGGCATCAGCCTAGCCAAACATGAAGGAACACCCATGGTGTCACATTGACAATCCAGGGTACAGAAAGACCTTGCCAACCATTCAAAGATCACAAAGCATGCACATGAAGGGAAGGAGTGGGTTAGTTGGTTAGAATGAAAGGTAGAGTCAATTTGCTTTTGTTCTGGCATACCTAAACTATAATCTGCAGACAAGAAAAGTGCCATCTCAAGATTATTCATTATGAAATTTATAAACATGGCTTGCAAGTAGTTATCAATTTTAGAAGTGAAGAAAATGCAGTAACGGAAGCAAATAAAGACCTTTCCTGCCAAAACTTTACATAGATGACACATTTAGATTTACATTTTTCTTTAAAGCATGAATCTGTTTAATTTTCACAGAGCATTGTTTGTATCATTTCTAGTCTTACTGTAATTGTTTATGGTGGTGTTATTAGTCCAATGGAATGGTTTATGAGCAATGATTTTGTGCACTACAAGCACGACAAAACAGAGAAGTGTGCCAAGGCATTAGGTGAGTTGAGAGAAAAAGCTGTGTTCATGCAAACAGATTTCTAGTAAAAGGAATTATCATAATACATTGTGACTTTTGCTGATTGGAAAAATGAAGGTTTGATTTGCAGGCTTAAATGCAAAAAAGCAAACAGTTTTGCCTTATTATTTGGGTTTAAATATATATATATATATACATATATGTTAACAAATCGAAGGAAAAAGAATATTAGTGAGCATGCAATACTTTATTGCAGGCATGTTATACTGAGGGTCCCTCGAGGGCCGCATGGACCACTTTTGTGTTGTCGTGAGGGCCGCACAAATGTACGGTGTCCTTTGTGCGGGCTGCAGGTATGCTTGCAAAGGGCCGCATACTCTCTCCTACTCTGCTCTGTATTTCTCATAAAACTGCACTATAACTTAATGTGGCGATCAACGTTCACTAATCCCCATCTCGTGACGCATGCTATCATGTGGCTTTGACGTTAGACTGCTTCAGCTTGTACACTGGCCAGCTGCAAGCTTGGCCTGGCAATGCACATGCCAACACCTATTCAGATGACAGCATGTATGATGCAACAGGTATTTGTGATGCTTGTCCATCTGTTCTGCTAAGCTGTATTGTAAAAAAAAAACCTCAAGCATATTAAGTCTTGTTTTCAAGTGGATGTCTTTCTTTGTGTACTGATTGTACTGGGTTGTTTTAAGTCTAAAAGATTTTGTTTGTGATGTATTGATGAACAAAATAATTCATTATGTTCCACAGATTATAGCTCTAATGAAAAAAATATATATGTGTTACAAAAAATGACAGCATAAAACATGAGAATGAAGTTTAGCAATGTTGAGAATTAAGAGGTGGTCAATGCTTTCTGCTTATGTACAATTTGCCAACTTACTCTTTGGCTTACACAGGTGAACAATTCAGTATCAAAACTTAGTTTTTTGGGGGGAATGATTTGATTAGTTTTCAAATGTGTACTTAATTTTACAAATGTTTTCCAATTCATTGAGGTTACTTTAAGAAGTTTGCTTAACTTTAAATTCTACACTTACCAGCCAGGCAAAAATGAGATTCTTGAAGGCTTCTATTTTATTACACTGCTCATGTGAAACTCAAGATAGCAGGAAATAATCAAGTGTGTCATGGCATCACAAGCAATGCAGGAGACAGTAAAAGCATGACAAGATGGCGACTAGGAGGACTACATGTCTTGTGATAGGCGCAGTGTAAGTATGCCGGCCAATACTAGGATCAAGACTTCCACTTAAATATCTCAACATCTGCAGAATGATGTTTAGCCTATTATTAAAAGGCATACAATTTTTGGATTCTAAAAAAAAATACATCCAGTATACCCACTCACGACTGTACATCACAAATAAATGTCAGGAAATTCAATTGTTAATACTATCAAGACTTTAAAATGACACAAGCAATAAAATACACAAAATGTTTGACTTAACAAGAAATAAGTGCACACTTTTCAAGCATGCAAAATTATTTATTTGCATGCTTTACTGAGACAAATTGTGTGAGTACAAAAATAAAATTTAAACAGTAGGAAATATTAACCCTTGTTTACACAGCTGTAGAAACATTATCTAAAGTATAATAAATGATACTGAAAGACAACAAAAAGGATTCATTTATTTAACTCCTCTACAGCAATTGGAAATAACGGAAAGTGTTATTTATATTTCTATATTGCATCTGAGTGTTTGCATCTGCAAGCAGGAAAAAGTTCCTATGTGAATTATGATTATTATTAATGCAAGTTCAAAAGATTGAAATAGATTTCATAAAAAAATTTCAAGACTAAAGCTTAAAAAAAGAGAGAGAGAAAATGCTGCACTCACCTTGGTGTGGTTGCATTTTTTTCTGTCACTGTCTGACTCTTCTGCAGTTTTTCATATGTACCTGGTGTTAGGACAGGACCCAATCGACTGCGCAGAACTGCACATTTACACAGAATCAGGTAAGCATACCTTTCTTTTCTTTACTGATCAAACTGCCTAAAGAACATCTCTGGAGCCAGTGGTCATTAACTTTACACTCCGGCCAAATTTATATAAAAGAAGTAGTGAAATTGCTACCACAACTTCACACAAGTATGGAAGAACAAAATTTCAGACTTGCAAACACTTCACACATCCTAAGTCAAAAAAAAAATAAATAAATAAAACATCATTTTACTTTATCACTGATGCTTAGCATTATAACAAACCTGGAGGAGTGGGACTACCAGTTGTGTATGGGGTGTCAGCAGGGTAAAGGGTGATGTCATCAACATCAAGAATCCTACTCCAGTAATCTGCTGGCAACTCCAGTAGCCTTTCTACCACCTGCAAATGACCAGAAAAATTTAACTGTACTCAGGTAAAGTGCTTTTAGGAATAAAAGTGAAGCACAGGATGTAAATGTTCGCGCTAAGAATCTTCTCCTGTCACCAACTCCACTCCTTCCCTCTACATACACTTTCATTTCACAAGGAAATATTCATCCAAATTACTCAGCTTCCTATACGAAGAATTTAATATGTTATACAAATGTAAATGTTTTAGCATGACCCTTTCATTGGAGATTGAGAAAAATAAGAATCATTTAGACACTGAAGAAGAAAGAACAGATTTCTTTTTGCAACACGAGATATGAGCTTCTTAGTATGTACCAGCAGAAATGTTCCTTATATGCAGACTGCAACTTTGGTACACATCTGCTTGAACCATGACTTACCATGGCCTGTTTCCGAGTCTCATTTATCATCTGCATAGGTTGTGGCTCCTGACAAGAGTATCCCACAATAGTAGGCCCAAACACCTTTGCCAGGTTACTAATAGGCATTTTGCAGACTGGAGAGGCTGCAACCCTGTCACATGCATGTCAATGATTAATAAACTTTCATACCATAGGTGTCTCCCTAAAACACAAAAAATCCCAAAGGGTAACAGGTTAAAAGATCCTTGAGATATAACTCATGTACACCTACATGCCCACCCCGTACAATTTTAAGTGAGGTAAAACTAGTAGTTAGAAGATGTCAGATTTAGTTCTACAAGAGTTTACAACTTGGCACAACCTACTTTTGAAGATGTTGTATGAGGAAGGCTAGAGTGTCCTTGTTAGCAGTGGGAAGACTATTGACAGCTTCACACATCATGTCTAGGCTGGCCTGCTGACTGTTATGCTCTGCCCAAAAATGGTAAAAGATGATAAATGATTCACCTAATTTATGAAAATTCTATTTATAACCTTAAATAATAATAAGCACATACACTTGTAAGGAGCATGCTTGTAAGGCACTTAAGAACAATAACGAGACGTGGACAACATACGAGAGACAGAAGAACAAACATATAAACAAGGGAAGGATAAGCAACAGTAAAAGATAACGAATAAAAGACAAATACAGAAAACGCAAGTAACAAGGACTGATAGTATTGTGATTTTGCAAAGGAAGTAGGGAAATAGCAATAAGTGGAAATGGAGGGCAAAAGTAGTCCAATAACCTTTCATGTCAAAGAATGCACTTTTCTCAGGGTTATTTTAAACATAAGTGAAGATTTGTAACTAGATGTCTCTTGGTGCAAATTAAATATCAATAACACAGGAAATATAATTCCTTAATTGTCTCTAAATTATTAAAAACCATCACAGACACAATCTTCGAGAAATCAAACAACAACAAAAATACCAACCTGCAGCTCGCACAAATTCTGGCCATCTTGAAAATGTCACAATAGGCTCTTTCAAATTGCGTAAGAAATCTTTCAGGCAGCAACAAACAGTATGTACATCAGATATGTTGGACTGGGAAGAAAAGAAGAAGAAAAAAATTCTGCAAGTGTATAAACATTGCCGGCTGTATAACTTGTGAACATGCTAATTGATGCTAAGATGAAATAACCATAGAAGTTCTATCGCCTTTTACATTTTACCAACAGTAAAGGTTGGTTGGCTTGACAAAAATGTGCTTGCATCTAGAGGCACTATGAATAGAGGAGGATGTTGGAGTGGGGAAGAGAAAATCTCCCAATGACCAGCCCTGCAAACAGGTGTCACACACAGAGTGTCCTGAGACATGATCTAAGCCCAAAACGTTTTAGTCCTCACTTCAGTGGAGAAAGAGAGTTGTAACACTACTAGGTGTTCACCAGCGGAAGTTGAGTAAAGGGGCATTATTAACCAGGCAGGATTTCAACAGAAGTAACTAGTAAGATTAACTATATTCTCTTATTAAAGTACAGGTATTGCTCGACTTACAACCATAATTGGTTCTGAAAGACCAGTCGTAGCTTGAGTAGGCTATATGAACAGCACTGTGAAATGATGTTATAAAAATCTTCAAGTCATATTTTAGCATAATTTTCTTTGTTCATTTCATGCCCTCAGGTTTAAGTAAAACACTGCATTACCAGTACAACTGGTTTAATATTTGCAAAACATACAAAATACAGGTGTAAAAAATACCATAGGAAACATTTTCCAAATTGCAAATCATATCAAAACCAGCTGGGCAATGTTTGCGCTGCCAGACAAGGAGCAGTAGTGGCTCGCGTTTGTGGTCGTAAAGTCGAATGGTCATAAGTCGCATAGGTCGTAAGTCGATCAATACCTGTAGTGAAACTCCTATGAATGTGGGTAAAGTCAATGAAAGACAAAAGGTAGAAATGCATTATGACAGAACAGATGTAAAACGTTAATATACTGGACCATGCAGACGTGTCTATGCACAAATATTAATTATTTTTTTGGGGGGTTGCCTAAGTCCATGCTTTACAGTATGCTAGAACATCGCAGTTAATTTCTCTCTATGTAGAGTGAATATGTAGTCTCCTAAAACATCTACATGCTGCTGTTTAGAAAATATGCTACAACTGCACATGCTATCAGGTTACCCCAAATTATCTGAGGAATTTATCAAGTAGAGGTCAAGTCTATTACTCACCAGATTAGGACTTTTTCCCTTTAAAAATTTTTCTTTCAACTCCTTAGCATCTCTGTCTGACCTGAGAGTAAAGATTTAAAAAAAAAAAAGCCCATTGTATGTTCAGACTTTCAAGACACACACTTTCTCTCTGTATGTATATTTATGTAAAGGGTGGTGCCCATCTTTCTCTGCCTTACCTTCCCAACCCTGTATCGAGTCAGGTACCCATTTCTGACAGCTGGGTCGACTGGGAGAAAGGTTGTTAAGCCACATGGATATCAACCAGGCATCTCTTTTGGTCTGGATCCTAGTGCTCTAACTACCTGGTCCCCTTTCCCTGGTCTCCTCCATATATACATATACACACACATACATTTGAAAAGACACTATATGTGTAACAGAAAAATTAGTGACTCACCCAGGCACTCTGTAGATGCCAGTTTCTGAAAGACCTCTTCTCTCAACTTCATTGGCACAATTCACCTTTGAAAATTATTTTAAAAAAAACCAAAAATCTGGATAAAACATACAGACTAAATTCTACTTAGTAGTTACAGCTACAGAGAAATGAAAACAACCAGAGTGCAAAAGTACTACCTAAATTAGTCAATAAAAACAAATGTATACTAAACTATGCTAACTATACTAATCGAATCGTGACGTCGCGGGTGAATTCGCCAGTGAGCGCGGACGCTTGGCCGCATACCTGGCGAATTTGCCTGGGGCTTTCTTCTAACTTTTTTTTCCACATTCCAAAATGACTTGTTTCGGATAAAAAATTAATGAATTTGATAGTTGATTCATTTTTCTATCGAGTGATCTTTTTATGACATAGTTTTTACGTTCGACATTAATTTTCGGCGTTTTCCAATGTACCTGTCTTTCTGTTTGGAAAATGGCTAGCAAATTCCCGGTATTGAAATTTCGACCAGCAGCTTTGAAAACTTATATATCTTAACCTACAATAAAGACAACCATCTGTATAATACACCATTTCAAAGAGCATTTTTAAAATATTCACTTGGTGTAAATTTTAAGATACATAGGATTTGTCTTCAAGTACTAAAATCAAATGAACTGTACACGTTTTAGAACTCTTAAAGGTCAGTATCAGAATTAACAAAAAAAATTATTTACACAATATATACAGACATAAAGTACCAAACAAACATGTTTTATTAGAATATAGATTAGAATTTAAATATCACTATTTTCTTCTCCTTTGCGGTTGTTAGAGTACAAATTCATGTCAAACTGAGTGACCTGCATGGTACTTCAAAATGGCACTCAACCAATGTTTACATTCTCTCTTTAATACAATACGAAGTTTTTTGATTGGCTGAACCAGTTAAAGAAAGGGAATTATGATGGACTATTACCCAATGGTTTCTGTAGTTTCCTTCCTTATTTGTTTATTCATTTATGCATAAATGTTTCACTGTGCGCGTTGTGTATGGGCTCATTATCATGGCATTTTCTGTTAGGAATACTATAAAAGTGTTTTCAAGCAAACACAAGGTAAGGCTGTTCCTTTTCTTTACATTTTGATCTATCATTTTATTGTTCTTCTACCTGTTATAGTTAATTTTTTTATGATTTTTTGAAAAACGGGTTAAATACATCCATCCATGGGGTCAAACTGCCGCTTAGCCTACCGTCGCTGAAGGATTAAATATTATTAAAGCTTGTTAATACACAATATGAAGAATGTGTGCAAAAATCCTACAAACGTTCTTACCACTAGTCGTGGAATCATGGGTCTCTGAACAGGGGCAAAATCAGCTACAGAACCCTAAAGGAAGAAACAGAAAAATGTGAAGAACTAGAAATGGATATTGATATCATGAAGGTCATTATTCCTGTGGTATTTATCATGTAAAAACCAAAATGTAAAAGAAATAAAAAGAGCTGTACCAGGGCATTTGGCAGCCTAGACATTACTGAATCACCAAAATACATGGTACATGAGTTAAAAACTCCTTGTGACCAATCTTAGTAAATGTTTATGAAAATGAATTATTCACAAATATTAATTCTGAAACAAATTAAACATTTCTCACCTCGGATGGCTTTGATGTGCCAGGTGTGCTAGGTGCAGAGGGAATGCAAGGTAGGGGTAATTTATCCTTGCACTCTGGATGGCAGGACGCACGACAGTCTGAGAATGAAAAAATCACTATTAAATCCATTCTGACGAACTTTCTTGTGAATATAAAGCACTGGATGTATCAGAAAATATTTTGTTTCTCTGATAATTTCAGATGGTACAAATCAAAATAAGGCCGCAAGTCCTTTTAAGCCTATACCAAATAATAGGTAACTACTTGGATGATAGCCCTACAGGCCTAGAAGTTGATTAAAGGCTTAACATGAATACCACCTATGCACACCATGCTAAAGGGAAAATCATAACTTTTACATAATTTGGCAACTGCAATGCTTTAACCGAAGCTTTTTGTTACAATCAATATCCTACCTTTACATTTCATGGCCATCTTACCAAACCTGATATTCTTGCCACACTGAAAGTAAAAACATGTTGTGAAACCAGTCAGACCACAGGCAATTATGTTAAGAACTTGATCTGTCTACAAAATTACTGCTTTCAACTTAGTTTAAACATGGATATAAGATGCAAGAGAAAGTAGGAATCTTAAGAGAAAAACAAACTGATGGGGACATTACCGCTGCAATGAACCCGATTATGAAATGCTGCCTTGCATTACTGAGTCTTTTAGTATTGGAGAGTATTTTTTAAAAAAAGGTACATGTCATATACAGATAAAGGTCACAAGTAATTTCAGCCAGGCCCCCCAGATAAAACACACCACCCAACCCGCTTCTCACACACATACGTACAGGTACACAAGTTGTGGGTTTGATGACAGTCCTTGACAGAAACACATGCACCCTGTTCAAACCTCGCCCAGCAGAGCTTGCTTTCCTTAAAGCTGGAGGAGCACTGAAAAATAGTGTACAGGCAGATTCTCACACTATTTAAGTAGCGTATGCAAAATCCACAGATCAAATTCCATTAATGCACAAAACTAAAGATAAATAAAAACAAACAGATGCATGGAATTTTTTTTAAAAAGTGTAATACCCAAATAAAGTTCATGTGGTCATAGTTTGCAAATATACGATCATGCAGTTGCAAATTCCAGGCATGTTCCTGCTTGAAGCATCTGAATGTCAACTTGTGGAGATCTACCATTTGCACAGGAGGTATGTTAATTTGTAAATTTCCACCAGTAAAATAGCAAGTGAATTTAATATATAACAGGTACAAACTGCAAGATGTTTGACAAAAGTTAGACTCAAAGCAAACTGTTACTTCTCAAAACACTTACTCTGGAGTCTTTTTTAAGATTCCTCTCCTCCTCCTATTATTATTTGTGTCTTCTTGGGCTACCCATATATCATCATCACTGTCACGATCATCTGCAAAAGTTTATCAAATTGTACTTAACATCCTTTTTGACCAATAAAGGTAGTGATTTTCCTAAAATACTCTAGCCCATCTTAGCACTGGATCATAAAGTAGACAACTGCTCACCAAGATGTTTGTCAAGGGCTGGTTCACTGAAGCTTTTGTTAAGTTTGGGCACTGTAACCTCTGTGGTTGCAGATATTGGTTTCCCTTTGTTGTCAACTGTAATGGTTGTAGTGGTGACTATTGAATTATCAAGGTCCTGGAATAGTTGAAATTATGATCAATTGTTGTGCTACAAAAAGTTGGAAGACTGGAAACCAGCATAATAAAAAAAAATCTCTGCAATACTGACACATGAACTCTACAAACTAGTACATACTGCAAATTGTACACCTTCATGACAAGACCACAAACTGTATATTTGTAATGAAAAATAAAACATGGATTTTTCAAATGACTTTGCAAATGAATATTTTTTCAATAAAGCATAGAATCATAGGTAAGCCAGAAAACTAAAGACAATCTTAGATAACCCCAAAAGCAGAGTACAATTTACATCTTTGTGCCTTTTGGGTGGAGTATTGCCATTTTGTGCATCAAGATCATCTGCTGGTGGAGCTGACGGACGCTTCCAGCGACGCCCACTACGCAGGTGTGATGTCTCCAAATCATCTTCTGTCTTATCGTAACTAATATCTGACAGCATGGAGGCCGAGGATTCCAGTATTGTATTCAACCTGTACAATACGTACATGTATTCCAGTCAGCACTTAAATTATCCAGAAAATAAGAGAAAAGATGACTTTTAAGTAACAAGAATACATACTAGATCTGGACTTCTAAAGTAGCCTGTAATTTATGCTCACATATTGTGGCTATAATAATTACACAGTAATGATTACGATGTAGAGCGTACTAAGCATTTTTTCAGCAATGATACTCACTTTCCAGGTGACTTATCACCCCCACCATGACCAGCGGGGCGGGGATAGATGTTGTAAAGATTATGAAGGCGCTCACGGTCAGCATCAGCAAGGTAGCTTTTGCTATTTTTATCCATGAGTAATTCTCTGATCGTTTCAAGCTGGCGCTCCTTTAAAAGACAAGGGATATATCTTATTACATTTAACAGTCACGTCTGTATATATTTTCTCCTAAAAATGAAAATTTTGATATGTTATTCTCTTCTGTTTTCCACACTATTCAAAATCCCTGAAAAATATAAAAGGAAACTATAGTAGTTTTTCCAGAGAAACTGGGAAAGTTTGCCAACACTTTTCACTTGACTAGAAAGCATTTTCCCTGCTTTTCTTTAGCATACAATAACTGACATATTCTTTACAATACTAAAGGTTGAATTCATTTTGGGGTCAGGTGCAAATGTCAGTAACTGACTCACCAAAGCTGCTCTTTCTTGCTCTGCTTCATTTCTTCTCTGCAGTTCATATTGCACTTGATTCCTGTTATAGTTGAGAGTTGGTGGGATGGGGAAAAAAAAATATTATCATATTGCTAGTACTTCAATGACATTACTGGGCAATATCACTTTTGCTTCCTGAATGAAGCAAACTTACAAAATGATTTTGTCTGCAATACAGGAAATGAGAACCTATCAATGGTCTGCAGTCAGATACATCTTCCTATCAGTACTATGGGAGGAACTAATTTTCCTCATTAACCCTTTGGGTGCTTCCGACTGAATATATACATTACTGTGCCTACTGAGCAAATATTCGGTTGGTGGCATGTTCTATTTTTAGCGAAGAACCCGGACTGACATTGATAACGGCTGTGCAATGGTCGGCAGATATGGGATTCGCCCTATTTATAGCACCGACTCCGATGCCATGCTTGCTTTGATTGGCATTTTATCGGGCTAGAAATACAGTGAACCTTCCCCCACCCCCGGAGTTTTCTCACCACACAGGGTTATGGCAGATGATGCAACTGCTGGGACAAGTGGTCAAAGAACCTGCTACAGGAGGCCATAGCAGAGATCACAAACAGTGATTCAGATAATCTAGAATTGGAGGATTCCCTGGATCAGGAACGGGATGGCAGTTGAAGTAACGATAATGTGTTAGACATGAGAGATTCTGATTCTCATCATTCTGACGACAACGTCGGTGACCTTGATTTTGACTGGAGAAAAGGAAGAAGAAAGTGAAAAAAGTTCCAACGACAGCAGTGAAACAGACATTGGTGACTTAGTTGCACCATCGGCGGCAGTAGCTAGAAGCAGGAAACGAACTGCAGCAGACAGGAGCACAGTCAAAGAGGATCGAGCTGCAGGTGGCGGAAGGGGGCGTGGCAAGGGAAGAGGTGGGTGGCAAACAACATCGCGAGGCACTGCAGGTTTTGAAGGGGATTTTACCCCTGATACAGGTTATTATACACCTGCAGATCTACCGTTCACCGGTGAGTCTGGCATCAAAGTCCCTAATCAAGAACAGTTTGAGGCGATTGACTACTACAAACTTTTTCTCACTCAGGCAGTCATCAACAATCTTGTGACACAGACAAATCTCTATGCTGCACAGACTTTGGAGAGGCAAAAAGAAAAGGACCGCTAAAACGGTTCTCAGGACTGTTGCAGTGGGAACATAAAGAAACTGATGCTACTGAAATGGAACGGTTTCTTGGTCTGACACTTCTCTGCACCTGTACTGGACATCAGAAACAATATTCGCTACGCCAGTCTTTTTCTCTATTTATAATGCCTAGAAACATATCAGCTGCTTCTTCGCATGCTCCACCTGAGCAACAACAGCATGTTTGCGCATTTAGTTGGTTTTTCTATTAAAAATAATTGGAATAAAATAACAGCCCAAAGAATCTTATTTCCTGGGCTTAATTGGTCTCATTTATTAGAAAAGTCACTTCTGTCTATGAATTGTATGGGTTTTATATACTTTGCCTGCATCTCCAGAGCTCCTGACTTTTTAAAAATAATGACCAAAAAATCATCAAAATTCCCTGGCACAGGCATGCACATGTTCCTCATTAGCGTCTGGCAGTCAAAGAGTTAACTATCGTATTATCAGAGAGGAACAATGAACCTAATGCCAGCTAACACATATGACATGAATTCATGGACTAGATGTTTTATAGTAGCTTCTTGCTTATCAGGCATGAGAACAAGCCTATTAAAAAAAATACCTTAAAAATTTTGTTGCAGGTCTAGAAAGCCACATGGCACACATGACATTACAATATGAAAGGGGACCAGTCATTTCGCCCCACAACCAAAGTCAATTCTTCCCAGGTAAGACCAAATAGTCCCACTCCCAAAAGATGAATCAACCACCAATGACACAAATATTACCATAAGAGTCATATGTTGTTTGAACAATAATGCAGATAAGCAAACTCAGTTGTCTATTCTAATTAAACAGAGCCACACGAATAAGTTTAACCACCACTTTACTAAACAAAAACGGCTTCTTTGCAATAGACACACAGAGAATAAATCTTACAATGGCAAATAAACACGATTTTTCTCTTTAAACAATCTTTAAAATGAAAGATTTGTCATTATTTTATTGTAAATTTGTATTTTGACTTTTTTTTATCTATTATTATCGTATGAAGAGACATCGCTGATCAGGTAATCCTTTAGCTTGAACCACGTCATACCACAGTAGTGCACCAACACCACTGTTGTTAATTGTAAAACACCACTTTAAAAAAAAGTTGAAAATATGCCATAGAAATCCACATTATTATTAATTTATAGTCATGCTGTATTTATTGTTAACCAGCCTAAGCTCTAAAAGATTTGTTTTTTTTGGGCCTGGGACGATTTGACTTTTCAAAATGGACATAGCTGAAACGAATTGAATATGGAGCGATATGGTCTTGGGCCGAAATAAAAACACACCCACACTCTTAAGTAATAAAAAAAAGAAGTGCCAAGCAATGACTGCCACATTCAGTCATGACATGTGCTAGTAAAAGTAGTTACATATTCATGAATACTGTGTAAGTCATAACAATAGCATGTGCACTTTCTCTTGAACAGATTGAAAACACTTGGAATGGTAAACAAGAAACCTGGATTGGGAAATAGCAGTAGTACTAGACTTTGATTCCTTTCTTTTTCTTAATAATTGTTTTTGTCAGAACATTTTTGTTTAAAGCAGAAAGACAAATGATTTATAGCAGAAATCTGCCAATGAGTTGACAGTTCTCTAGCCCGTTAATTATTCTAGATGGATATGAAGCAATCACCTGGCATGCTTAACCTGAGTCTCAAGCTTTGCGTTTTCAGCCTCTAAACGTTTCACTCGATCTTCACGGCTCTCATTTTTCTGCTCTGCTGCCAGCCATCGGCGCCTGTTGGTATCTTCATGCAGGACAAATGTTCTGAACTCTGCAGCAAGTGCACATTCCATAATTTATTTGTACTTATGCAAAGGGGAAACATTATCCTAATTTCTAATTAACTCGCATACATCATTAAAGTGACAAATTTTTTTTTATAATTGATTTGACATACTAGCCATTTTAACCAACCTTAGTACCACTAAGTGGAGAAAACATTTGCTATATTTTGAGCACAACATATAAACGGACAAGCCTTTGTTATCCAAAATGTTGATCTATGTTTTTCGCTTGTGTATATGAGTTTCGAACTTATCACCTATTCAATTATACCTAATCATGGCACTTCCCTTTAACATTAAATTTTAACAGGTACTTAAACATTTCTTAATCTAATCTGGAAAAAGGTATTTGTACTCAAATATTACATATTTCACAAAGTTTAAATCAATTAATCTGCTCAAAACTAGTTACACTGGCAAACAGTATTAGACAAAATGCGAGTCTAAATTATTAGCTCTTTCAAATAACAGACCTCCTTCACATCCAGCATTCAATACTCCTGCAGTTCTCATTAGATCATCGAACGCAGCGACGAGAGAGAGCTTCCCCTCCATCTGTAGCAGAACGGAACGTTTCTGTATTCAATCAGTCAATGGTACACGGTATTGCTTTTTGTATTTATTTTTTAACAATGCATTATAAGCTGATACACCGACAAGTGGCCTGTTTGTAAAATGATTGCATGAAAAAATAGCATCTCTTTTTAAAGGAATCCTTTCCACAAACCGAATGCCCGATCGCAGTATATAACTTTAAATAACATTAAACATTTTACAAAGATGACAGTGACAATAACCCTAAACAGCGCACTAGGTCACACAAAAAGCATGCCAAAAATCCACCATCAGTCTGAACAACGCAACAATCGCACAACAGTCTTTCGAAGAGGGAAGATAATAGGTGTTAGTCATAATACATATAACCACTTACCATCAGAAGCCTTTGTTTACAAAAAGTCTGAATTAAGATACAGTCACGCTGCTTTGCATCGCATTCGAAACTTACCACCTTTTGCAAAAAGACTTCTCACTAAAGAAGTCTGTACGCTCATCGTTTATAAATACAAAGGGTTTAGACTTGTAAGAATTAACGAATATTTTTCATGAAATAACTAATCACATGCTGACTTACCTCGGCCTTTTGCTCTTGAAACAGAATAAGAAACCCGCTTCTGTTTTTGAAATGGCGACTGGTTTCGTCCAATCAGCAGCGAGTCTGCTGTGCGCCATCTAGCGAGCCACGCAAGGAACAGTCACTCTTAGGTTGATGAAAAATGTCCGTGTCGGATGAACTGCCCCTTACAAATAACCTGGCGCCACAAACTGTATGAGTCTGTGCACTGCTTCACTAGACCAGCGAGTTTTACAGACGAGCGATTTCATCACAAAGAAGGAAATTTGAATCTATTGGTGTAAGCAAGCACAGACTTCGCGAAATCGAATAACTTGATGCATGGATTCTACTTATCAACTTATGCAGTAACAGTCGCCTGGCGGACAATGCGTTCAACTACTCGCGCTACCTGAACCACGCCCGACGTGCGAGAGATTTCCTGTTTGCAGCTGTAATTATTATAGAGGGCGAGTAGAGGTGGAGACCACATTAAATGTAGTCATGTAGTGCGAGTCAATGCCATCTGTGTGTTGCAGATATGTGTGCATTGAAAAGCCATGCATCTCCTATATTGCTCACTCACTCAATCGCAAACTGAGAGAACTTGAGAACATACATCGAGGTCGTCGTATAGCAGACATGTATTTGAAGCAATAAGAAAGAAATAAAGCAAACCAATCTGAAAAGAAAAAAGCACATTTATTGTCTGATTCATTTAGAAAAGAAGCAAACGTTTATGAGTTTCTGCATGGTAGTTATTTGTTAATTTAACACTGTGGCGGGAATTGTTTTTTTAACTAAAGTCATCGTCTTTATACAGTAGTGCCGCAAGTAATTAAGACATCGATCCTGCTATGAGTTCTTGCTAAACAATATCGACTTAAATGTTTATATAGATAAGTACTCGTTACTGGTACAGTGAAGATCGGGTGCATGGGTTCCCCTCTCGATCGTCTGTTCAGCTGTTCTTTCTCTTCAGGTATTTTGTTTACAGACCTGTGATATATCTTATGCAGTTTTCTCAACGTATGACACCAATTAAAAAAAGGCGTGCGTGATCGTACTTTGTTTGTGGATGTTCGTGTGTTAGTGTGTGTAAAAAGTACTTGCGAAGTCGAGATAATGTGTCATGTGGACCTTTCACTAATTAGGTGCGCGAATGGAGTATCGTTTTCAGGCTTTACTATTAGTTTATGTATGGTCCTCAATATCAACGCACACCTTCTCTGATGATTGATAAAGTTTACAATCTGCAATGAATATTTCGGTCTGAGAGGAGGAGCAGTCTAGTTATTGTCTATTCCCAAACTGAGGCAAGCACGAACGTGAAGCCTGGCACAAATATTTAATTAATAATAATAACGTAAGCTTGATATAGTTTCACACACACACACACACACACACACACACACACACACACACACACACTATAGATAGGGAAAGCCTGTGGCAGAGCTACATTAGAGACCATAAAATTAAACAAGGATATAAACATTTTAAATCAAGAGCATTAAATGACAAACATCGTACACAAAAAGCACGCAATTAAAAAGGCAGTAAAGGAGTAGGCAATAAAATGCGTCGTCTGCTATTGTTGTTTACTTTGCTTGTTGATTTGTATTCATTATATACGTACAGGTATAATATTTGTATCAAGGTGTAACATATTTTCTTCGATTAAATGCGCCAAGAATGTTGGATATTTTGTAAAATAATGCCATACCTTTTGAAATTTAAGTTAATTTGCATTAAAATTGGTCCACCGATTAAAAATTGCATTGGATCGAATGGATCAAGGGAGAAAGGGGTACTGGAGGCTTGAAATGTCTCATGCTCATGCTTCGACACTCCCCGGATAGCTATTGAAAACTATGATTACTCTCTTAGTAGGAAGGTAATAACTTTACCACATGGTATGACCACATTTAGGGAGATATGTATGCATGTCTATGTGTGCGCAAGCTTCAACACGAAGAAATAAATAACGAACAAAATAAACCCAAGAGAAACGATACGATCAATAGATAAATCATCAGCCGAAATGCAAGACAGACATTAACAAGGATTGTACAGATGCCCGAAATTATCCAGCTGCTGTTGTTGCCGAAGATTGGACGCTGTCTTCTTTTGTTCCTGATTAACTGCAGACAAAAGCTCCAGTTGAATTAACAAAAACAAATGGCAGCCTGAACTAACATCCATGTATTCATGACAACAAAAAAGTTACACTTGAGCAAATATCACACAAGAGTTGACACTTAAAAAGGCATTAATAATGAACTCAAATGCACCCAAAACTGCTGTCACTCAGCTTCTCACTTCCTAGTCTTCCTATAGCTGTCTCCTTTCCCTTCATAGACTATGGCCATTCTGTTGCTGTCCAAGCGGGGGATCAGGCCATGTAATCAATAAGTCTCTTTTCTTCTCCGATCTTGCTTGCTGGGCGCGTTCTGCTGTTTGCAAGGGCATACATTTCGTTTTCCTGGCGTAATCTGCAAATCCAGTCAGAGCCCAATTTCCTAAATTCCTTCGCCTTCTCCTATGCGCAGGATGGGAGAGGAAGGACTGGTTCTAGAGTTCGAAACTTGACTCTGCCTCACACAAACAAGCAGCAACACTATCGAGATGTTCGTGGTGCCTAAACTCTCAGTCAAAGAGAATTCCGCGAAAGGTCTTTGCATACAAAATCGACGACGAAAGAAGAAAGATATATATCTATATAATAGCTGTTACTCGGTTCAAGAGAAAATAAAATGCGGTCGGAATAATGCAACGAAAAAGCACAATATTAATTGTTTTCTCGCCTGCTTCATCACTGATATAGTTTAAAAAAAACACCTTTAAAACAAAGCAGACTATAATCCTTTTGTCACTGGAAATGGTCGCTTCAGCTACAGCAAAGAGACGTGAGCGCTTTGGGGAGTGGGATAGGGAGACAGTTTTATAGGTCGCGTCAGGACTGGTAATTGGTTTTCACGAAAAAAGAGATAGGTGGCGCAGCAACATGAGCACTCAAGGAAAGAGAGGGCGTAGCATTGTAGTGAACCCATGGACCTTATTCACGCAAGCGCCATCTTGAAACCAGAACGAGGTCTCATGGGCTGTTACGTGTAGCGGCTGCCGAGACATATGCATGAGCACTGATCTTTTGCATCAAAAGGATTTAACGAAGAACGAAGATTTGAAACAAGCATCACTATACTGATGCCGGGGTTTTGCTTCACTTGCAAGATGATATGTTAGTGTGACACCGTTTTGTAATTGGTGACATGATGACTATTGAACACTTTTTGTAATATGCTTATACTAATATATAATCGTACGTGTTTTCATAAAAATGTTAATGGGTGAAAAATAGATTATTACAGATTTTATTGTTATATTCATTTTCTTCGTGCACATTTAACATTTAGGACTTGGATTCTGTCACTGACTTGAATAGTTTACCTTATCCCATATAGTTGTGTATATATTAATCAGTGTGTACATCCATATATTCCTAACATTTCTGTATCACCAGCTAGTTATATTTGCTTTACCTAATGTTAATATTTTGCACATTCTGTAAATATCTCTTGCATTTGTATGTTATCAGCCAGTATAATTTGCTTCGCTCGGGTGTATATTGCACAGTGTGGACATGTCTTTTGATTTGTGTTTCACCAACCTGCGCCCGAACAGGTCTGTGTCCTTGCCAACTACCAAGGGAATAAAAGCACCCTCCCACCCCCCGCCTTGTGGGTTTGCCGGAAGCGGAATTTCACCCAATCAGAGTACACGAAAAATATGTCTTAAAAGGTCAACCCAACCTGTGCAACCCAATGCCGAAGTCGCGTGGCAGGTACCGGCTGTGGCGCCAAGAGGGGAATTTTCTCAAATTTGCTATTTCTAGCTATAGCTTGCAATGTATAATTATAGAATGCAATGTATAGCTATACATTTTATATTTATACAATTCATTCTATACTTATAGATTGCATTCTATAGCTATACATTGGAATGTATCGCTAGAGAGAGAGAAAAAAACTCGGTAAAAACCAAAGTGTTTCATTTATATTATACTCAGAAGTTGCTATCCAATTCATTTTATAGATACATTTCAATTCTTTAGCTATAGAATGCATTCTATCTATACATTCGAAATCTATATTTATAGATTGCATTCTATAACTTCTGACTTGAAATGTACTGTAATAGGACTAAAGAAGGAGAAAGGGAGGTTAACAGACGGTCCCTGGATTCATTACACATTTGAACAAAACAAAACAACACATTCTGCGACCAAAACATTTTGGTCTCTACGATCCCAAGTTGCAGACGACTCTCGGCCATTGCTACGAGCGCACTGATTGGTTGGTCTTCGACCTTCTTTTCCCATATGAGCCAGCCTCGTTCCGTATACATTTCAAGTCAGAAGTTATAGAATGCAATCTATAAATATAGATTTCGAATGTATAGATAGAATGCATTCTATAGCTGAAGAATTGAAATGTATATATAAAATGAATTGGATAGCAACTTCTGAGTATAATATAAATGAAACACTTCGGTTTTTAACGAGTTTTTTTTCTCTCTCTCTAGCTATACATTGCAATGTATAATTATACATTGCATTTTATACTTATAGAATGCAATGCATAGCTATAGAATGCAATCTATAAGTATAGAATGAATTGTATAAAATATAAATTTATTGGGGAAGCGGATGGCCGAGTGGTTAGAGCGCTAGCGTCCGAACCGAGAGCGCTGGATCAATTCCCGATACACGCAGCATACTTCCCCCAGTCGACCCAGCTGACGGGAATGGGTACCTGACTCCTTAGAGGGTTGGGGAAGGTAAGGCAGCGAGGGACAGGAGATTGGCACCACCCTCATGTAAAAGCTGGCCCCGAGAAAAATGGTGTCTCTAACACCTCACTCCCCCACGACCTGAAGAAGGTTATGGGATGACCTTTACCTTACCTTTATAAATATAAAATGCAATCTATAAGTATAAAATGCAATGTATAGCTATACATTGCATTCTATAATTATACATTGCAAGCTATAGCTAGAAATAGCAAATTTGAGAAAATTCCCCTCTTGGCGCCCCATAGTGGCGGGGCTTGGAGAGGAGATGGGCGCCGTCAAGCGATTTCTGCCCACTGACAAGACAGATGGTAGACAGCAAACCGAATGACATGGTGGATCGGTCGCGGCCCATTCTAAAAACGATCGTGCACCCCCTTCACTTCACTCTCCAGGGAGTGGATAGCAAAGTGTTTGCGACTGGAGCCGTCGTTCCCACCTCGGGCGTTCAGTCGAGATCCTGCCGCCGCCCCAAATCTTCAGCCCGTCGGACATCCTTCAGTCAACACAATACTTAAGTAAGCGAATAACGATTGGCACGTGGAACGTCCGTACGCTCCACCAGTGTGGTAAAAAGTATGAGCTTACCTGATCAGTCACCCAAGTAAGGTTATGCCGAAGGTGATCCAGAACCGCCTCCCATCGGCAGCGGAGGAGCTGCTAGCAGAGAAACAGACTGGAGAGGCATTGTTGAATAAATCTTCAACAGCCGAGTTCTCGTCGAAAAGCACTTCCAGCATGGTAAGGATCTCTGCTGACCATCTTTATAGACTTCAGAAAGGCTTTTTATAGAGTATGGCATGAGGGGTTATGGAATGTACTGCTGACAATCAGCATGGAGGAAGGTCTTGTACGCACCATCACGGCACTGTACGACGGCCTCAGGACCTCAGTACTCTTCAACAACCAATTGAGTGAGCTCTTTCTCACAATGGTCATTGTGCGCCAGGGATGACCCATGTCCCCAGTGCTGCTTAAATCTACACAAAACAACATGAACATCATAATACAGACTAACAGAACCGTCATGGTTTACCAGCTGCAGCAATCAGGCTGAGAGGAATCTGATTGCTGCAAGAATAAATGAGCTTATAAAATTAGTTCTGCCTGTGGGGAAGATAAATCTGTTACTAAAAGAGCTTGACAGTGGTATGTGGGGAGTAGTAAGAGGTAAGCATAATGCACTTAACCTTCACGGCAAATCTCTGTTGACCAGTAATGTCCACCAGTTATGGCCTTTCACCAAAAGACGAACGGGCGTTACCTAATCAATTTACCTAATTTATTAAGTCTGCCTGGATCACGTTTTCGTGCATTTGGTCCCTAACACACACAACCAACAACACTCTGATAAAGCATACATAACATCCTACTGCAAACACTAACTGATATGAGATTGAACCTTTGTCAGCGACATGACCATCCCAGTTTAAACAACTGGAACTCATAAATACTTGAAATGGCTCACAATTTTAATTGGCTCACTTGTAATAATGACTAGGTGCACTGTCATTCTCCATTTTTTTGTTGACATTCATCAAAATTTTGTTTTTTATTTCTCACATTCACTTGTCAACCTTCACTAGTCAGTCTGCCCAATCACATCAAGGTGGGCGACAGCAACATCACCTTCACGTCATCTGTTAGGAATCTGGGATTTATTGTCAATGCAGACATGACCCTTGATAAACATGTTACAGCTGTCTGTCAGTCTGCCTACTATGAGCTCCGTAAGATCAGTGCCATCCGTCACTTTCTCTCTACACGCGCTACCAACACTCTTGTCTGTGCGTTTGTTCTTTCTCGGCTTGACTACTGCAACTCCTTGCTGGCAGGCTGCCCTGACTACCTCATTCAGAGACTCGAGAAAGTACAGAACAGACCACCACCTTCCGAAGAAGCCGACATACAAGAAGCCATTGAGGACCTGGACGTCAACATCGCCCCACCAGAGAAGCAGGAAATCATCACAGCAATCAAGTCCTTGAAGAACAGAAAGGCACCAGGCCAAGACAATCTGAACGCTGAACTATTCAAAACAGACCCAGAACTGGCAGCCAATATCCTGGAACCCCTATTTACCGCAGTATGGGAAGGGAAGCAAGTCCCAAGTGACTGGACCAGAGGAGTGATCGTCAAAATCCCAAAGAAAGGACCCCTTAGTGACTGCAACAACTGGCGAGGAATAACTCTCCTGTCAATCCCGAGCAAGATCATGACAAAGATCATCAGAGGCAACGGACGCACAACTTAGAGAAGAACAGGCTGGTTTTCGTAGAGCAAGAGGATGCACCGACCAGATATTTGCACTACGCAACATCATTGAACAGTGTACAGAGTGGCAGAGACAGCTCTACATTAACTTCGTGGATTTCCAGAAGGCATTTGACAGCATCCACAGAGAAAGCCTTTGGTGCATCCTGAGAGCGTACGGAATACCAATGGAAATTTTGCTGCTGATCAAAAGCTTCTATACGAACTTTTCATGCTGCGTTGGTAACAGTGACATCTGCTTTGAGGTCGGGACCGGAGTGAGACAAGGCTGCGTGATGTCTTCCCTACTCTTTAACCTTGTCATTGACTGGGTAATGCGTCACACAACGGAAGATGAACCAAGGGGCATAAGATGGACACTCTCCAAGAACTTAGAAGACCTAGACTTTGCCGACGACCTGACCTTGCTGTCACACACACATCGACATATGCAGGAGAAGACGACTCGCCCGAACACCTTTGCGAAGCAGGTCGGACTGCACATCAGCCGGACAAAGACAGAAGTGATGACCCTGAACACCACCAATATAACACCGATCAACATAGAGGGAGAAGACCTGCCGATGGTTCAAAGCTTCACATACTTGGGCAGCGTGGTCAAGCAGGATGGAGGAGCAGACTGTGACATCCAGAACAGACTGAGCAAAGCCAGGGGCATCTTCTGTAGCCTAAGCAACATCTGGAAGTCAACCCAGTAGAGCATCCATACCAAGCTGAGACTCTACCAGAGCCTTGTCCTGTCCACTCTTCTGTACGGCTCGGAATGCTGGCGAATGATTGACAGCGACCTCATTAAGCTGTCAGTCTTCCACACCAAAAGCCTGCGAAGAATCCTGGGCATCTTCTGGCCAAGGACAATTTCCAACGAGGAGCTGCTTGCCCAGTCTTTGCAAGAGAGTATGACCACCATCCTGATGAAGAAACGATGGCGCTGGATTGGCCATGTCATCAAAGGCGAGAGCAACTCCATCACAAAAGCTGCCTTACACTGGACTCCAGAGGGAAAACGCAAGCGAGGCCGGCCCAAGAACACCTGGCGGCTAACTGTGGAGGCAGAACTGAAGACCCTAAACCACAGCTGGGGCACTGTGGGGAGGCTGGCCCAGGACAGACAAAAGTGGAGGACCTTTGTCGCTGCCCTACGTCGCAACGAGTTCAAAGAGTATGGGTAGAGAAGAGAGGGGGGAAAAGAAACATACAGTAAGAGTAATTTTTTACAGTAATGTCGAATAAAGTAAATGCATAAAGTCAAGAGCAACTAAAATTTCACTTCAAGTTCTGTATAATTATTACGATTGCGACATCTTATAGAAATGGCAGGATCCGTGCGACTTTTGCGGAAACAGAATTGTGTGAAGCGAAAAACAATTCGAGGAACTCATTGGTAGTGATTAGACTTGTCTCACACACGCAGTCTGAGTGTTTGAAATTCTGTGAAGATGCGAGTTTACTTTTGTCTCATTATCTATCGTCTACTACTACTATAATAATAATAATAATAATAATAATAATAATAATAATAATAATAATAATAATAATAATAATAATAATAATAATAATAATAAAAACAGCAACAGCAATAACAATACATTCGAGCTCTTTTATGTCTGAAGCGGAACAGAACCTTTTCGAGCCACTTGTTGATGATTGTTTGCATCACACTCTAAGAAACAAAATCCAATGATTTCAAAGTTTAAAAAAATGTTTATTTCCCTGGAGTAGGCCTACATACATTAAGGCCCTTTGTCGTAGTCTTGAAAGCAGCAGATAATGGATCTAGCACAAGAAATGACTTTGTCCAGAGGCATTTGTTTCAGACCTTCTTGTAGAACTTGCGGCTGTTTATTGCAGAGAGTAGCCAGTATTATCTCATGCAAGTTTGTCATTAACGCCTTTAATGCTGTTTCAGTTGTCTTTTTTGTCTCGCCATAGGTGAAGCGAGTATGAACATTTCTTGCCTTTTTTAGACATCAGAGTATATAGACGTTTCCATTTTTTTAGGAGTTGAAAGCCATGTTTATCCAGCATTTCTCGACATTCTTGCCGCTAGACAATATCGCCTGCAGTTTTGTTCCCTCTTCTTCTACCTTTTTTATGTAAACAGCTCTGACAATCGTCTTTGCTCATCTTTTCACATCACCGACAGCTTCGATCGTATCCTTTTAGACCCTGAGGTATTTCCATGCAGCATCATGCAACTTGTGACTGTTCCCTACGTGGGGGGAAAAGCGTCATGGATCGAAACGATTGTGAATATTGTTGAAAGCAGCAAAAGGTTGATGGCTGGAGAGATGACATTAAATTGGCTATAATCATGCCCAAGAAAGTAAATAAACATGCCTTTCAGCCCAAAGAAAATATCAGTCCTACGTAGTCCTTTTCTTTTAAAAATGCGATGAATGCTCAATCTTACATCATAGTTGCTTCCTTTTCAGGAGTGTAATGTTCGGCCCGAATGGTTTATGGACAGCACCAGAGTATTGCGGTCAACGTGTCATTGAGACGCAACGTTTCGCTAGAAAATTTGTCACCTAACGCTTATTGCCGTCAGTTTGGAAGTGTGCGAGATTTCAGGAAGGTGGTGGTGGAAATTGCCATTTTCATACTAGATTACAATGTAACAAATGTAAACCAGTGTGGCATTCACATAATGTATATGCATTTTTGCATAATAATGATGTTTTATCTACCTTCCTAATCATTCTATATTACTATTAGCAGTGAGTTACTGCCAACATGGCGCCTGGAAAATGCTGCCTGCAGAATCGTGAGCCCTATACACTGCTGCTGCTGCTGCTGCTGCTGCTGCTGCTGCTGCTGCTGCTGATGATGATGATGATGATGATGATGATGATGATGATGATGATGATGATGATGATGATGATGATGATGATGATGATGATGACTGGAAGCCGTGAAGATCCAGGTACCACGTTTTGCACCCGGTTCCAAGCCCCCGAACGATATTTGATGTCGCCTGTAGCAGTAAGGAGACAAAGGCGAAGACTATGAAGCTGAAATAAGAAAGTGAACTGGCTCCTACACAGGCACAGTCTTTTGAAAGCATGGTCCTCTAGAGCTGTCTCTCTTGTGCATGTATAAAAGCGTGACAGGGTTTTCTAGACAATACACTTTCGTACTGGTCGCCAGTCGAGTGACTGCAAATCTTGTTAGAATGCACACATTCAATGAGAGAAACAGAGAGATAGAGGGGACGAGAGAAAGAAAGAGAGGGGAGACAGACCAATGACCATGTCTAAGATAATTACAAGGCATGTCCTAGACGATTTATCGGCATACAGAAATTGAATGTACCGTATAAAGCTGGCCACCCGGGCTGTCTGTAGCCAGCTTAATTCATTTTCTCTGCATTGTAGAGGCCACCTTGTAAAGATTTATACTTAGCAATGACCCACAATTTGTCGAAGTCTTTAGCCTTGATAGTTCCATTCTCTCTGACAGATTCTAGTGGCTTTTCTGGTGGCTGAAAAGGGAGACAATTTTCGTAGGTGACGTATGCCTAGACTTTTGTTCAAACTGCTCACCTCTTTCTCGTGTTTACTGTCAGCTGCACGATATTTACAACAATTAACATCGAAATACAGACGATAATTGCTTCACTAGTTAAAAACGCAAAGAAAAACGAAACTGAAATGAAATAAATAAAATAGTAAACTATAAAACGGATGAATATAAATGCTTTGGTTTCAACTAAAATAAACTTCCCATTTTCGATAAACTATGTGTTTTATTATGCTTTTCTTATTTTTAAAGACATTTTATAACCGGTTAAAATTAGTACTCATCATGGTTTGTTACAACAAACAATTTTCCGAAGATAAAAAAGTGAGAAAAATGATTTCAGTGTATTGTTGGTTATAAGGGGACATTACAAAGACTTTCAAGTCTTGCACATTAGTTAAAAAGCGGTATGGCTAAACTAAAAATAAATATTGCTAAAAATTCGTAAATAAGAACTGAAACGTGGTGCTAGAAATTTGACTTACTGTGGCCTGTGAAGCACTCTTTCTGTGTAATGGCAAAATAATTCATTTCAGATGGTTTTGTAAAATATTAGTAAAGGAGACAAATATCAGTAAAAGTCCTAGGCACTGACGCTTAGTGACTGGCAATATGAGAGACAATGTAAACAGAAGAAAAAGAGAAATTATTTTAATTTATCAAACTAGAAAATTCAGCACTTCTACGGCATACCAGGCTACACAACAAAAAAGAATGTAGTGCATTTTATAGTATAAAGTTACTGGAATATTTGTGGTTTACCTGTTGCCTAATATCATTAGTGTAGTGAAACTGTTTTCAGCTTTAATGAATAGCGGTCCGGTGGCGCAACGGTTAGTACCAGTCACCAATACAGTGAAGATTGGTTGTCCTGGGTTCAGTTCTCGTCTCGGGCACGCTGTTCTGTCTCTGCATGTGGCATCTGTTTACAGGGCTGGCTGCCTTGCCGTGATATAGCCTTAGTTGCTGGCTCGGCGTAAAACACCAATTGAAGAAAAGCTTTAATGAATGCATTACACATTTTATGTGAAGAGTAGCTACGAGCTTAATTTTAAAATAATGTCCATCCATCTGATTAATTGATTTAGAGACCTTGCAATAGAATGTTTTCTTCACTTACTGAAAATTTAAAAACGTTACGTCGAAGGATTCAGTATGGACGTCTCTAGTCTGATCAAATTGTACATCGTATGTATTTTGGTGTATATTTGTTTTTTTATATTTTAAATTGTATAACTAAGCATGAAATTATTTAATCATTACGCCATTCAATTATATATACCCGGTTCCAGGGGGTATGGCACAGCAGTGTGGAGAGTGATCATTTAACTAGCCGATATAATGCGCGTGTTTTTAATACCTGTGCCCGACCTAAAAAAAAAAATCGTTTATATTCTAAACGAAACAAAATAAAATTACTGTAGGCTTTCGTCAATTTTTATTAAGCATTATGAACGCAAACCGATGGGCTGGCCATGGTTGCAGGGGGTAACACGCCACCACGCTTTATTAGCTCCCCTGTCAGCGGTCGTCACCTACTGACATTATGGCAGGGGAAATAACTTCCGCCTGACGCACTTATTGCTCACTCCAAGTTTGATCCATGTCCTGTATTGAGCAGCACCACCACCACCATCACCACCAACCTCCTCCGAACGTAGCTGCGAGATCCACGTGTGCCGCTTGGCGAACCTCACGTGACCTCACAAGTGCGGTGCATCGCGTTTTGTGTCGATAAAGAACGATGTTACCTGTACAATGTACGTGTGTCTCGTGTTTCCATTTACAGACACACGTGAAACTTGATTTTTTTCCCCAGAGGGAATCGTGCGATGGCGTTCGACATGTAAGCTAGAATTGATATTTGCTCTGGCCTTCGACATCATTTTGTGAAATGTTCCCAGTTGGCTGCAATTTTCTTTAAACATGTTTACAAGTCCTTAGCAAGACTGCTGGGACCGAGTTTTTGTTATATTATTCGTTTTTTTTGCATGCAAGGGTCTAAAAAGAAAGACAAATTTTGCATCTTGGGTGGTGTGACAGCTAGGGTTTGAAATCTCCTTCTTTCTTTGCATGTGTGGGAAGAAGATGCTGTTTACTGTCAGCAGCTTTTGTAGATACATTTCTGCAGTCTGCTGACTGATAATGTGGATCTTGCTGTTGATGTGTATTCCACTCCTGGCTCGTCATCGCATGCCCCTGTTTGCTGTAACGTTTCGTTACCATCGCGTATGTTTGTGCAAACCCACTCACACGGGAAATCTCTGGAGAAACTATATTTGATTAGTGCGACTGTTGCGCAAAACAGCTTTTCCTTACGCTAGGTATTAAAATTTAATCACAGTCTGCTTCTCCCAGAAAGCCAGAAGCGTGTGAAAGATAAAGGTTACAGAAGAAAGTACCCGGGATACCGGATGTAGATGGCGCGCAAAGGGTGACCGCTGTGTCTGTTATGCAAAAGGCATCGAGGGTGAAATGAGACAGAGTAACCATCCCCTGCGGGTATTTTTATTACAATTTTTTTGTCCAGTGGAACCCACGTCTAGAGAGAGAAGGATTTCAGTGGTCGCACGCACAACCCGCTACTAAAAGTTAGCTGGCTGGCTAGCACCTAAAAGTCGGGTAAACTTTTAAATTTAGAATATTGAATGTCGATCTAATTGACTGCTATGCATCAGCCATTTTGCTATCGACTAGCGGTCCACTCTGCATTCTCCCCCCGAGACTTAACCCCACCAACAAAATGAACATCTAAACAAATAGATCACTTTTTACCACAAACTGTACATCTGGGGACAGTTGCACAACACATTTCTAATTTTAAACACTTTTAGGCCTTAACTCTATATAGATAATTAGTTTAAAGTGCACACCACAATTTTTGAAGTTTTAAAACTAAAAATGCTTTAAGTAAGATAAAGTTGTTTAAGTCTGACTTTCCGTCCTGTCAGTACAATTTTTTTGTATGTTTTTCTGCAATGCATCAAAATGGCTAAGAAGAGATTTTGCTTCATTAGAACAATTTTAAGGTTTAGAAACATGTTGTGGAACTGGCCCCTGAACTACATGAAATTAAATCATAAAAATAAACAGACAAACTGCTTGATCCCTTAATACCACCAAAATAGAAATATTATTGCACTGTTTATAAAATATTTTACCTGTTATGAAAAACGCATTTTGGTATTCTTTATTTCATCTGCATTATTGTACAGCCAATGAGCAATCATACACCCTATGGTTCACTGGGTAACACTGTTACAAAAGCCGGGTGTTGGCAGCTGATCCTGGATATGTTCTCCTTCCTCCCCCAACAAACAAAATCCATGATTTCCCTTGATCATTAAGCATGAGCGGAACGTTTGATATCCAGATGACAAAAATCATACATCTTTACAAGTTCTGAATTGAAATGGAAACAAGATTTATGTAAACTTTTTTCTTCCTGGAGCAGTGGAGTCGGCATGTCTCACAACTTGTAGTAAAGCCATTTTACAATATATTCTGTTCTGGTGCCGAGGTGCGTCTAAGCTTATTTCCTTTGGAGTTGTGTTTTGATTTACAGTTTCGAACTCCATGCTGCCAGGGCTGCACAATAGGCAGGAAACTGGCTCTGGCTGGGCTGAAGTTAATTAAGCCATTGCCAGCTGTGGCCCACTACAGTGCCTGATACATAATAACTACCTTGCAGTAGACAAGAGAGTATGTGAAAGGGTAGATATCAAGGGAGGAAATCTCCATCTTTATGTATACTAGTAATCAGATAACTTCTTCTCTGACATTTTAGGACTTTGCGTAGCTTAAAGACTATTTTTTCTTGCATTCATTCTTGGTGCCCCTGCTAGTTCGTTGCCTTTCCTTTATAGATTATTTTATCTCTTTCTCTTTTTTTTTCTTTTTACAAAACCTCCAATTTCTTTTCAGAAGACCAACTTTCTAACAGTCAACCAAGATTTCAAAATCCTTCATAGCCATCCGAATATAAACTTTTATAAAGTTACATGGTTTCTAATATGTTTATTAATTACAGAACCTGAGAGATATCCAACAGTGGCATGGCGGCAATTGAAACTCAGGCATTAAAAATGCCAATGCTTTTTACCATTTATATCCTCCATACTCATTAAGCAACGTTATCCAAAGATCCCAGTTCTCAGATTTCTGAAACTATACTGCTCAAAACAATGGAAAGGTCGCCTTCATATTTTCTACATTTTTATTAAATGTTTTTGTATCCATCTCGCTTTGCCAGGTCCTTCCACGGTGACCGAGTCCACGTCTGGAGTTGACAGGAAAGCGTTACCACGATCCCATTGTGTGGGGCGTGATCGCTGTGGTGATAGATCCATCAAGGTGTAGGGTAGGATATGGACGCCCTACAGAGGTTCCCTCTAAGTGACAGACGTAGCATACCGAGATAACATTATACAGCCTGCTGTCACCACTGCATGCCATTGGACAAGGCGTCGTTCTTCAGGACGACAACACCAGACCCCACAGGGCCAACCAGGGTCGTCAATGACTTTCTGCAGCAGTACCAAATCAACCGAATGGACTGGCCGGCCTATTCCCCAGACCTCGTATGAAGGAAGCACCGATTAGACAATGGTCACGTTAGCCCGAGAAAATTCTGACGCATGGGCCCCGGATAGCCAGCTATAGCACGATATGGCGCTGCAACGGGGGGGCCCCTGCATCAGAATGTTCACACGCTATCGTGACGATGGTCCAGTCGGGGCTTGCAGGGTACGAGGAAAGATCTGAATTCCACTGAACATCTGTGAGATGTCCTGGGGAAGCGATTTAGAGCCAACCACCCCCAAGGAGTTGACCTCAATCAGCTGTACCAGTTTCTTCAGCAAGAATGGCAGCCAATTCCTCAAAGGATTCTGAGAACATTGGTTCAGTCCATGAGATAATGGTGCCTTGCATGCATTCAGGCCAATGGTGGACACACACGATATGGACTTTTCGTTTTCTTTGATACCAATTTTGAAAACATGAGTTATTTCAGACCAAACTCAAATTCTGGTTGTTAAAATGATTTAAACGAAACTGGCGGATAACGTATCATTCAACGAATAAAGAAATGCTTTTATTCAATGTTATTGTCTGTATATTTATTGGCCCGAAACAGTGATTGACAATACAACTGACCTTTCCATTATTTTGAGCAGTATAGTACTAAATGACATTTGAGCCATTGGATTTTATTATTTATTTTTATATTCGATTAAGATCATTGTGGGAGATGACGTCAGAGGACAATATAATTGTTTTCCTCCAGAAAAAATACATTTGACTAAGCATTATTTTGAGCTTTTGAAATTTTAATGAGGTCGCATATTACGAATATTATTTTACGTTCGCAATGATTTTTTAATCATATTTAAACAAAATTAAGGCCACTAAGAGAAAACGCGTCCACTATCCATGCAGACGCTCACACTTGCAACATTTTTTCCCCACACTCTCCCGTCTCAGAGGAGACAGGTTTTTTTTTTCACCGAATCGTAGGAGGGACTAGGAAATCCTTAAGGGGTCACGCTGAGGAGCGGGGAAAATGTTGTCAGTCTTGCCTGTATTCATGGCGATGTGTCAAGTCGCTGCCTCGTCTTTTTTCTGTATACCTGGACAGTAAATATTCAGGCACAGTGGGGTGGGGATTTTTATCATACACAAAAAATTAAAAAAAAGATAGGTCCACACACTCAACTAAAAGTAATATGAACTTAAGCGATAATGTTTACGAGACTTTGTTCAGTCTGCACTTTCTCTACTCGTATGGATTTTCCTACAACAGGAATGAAGCAAACCTTAAACCTTAAGCAATATATATATATATAGGATGAAAGGAAAAGAGGGGGAGAATATTAGAGGGAAAGTGTGAGAGAGACAGAATGCTAATCAGGAAGTCAAGGAAACTCCCACTACTTCATCAACTGTTTTTCTCTGTCCATGTCAGCTAATCAGGTTGAATCTGGCGCGAAAAGGAGGAGTGTCTGGCACGCACTTCGGAGTACCGTGCTTCTGTTTTGTATTCATCAGAAGGCTGGAGAAACCGACTGAGACAAATAGAGTCCCTGGAGACAAATTTCTTTAAAGCCGGAAGGAAAGAGCATTGCTGCGATCACATAAAAGATTTATTTTTAACCAAACCCTACATGCGCAGAGATCTTCTCAGACAATTTTTAATTGCTGTAATCACAACTATACTCTTTAAAAAAAAAAGCAGCAAATGACCACCAGTCTAGTAAACATTTACTCACATTTAAAACCAGTTAGAGTTATTTAATTAATTACCTGTATATCTCTTCATAAACCTTTATACACACAAATGTAACAAAAATTTGTCATAATCTAATTAATTTATTTATTTTTGCTAGTAATGTTACATTCGTTTCTGATTACAATTAACTTTGGATAAGAAAAAAATGGCAGAAAACAAGAAAGAGAAAACATTTAAAAAAATGTTCGCTACATTGGCGTCTCATTTCATTAATTAATTTTCAAACCAGTAACGTCAGGCAACATGAGGAAGAAGTTGTGGGGACATAAGCTTTGTTAACATCTACACCTTTAACTGCGACTGAATGGTTTAAATTTTATCAGTTCCAGTTTTTCTGCTAATTTGCTTCTGTTTTTTTTTTAAATAGCCGTTAAAAAGAAGTGCAGAAGGTCGAGTGTTAAGCGTCCTCTATGATTAGTCACATTGCGACAAACTATAAGTTCTCCTGGCGAACATTCTCAGCTGCTTTAAAGGTGTTTCCGGACAGCCTAGCTGCTCTGACCTCTAAGCAGAGCTCAGAATACACACAGGGCATACTCTGTTACAAAAAAAAATTCTTTACTCAGCTGGAGTAGTTATAACAAAAGAAGATTGTACTAAACAATTGCCTTTTAAACTCTGGTTAATTTTTTAGCTCAGATTGTGAAGTGAAAAAGTAAACAGAGTTTAAAAAGCAATACATATATATATATATATTCATACGATGATTAACTGTCTGAAAATGCCACCTCCAGAGAAAATTGCGAAGACCTCGAAACGAAATCTGAAGCCGACATTGACGACGGGGGCGATAAGCGAGCGATGTCTCCACTACGCTGCTGTACCACTCCTCTGCGTTTTAATTAATGTGACAGCGAAATGCGTCATTGCCGCAAGGTGCGCTGGCGTGCCGCGGGTTGTTGCGGATGCAGGACAGCGTGGCGTGTCCACATCGCCGCGCCGCACCGCCAAACAACGCTGACGTTATGCGTTCGCACGTCGCCCGGCATCCGCCTTGGACCTGGCCGCTTGTGATGACACGGCATCGCACCTAGCGCCTCGCTGCACAGTTGCTAGGTGACGAACAGCGTCGATCAGCACCCTGTCTAGTTCTTTCATGTTTCCAGAACGCTCAGCCGGCATGGCAGGTGTTAAGGGTAATTCTTCCCAGGATGTAAGAGCTCGCTAGAGTTTTGACGGGCACTTAGGAAGCACCCGGATGGAGATAAGCTGAATGAATAGTCTTCGACAAAATCTTTCCAAAACAAATCACCTCTCGAAGATGTCTAGGAAATAGCTAAATATTCCTATAATGCAACCTAGCTTGGAACAGTCAAACAGCTAAGAGCTGTGTGGTTAAACTGGAATAGGAATGAATGATCAAAGTTCTTCACTTTAAGCATCCGCGCAAATCAGAAGCACTATTGCGAGAGAGTGAGAGAGAAGAAACAATTGTGGCCTTTTGATAACTTTTTTAGCATGTGTCCGCTATATTGTGAAGGAAAATCTCAGAACGTGTAAAACTACATCAAAAGTCACTTTCCATCAAACTCAGAAGTGAAAGCTGATTGCCTCAAAGATGCGCGTGAATTTTAACACATTACAAAACGTCAACTGTCATCAACGACTGGACCGGCGAGCAAAGCGATTGAAAATAACCCCCTTCCCAACTGGCCTCTATTTCTTTGCATAGCATCCTTCCAGAATGCGACAAAAAGGGAGGTTTTACGCCTACCCACTTCCTCGTGCCACCTCCCACCGCCACTTTTATGGTCTTCTTTTCGCACGTTGGCAAAAATTACGCGCATGCGCGGAGATGCCCTTACGCAATGGCGCGACCGCGCGTGCACGTTTGTCGTAAACCCTTACTCGTCAAAAATGTTTTTTAAAAAAAGGTGACAACTATTTGCATTGCGTACATTTCATCTGATTGTTTAAAAATGCCTGTTGTTTGTGCCTTTGAAGAGAAAATCGAAAAGATCTGTTGTAAATGTAGAAGACGGAAGGACTTGGGTGGCAAGACAGGTAAGGTAAAACTTGTCCCCTAACCTTTGCAGGTCATTCTTTTGAGGAGGGGGGGGGATGGTGAGGTGTTTCTCGGGGTCAGCTTTTTTGTGAGAGCGGTGCCCATCTCCTTTTTCTCGCTGTCTTACCTTCCCCAACCCTATGGGGAGCCAGGTACGTATTCCCAACAGCTGGGTCGACTGGGAAAAATTGGATGCTACGTACGGGTATTCTACTGCCCTCCTCTGGTCTCGGACTGGAGTGCTCGGATATCCACTTTACCTAAGTGGACAGGGTGTAAAGTGCAATCAGATGCGAACTGGTGTCATTAGCTTGTTTTGTCTAGACGCTGCAGTGTGTATATAATGCACGTTAATAATAGCTTAAAACACTAAGCATGATGCACAGTTTCTTCTAACGATTCAACAAACCTCTGTGCAAGATATTATTTTCCAAGGGTTAGAGTTACACTCTTTCCGTTCTCAAGATACAGGTCTAAAAATATCATCATGCACAGATCACGGTCAGCAACACTGACGTCAGGACTGTACAGGGATTCGTTTATGTTGTGGAGACTTCAATCAGTAGGAGAGCTAGGATCGTATGCTAATTAAATATATCTATGTACAATCATGACTTCATGATTTTGACCTCTTCCTGTGCTTTGTGATGCTCAGTAGCCGTGTATTTCGAGAACGGAAGTGCGGGAATAGTATCTTGCACTGTGCTTTACCCAGTCATGACGAGTGCAACCTCAGTGACAGAGTGTACGAGTCATAGGCGGGGAGGACGGCTGAAAGGACGACGACGACGACGACGACGACGACGATGATGATGATGATGATGATGATGATGATGATGATGATGATGATGATGATGATGATGATGATGATGATGATGATGAATGGAAGGCGAAAGAACAAGACTTTCCCAGTGCTGCACACAGTCACACGGTGCTACATCGTTAGAGCTGCCGTCAAAAGCGTGACCAGCCACAGCTGAAATCAAAATGCCTAAGAAAAACTATAAGCGACTCGCTTGCAGTTTTACAAGGGCCTGAAGTTTATCACTTTAGAGATTTTCCTTGCTGAAGGGCCTTATGGCCAGAGAAAGACAGCAGACAACGCCCTTCCACAAATGCTCCATTCCGCCGCATGCACGAAGGCGCGCGTGCATGCACACGCGTGTGTATTTAAAAAAAAACCGCTGAAGCACAGGCTACGAATTTTCTCTCCCTTACTCTACGGCAGCTGACAAATTTTCAATCAATAAGCGGCCGTCAGCCCCAGCGTTGAGGCGCTTATTCCACGAAGCAGCAGTTGCACATCTACCTGCACTCTCTGCTTACCATCAGTGGGAGCTGCCCCTGTACACTGCGGCTGCTGCAGCTGCGGCTGCTGCTGTTTCTGCTGCTAATCTCAGGCCTGGCTGGGCGCTTGCCCCGTGGGACATGGTGACCTCTTAATCAGCAACTTGGCAATAGTCTGGTGACATTTTGTGTCCGGAGGAAGGTGGCTCTTGAGTGGGTCCCATGCACATGGTTCTCGTCACGGTGGCAGTTCCCGTTTTTTCCCCTGACCCCGTTCGAGAATCTCGGGTACCTTGTTGCTTGGTTATGATCAACAAGAATTCTTCCCCACCTTTTACCCATCACCACTATTCTTCTTGTCTAGAAAACAAACATTTAAATGAAATACAAGAAAGATTTATAAAAGAAAGAGCTGTCGTTCGCAAGGTATCACATCTTCCGTTAGGCGATGGAAACGAATCCTGTTCTAAAAAATAAAACCAACTGTTTTACCTAGCACACAATACAGCTCCCGAGATAAATCTTTTAAATATTGAGGTTCTCGCTTTAAGTTTAGAAAGAAATAAAGACCTTCACTTCAGTCACTTTCTAGACCATCTATAACCTGTTCCCTGATCAAAGAATGGGTAGCTGCGCGCGCATGTCTGCTATTTATACAAAAAAGTATTTATTTTTTTCAACATGTACAGTATGTTTATTTCTTGTACCGTTTGTGGCGACATCTACAACAATCAGCTTTGCTTCCAGAGCGCGCCTTGCAGTCCAGAAGTAGAGGATGAAGAAAGGATGGTCAATTAGGAGCACGCAGGATAAAAGACGAAACAGATCAGGCTCGAGAAGAGCTCCATGAGGGATAGAAAGCCGTTAATTTACCCTCCACCAACAGGAGGGCTATCTATTCACCGTAGTCCTGTTATCAGAACCTCCCGAGTAAAGGCATCAAACACAATCCTGCTTCCACTAAGAGGAACCAGTGCAATAAAATTTACAGATGCAATGAGAATGTAAGGCGGAATTCAATTTTGAGACTGTTTCGTTCTTCCCTCGGATTGTCATTCCTTTCACCAACACAGCCCAAACCCCTAACAACAACAGTAGTGTGTTGTGGAGTAGAACAACAAACAAAAAAAACAACAAAAGCAGCATCAAGGAAGAAAAATAGTTCCCAAAAATTGGAAAAGAAATACGACACCAACAACATTTTTTACAGATTAAATTAAAGCCTTCAACAGGCAGTAAAAAGTTTATAAGAAAATAAAACAAACAACTAAAAGTTGGCCAAGAGAAACTAGGTACTTAATAACTACAAAAAAATGTTGTAACCCATTTCCCACCTCCCCTTCAACATTCAGTGAGAGCTAGTTCGCTAGCAAGACCTGTGGTTCTCCACAACTCCCAGGTTTTCCTAATAGCTATCTCACTGTACACACCCTTCAATCGATGGCCACCTACTCTGGCGCTCTACAAGTGGTGTAACAAACTTTTAACAAATTAAGCACGCTTAGGCGCCATCTGTGCGCAGCAAGGAGCGATAAACAAGTTTGCTCTTCGATTAAATCCCTTGGTATTAAAATTGATTGTGGCGAGAAGGTTCAGATTAACAGAAAATTCAGTTAAATTTCAAGCTAAATAGAAGACACGTCAGCAGGCTGGTGTGGGGTTTTTTGTTTGCTTGTTTGTTTGTTTGTTTGCTTGCTTGTTTGTTTCTTTTAGCAACACGAGGTAATGTTTTTGTGTTGCAGCTTACGATGTTTATTTCTGTTTTCTGAAACCTTAGCTAGTTTCAAAATGCCGAGTATTCTGATATATGAGACAAAGAACTATAGAGAGAGATAGGAAGAGGGAGAGTGGGGGGGGGAGAAAAAAGAAGAGAGAGGGAGAGAGAGAAGGAGAGAGAAAGGTAGACGAAGAACAGAGAGAAAAATAGAGAAAGAAAAGAGAGAGGAGAGAAAAGGAGAGCGAGAAGGAGGGAAAGAGAAGGAGAGAGAAGAAGAACGAGAAAGAGAGAAGGAGAGAGGGGGAGACAAGGAGGAAAAAAGAGAAAGTAAGAAGAGGAGGGAAAGTGAAGGAGAGAGGGAGAGAGAGAAAATGAGAGATGGAGAAAAGAGGAGAGAGAAAGAGGAAGAAAGGAAGAGAGGGGGATAGAGATAGTAGAGAGAGGGAGGGACAGAGAGAGGGGGGGGAGAGAAAGAAGGAAAGAGAGACAGAGGGAGAAAGAAGGGGAGAGAGACCAACGTGACAGTTGAACTTTTTGAATGACATGCGCACATTTCTTCCGGTTGCCGAGAAGAGAGTGAGGGAGAATAGAATTCGCCTTTCAGCTCACTTCTGAACATATTGTTAACACGATTATCGCTTTAAAAGAACTGATGACCATCTGATTCTAGGAAATATTACTCTGACATTGATTGAAACATTCTTTCATATTTTCCGTTTGGTCTGGATGCGTTAAAATCAAACTCGTGTAAGCAATTAACACGGCGCCTGAAGCTAAGATCAACCTGTCGATGAACCTGCTGAAGAGAAAAATATAAAGGGTAAAAGACAAGTCCTTTATACTCCCCCGCATGCTGGTAGAGTATTTGAACTAGTATTTCGCTGACAATAAATACTCGTTGTGTCGACGAAATTAGACAAAATTAGGAGATTTTATAGAATACTTCATTAGAAGTGATTAGTTATATGAATTAATAATCTGAAACTGGGAAAATAGAATAAAAGGAGACACTATAACGTAAGACATTGACATTCATTTTAAAATGTTGTTTTGTCGTTTATTCTGGGCTGATAAAGTCTGTGCTTTGTATATAATCCTACTGAAAGGTCCGGAGTTATTTTGTAGGATGTCGTCCAACTTGGTAACCAAGCGACCCGGAACATCTTTGTCACTTCGGTGTCGGTTATCGACAAATAGTGATGGTGATATGCGATAAATTGTATATTCAGTTATGCATACATACACCGTATAAACACAGCTTATGTGCTTGGTGAATGGTTCTGAATCACTAGGCTTTGTTTTGAAGGTCCTTGAGTTTCATTAGGTTGAAAATAATAAATTCCACGTCTGATGTCTCCACAGACTATCTGAGCAGAGAGCTGGAGACACTTAGCTCGTGTTCGGGTACTAGTAATTAAAGCCCTACTAGGATACAAACATCACCACGCACAGAATGAGGTCAACAACAAAGAAATCAGGATTGTACATTGAGACGCTTCAATGAGAGTTTATTTATTTGTTTGTGTTTTAGCAACTAAGCTATATCACGGCGAGTCGTAACTGCGACCATAACTTAATTAGACCTATGTGCATGCTTTAACATTTTTCTGAGCATGGGTATGCTTGTAGCCTTGTATCTAGAGAACGAAAGAGGTGTATTAAACCAGATTTGAAAAACAGTATCTTGAACTGAGCTTAGCCCAGGCAATAAAAGAATTTTGGACCCCACTAGTGCTTTAATCAGAGAACGCATTCACGGACACACATTCTTAGCATGTAGAATTTATATTATAAAGTGTAAACTATACAAAATGCAACCCTAGTTTTCGGGATTTTTTAAATTTACCATTACTTTCTGGTTTGCGAAACTGAATAACCTCCTTTTTTGTTGACTTATTTTGCAGAAGGGTTGATCCTATTCAGATCTCACCTTGTATTTAAATGCGAATTACTAAAAGCCTTATATTCAGGACTTATCGGGTGTTTTTAACACTTTCGTTTATGAGCTTCCTGCTGCAAGTCATAGTGCTGATACCCAACTTTCATCATTTTTACCAGATGCTAACAGCGTTCAGTTTCCCCACGTCTGGGTTTCCTATTAAATCATTCCAATAAGACACCTTTATTCCACAGCTAACTCCCTCCGTTTTTTCGTATCTTCTCTGCCACGAGATCTTAAATACCTTAATGTGAACTGAGCAGTAGATTTAGTGTAGTAACACTCGACACTGGCTGTACAATCGAGAGAAGTCAATTTGAATAATATAAAGGTCCTTGGGCCAGTTGCACAACATATTTATAATTTTAAACACTTTTAGGCCTTAACTCTTTTTAGATAAATAGTTTAAAGTGCACACCACAATTTTAGAATTTTCAAAACTAAAACTGCTTTAAGTAAGATAAAGTTGTCTGAAGTCTGACTTCCCGTCTTGTCAGTACAATTTTTTGTATGTTTTTCTGCAATGCATCAAAATGACTAAGAAGAGATTTTGCTTCTTTAGAACAGTTTTAAGGTTTAGAAACGTGTTGTGCAACTGGCCCCTAAAATAAAAGATAAACTTTAGTGAACTAAGGTAGCATGAAGGCCAGTATTCAATTTCGATGACTAATTTTAAAAGATGCATTAGCTAAGTTTAGTTAATGAAGTTGTTGAAATTCCAAGTATTTCAAACAATGTAATACATTTTATATTCAAGAGACAATGCGGTAGAACAAATTTCGCATGAAATACTTTTTCACTAATTAAAGTCGGAAACAAACGCAAAACCCCCAGAAAAACCCCCAGAAATGAACCCGATCAATGCTGCATATTATTCAGGATGGTAATACATACATTCTAAAGGTTATGCACAAAAGAAATCATTGATAGACTGCTACAAGTAGCTTGTGGGCGAAGTTTTCATCCGCAAACCAAAGCCAACAAATATTTTTGTGGTCTTACGTAAAGGAAGTGTAACAAAATTGATGACTTGCGCTGGAAGACAAACACTGCCTCCTACGAAAGAAAAACAGAAATAAATGTGGAAAAGAAGCAAACTGTCCTTGAAAACCCATAGCTCCTCAAAACAAAATGCTACTTCAAAAGCAGAAAGGAGATTATTTTAAAAACAAAAGAGATTGCTTCAAACGCACATTAAATGTGAATTTAAGCACGTGTAGAATATCTTTTTGAGAATTACAAGTAACACTTTTCAGAAGTAATGAAAAGATAATTTAACACATTTGTCACATATAGCGACGACAGTGAACAAAAACTACACTGGTACTGTTCTGGCTTAGTTTAAGCAGAAGATGTCATAGCTTTTTAAAGCGTGAACATAATACATTTACATGGTCGAAATAATAATAATAATAATAATAATCATCATCATCATCATCATTATCATCATGACGATTTATATAAAGCATTTCAAAAGATTTGCTCAGAGCGCTTTCCTTAAATCATACACAGACTAAATCATCAACAACCATGCACCCATTTAGACTTAAAGGTGGTAAAAGAATCAGAGGAAGGTTGGCTGACGGGTAATCCGTCCAAAGATGATGAGGGCTTGGTAGGAGAAAGACCTCTGTCCATAGTCTTTGTCTTAGTGGCACTCGCAGAAGCTCGGTGTCAGAAGATGAGGGAAGAAGTCGTGCGGGATTCCCAAAATCTGCAGCTGCTGTATACTTTGTGCAGCATTTGTATGTCAAGGTCCAACAAGGAAATGTCAAAGTTATCATCCTTGATATTTATTATGAAAAACGTGAAGAACCAGGCCAATGGGCAGATCATAGATTTTCTCTAGTTGAAAGTCAGCAAAGGTGGTTTTGGTTGGAAGAACAACGATCAAAAGCTAAAGTTTCATTGCTTTTCCTTTTTTTGTTTCTTAACAACAGTCTCGAATTGCTGTCAGCCACGTGACCTATCATGTCACGTGCTGTATCATCAGCTATACCTCATTCCCTGTCTGGGCCTGTATACTGCCGCTCAACAATGGCTTGTCTGGTTAGCCTTGTCAGCACTCTCATCAACCTGTTCAGGTTGACCATCACACGTAAAGTAGTACAGATCAGAACTGACTGCCTGAACCACTATCTCTGATGGAAGTAGCTTTTGCCTTTCAACAACACTGTGTCAAATCTCTCAAATTTAGCGAAACTGGAGTTTCTTTTCCTCGTCGAAAGGAATAATTCAAAGTTGAAGTCACTCTTTTACTTTGTGTTCTAACTTTCATGCGCCTAGAACAATCACTCGTCTTGCGATGAATAATCTGTAACTGATATTCTCCCGATTCCTATCAAAGTACAGGTGACAGTCCATTTGTTCTTCTTCTGTCAGGCGATAAATTCTGAATGTGTGGCAGCGGTGGTTATGTGATGCCATAGCAGTTCAAAATGGTGTCCAAAGTTTAATTAATGTGCGTAATGGCGCCTTTGCACTCGCGAAGAATGGAATGTCTCGTCACATTTATCTTTTCTCCGAAGAAACAAGTTTATAAATCTCGAAAGTTTTTTTATTCTTGGAGGTTGGGAGGAGGGAAATGGTGCTGGACAAAAGAGCAACGCTTTGTGAGGATATGGTGCCCTTTGTCCATCATATTATCTCTGATACACCTTCTCGCCTTACATCAGAAAGTTCAAACTATATTTACGATCAGATACAGTGGCCATGGCCTGCATTGCCAGGCATAGAGATTTCTTTCCAACAGTGCTTCAAAATGATTAAAGTTTTCAAAAAAAAAAGAGGTTCGGCAGTGTCTTGTTAGCGATTGCAAGTAATTGCAGCATTTGTTTGACTGGTCCAATTAGGTGAAATATAGAATGTTCAAATGTGCTTACTAACATTATTGAAGAAATAAAGTGCTCATTAGATGGTTAATTAACTTAAACTACCTATTTTACTTTCGGTTAACTCGCATTCATAAACGAGAATAATCCAGATTTGAAACTGTTGCCTACAGTTAATGTTTCCTAGTTAGGTATGAAAATCTCCTCCATTTATTCAATCCTTCTTTTAAAACTAAGTGCAGATCGACAGTACACTCAAAGTTTGAACTTATATTTCAAAAGAAAAAAATTATATATATATATATCAAACGTTAGTGAACTTTCAGCCTCCACTTACAAAACGTCTACTATCAAAGAAAAATAAAGCATGCAGAAAATCGAGTGCAGACTTCATGGTGCAAAGAGGCCAAGATGGCGCCGACCGGATGTCGATGGCAGTGTGGCTGACTTCATACAATGGGGCACCTGGTGGTCGAGTGCCGGTAACAAATGTTCTTTGATGCGTCAACAGGTGCAGACGTGAAACCTCGAGGGGAGGAGCCCGCGATCGTGAGGCGACTGGCTCCATACGAGTGAAGGACAGCGTGCGGGCCGCCAGCTTTCAGGTTGATTGGAACCAGCCTCTCAGATGTGCGAAGGCGGAATCATCCGGGCAACTCGATTTAGATATTCAGCTGAGGCATCTACAAGGAAAACAGCGTCTACAGAGGGTGTGGGGGGGCATCAATTCTACAATTTGAAGCAACGGGGGGGGGGGTGACAACTCCCCACACTTCCCAACTCCAATGGCTGCGTGATTTTCACAAGTAAGGAAACTCGAGAATTTAACATCCGAGATAAGAACTAAACAAGGTTCCTTGAAATAAAAGCTGTCTTTAAAATGTAGTTCAAAAACCGTGTTATATTTAATTTCAATTTTTTAAACTTTTGCTCTCATTTATCTATAAAAATCTTAAGATCGAAGTAACCTGAGAGAGCTCTACGGTATTTTTATGAAAATGCTTGGGAGTCAGCAAAAGAAACAAGTGAGTCACTTATGAAATCTTTATTTAAATAGCTATGATATCTGTTTAATATTTTAGTTATATCACTCAATAATTAACGCCATGAAGACATGTATCATTCAGCTGCATAGTGAGAGAGTGCGTGTGTGTGTGGGGGAGGGGTGCGTGTGCGCGCGCGCGCGTGTGTGCATGCGTGCGTGTGTGTGTAGGGGAGAGAGGGGACACTGGTGTTATATGCCGACCCAGTAACAAAGGCTTTATCACAGTAAAGTAGATGGACTTGCAAAAAAGTGCCACATGCAGAGAAGAGCTGAATATCAGGAGTGTTGCAGACTAACAAGGAATTAGTTGTAAAGAAATTATTAATAAAATAAACAAAGAAAACAAATCTTAATAGCTGTTGGGAGGTAAGGTTTGAAAGAATCTGATTACTCTTTGGGCATTACGCTCGTGCTATGGGAACAATTATTAATAAATTTAAATTTATTGAACACATTTCATCTATAATTGTGATCCTTTTGTGTTTCGTTGTCGTACCTGGAGAATATCTTCCACCACTCACAGCCAACAATTCTCAGGACTGCATGCGTATAAGCGGTAGACAGTGTACTCACTTCTCGGATCAATTTGCTCCAAAACTGTAATCATTGTGCTTTTAGAATAAAACAGTTGCCGGCACTTGAATACGAATATTAATTTTAATTTTATATTTATTTGCTTAGCTGTCAGAAAACTAATGTTCCCAGAACGAAAAATCCAAAGAAAAATAAAATCCATCGGTGTGCTGATGGTGGCGACGATCAAATTATTGATAAAGTCATTGGGTTGCGTGAGTCACTCGTCAGTCCGCCGACTCCAAAGCAGTCTTGGGATTGTGAAATGAGCGAAGGCGGTCGGCTGTGTAAGCCGAGCGACGACCACTGATCTGAAACTAACGGATAGACCCTGGCTGGCTCTGCCTGACGTCGACAAGCCGCCATATTAGAACTCGTAAAGCGATACTGTCTCAGCACAGACTTGTATTACTGGACTGCTTGCAGACGATTTTTTTTCAGTGAAGTCATTGAACGAGGCTGGTTACAAAAAGGTTCCGGTTTAGTCACGTTTCTGTTGAACTACTAGAACGAGGCTGGTGTATAAGAAGCTTCCGGTTTATTCACATTCATTGTTAAGGCTCGCCGAGACTAACAGCGGAGAACTTCGCAAGAGGCTCAGTGTTGGTCTCGGCAGACAGACAGCAATCCACCTACACACGTCCGTGGTCTCAGTATTTGGAATAACCTACCACCACATTTTCGTATTTTATTAAACTGTTAATGATGAATGAATTTTGTTTTCTTGATCTGTCGTAGGTATTTGTTTTCAAAATTGAGCGTTTCTCCAACGAAAAACCGCGAAAACATAAAAGTTATTGCCATTTTCACAGCTAGAAAAAGGGGAAACATCATTGTCATCTTTGACAGAGTGTCTGCTATCTTTCACAGCCAGATGAACCAGAGAGTCACTATCACCTTTGACAGTGACGTAATTAAACGGGTACCGGATGTCCTTACCCCATCGTTTTGGACAGTGCAGTCGGTGAACTAGGTCCAAGCAAGAGCACAGATGTCATCACTACAGCCGCCAACCTTTTGCTCAGCAAAAGTCATGGCTGACGCCTTCCGCATTGTCATAACTGAAAGGCTGGTGTCAGTCGGAGTACAATGCCCGATGAAGTTGATAACAAAGGCTTTCAGCGCCAATGTTTCTCAGCAGAATTGTAATAACTCTGTAGTAGTAATGTTACAGAGGCGAGTTCAACGCGCTGTGTACTAAAGCTCCTGGGTTTTCTGCCAGGAAAATGAGTAAGAGCTTGCGCGTGCATGTTTCTATGCGCATGCTGCTGCAGGCGCTGGTGTTCTCACTGCAATGCAAAATGGGCCCAAACACAGCAAAGACTGGGACCTAATTTTAAACGTACGCCCACGTCACCACCGTTGGTGATCACCGGAACTGATGTAAGACGTGAAGGGGGAGCATCCTCGCTTTCAAGTCCTCTCGATCAGCAATCTGCACGGTGCAGTCTCTTTTGCATCCATCTTCGCTTCCATATTCCAGAGCTATTCCCGTCTATAAAAGAGGTCATTATTGTGTATATACTTCAGTAATAATTGTGGCCTTTATCTAAGCGGTTTGCTCCTCTTTTCCCATCTATCTTTTGTGGCCTTCGGCATTAATGGAACATTACACTAACTCCTCTCTCGAGATACTACCTCTAAAGCATCGTAAGTCAGGAGTCGTTCTTTTGGTCGACAAAGGTGAAACCTCTTCCAGTGTAGGTATGAAAGATGAGTGTCCAACGTTTAATGTTACTTTGCGTACACAACATTTTAATGCGTACATAAATTGTCATTGTCTGAGTTCAGAAACTCAGCTGTCTGTTTCCTCTCTTTCTGTAATTGCCTCCTTCTCCCTTCCTCTATTTCTTGTTCTTGGACATTAATCACAACACGTGACATAAGTGTATCTAACAAATGAATCCATAAAAACAACAGGAAGGGTCTGGAATGATTTGAAGCAGCCTGTTCCTTATGACTGGTCACTTTTAATGCACTCGAAAAATATCTGGACTGTCATTGACAGAGAAGCCTCCAGTGACTCAGTTTTTCTTTCATTTCAGGCTGCATGTCCTGTTGATACGTGTATCTGTAAGACATCCTTAAGATCGACTGCATTAATTTTTTCAATGTATTATTCTACGCTTATATGTTCTTGTCTGCCTTAATAACTAAAACACGTGATTTATGTTTAAAATGCAATTTAATCTGTTTATCGATCTTTCTCTCTGTCATTCTAGTCTTGTAGGTCATCTTCCTGTCTGCTTGCATGGCTGTACATATATATATTTGTCTATCCTTAAGGAACGTGACTTTTGGGTGTAAGCCAGACTTTAAGAAAGTCATCTGCCTTGCCGGTGGTGTAGTAAAGAGATCGTCATAATGAGCACAACAAGATACTTTGATTCATTTCTTCACATCAGGTTCATCACACGTTTGGTGGTCTAAACGTTAGTAAGTTCTCATATACATCAGGTACATCACACCTTTCGTGGTCTAGAAGTTAGTTTCTCATGTACATCAGGTACATCATACCTTTTGTGGTCTAGAAGTTAGTTTCTCATATACATCAGATACATCACTCCTTTGGTGGTCTAGAAATTAGTTTCTCATATACATCAGGTACATCATACCTTTTGTGGTCTAGAAGTTAGTTTCTCATATACATCAGGTACATCACACCTTTGGTTGTCTAGAAGTTAGAAAGTTCTCATATACATCTGCAATATTGATGACATTCTTATTCTGCTTTAATTGCGTTTCTAGCATATGCCACCCCACGTTTGTTGAACTCCGAACCTACCGCTGTTAGCTCCTAAAGTCCCTTCTGAAAAAAGGAGTTATTAAGTTTACTGTTATTCTTATGTGTTACCAAACACGAATCTAGAATTTGACGGAATGCACATGCACGCCCGTACATTTTACAGTTTTTTTCTCTAAATGGCATACTATTCAAGAGTTTCTATCTCTAAATGGCATACTATTCAAGAGTTTCTATCTCTAAATGGCATACTATTCAAGAGTTTCTATCTCTAAATGGCATATACTATGAAGAGTTTCCGTCTCTAAATAGCTAACTATTGAAGAATCGTGAGTTTAAACTCTTTTTCTACATTAACACTCGAAGTTTTCAATGCCATCGTGACGTGTGCACATTCCACCTGAAATCCATGAATCAGGAAAGTAGCAGCTGTACAAGTTTACAAACTGGCTTCTTGTGTGGCAAAGGGAGGCAAATGCAAGCAGAAAGGAGAAAGAAACCCCAGGATTTTTTTTTATCCCAAACAGTTGAGCATAAACAAATCATTTGGGAGTAACAAGGTTAAAAAAAGAAGAATGAGATCTGGTAACAGATGTTGTCGTTTTACGTCTGTCTGCCCTTTCTATTTGTTAAAGCACAAAGATCGAAACCTTTTACTCCTATTAGTTTTTTCACATAGTTGATATCGTGAATAGGACTTTTTTTCTTCCAGTCGGATATGGGGAAAAAAAACTAATGATGATATACTCAATTAACTGTGATCAGAGAATAATTACAAGCATTAAAAAAACACACAAAAACATAAACACATTCTTTCTCACTCACTCATTCGTGCAAATGTGCACTCTGTAATCACTGACTACCCGGCTAAAACGTATCCCTCCATTCATCTGGGGAGATCACGTTTACGCACTCGATGCGCATGCGTGAGTGGAAATTCAAAATGGGTCCATTATTGGTTTCAACAAACGACCGCCAGAAAGCAATTATCTTCTTCTTAGGACGGGACAATACGGCGTGGCTGATGGATTATGCAGAGTCTACCTACAAACTCTCCTTGCTGCTATGAGACGCCATCATCCCGAACTTCTGTCTGATGAATTCTAAAAATACCGAATTTCTCCGCCTCCTTCTCATCATCATCATCCTCGTCGTCGTCATTATCATCCTTCCGCCACCCCCACCACTACCACCTTCATCCTCTCAACCGCCTGTGCAATCGTTATAGTCACCATCACCACCAAAACCCTCAGCCACTCTTGGTAGTCCGTTTTTATTCTGCTTTGACAGACTTTGATGTTTTGTGTAATCCTTTTGAAGAATGTGAACTCTGGCCTATGTAGGTCGTCATGGAAATCTTTGTCATGTCCAGTCGCTTTCCCCTGAAGATGTGATTTCTTTGCTGAGGTTGCTGCTGGCGGTTGAATGTTAGTTCCATGTTGTGTACGCACCTAAGTTTTGGACGCTTAATGCACTTGCTTTTCCTTCTTGTGGACACCCGAGTATTTCAACTAATGTTCACCCCCCCCTCTCCCTTCAGCATGTGCTGATGACCAACTATTGGTGACTTTGTTTTTACGAGAACATTCCACAATCGGAAATGTCGTTCCCTTGCGGGGTTTTGTTTTTCTTTTTTCTTTCTCTGATTTTTTTCGCTTCTTTCATATTTTAGGAAACGACTTAAAAAGTCTCTTAAAAGAATGTTTGTCGGTTTATAGCCTTTAGCATCGGGACAAGAGGTTTCCGCGGCTTTATTATTGACCTTGTTTGCGAGTAAGTCTGTCAAAGTAGCACGCGCCGACATTGCTCAGCAGTAAAGGTACTTGACCTGCATGTCTGCAGGGGGTTAGAATAGGGTGCATTCATGACGGGAGTGATGCGCGGGCTCGTGCACAATGAGATACCCGGATGTGGTGAAAAGAAGGAAGAGACACTCGGTTGTGGAAATTTCCAGAAACACGATAAACGAAACAACAAAGGGTCGAAAAAGAGGAGGGTATAGCTGAAAAAACGATAGTGGCGATGATACAGCGCCGACAGAATGGCAAGAAATGTAGAAACTTCCTATATAAGCTGATAAAACACCACTTGATGTATTCTTATAGCTTCAAATAAGAAAGAAAGAAAGAAAGAATTTTTTTAATTGGTGTTTTACGCCGAGCCAGCAACTAAGGCTATATCACGGCAAGGCAGCCAGCCCTTGTAAACAGATGCCACATGCAGAGAAAGAACAGCGTGCCCGAGACGAGAACTGAACCCAGGACAGCCAACCTTCACTGAAAGAAAGAAAGAAAGAAAGAAAGAAAGAAAGAAAGAAAGAAAGAAAGAAAGAAAGAAAGAAAGAAAGAAAGAAAGAAAGAAAGAAAGACGCCGAGCCAGCAACTACGGCTATATCACGGCAAGGCAGCCAGCCCTGTAAACAGATGCCACATGCAGAGAAAGAACAGCGTGCCCGAGACGAGAACTGAACCCAGAACAGCCAACCTTCACTGAAAGAAAGAAAGAAAGAAAGAAAGAAAGAAAGAAAGAAAGAAAGAAAGAAAGAAAGAAAGAAAGAAAGAAAGAGAGAAAGAAAGAAAGAAAGAAAGAAAGAAAGAAAGAGCACCATCACTTATGAGTCTATCACTCGTTTTAAATATCTGACCAAGGTTCTATGTTAAAATTATATATCCATGAATGCTGTCATTCAGTCATGCCGCATTTTCTTGCCATTTTGCCGGCACAGCACACCTGACTTGTCGGATCCCGGGGTGGATTATATTGTCGTGTGGCTTGCGTGTGGTAACTGCTACCCAGTTCTACTGACAGTTCCATCTAAGACAGGGACAGGTATCCAAATACTTTCGAAAAGACCTGCTTGCGGAAGACTTTGGACCGAGTCTGTAATGGAAGGGGAAGAGTTGTGTAAATACAGGGCTCTTTGCAGGCCAGGCCTTCATTTGTTCCAGCTGTCAGTTTGTCCTCGTTGGACTATAGCGGAGTTTTCTAGATTCACAATCCGGGAACCTGATTTTGAGGTTATTGATTTACATCGTCACTGACGCTAATTAGATTGACTTAACTAGATTAGTTGACTCATGGGTCAAGCTGCTAGGCCAGGGTTTCGTTTTCACGACCGGCGAAATTCCGCAGTAGGAACAAGTCGTTTTCTTCTCAGGCTATGCAGATTGGACAAAAACATCGTTGGTGCGAGATTGTCGCCAGTTTTTTTATATATATATCACTACGATATTGTAGCAGATGTTAAGAAAGATGAAATGCCTCGTTTATCGATCGTCATTGTTAGCACTCCACACATTTTTTAAACGTTAAGAAAGTTCTAATTTCATCGCTCTTTCTTTCTCTCTCTCACAAACACACGAGCTCACGCACACACAGACAGGAGCTCTCTCTCTCTCTCTTTCACACACACACACACACACACACACACACACACACACACACACACACACACACATGTACAGACACACGAACGCACGGAAGAAAAAATCGGAGAAACAGAGACCGATAAAAGATCAGAGAGGGGGGGGGGTAGAGAAAGAAAAAAAATGGGAGAGGAGAGAGATGGAAGAACACAAAGAAGACTGAGGGGGGGGAGCCGGATGGACAAAATTATTTTTTTCCAAGTTGGTGACAAGATTATTAATTACATTTTTTATTGTCACCCTGATAGAGTCAGGAAAATACATTTTAATACGAGTATAACTAACTTTTATACTTCTTTGTATTTTATTTGTGCATGTATGAAAAAGAGATATCACGCGTGCAGTATGTCTGTGTATTCGTATATACGGGAATTATTTCTACGTAGAAATTTTACATTCACTGCGTTTGGAGTTAGCAGGAGGGGAGGCAATGAACACATGGAAAAACAGAACAGGAGAGAAAGGAACGATGAGTAATGAGGAGGTGTACGGAATCCAAACACCCACATACTCACACATCCACCTCTCCATCTACTCACCTTCAGGCACATTACCCACCCACTCACCAGCACACCTACATACTCCACAGTTACGGGCTTGGGTATGCATGCGTTTTTATGCATGAAAGTGAACTTGCAGCTGGGGGTGGGGTTGGGAAAACACAGAAGAACAAGAAAGTCGCGACAGGGTTTGAGTAAATAGTACGAGATGCCCCCCCCCCCCCAAGTCCTACCTTCATGTTCCTGGTATCCCACTTTTGCGTTGCTGCTTGCTGATCAATGTGCATATTTGCATTCTTTCGTTTCTCCCAGGATTACACCCCACCTCCGTCCCTGCGCCCCCCAACCCACCCCACCCACCCCATCCACCCCCCCAACCTGAAAGATCGAGCAGCGCGCGGGAGTTAATCGAGGGTCTCGCCCCACCCTCCCCCAACACCTACTTACGACATTCTGGAAGGTGTCTCCGTAGGCCTTGCTCCTCCCACCATCCACGCCGAAACAAAGAGAAGAGGGAGGGACTTGCCTTGTTGAGAGGATTGAAATGCACGCTGGTCGGGCTTTGGTGGCCGCGGTAAATGAATGAGGGATGAATATTTGATGCGTGCGGTGGCCAGGCTACATAAGGCCAGCACGCGCCGTGTCCAGGCCCTTCACTGCCTCCCGTCCTGCTGTGCTGGCAGCTCGTGACCCACGCCTTCAGACACTTGTCGCGCTTACGTGTCACCCAACATCTGTGGACGGTGTCACCTTCTACCATCACCACCACCAACACCACCACCACCACCACCTTGAGAGACGATTAACTTCTCTTTTCCTTCCTCTCTCCAGCTCACCTTTCGCAGGTAGGCGTTCACGATTTTATTTTGAGATTCAACTGAGAACTTTACTTCAACCTTCTCTCAACCTCTTGTCGTGGGAAGGACATACTTTAAAAAAATCTTTGCTAGTTATCATTTTCTTTCATGCACGTTGTTCATCCCTTATCAGAAGGTTTAAATCTTTGTCGAGCGACAATTTTTTTTAAAATTAATCTGTGTAAGTCACTGCTTACTTTTATGCGCAGTTTCATGAATAACTTCGTCACTTGGTTTTCATGGAACCATTCTGAGCTTTGAAGCATATGTTCAGTAAATGGAATGATTAAAAATGAAAGATGTAATCGTCTCCTCATTTGCAGCTAATAAATTGTCCTTATTTTCTGTACACGTTTGTTCAAACTGCACATGTAGGTTTGACACTATCATAGCCTTGCGATTATGAAATTAATTTTCGATTTCAACAATGGTTTAATAAGCAGCTTCCATAAAATTGCCATCATCAATAATATTTCAGAAAAATTTAAGACATTATCACTGGTTTGTTACATTTACATGTATTCATATTTTGTTTCGAATTTTTATGTGTCGGTTCATTTATCAGATTTATCTTTATATTAGATACGCATATACACTACTCGTGCAACAAGAAAGACCTCATCTATTTGTTTACTCATTTGTAGTCATACTTCTAAAAATATTTTGTCTTTTCAATTCGACGCAGTATGTCTGCTTCCCTGACTGCGAGCATGATTTCTGTGTGTTGGGGAGGATCTGGCCGGCTGCCAAACATTCCCCATGACAATGGTGGTCCGTGAAAAAGAAATTGAATCTCTGACAAAAAAAGTGAATCGTGTTGATTGCAGTACAAAAGAAGCAACACTTAGGTATGCAAATCTCGAACTCTTCAGATCAAGTCGGTAGCTTGAGGTTGATGGCTCATTGTCAAGAGAAAGCATCCAGCATTGAAGATTCAGCAAAACTAATTAAATGAGTGATTTTTGTTTTAGGCTCGCTTCAGTGAAATTTTACACTTCTTTCAGATTTGATCAGCGTCTTGATAAACACCAAACTGATGTTGTAAATGTAGCCCATCTGTGAGATAAATAACATATCAGGTCCCACTGGTGAATTCCTCAATGACCAGAAGACCTTTTGCTAACTCCGTTTTGCGGGTTTATACTTAATCGCGTATATCGAGGACGAAACATGTCCATGGATTACGAAACATGTCCATTATTACGAAACATGTCCATGGAATATGTATTAGATACAGACCATGCGTAAATTCTTCTTTCTAACAGTTCCTAGCAACATTCTTCTTGTGTTCTGTCGTGCTACGAGTTCCATGGAGCACCTGATGAAAAAAAAGTGCTCCTGGGAAAAAAACTTCCTGAGCAAGTCAATAGAATGAAACGGCACGTCAATACAATAGAATGAAAGTGCGTCTATGCGTGTGCTTACTCAGCTACCAGGTTTCCCCCCTGATGCCCGTTCACAAAGCAGGCAAGAAGCCCATGTTCTGGAAGTTTCCTTTCTCGATAGGAAAGCAAACAAGGCGTCTTGTCGTAAGGCGGTCTTATGTCTGGAAGTATTTGCCTGACACTGACTCGCTCTTAATTTCTTTGCAAACCCCGTCGTGTCTCTATTTCCGTGAGGTGACATTCACTGGAACTCTCTCGACTGGCGCCTCCCACATCCATTACCACTTCGTGATGCTGACAGAAGCCCACCAATCTCTCTCCCTGTGTCGCCACAAGCTCGCTCACCTCGCTCATTGACATTGGTTTAGCTGTGGTAGTATCCCAACCTCCTGCACTGTTTGGCGAATAAACACTGATATTATTCGCTCTTACCGCAGTCTATGTGGGGTTTTTTTGTTGTTATTAAGTATAAGTTCTGATAAAGGGATTGCCAAGTTTCAAGGCGCCCATTTCCACTGGCTCACTTGATAGATAGATAGATAGATAGATAGATAGATAGATAGATAGATAGATAGATAGATAGATAGATAGATAGATAGATAGATAGATAGATAGATAGATAGATAGATAGATAGATAGATAGAAAAAAGAAAAAAGAAAATAATTTGAAAGGAGAAAGACCTGTATCCATATACGTGATTGAAGATTTAGCCCACGATGATCGGCTGCTTAATTTCTTGAGACTTCTACAGATTCGGCAAACATTTGATGAAGAAAAAATAACTAATAGTAGATTCAATAGAAACATACCCACTCTTGCAAACTGTTCAAGACACTGTGCTTTAGACATCGTTGTCCGCTGCATACACAACAGTAGGTTTTCTGGGGGAAAAAATCACCAATAAAAGAAACAATCAAATACAAAATAATTCGTCTTGAAAAAAACTGTAAAGCTCGTGTATATTCCCTATGTTAGTTTAGAAGTTGTGTGATTTCCATTGAATTATATAAACTACAGGTGATTCAGAGCTCATGTGTAAAATGGTCAACTCGCACCTCGATGGTGTTTCTTGCAAGAAGTAATTTTTTACTCCTCTTCACTCCCTCTGTATACAATGCTTTGACGAGTAGGTTGTCAGTGACATTATCCCTCCTTTCTCGTCATTATTATCTACATCACCTAATTCCCTCGCTTGGGGGCGGCACGAGCAAAATAACATGTGATATATGAGAAGCGGCTACAGACTGTGGGCTTTGATCTCTCCAGATAATTTTTTTTCTTTGTCGTTATCTTCTGAAATGAGAGTGTCCCGATGCCAAGCTTTTAGCTTCAGCCTCGTTGCTGCGTTTCCTTTGTTCTCCCCTTTCATGTGCCGTTCCTTTCGATTAATTCGGGAATGACACTACTCTGCAGGATTCAACTGGTTATCTTAATAAAAAAAAGAAAAGTCATCTTATTTCCCTGTTTTTCCATTCCAGTCTGCGTGTCCCTTTCCCTCTGTCTATGTCACCGCGTGCTATGACTATATCTTCATGGCCACTAGGTGTCATGCCTGATGCCTTGTGTTAGTTTGTGTGCTTGTGAGCATACCCAGGTGTTACCTTACCCCTTCGTGTGCCAGTGTTTCATAATATCTTCATTGCTCTCATCCACTCATCTGTTCATTCACTCCATCCACCCACCTACACACTCCCCCGGCAAGTTTGGCAATACAACAGCAAGAAAGGAAAACCAAACTTCGAAGCAATACAACTTTGTGCGACGAAGAAATCGTTTTACCAGTTTAAAAATGTATTCAAAAAGATAAGATTGCACGTTTTTGACTTCTCTACACTTTAAATGTGACTTTTTTATGAACTATTATCCGTGTATTAATACTTTTTAATAGCTAAGAACTTTAGAATCTTGAACATGGAACTCAAAGAAAGATAGTCTTGCTTCCTTATAGTAACCAGTAACCTAAGTGGTGGCACGATGTTGAGAGAAAGAATGAAGAGACAGATTTTAAGAATCATCATCATCAGCAGCAGCAGCAGCAGCAGCAGCAGCAACATCACAAACACCGTCACCACTATTCCCGACACTACCGAAACCCACCAAAAGAAAATTATAAAAGAAGCAGGAGATAACGACACGGCAGAACGAAAATCAAGAACAAGAAGAAACAGGCCACACTGTGATAGAAGATTCGAGAATGTTGATCAAAACATGTTATTCTGCGATACTGTATGGTGTTGAGTGGGGCGAACGCTTCGTTAGGGCTGAGTGAACGATAGAAGAACAGAGAAGCATCAATCGGATTCTTCCGCATGGGCTGCAGCCTAATCGTTCAGCAGGCAATGAAATCCCTCCGCGGCCACAGCTGCAGACGGACTGAGAAACAATATTACGCCACGTGTGGCGACTTCAATGCTGCATTCATTTAGAGGAACATCTAAACTCGATGCTTCCTCTATAGCCCTGTCTCGCTCAGACCCTGCTGGGGGTGGGGGTGGGGGCTCTCGTTCGGCCTATGAATAAGAAATTGTTCCGGACGTAGAAAGGGGTGTGAAAAAAAACCCCTGAAAGCTTGAGGATAATTGGAAGTCCAATCTCTCCTTCAGATCAAAAGAAGCAGACGACACAAACTATTTCTTCTTCGCTGATCTTCTGTGCCTTGAATAAATAGCAGAGAGTCTGAGGAACGGCGCACTCTTTTGTAGACGGTTAGGAACGAGAATTAACACTTCATGCACGCCTACGCCGTCAATGGTGCTCACGGACTGACTGATTGACTGACTGACTGATTGACTCACCCATTCACTCAAGCATGCACGCATAAACCACGTACAAACGCATAAAATACCACAAATGATTTGACTTGTATGCTATCCTCCATTCCTCCATACCACTCCTACATGGATAAACATTCAGAAAACCATTCAAACTTAAAATGTACATTACACAAACTTTTTCGTTTATTTTTCGTGGAGGAGACGGCCCGCTACACACCCACATTTTGTCGTCATCTTATTTTGACGTCATCTTATTTTGTCGTCATCTTATTTTGACGTCAGCGCCTTGAGCTGTCCACAGGCCAGGATTTGGCGCTATACAAGCCAACATCATTATTTCATTATTATTTGCAGCCTCGTTTACAGATTTTCAATTGGGTTGAGAAAACTGTTACCGACTACTGGCTTCATGTGTTTCTTCGTCCCATTCGTCCTTCTATAGACATTACATTTGCATGTTACTTTGCGTGCGTCCGTGTACGTGTTTTTATTATTGTCCAGAGGTTTTTCTTTTGTGTGTGTGTGTGGGGGGGGGGGGAGTATTAATTTTGTTGATATATCTCTGTACCATTGTTTGTGGACATGTTTTAGTCTGTTTCACTTTGTCGGTTGAGTGAATTTGTGTCTTTGAATTTCTTTGTAAAGCGCATTGAGCCTTCTGTAAAGCAGGGAAATGTGAAATATAAATTTCCGTTATTAAATAATGCAAGTCTGTCCGGAGTATAGATTCGATGGAGGCAACACACAGTGTCGTTCACAACCACTCTAATAAGACGGGTGCGACTTTGTTGTCTGTAAGGCGACATTTTACAGATATAATTATTAAATTATTCACTGGTGGATGGCAGTCACTTGTTTTCTGCGTTTCTCTTTCCTTCTTCTTTGCACTCACGCACTCTGAAAAATTCTCCAACATTTCAGCATAGAAAGTCCACGATATTTGTTCAAATATCTACATGGCTACAATACTAGTTTAAAAAAAAACTTTATAAAAACTTTAATATTAATTTTCTTTCATCGAACACAGATGTCTGCACGACCAGGTGTTTTCTCGTGACAGTGTGTTTATAAATTTGTATCCGCACATGAAAAAAATATTTTCCAATTCCCTTAGTTTTATTCCGATTTATCTTAGCAAAAGACCTTTGCCATTTTGTGAACTCTTCTTGTCAACAACTCAGTGTTTAGCATTTGACGGATGTGTTTTGATGTTCAGGTCAGCTCTGACAATGATCAGACGATTTTAAAAATGGCTGAGTACACTGCCTAATGGCACCCGGGGTTTTTCAAGAGCATTTTGGCATTAAAACTGTAATTTAAGTCTGTGAACTCGTATCATAGCATTAGTGTTCTGGCTTATCCGGTTTCAAGTGTGCATTAGTGAAACAGGACAAATGTTTCAGGAAAAGTAAAAAAAAAAAAAAAGCAATTAAAAATATATTTTCATTAGAAAGAGTAGCATCTGAATATGTCTAGTGCACTCTCTGAACTAGGTTCGTAAAATAAACTGCGTCCTTAGACTAAGTATTTGCTGTGGCGAACGAAATTGATCACTGCACTCTGAGCACCCACACACACACACACACACACACACACACACACACACACACACACACACACACACACATATATATATATACACACACACACACACGCACGCACGCACAACACAACATGCAGACATGCAGGAAAGCAGATATACATACACATTGCCAACGACTGTAAAAGAAGAATGAGTTGCAGACAAGAAGTCACACTGCCCAAGGGTTAATTTAATATCGCAGCTGACCAAACATGTTCTTCGCGCTTTCTAAGCGAGTTTTGGAGATAATACCAGATATTATATCATGTGGGAATACAACAGGATAGTCAGTATCCTGGAGGCAGTGGTAGCTTATTCGGCCACTGTCCTCATTGCTCGTACGATATCCGTTTGATATAAGCAGCCATAGTTTGATATAAGTAGCCATAGTTTGATATAAGCAGCCATAGTTTGATATAAGTAGCCATAGTTTGATATAAGCAGCCATAGTTTGATATAAGTAGCCATAGTTTGATATAAGCAGCCATAGTTTGATATAAGTAGCCATAGTTTGATATAAGCAGCCATAGTTTGATATCAGCAGCGAGAGTTTGATATAAGCAGCGATAGTTTGATATAAGCAGCGATAGTTTGATATAAGCAGCCAAAGTTTGATATCAGCAGCCATAGTTTGATATTAGCAGCCATAGTTTGATATTAACAGTCATAGTTTGATATAAGCAGCCATAGTTTGATATTAACAGTCATAGTTTGATATAAGCAGCCATAGTTTGATATAAGCAGCCATTGTTTGATATTAACAGTCATTGGTATTAGCGGCCATATTTCAGAAATGATACAAGAATTAATCCTAGTAGTGGATTGATTTGATGCAGATGAAAGTCACACCGCACGGTAGCAAATATTAAAGCAAAAGTAATATTTCCACGGAGGTCAGTTATCGCTTCAGCTGTCACTACTTCACAAGTTTCATGAATACTGTAAGCAACGCTGTTTTGATTGGATACAGGCAGATAATAGAAAGACAAGACCGAAAAATCCTACAGGATAAATAATTCAAAAGCAAGAAAGAGCAATGGGAGAAGGCGTTGCAGCTCTATGCCAAAGCAGAGTGAAATGTTCGTGCAAACTGGCATCAATGTTTCGAAAAGCATCTTTGTTCAAGCGGGCCTAAAGGCAAGAGAAAGTTTAAAAAAAACTCATTTTGTTTAAACCACGAGATAAGAACGGAAATTAAATGCTTTCAGGGAGATCGCGACAGAGAGAAGCGCTTGGAGCTCAGATGTTTGTGTTTCGTGTCCGCATCAAAATGCGTGTTTAAGTGAACTCCTGAGTCTCTTAACTAAGGAAGGGTGGAATGAAATCTCTTCTTGGAAGTTCGAGTGGAAGAAACGATTAACAACATTGACTCTTAAAGCAAACGCATCATCGAAAACGGGAGGCGGGGGAAATACTCTGTGGTGGGTTCTGCAAAAAAAACTTGCCAGCACCGTATAATGAAAATTAGAGAAAAGGAGAGTGGGATTTTTTTCACAGTGTTCAAGAGTATTAAGAGAGTGCAAAAGGCTGTACACCCTGTCTGAGGGATCTTGGTGTTTGATCCATTATCAGAGGGCAGTGATCTGACTGGATCGGGTTCCGTAGTTATCTGTAGTCAGTCAGGAGAATATGCTATGGTATGGGACGTTGGATCATCTTTCAACAACACACACTAACCGTAAATATCTATGTATGTCCATCTGTCTGTGTGTCCACTCGTCTTCTCGTCCATTTGTCTTTCCATTTATGTGTCCATCTGTCTTCTCGTCTGTCCGTCCGTCTGTCAGCCTATTCATCTGTTCGTCTGACTGTCTTTACCACTGCCTGTCTACCTGTCTGTCCACAGGCTCTACTAAATACTAACTAATTGGATATTTCTCTCAAAGTTATTAGAAAAAAACTCTTTGAAAAGTCTCCAAAGAATGGCAATGAGTCAACTTTCAATTGGCGGCGCAGAGCTCTGTGTCGACCATAAATATAAATAGGTATTGGTATTTGGCACTGGAAAAGGTCGGGTGAATAAGTTATCAGCATACCCACACCAAAACAGTAAAATTATTTACATGCAAATGTATTCTGCCCCCCTTTTTTTACCCGTAAAAGCGTATTCGAAAACAAGCATCTAGCCCAACCAGTGGTCTGATAAAATATGAGAAAACGTGTCCGGTGCGAACAGACTCATAGAGTGGTCACGTGTGCTGACCAAATCACCGTAATCAGGATTTAGGGTCCAAATCGCAGGACACTCCAAACACTCGGGACAATCAGAGGCGATGGCGCTTAATGTCTGAAATTTGCTGCCATTTTGGCTGTCCACGCATTGGCCGCAGCCCGGGGCTAGGAGGGAAAAGGTGTGTGTGTGTGTGAGAGAGAGAGACGTGTGCCACGATTGTCTGCCTGGAGGGGACAAACTTGGGTGGTCTGGTACATTGTCCCTAGGTGGATTGGTACATTGCCCTTGAGTGCATTGGCACATTGTCCTTACTTTATCTCCAGCAATCTTTACTGAATATCCCCGTGGCTCTTTCTGCAAATCCAGCGCAGTTTATTGCATATCTAAAAAAAACTTCACTGGATTTCCACTGTGTCTTTGGTGAATACCCAGCAAACTCTACTGAATCTCCTTCAGTGTTCTTGATGAATATCTAGAAAACTCTACTGGACCTCCACAGTGTTCTTGATGAATATGCAGCCATCTCAACTGTAGTTCGACGGTGCTCTCGCTGCATGTCCAAACAACTTTCCTTGTACACTGGTTATGTCCTTGATGTACATTCCTTTGCTGAATGTCTACAGTGCCCTTGTTGATTATCCAGCAAACTTTATTTCTTGACCCATTGTTCTTGCTACACTTGCAGCAAACCTTAGTGCATCTCCGTATGTAAGTCATTCAAATTGTGGCTGTCCTCTTGACTCTGTATTCTATGTATTCTCTGTATTTCGTGAGAGCGACGAGAAATGCCATAAGGACCTTTCACAACACACACTATCACTGCCTTGTCTGCAGACAGACACCCTCCAAGACTTGTCCAGACGGTCAGGCTAGTTAGCGTTTCATCTCGAAGGTGCTGCTTCCAGGCCCTCGACAAGTACTTCGAGTTCATGGCATTTCAACTTTACCTGTGACCTGACAATTCCCTCATGCTCCTGAGGTGACAGACAATGATTACCGCTTGTAGAAGATTTCATCTCCTTTGCCCTCCATTTGCCAAAAGGGCTGATTGGACAACCTCAGCATGCTGCTGTGTATTGACCGAAGGTTTTCAAGGTCTAGTGAAACGCTGTTTTTTTTTTTTTGTAATCACTAGGTAAATCTCAGAGCCAAATTTCATTTACCCAAATGCGGGTGAATACCCTTCTTCCTTTCTTGAGATATACGCCTACAAACATTACCATGCACAGAAATAAAGTCAACATCGCGACATCCCGTTACGCATAATTAACATATGTTCCCAGATCTTCCACCGGCTGAGGAATTCACAACATTAATGTATCTATGCATGACCCGGATGTCAGTGTTGTTGACTTCATTGTTGTTTATGTCAGGGTTGTTGACCTCTTACCGTATATTGTGAAGTTTATAGGTGTGTATCTCGAGAAAGGAAAGGGTAAGAGTATGCACCCGGATTTGGAGAAATATTATTTTGCACTGAGCTTTACCCAATCCATAGAAGAAGATTGACAGTCCACTAGTCCTTTAATGCAACTATTTCTGTGACTATTTCTATTATGTTTGATTGTGTGTGCTCTCGTACGCTTGCTGCCAACAGATGTCACCCCACCAGCACCTGTAACATCCTCACCTTTGAAGCTGACGTTTCAGAATTTACTGGCGCACAAAATAATCTGTACATTTTAAACAAAGCCATAGAGAAGACAGTCAAATAAATATAGGTCCTTTAAATCCTTCATAGCTACTGTTTTACAGTTCAAATCAAAACTTGGGAATTTTTTGCGTTAATATTCGACAGAACTGGCTGATTATTTGACACACAGAGACATTTTTTGCAAAACAATAATTACCTTATGAAATAAAATGAGGTGGCACCGTGGAGTGATAAAAGGTTCGACTGCGACAGTCCTTCGTACAACATGTTTTTTTACATGTCCTGCAACTCACATTCAAAGATGGCTATTGTCGCTGATATCCTTTGGATGAAATAAACTGCTCAGTAGATATTCATAGTCATTATAATCAGGTGGTTGATTTTTTTTATTGATTTTAAGACACGGCATCGCTACCTGATGCCACGAAAACTGTAACAAGCTAGGAAAAGCAGACAATATGCTCATCATTTGCATGAATTCCCAATGTAATTTTTTTTAATCTTGACGGGTGTCACACAGCAATGCAATCAGTCAGGCCCCTAAGGAGCGCCATGATGAAATACCTCCCGTTGTTAGTGCTCTGTGGGAGTCCCTAATAAACAGGTGTTGACAACTTATCGTGGCACTACCAAGAGCATGAAGGTCACGTGGGACTGGCTGTCAATGGAGATACATTTTTTTTTAAATGCGGTGCTAAATCGTTCTTACTGAGGTGAAAATCTGGTCAATACTTACAATACTACAAAGCATTGTCCAAAAATGTGTCGGAAATTCGGCAGAAGTCTGATTCTTCAGCAGATATTTGCCTAAGAGATGTCTGCGTTCAAAACAGCTGCTTGTCTATAATTTGAGGGATATATGTTGTTATGCTGCAAAATAGCTAAGTGGTTGGCATGACAAACGCGGTTGGCTTGGCTGCACTTGGTATCGGGGGTTGCACACCAAACTCGTCAGAGGGTGGAAACGCACTTAGAAGGGTCCCGCGCTTGTCCACTTCATGAGCTTTCAATCATGATCCAACCAGCCCCAGAGGGCGATTAGTATATAACTTCTGGTCCTTCATTGGCACCCTGTTTTTTCCCGCGGTATGGTCTGTGTGGAAATTACTGCCCATAAAATTTTATTAGCATTGATTTCACATCCTGCTTTTTTCTCAACGGTCCCCGCAAAAAGCAGGTAATAATTGATTACCCCCACCCCCACCCCCCGTGTCATCATCATTACTCATGCGAAAGATGCTCACTTACGATATAAGCGAGCCCCCGACATCACCCGGTGCCGCCTCCCCACCCCCACCCCCACCCCCAACCCCCAACCCCAACCCACGTGAGCGCGGGTTTTCTGTCAGAGGAGAGGATTGAGGAGAGAAAGGTGCAGCCAGTACCGACAAGTAATGTCGCTGATGCAGCGGTCATGAGGCAGTACTGGCTGGTTAGTAGGGTCGAGCCTAGCCGGTTACACTTTGGTCTTGGAGTGGAATAGCTATCACCGTTAATTATTTGATAGTCCTCTCAATTATTATCTACATGTTGCTATTGTTGTTGGCAGTGGTAACGTTGATGATAACGAGAGCAAAAAAAGAAGAGATGGATGGAGAGAAGGAACGCGTATGTTAATAGCAATCTTAGGAAATATTTGGTCTTGTTTAACTAGAATTATTAAAACGCGAACATAACAGACTGTCACTCACAACAGTCCAACACACACACACACACACACACACACACACACACACACACACACACACACACACACACACACACACTCTCTCTCTCTCTTTCTTACTCTCCCTCGTGTATGTGTATATGCACACAGATAACTAACTATACACCTAAACAAATGCTCACGTAATATTTATATGCTTGAAGACAACTACAAAAGAGAGAGAAAAAAATTATGAAAGAGGCAATATCTTCATTTTAATTAAAAAAGGGGAAATATATCTTTATTTTAATCACAAAAAATCAAAACAATTGTTTGAATTCTACTGTTTGTGTGTGTGTGTGTGTGTGTGTGTGTGTGTGTGTGTGTGTGTGTGTGTGTGTGTGTGTGTGTGTGTGTTCATGTGTGTGTGTCCTTGTGTTCTCATTTCCGTGCGTCGATGACGGCGTGCAGACAAGATGGAGAACAAGCTGGTACTGCTGGTGGCGTCCTTCTCCTTGCTGCTGGCCGTCTCCTGCCAGGCCCTGCCCTCTGGAGAGTCCGTTCTAGAGGTCAGCCTCACCCTGCAATGTTTATTCAACCACCATTATCTTGCCTTCCCCAACCCCACCCCTGTCTACCATGGGCGGTTTTAGCCTGTCCCTCACTTTGAAACACTCGCTCATCAAACACCCCACGCCCCCCCCCCTCACTTTTTAACACTTTAACTGTAATCTCTGATTTTTATTGAGCTACCCAGAGGGAAATGATGTGGAGTGATGTAATAGATCAAAAACTGTTTTTCCCATTTGGATCTTTCTGTAGAGTTCTCTCATTTTGTTTACCTATTTGTTTAAAACCGTGGAGACTTTTTATTCCTTTTGTTTTGTTTGTCCCTCACTCGCTTTTTAAGATCAGAATTTCCCTCCTGATGGGTCTTCGCTGACACTGTAATAACTGTCATCTTGTGTTACTAGTTTTTTTTTTCAAAATACACGCGTTCTTATCCCTTATTTTGTGCGCGTGTGGTTTGGATGAATAATCCTGCATATCCTTGTGTGTCTGAGACAGGATTCCAGCCTAAGTGCAGACAAGAGACCAAAGTACATGGACACACGACGGGATCTGGATATTTTCAAATATATGCTGATGGCTTCTATTAAAGAGGTGAGTCGCTTATAAAGACTGCTTTTAGAAAGGTGAGTCACAGGCCAACAATCTTTTCACTTTCCACTCAAACCACACCTCGGTCGTAGGTATTTGCCCAGGCAACATTATTCATGTGTGTGTGTGTGTGTGTGCTTATTCAAAGTTTCACTCAGTTCCAAAGAAACATTGTCAAAAGGGACGATGTCTTCAGGATAAAAAAATGAGCTGCCTGGGGATGATTTGTTTTAAAAGCTCTAAACGCAAGGCCAAATTCCATTAAAAACTGATTCATTTACATGGTAGTGTGGTATACACCTTTTTTCCATATTCCTGATGCAATTCAGGGACACAATGTTGTTAAAAATCGCTAAGTTTAGGGTATGTTTTCATGCTTTTTTTTCTTAGAGAAAAACGAGATTTTCAGATGGCTGGTTTTAAAGGAAGATAGTAAAACGTATCTTTGAGTTCGTCTGGAAGGACAAGAAGGAAAAATTGTCAAGAAATTTGGAGTGCCGTCGAGAGACAACAATGAATGTAAGCTTTACATATAGGAGCGAGAGAAAACTTACCAGCCGAGGTTCGACCCAGCGTCGCTCGAATGTGATTTTGTGAAAAACACTGCAGTGAAGACAAGATACAGATCTTCAGACAAGGCTGACAGAAGCAGATGGAAAGAATAATCTTGCTGCTTTGAATAATGTTGATTTTAACTATTTAGATGGCCATATTTACGTGTAGTCGCTTTTTCATTGGGAGACTCAACAAATCCCAGAAGCAGCTAAAGAGATTTATTTAGAAGTGATCGCAGGCATGATCGATAGAAAAAAATACCTTAGTCTCTCTCTCTCTCTCTGTGCGTGTGTCATCTTTGTTTACTTTTTTCTTTGTGTGCGCCATCATTTTGGGATATGCATGCAACCAGTCTGCTCACTCAACAGGCATTTCTTTGAAGAGTATCAATATTCGTGTCTTCACTGAGGTTTCTGTTAGGAGGAGGGTGGCGCCGTTAGTCTTCGCAGGCTGCAAGGGGACAACCCGAGGATTTCGCGTGCTGCGCAGAGAGGGTGCGCAGTGGGATGCCGCCGACATTTTAGCGAGGATGGCGGCCGCGGTAACGGGTCTGCTGTCGCGGCAGCCGGTGTCGAAGCTGATCGCAAGATAAAATAAACAAATGACGCCAGTAGCGCCCGTGCATGCCTCTTCATGAATGAGCTCTTGTCACAGGGGACCTGCTAGCAGACTCCGCACCTCGTCTCCGAAATCAAATGCCTTTTGGAAAATCACTGTATCACTGTTATGGCATCACTCCCTCCCCTCAACAACCACAACCTCGCATTATAACCCTTCCCCAGTCTACTTTCTAGTCCATTCCTCGTTTCCCTTCTGTTTCGCTCAGATGCACTGACGCGTGTATGGACACAAATATGCACATATGTGCACACACAACTGCAATACCAGAATAATATAGTAGTTCCAGAAATAACCGGCTATCCCTCTTCCCCCCCCCCTCCTCCTCAAGATAAGTGTTAGTTTACGATTAACAAATCCTCGGTCAACTAGTAAATTGTTTCCAAACTTAGACGTAATCATGGAACGATGTTGTGTTTCTACACCATTAACTAGCGAGGACAGAAGTTCACTTTCAATCAGCTAATAGATCGTCAATCATGGCGCTTTTTTCATCGACCTGGCTATAGCTGGTGGCCCATTCTGTGCACTCGGCATGTGTCTGCTTCCCAAGAAACTTTATAGAAGGTCTGTTTAAAAGTTATTCTTGAGGAAACAATCCGGCCTCTAAAATATGCGAAAATGTTTTAGATGTTTAAACCCTACTGAAATGTTTTTTGTACAAATGGTTAAGAGTAGTGAATAGAATCAATTCTCACCTCGTGTTATTTTCGTCTGAACAATTTTTAGACACATAATGAAGGGCTTTCGGATGTGGAGGGCAAAGTCCATGGTGTCAGTGAACGACGCTCACAGTCTTGTGTTTTCGGGTATCTTTTCTGAGTGGGCGGCTGCTCCCCTTGCACCCTCTTCCCCCAGTTCCTACGCCACTGGCATTTTGTTTACAAGACCATTTTAGAAATTTTTCAAAGACGAACTCTTTTTGATGTAAGTTGCCAAGTGCTGTGAGTACTACCAGAGCTAAGTAGCTTTTTTTGTCCTAGACAAAACATTTTCTTTGTTCCCACATTGTTTCTTTCGTGAAAATCAGCATTTCTCCCACAGTACTTCAGAATTAAAAAGGATTATTCATAATTTTTTAGCTTTAAAGGTTTTGTCACCTGTCACTTGTCCAGACAGTCGCTGGGTGTGGCTAAATGGCTAATGTAAAGCAAACATATTCAGAAAAAAAACGTATTTTAACTTATTGCTTCGCGTTAAATAAACAGCAAGAGCACAGAGACCTGGGGCCAGTTGCACAACACGTTTCTAAACCTTAAAACTGTTCTAAAGAGGCAAAATCTCTTCTAAGCCATTTTGATTCTCTGCAGTAAAACATACAAAAAATTGTACTGACAGGACGGAAAGTCAGACTTAAACAACTTTATCATACATAAAGCAGTTTTAGTTTTAAAATTTCTAAAACTGGGGTGTGCACTTTAAAGTAATGATCTACATAGAGTTAAGGCCTAAAAGTGTTTAAAATTAGAAACGTGTTGTGCAACTGGACCCAAACTCCAACTTCTAGAAAAGATTTTACAAGTAAAAACAAAAAGGCCTACCACCAACCAGCAAGAAAAACCCTCGTACCACAGAACCACTTTTGAATTATTAATAAATCATTTTACTAATTTAAATTTTTGTATACCATCCGGCAGCTAGTAGATTTTTATTTTAGAAAGGTGTGACTCAAAAAGCTATCGAACATATGTCTATCATGCCTATTTCAGAACATTTATTAGCATGCATCGACGCGTTTCATTCTCGTGCAAGTTTGATTGCTGTCAACACCATCATGGAGGCGGCCGCCTGTTGATCATTCGAGGCCGCAGCTCAATGAGATTAGGTAAATGTGGGAGCCACGGGGCCCCCACCCCCACCCCATCCTCCGTTTCGGCGGTACGATCATTTGGAAAATGGCGCGTACTCTTTAGGCGACACCCGCCATCTGAGTGCCTGGCCAAAAGGTTCCCCACGCTGTTAGCTGCCAAAATAAACATGATTCTTACACCCGGGAATTCTTTGTCCCTGAACGTGCGTGGGTACCATATTCCCCATAAGAAGCGACCCGGCACTAGTGCCCTCGTCCTATTGCCGCTCGTCTTATGGTGTCTACCATATTATTATTATTTGACTTTTTGTGATGATTATCGGACAGACACAGACCCCCCCCCCAAGTCGGGTATTGAAGTAGTATCCCAAAGAATAATATTTCGCCGTAGTTACATGGACAACCATCGTTGCCTTTGTGTCTGTGTCGCCACGGAAGTGTTGTTTCGTGATGCTGCCTTATCCACAATCATCTGTGCACTCGGATGAAAAGAAATAGGCTTGCAGCACGCTCCATTTTATCTGAGCTGTGAGTGATACTCGCCAACATATACCTCGCATTTCTTGTGCGATCAATGTTGTGACAAAGCGTGGCAACCACTCAGCAGGGATGGTTGATGTGTCTGCGGTACTCATGAGAGATGACACTGTGCTGAGTGCGACAGGTCCTGATGAATCACTTTTTAAATAGCAGCATTAATTTATTTTTTTTTAAATCTCTGAGAGCTTGTACCTGTTACGGTTTTTATTACGTTTTACTGTTTATTTAACTTTTTTACATTACTTTTTATGCATTCTGGAGGTGATGTGTTTGGTAGCAATAACGACTAACACCTGTCTTCATGTCCTGCTGTTTGTAACTCAGAACTTCTGCATGTCGACGCTGCAAGATATATAATCACATCTAACATTCTTGATATTCGAAAGAAGCACTCACATACCACGAACAAGAATGATCATATTACTTTCAAGCACAGCAAGAATTTATCGGGTGCTGTGATATTGATTCTAATTTTAAAAATAAAACAGTAAGTCTGCTGAGGTTGTTAGGCACCGTTCACTCGGACCTTTCTGCAACACGAGCCAGCAAAACATGTAAGTCCAATGAACCCACCAGTGACCTCTCCTGGAGCAACATCAACCCCCTGGCTCCTGTTTCCTGGTCAATGGTATCAACTACTGCCAGCACATCGGCGTGACAAGCGGCTCCTCTTCGGATGCAATGTTCGGAAGCTGCGGCTTAATGACTCTGACTGTCGCCCAACAGAATCAATGGAACATAAAGAGGTTGAAACTAATACATTATCAGATGGGACTGGCGATTTCTGCAGCTTGGGTTGAGAAGGGTTAATCGCGCTTCAATCGACCGCCGACAGTGAAAGCGGAGTCTCAAGGACCGGATGTGAGCCTCCGTGAAGATAAGTGTGATTTCAAAGCCCTGATCATGTGCCCACGGGAATAAAGATGTGGCGAAGGGTGTGTTAAGAGATAAGTGTGATAGAGGGGATTAGATCATGACCTGGAGAAAAGATATCGTTACAACGAGTAAAGGTGGGCTAACCTCTTGACACCATGCGAATTTAAATGGATTCTGTTTTAAAAGAGAATGCTTCTTTCACAAGTTTTCTTCTTTTTCGCCCCTTTTTCTCACTCGGATGATCGACACCAGCGAGTCCAGAGTGAAAGATATTTCCCGATCGTTGCATTGTAAAGCCATAAATCATTGGATCATCTCCTTTGCCTCGTAATGGATGGTCCAAAAGCAGACTCTTTCTGTACAATTGCTGTGTCTGTATGAAAGAATGTTCGCATTAAAGTAATAAGAAAGACAAATGGAAATCGGGGTGGGAGAATCTTTTGATGCCGTGCTTTACCTGAGGCATCCTGATTATTCGCTTGGAAGGAAGCTTAGAAGAGCAAGAGTTACAGACAAGAAAACGTGATGATATAAAATTTACAATAAGACAGGAAACCGTAATGCAAAACTAAAACCAAAGGTGATTGAAGTTTAATCAAAGTCACGTGACGTGGACAGGATGCCATATATGGCGACGCTGATTCCAATCTTCAAGTTCTAACCGTAGGTGAGTGGTGCCTCCAAGCGTTTGTGTGTGTTTTCCCTTTGCAAATGTGCCTGGTTATACTAATTATTCCCTAACCATTTCGATTCACAGTTTTATTAACTTTTGTTTCTTGTATGCGCCTTTGAGTTCTACAGAGGACGAAAGGCAAGATTTAAGATGGCGTGTAGCTCTCCTGTGTATCAAGTACAATTTTTGCACTAGACAGAGATGTTTTAGCTGTGATTGCTAGCCTCGACACTTTCGCATATTCGACACAGGGAATGTCAGATAGAGCTTTTCTAACAAATATAAAAACATCGCCATCAATCCGCTCCTGTTCTACTGGGACGAGCTGCAAACAACAGAGAATAACAAGTCATGATTGGAAGAGACTGCCGGGCTGCATCCCTTGGACATTTCAGAACGAGGCCAGACAAGCGCAAGGAGTGCTGTCAAGGTATCTTCTACGTCGCATGATTTCGGACGAAATGGAAGTTCACCATTTTCGAGATTGCCCGGTGGGTGGGTGGGTGGTTTCTGCTTCTTCGTAGTGATGTTTCTCATCACTACGGATGAGTGGCGATAATGCGAGAGACGTGTCACAATGTCCCACCATTTGACTGATGGCGGTAGTAGGTCTCTCCCGCACCACTACACGCCATCATCTGCACTTACTCCTCCTCAGTCGCAACAACCGACACGACCCAGGAGCGAAATCGAGCCACATCACGCTCAATCCAGACTGAAAAGAAAAAAATATATATCCATCGTTGAATTGCTCACGCTAACCAAGCCGAGCTGTGTCTATCATCTTCTCACAGTTGAAGCCACAGCGGTCGGTTGTTAAGAGTCTAGTTTTATTGCTAGTTACATCGTGGTGGCGGGCGTAACACTTCTACGCATCGATTGCAATTATTAAAGGTCAAAGATCATGGAAAGCGGTTACATTTCTTTTAAAAATAAAGTTTAACAATAATGGACTGGTGCTATAAGCGTTTCATTCCTGAACAACAGTTGTCGCAATCCTAGCACGATACAGCGGTGTGAGGGTGGTGGATACAAGTGTGAGTGGTGCTCCTCACAGCTTGTGAGTTGGGCTCTAGATGTTATCGCGGATACATCGCCACTGAAATAGGCTGTAAGAGCTCTTCTCGCACGATCCACAGCTGGACACCAATATTTTCACCTTACCCTCTATACCAGTCTACCATGTTCTGCCACGCATGCGCAGACCGATTTTTTTGTGTGCTAGCAATCAAACTGCAGAACTTCAATAGATTAACGGTTGTCGTGTTTGGCTGAAGCTGTTGTACCGTATTTAGAAAAGTAAATGAGGATTCAAAGTGAAAATGGCGTGCGATTTCTATTGAATATTTTTGTTTACTTTGAGGTCTCTCGTTTTATAATTTTTGAGTTCGTGTTCTTGTGTGTGTGTGGAGGGGGGGGGTGTGAACTTTTTAACTCGACGTGTGCATAGGAAATCGCTGGAGTTTAGATACGGAATATAGTTTGGAGTAGGGTTACAGTCCAAAGTTAAGGTTTGCATTAGAGATCAGGTGTTTGTTTTTATTTTGGCAGAATGATCGAGCAAAGAAAATGCTCGATTAAGGTAAAGATTCGGCAGTGAACAGCTGAGTTGGGTAGCTTGTGCATGCGCAGAGCAGCCAGTCACAGAACTTCATGGCAAAAATAAAGTCGCCAACTCCTTTTGCGCCCACCCATGCTGAACTGTGCATCCTCCCTTTATTGTGTCTGGAGGGATTCGAATACATACTGCAGATGATGGTGGCTACTACGTTTGTGGGGCACTAGACTGTAGGATTAGAGAGCAGGTCGGAGTTTTGTATTAACCCAGGCTTACATTTATGGTCGGGGACGCTTCTCATTTAAAAGTCAAACTTAAAAAGAGAGTGGGTGAGTGCACATCAGTGAGCCCTGCCATGTTGGTTTATAGTTCTGGCAGCAGAATTGTCCCCGGGAGACAGCTGAACGTGAACCCAACAGTAAAGCGATGATGATGCAGCAACAATGATCTGATTGTGTTTCCTTGGTCAATCTTGGCAGACAGGACTGCCTGTGACAATCTGTTTGTTCGGCAGAGCGTGAGTCGACAGTACAGACGTTTCACGCCATGTGTGTGTGTGTGTGTGTGTGTGTGTGTGTGTGTGTGTGTCACACATCAATGGTGCGCCATTCAGTTCTGCGAGCGGGAGAACAGACAAAACGCTGGGAATTCCGTGCATGCAGCGGGCCTGTGAAACATTTATTAGGCCTGATCGAAGTGGTGACTAGCTTTTCTATTTTGTTTCAGATGCTGAAGATGCAAGAACAACTGATTTTTTTTTCTAGTCGTTTTCTTTTGTTCCTTTCTCTGCGGAGCTTTAGACGTGGCTCAAAGGGGAGAAAGCAGCATGCGACAATGGCATCAACAATTAAGCAGAGCTAGTCCCACCCAACGCAATATCCACATTTATGTTTATCATCACCTCATTTTGCTCTGCCTGCCTGCCTGCCTGCCTGCCTTCCTGTCTGTCTGCCTGCCTGTCTCTCTGTCTGTCTCTCTGTCTGTCTGTCGCCAGTTTCCTTTCTTTGTCTTTAAAGAAAATCCCCGAGGGTTTGTGCAGGCTACATAAAGTCCTAGTTTCCTGTTGCAATTTTAACAATCTTCAACGCTTTGTGTCTCCTCAAGAATTTTTTTTCGTACATAAGCGTCGATTCTTTAGAACTGTCTGAAACGAAAAGTATTGAGTGCTGGAGTAGAAGATTCTTACAAAAACCCTACATGTTGTTTCCGCTGGCCAGACAACTTGGCGAAATGACAAGAGTTATTTTGCTTTCACAGCTGTTTTACGATTGCACTTTTTTTTTATTTTCTGCGATTATAACCGTTCACCAAGCTAACATTAAAGGGAGAACAGGTTTTAAAGAATGCCATCTCAGTGAATTGAGCAGGAAACGGAAAGTGCTCCAAAAACTAGGTGAAAGCAGCATTCATTTTCCCCACTCAGCCCCTAGGCATTATTTGATGACTATTATTACTGCCGAGGAAAATTTGAAATACTCGTCAATTTAAGACATTTTCGGTTTTTTTTTTTAAATCACTGCCGTATTTGAATGCAAATATCGTTAGTTGGTAACTTCTTGTCTCACTCCACAACTAACATTCTAGAAGCCTGCATTAGCGACATCAAAGGCTGGATGGTAAAAAACAAGCTTAAACGATGATAAACGGAAGCCCTGCTTTGCTCTAGAAGAAGACATGAACCTTCGCTCGTCAGTCTGCCCAATCACATCAAGGTGGGCGACACCAACATCACCTTTACATCATCCGTCAGGGATCTGGGATTTATTGCCACTGCAGACATGACTCTTGATAAACAAGTTACAGCTGTCTGTCAATCTGTCTATTATGATAGAAAAGTTACAGCTGTCTGTAAGTCTGTCTATTATGATAGAAAAGTTACAGCTGTCTGTAAGTCTGTCTATTATGATAGAAAAGTTACAGCTGTCTGTAAGTCTGTCTATTATGATAGAAAGGTTACAGCTGTCTGTCAGTTTGTCTATTATGATAGAAAGGTTACAGCTGTCTGTCTGTCTGTCTGTCTGTCTGTCTGTCTGTCTGTCTGTCTGTCTGTCTGTCATGATAGACAAGTTACAGTTTGTTCTTTCTCGGCTTGATTACTGCAACTCCTTGCTTGTCGGCTGCCCTGCATATCTTCTTCACAAACTCCAGAAATTACAGAACTCCGCTGCACTGGCATCCAGTACCTCTTCCTTAACACCAGTTCCCACAATGTTATTCATTTTTCACACCCTTCCCCCACTTTTTCTCTTATTGCTACTTTCCTGCTCATCTTCCTTATGCAAAGTTACTATACTCTCAGTCTTGTTATTGGGTTATTCTTTGCGTTGTCTGTATTTGTTTTTATTCATCATCAGTACCATTGTTTCTTCTTTCGTAGTTCGTATGCTGTTTGTTTTACTGTCCCTCGTATGTTGCCCCTGTCTCGTTATTGTTATTTAGCGCTAAGAGGACACGAATATGACAAATTGTTGAATTTATTATTATAATATTATTATTATTATTATTATTATTATTATTATTATTATTATTATTATTATTATTATTATTATTATTATTATTAACAAGCTGTTTGTTTGACCACTACTCCACCTCCACGGCCAGAGAGACTTAGGATTGTTTAGATGGATTCATAGGTAGATTAACAGACAGCCAAGAAAGAATTGGAAAAAAGACAGAAGAATATTTAGACCTCCTTGTAATATTTTATGCAGTGACGATAGCGTGAGAACAATGTTCCATAAAAATCAATAAAAAAAAAAGAATATAAGACAAACAAGATGACGCAAGAATGAAAATCTAAAACAAAACAATCGCAAAGCTTGACAAGAAATAAAATCGTGTCTTGGTAAACAGGATTGAGCTTCGGTTTTTCCTCCCTGCGCCAAGGAAAACAGGGGATTAAGGCGCTCGTCTTGAAGGCCGACGCCTTTAGAATCTGATTATTTTTCGAGCACCAAGCGAATTAGCAATTCGAGACAAGTTGAAACACGCGAAGAACAAACACAAAAACTTAAGTCTCATTCCGAGTGCGCGCAACGACTTGAGCTAGCGAGTGCAGAGAAAGAGAGAGAATGAGAGAGTGAAGGAAAGGGTAAAAAAAAAAAAAAAAAAAAAAGGAAGGCGGGTGAATGTTAAGACGAGTGAGTGGGCGCTGTGTTGGGTTTGGTGTTTTCTTCCAACGACTTGAAGAAAGGGAGGAAATGTGTTTTTCCGAGGAACTGGTAACGTTTTGTTTGTCTTGCAGCTAGTGGAGGAGGGACGACTGAACCCGGCGATGCTGCCCGGAGATGAGGAGGGCGACGATAACGAGACGACGAATATCGAGAAACGTATGCAGTACATGGGCATCTGCATGCGGCGCCGGCAGAACACACTCATCCCCTACCCGTGTCTGCGATCAGGTTAGCATCCCCCTTCCCCTCCCTCTGGTGTTAGAACGAAGATCTTCCTGGATTTAACTTTTATTTTCTTCAGTAGTTACTCCTCCTAGGCTAAAACCATCAGGATCTCTCGAGGGTATTACCATGTTGAGAACAGGGGCCGGTTGCATAGCACGTGGCTACTGCACGCTGACCAACAAACAGGTAGGAATCTACTGTACTGAACACAATTGAATATTAATATACAAGACGGGACATCAGCTGAGCATAACAGTGTAAGCTGTGTACCTGACTGCTGGCCACCCACCTAGCGCCAAACGATGTGTTGAACACCTGGCCCCAGATCTTGTCAATAAAACACTCGCCACTAACCGCTAACTCAGTTACCACTGGCTGCGGGGTTCTGAGCTCATTCAGACCCGAAACTTGTAATGCTGTTGGCAACATTTCTTTTTTCGTCGATTTATTAATTTTTTTAATCATTTTTTGCATCGGGATGAGTCTGTGTTTTCTCAGGGGCGCATTTCTTTCGCTTTGACTTTGAACAGTTGTAACTCAAGAAGCTGCATCTTTTTTTTTTAAAGCAAAATCAAATCGTGAAAACAAAGCAAAAAAAAAAAAAAGCAAAAAACAATAAGTTCCTTAATCTGACTTTTATGTCAATAAGCTTGTGGGGGCTCAGTATGGCCCGGGGAGATAATGCACATGCTGTAAGGCCGCGAAGAAAATTACCTCCCCATCCTCTGCCTGTTGTTGCACCCGACACCGAACGTCAAAGGGGCTTAATCGCGTTGTCTTTTCCGGTGGTAATTTCGACACAAATCCTATTACCAAGTTGGACAAGAAAAGCGAGTAGAAGAACAATCATGGCAGAGTTGTTTAATTTGACACGAAACCTGTGAAAAGGAAAGAGTGGTGAAAAGCGAGGGAGTGAGTGAGTGAGTGAGGGAGTGAGAGAGGTAACAGACAATCAAACACGGAGACAGACAAACAAGAGCGATTGGCATAGAGTCTGTAACTATATTCCTGGTAAAGCTTTGTTACTGTATTGTTAGTACCACCCTGACTTTCGATGTTGACAGTCGCTAGCAGATAAGTGTTTTCCTGCACAACATTTGCTTGAAAAATCTTTTTTTTTTCACTCCTAGGGCGACGTTGAGTGTTTTCTCAGCAGGAACACACCAGGTGACCTCTTATTTTCATCTATCTGGATCCTCTTTTCTCCCTTTTCGAGCCTCTACATCAAGCAGATAAAAGCGATCGGCAGAGATGAGTATTCAACTTAACGACTGCCATTCACCTGCGGATCTACCTGGAACTTGCGGCCTCGCAAAAAAGGAAAGTTGCAGTCTGCGGAGGTGTGTACCGAGCTGTCGTCTTGCGAGGGCTGTTGTGAACAGCAGCGGGTATTGCCTCCATCGCTCAAACTCAGGATAAAGTTCTTTTGCTCGAAAATGTACTATTTCTCTCACACAAGCAAAAAAAACACAGTCTTCATTTCTACCTTATTAATTTATCGTAATTTTCCATCTTTCATGAGCATCATCTCGGATTGACGTGAAATAGAGTCAGATTACACACCGGATCGAGTATTTGTGATATTTTGCACGTGTGTGCGTGAGTTTGCGAGTGAGCTTGTGTGTCAGAAATAGCGAAGAAGAAAAAAGAAGAAAGGAATGCACGTGTATGTAAGTGCACGCGTGTCTAGAAAACTTATTATGAGTCCTACTCAGTCTGAGTGCTAAATGACAATATATTTTTATGTCTGACAATCAAGTTTTTCTTTCACTGTCTCCACCACTTCTCTCTTTCCCTGCTATCCCCCCTTCTCTCTTTCTCTTTCTGTATCATTCTCATCCTAAACCTGGATTACTTTCATCAGGGGATCTGGGGATCAAGGAAGACTTCTCATATTTCAATCAAATCAAAAAACAGAAGAAACGACAGATATAAAAATGTGTTGCTCCACGATTGAATTTTCAAACGGTTATCGATTTGTCCCCTCTGATTACAAAGAAGCTGAAAGGGGAGGAAAACAGAAAAGCCAGACATAACATCAAATGACATTTACTTTCACAGAAAAATATTTAACGTACTGGGAAAAAAATTGTATGACGTGTTGTGAAAGTTCATTGGTTATTAAAATAGACAAAAAACTTATTCGTGCCACAGGCTAAAGATGCTAAAACTAACATTTTCAACACGTTCAACGAGTAAAACTTATCAAACAGCCCACCACTCGTTTCACCAAGAAGCTGTACGAGGCAGCGGTGTGGCTGGTGGTCAATCACTGCTCGTCACAGAGACATCCGTGAATCGTGGTCAATCTGATCATCAAACTTCTTATTTTGTCGATATCTCAGACGGGGTGGGTGTTTTTCTAATGTCAGAAGTGTCGTGGATCGTCCTGTCTTAGCCAGATATCCAACAGCCTTATCTTAAAGTTAGCAACCGTTTATCTATCCACAAGATGGTGGGTGATACCTCACACGGTGAGCGCAGAATTTACTTTTAACCAAACGTGGCTGACAGGCTGCGAGAATATTGCAAGCAGAATACAGTTTACAGGCAATCACTGCACAGAAATAAAAACTCAACTTTTGAAGACTTAGGATGGAGTGCCGAATCCCTCCCCGTATCTGAGAAAAATGAGCAAATCCCTGAGTTTTGGGGTGTGTGTAAAACAAGGCTGCTGAACAGAAAATTAACAAACAATCCTTAAATGACTGCACCGCTGAAGGCTAAAGAGAAGATTAATAAAATACACTCATAGATTAATTATTTGTAATTTCTTCATGAAACTTTTTACCAAAATAAAGATGTCGCTCACCATTGACACATATTTTCTAAATCTTTTTCAATGTGTTTATTTCTTTAAGGGGATTTTTTCATTAGATGTGTAGCCTTGAACCGATATTTGATTTCTCAGATCCAAACATACCCGCAGCATCATCCGGAATGAACTACTCTCGTTATCCTCATCCTGATGAGTGACTGAACAACTCTCATGTTTCTTGTACGTTTATTGACTTCCGAAGCAGTTCGCCGCACAGAAATAAAAAGATGGATGCTTAGTGGTGGTCTTTCAACTCTACTGTTTCTTTTGCAACCGTCCAGCTTTACAAAACTCCGTGGATAACTTTTGAAGCTTCCTTTAAACTTCTTTCTGACTGGTAAGAGGTTTAATGATGAACAGTATGGGCGTCGTGTACAAACACCATCTTCAATGTCTAACTTCGCCTAATCGCATTAAGTTGCATCGTCATCAGATGGCAAGAGAAAATGTCAAAGTTCAACGCTGGGGTGTGGAAGTAAGGTGAAACCAACGGAACAGAAAACGGATTTTTTTTTTAAACTTGGAAATAGATTGGAAGAGGGCAGGGGGATGTGAGGTGGGGGATAATGCCATCGCACTGCAAGGGGCATCAAGCAGGTCTTGTTGGGAATGAGAGAGGAGTCTGACACTCAATCTGTTAAAAAAAATCATCCAGTAATAACATGTTGCAAAATGCTATAGCTTTAGAATCTTTAGGATGGTTTAGAATGTTCTACGAACAACAGGAATCCAGCTTTGACTGAGTTAAGAAGTGGTGCAAAAACGATATCGAGTACCGCGCAAGAAAAACCGTATGTTTCTTTAATTAAAACATCAATAAATGAGACCTTCGTAAAGACATATCTTGCATCGAAAGCTTTTTTGTTATGAAAGTGGAGAGCTCTGTGTTCTCAGCACGTTCGTGTGTAGGTGGACTGCTGTCTGTCTGCCGAGACCAACGCTGAGCCTCTTGCAAAGTCCTCCGCTGTAAGTCTCGGCGAGCCTTAATGAATGTGAATAAACCGGAAGCTTTGTTGTCAAAAGCCTCGTTCTAGTAGATAAACTGAAACGTGAATAAACCGTTGTGAAAAGCCTCGTTCTATAACTGAGCTGAAAAAAATCGTCTGCAAGCAGTCCAGTAATACAAGTCCGTGTTCTCAGTCTGTTCTTGCTGGTTGTTGGGCAGCAGTCTTAAACTGCTGAGCTGCAACTTTCAAAATGCGTATTTAATTTGTCTGGGCTTTCTTTTATTTCACACGAATGTTGTTACAAGACTGTTCTTAACCCTATTAGCAATAGAAAGAAGAGCTTTGCCACAAAAATGTCAAAAGTTTAATCTGTCATTCTAAAGTGACACTCTCTTTAAGGGACATTTTTTGGTGGGGCAGGGAGGAGAGTGAGCTGGGGGGTGGGGGGAATCAAAGATGTCTCTTTAGACTTACCATCGACAAAAAAGTGCAGTCACGTGTGTCTCTAACTGAAATATGACACAGATGAAGTACATCTTCATTTAACCTTTTAATCAGGGCAGAGTGGCTCATGCCAAGGCGTTCCGATTAAAAAAAAGAAACGACTACATTTAATCTAATTTTCCCGAGATGTCCTCAAGCTTCTCGGTCCCCTTAGGTGTAGATTTTTCTCTGACTATCAATCAGAGAAGAAGACCATATACAGTCTTTCTTGAAACCACGGAACAGTTTAATTGTATTTTGCGAGGACAACAGTGCATTGCTGATGGCAACTGTAGTCAGTCTCGTCAACGGCATCTTCTTGAATATCCGCGAGATATTTATTTTCATCTCATTTCAATCCGGTGAACAGACTTCATTCAATTGAACAGTGCGGCCGTTGTATTCTTACATTTCTCCTACAACAGGGGTGGGTAACCTTTTTTTCAACCGAGGGCCATTTTGATATTTAAAGATTCATTTAAAGCCATGCAAAATTATCTACTTAATAATTAGCCTGCTATGCTTGGTCAATCAGTAGTTGGACTCAATGTGCTAACACTTTTGCAAAGGTGTAGGATTCCATCCTGCCTGGCACTGCTGTCCTGAGTTACCACGATTCGCCAAATGTGTGAAAATATGTTCTGCTCCTATGAAGCGCTTAGCGAAACAACTGCTTATAATTAGAAAGTTCTTACAGGAGACAAGAGTCTGTAGTAACAAACCGTATCTTTTCACAATATTATGTTTGTGGTTGTACAGTGGAAGTACATTAGTGATAATAATCACGACTATTCACACATGCCTCCTCCTGATCAAGGAGTTCATGGCATCTACAAAGTGTCTACACGCACACACACACACACACACACACACACAAGCGAGGAGAAGCAGACGTGTCTGTACCAGTATGTACGCGTGTGTGTCCTGTCTATACCGTAACGGACGTTTCTTGCCTCTCCCTAAAAATTTGCATGATAATTATGAGTCACTTAATATAAACTTATGTTGCTATGAAAAAAGCTCATAGATTTATTGAACCTCGACTCGCTTGCCTTGGCTAGGCCTGACATTCCCCACCTTTGTCCTAGAGCATTGTCTTACAGTTCAAATTCATCCCATAGTCTTACAATTCACATGTATCCCACAGTCTTACAATTCACACTCATTCCACAGTCTTACAATTCACACTCATTCCACAGTCTTACAATTTACACTCATTCCACAGTCTTACAATTCACACTCATTCCATAGTCTTACAATTCACACTCATTCCACAGTCTTACAATTCACACTCATTCCACAGTCTTACAATTCACACTCATTCCACAGTCTTACAAATCCCATTCATTCCACAGTCTTACAATTCACACTCATCCCACAGTCTTACAAATCACATTCATCCCACAGTCTTACAAATCACATTCATCCCACAGTCATACAATTCACACTCATTCCACAGTCTTACAATTCACACTCATTCCACAGTCTTACAATTCACACTCATTCCACAGTCTTACAATTCACACTCATTCCACAGTCTTACAATTCACACTCATTCCACAGTCTTACAATTCACACTCATTCCACAGTCTTACAAATCCCATTCATTCCATAGTCTTACAATTCACACTCATCCCACAGTCTTACAAATCACATTCATCCCACAGTCTTACAAATCACATTCATCCCACAGTCATACAATTCACACTCATTCCACAGTCTTACAATTCACACTCATTCCACAGTCTTACAATTCACACTCATTCCACAGTCTTACAATTCACACTCATCCCACAGTCTTACAAATCACATTCATCCCACAGTCTTGCAATTCACACTCATTCCACAGTCTTACAAATCCCATTCATTCCAGTCTTACAATTCACACTCATCCCACAGTCTTACAAATCACATTCATCCCACAGTCTTACAATTCACATTCCTCCCACAGTCATACAATTCACACTCATCACAAAGTCTTACAGTTCACAAGGACGTTCACTCTTTATATCTAACACATATAAACGAGCTGCCTCTTGGGGACGAGCAACCACACCCTCTTCCTGTCTTGTTTATCTTGGTTAGAAAATTTCTCCTGCTGAGGTAAGTGACTCCTAGCCGGTTACTAGGGCCAAATACTCCAAGGCAAAATATACTCCCTTGTCAGATACTGCAAATACTCCATGGCATCTTCCAGGCCCATCACTCAGTGGCATTAACCAGGCCCAAACACTCCCTGCCCAACACTCCATGACCCATCTCCCGGCCATATACTGCGCCTATTGACAGGTACAAAGAAAACAAATTACTTATACATGTCTATTTAAAGAATAAAGGAAAAATTCAACTTATACACAAAACCCGAGATACACAAAACTATGAATACCACACCTTTCAAGGAAGACACAGCCTCCACTCCCCCACACGCAGGGGTCTTGGCACTTGCTCTGTCTCCTTGGGAAGGGAAGGGCTGGCCGGCGATTGTTAGTTATATTATCTTCCTCTTTTCTCTACCAGCTATCTAAAACAAAAATTCAGATTACTCATTCAACGGGTGCGGCTCGGCCACCCGCGCTGCGACGACTCGTTAACTTCATGTCACCCTTCTGTGACAACGAGTCACGTGACTAAGACCATGATGGTAGAACAGGTGACAGCACTACAACAAATCCTGTCATGAACGAAAGAATATTTTGTACTTTCATTGTCTTCGTTGAATTTGTTTTCATCTTTTTTCCAGATCTTATAAAATATTTAGTGGTGGTGACCATCGTAACCACTGACCTTTGTTTGAATGTGTTTCACGCCGAATCAGCAGCGGAGGCCATTTCACTGCAAAACTATCGACCACTGAAATACACGCTTGACCATCGTATATAGTTTAGTGATAAGACCCCCATGACTGTATGTGGGGAATACTAAAGAGAGAGAGAAGAAGGGTGGTGATATGTCAAACTATTTTTAAGAATGAATACAAGATTTACCAGCAGTGGAGATTGTCCGTAACGCGACGATCATATTGTGAGCAAACAACTTTCTTTTAGAAATTTATGAAACAAACCTTAAAGGAATCCCCGACGTTAATTAAACTTCTTGTGTTTATAAAAATCAACCACAGGCCGGCGCAACTCTATTTTCTTCCGTTTCAATAATTGATGTAACAAGTTGCCGACACAAGCCCGAGGCGATCGTGACCAACGCTGGGAGACTCTACTTTCACAGGACCCTCGCTGACTAACCAATCTCTGATTTCAGTTCTCGGACGAGTTATTTTCCCATTAGGCTCAAGCTGGACCTTTTTTTTTCCTTTTGTTGTTTTCAGTTGCCCGTTCTGATGTTTTCGCCAGCCATTTGAAGAGGAAATCAAAGTCTGTCGTGAGTTATTCTTACCAGCGTTTAATTTTCATACATCACCCGACATGTTTCTACAATCTTAAGAAAACAAGCAGGTTTCCATCACCCGCCACAAGCTTTTAGGTTTGTAACAATAACAACAGCCTTGAAACATTAATTGGAGTAAATGTATTTCACAAATATTTACATGAAGACAAGGTTTCAAGTCAAACTGTCCGGAAACTTTCAGCAGGCAGGTATGTTTTTCTTGAATAATGTTCTTCCTTTGTGTCTTCTCGATATTTCACTAAAAATGGTAACAAAGCAGATCGCTTGGATCTTTAAACTACGTCTGTGCAAATGAAGCGGCACTTATTTCAAATTAACGGTCATCAGTGTTAAGCTAATGACACACAACTCGGAATCATTACCGAACGCAAAAGAGCGTAGAAGTACTTTAGTAATAATCGAACTTTACCTTAAGAACATCTAATGGTTCATGTCTTAGGAATATATCATGTAGTTGAAAATATTTCAGGGAGATTACCACTTGAGTTTATTTCACTACATGTCTGATCAAATGTTTACCGTCTGCTTGTACAGGAATCCCAGACACTTAATCCCCGACACTTAATCCCCTAGACATTTAATCACCAGACACTTAATCCCCGACACTTAATCCCCTAGACATTTAATCACCAGATACTTAATCCCCGACACTTAATCCCCTAGACATTTAATCACCAGACACTTAATCCCCGACACTTAATCCTCTAGACATTTAATCACCAGACACTTAATCCCCGACACTTAATCCCCTAGACATTTAATCCCCAGACACTTAATCCCCTAGACATTTAATCACCAGATACTTAATCCCCGACACTTAATCCCCTAGACATTTAATCACCAGATACTTAATCCCGGACACTTAATCCCCTAGACATTTAATTACCAGACACTTAATCCCCGACACTTAATCCCCTAGACATTTAATCACCAGATACTTAATCCCCGACACTTAATCCCCTAGACATTTAATCCCCAGACACTTAATCCCCTAGACATTTAATCCCCAGACACTTAATCCCCAGACACTTAATCCTCAAAATGAAACTTCAACTCAAGAAATTACGAAGTGAATGAAAAATGTAATTATGAAGTGAATGAAAAATTTAATTCAAATTCAAATAATTATTTTCATGTAAACATCAAAATAAATTTGACAATTAAAATAATACTTAACTTCAACATTTATAACATTGGGGCCATTTTTGAGGATTAAGTGTCTGGGGATTAAATGTCTAGGGGATTAAGTGTGTGGGGATTCAGTGTCCGGTCACCCTTGTACAGACCAATTTGATACGAAAATCGTCAGAAGTTTTCTCTCGCAGCTGACAACAGGCTGCAGTCTTCTGGTCAAGAATGTGTGTGTGCCAGTGAGAAAGCATATCCCCGATTGATCACATTATCAAGATGATAAATCGAACAGCAGCGATGAAGACGAATTTAATCTGCACGGTTGATAATGTTGAATCGTTTGTAGACAATTCAAGACAGCTCTGTCCTGCTGCATGGATGAATAAATCAATGAGTTTCTTTTGTCGAAAAGTCAGCGACGCGTATCGCTCTCTCTCTCTCTCTCTCTCTCACACACACACACACACACACACACACACACACACTGATACTAGTTCGTGATTTATTTATGCTGCGGGATGAATGTTTTCTTGGGGAGGATGGCTGGCTTTATTTTTCGGGTTTTCCAAGCTTCTTTCGTTGACCAGGTCGGTCCTCCAAGGAATCATATTTTAGCCCCTAGATATCGATCCTTTCCTGAATCCTTCTTTTGACGGTGTCACAGTCGTAAAATGACCGTCCTGCGACTCAAAAAAGTAGCAGGTAAAGATGATACAACATAAAACCTCTCACCTAAAATTTGATACCACACTGAAATTCGTTGCAAAGCGTCTGACAACCCGGCTTTTAGAGTAACAATCCACTGTACTTCGTCCTGGCAAGGCGCCATCCCGCGCGCACCCGTGCACGCACGCACGCACGCACAAAACAGACACACGTGGGAATAGAGTGATTCAGTCTCTTGTTGTCGCTCATTGAAATATTGATAGTGCACAACACAAGCGGCGGGAAGAACTTCGCGGTTCGATGGCACGATAGGCAACTGCAGCCGGTCACGCAGCACGTTGACAGCAAAGTCCAACGTCCAACAAGCAGGTTCTGGCTCGCCCCTGATGTGAAGTCACGTGTGACGACTTTCACACACCTCGCACGGTCCCACCGCCAACGGCTCATGAAAGGCAGCCGACGTACAATCGACGATGTTCTGTTTCATCATGCTGGTAGAGAGTCACGTGCTTGTCTGTGAGAATGATGATGCGAGATATGAGTTATCGTCAATGCTTTGCATGAAAGCTGGCGTGAGAGATCTGAGGATCGGGAAGACAGAGGATGGGGAACAGACAAGACTGCAGGAAGGAGTGCATAAAAAATGATGTGATTTGGGCATCCATAGCCAGAAGGTTAAACACGTCAGATAGAGAGATGAGATGCTAAACTGATAAATAATCAGCTTTCAGTTTAGTGAAAAATTAAATATGAAAAAATATTAATGTACGTGCTGCGGGAGAAAAACACACACGCAAACCTCCTCGCGTACGCGCGCACAGACACGCAAAATACACGCACATGCACGCACGCACGCACGCACGCACATACCAACCCTTGCAGACATTTGCTTACACTTGCTACGCATGCATACAAGCGTGCACACACACCCCTCTCTCTCTCTCTCTCTCACACACACACACACACACACACACACACACTTAGACAACCACACTTTCGAGGCATACACGCACACATACAGACACACCCAGAGAGCAAGGTGTTGATTGATTGAGGAAACCTTAACAATATAATATGCAATCAACACCGTCTTAATCAGTTACTCAAAATAAAGGGCAAATTAAATCCTTACAGTATGTTATTTGCAACGAAAATACTCTGCAAATGAAAATCTAAGTTGAGTGTAAGATATGTTTTTACACATGCCATGGTGGTCGTCACGTGTAGGACCTGCTCACTATTGCGTCCATCTTTGTGCTCCCCCTCAACGACTGGTACCAGTCAAGAGACGAATGACTGCCTCAGTAAGAGTTCAACACCTAAGATCTACATTAGGAAGTGGGCGAGCAAGAGAAAGAGAGAGAGAGAGATAGCAGTAAAAAGATACATGTAGTTTATTTTCTCCCTTCCCTGTATATCAGAAAGAGATCGAGAGAGAGAGAGAGAAAGAGAGGTTGGGGCTCTGTACGGTAGGCCAGCCAGTGCACTTTACTAAGCAGTATTGAGTACTTATGTTTCCTGGAGCAGACGTAAAACTAATTACCAACAGAATACCAAAATAGCTTTAATATACGTGCACTGGGGCTAATAACTTTTAATTTACACTTGTAAATCACACAATCTCTCCCACCGTTCTTCTTTACAGACAATACTGGTGACCGCGTGTGTGCGTGCGTGCGTGCGTATGTGTGTGTGTGCGCGCGCTTGTGTGCGTTCATCATTCTACTTTCTTGAGTTGGAAAAAAATTCCAATATATCAGAGTGATCAGTTGTGGTTGTGAGCTTCACAGTTCTGGAAGGTCTCACTTGAGTGCAAGAATGTTTGAGCACAGAGGTGGGCAAATCGCTTTATTTTTATTTTTATTTATTTTTTAACCTCTAACGAGGCTAAAAGAGAGCTACGCGTGCTGAAACCTAACAACAGAAAGGCAGAAGCTAATGCCATCCTAAATAGTACCTACAATAATGTCAATACAATAAACAATACCATAAAATCTCAACGTTAAAACGTATCTACAGTAACAAAAATATCTTGTAACTTTAAAGCCAAACGATCCCCCTTTACTGACACCATACGTCCCTCTCTCTCTCTTCAGATCTTTCGAGAAACCACTGCTTTATTCTCTTTGAAGGTCTATCCATTTCATTTCATTTATTTATTGGCTATACGCCGAGGGGTGGAGACATTTTTAGCCATAACATGTATTAACACGTCCGTGATCTGCCCGAGTTTTGTTCAGATCACAATTCACAAAGCTGACCTCATACAAATTCCAAAATTTGGGTGAATTTCTCTCTCGGCCACCTCTCTCTTCCATGTTTTGAGATGCAGCAGAGCAGAAGTATAATCTTTGACATGACAGATGTCCGCCAAAAAGTTTAATTAAATGTGCTCCCAAGTCTCCCATTGGCTGAAGTCTGAGAGTGTAAACTACTGACTGCTTTCTTCCTGTGCCAAACAATAAAAATGTTCTCCTGAACCTTCCTAACTTTCTGCGTGAAGGTTTTGGTGTGTGGTGGTGCAGTGGACACAGGCATGGTGCTGTAAAAAGTTATCTTCGCCTTAACATAGCAATTGAACAAGTTTTTACCTTCTGTCTGCAAGAGCTCCGAACGAGTGAGCTGCGTTGACACGCTTCAGTAACGAAAAATGTCATCGTCGTCGGCATCCCTTTTGTCGAAAACAAAGTTACCATGAGCTGGAATGCTCTCTGAGGTGTCTGATGTCTGACCCGCCAGTTATCGTAAGTCAAAAGAACGTCTTTCCGACCTCGTTCTTTAACGGCTTTAGCTAATCTTGACTGAAGGAAATTGAAATTTTAAAAAAAGGAGATGTCTGAATTATTTGCTATTCCGTGGGTACCCAAGGTGCAGCTGTTGGGAGAAAGGTCACATGAAGTTCGACAAACCAGACAGACATTATGTCGAAAACACTGTCGGGGCTCTCATTCGGTTAAGTCTCGGAGGTCTATATTTGCATGTGAATATCCGAGTCGTGTCGAGGCTAACACTTTTTTTTCTTTCTTTTTTTTTACCTTTTAATCAACACTTGTTCGAGATCTTGTGTGTGTGTGTGTGCGTGCGTGCGTGCGTGCGTGCGTGCAATATTTTCAACGCTGTTTCGAGATGCAAAGCCTCCTTAAATAGTAAGCATAAAGACAATGCAGGGTAAACAGTTCATTAAGAAACAATGCCTTTCAAATTTTCTATTAATTTTTTAACTCTTGCCAGCAGAGTGCAAAGTGCTGGTGTTCTCTCTTAAAATTATTGATTTCTTCTAACAAGACTAAATAATAATACTAATAATCTATTTCTCTCGTCAGTTCCTCGCTGGTATTATGTGATCAAGTCCGGCTGTTTGTATAGGCTTATAACAACAGTGATGGGTGGAGAAGGGTCACATTAGGCAGATTCTTGACAGTGCAGTCCGATTATGTTCCATGGATTCCACTTGAACTCTTGGTTTCCTTGAAAATAATCCAATGTTTTGGTGTTTTTACGCTCAGACCTGGTTCAGCCTTCTACACACACTTCAATGACTTACAACTTTAATGCGTGACGTTGGAAAATTAAACTGCTATGTGCAGGGTTAGCTACAGTGTTGCACGAGCAATATATCATGTTTCAGATTTGCATAAGTGCCACACAGCTAGGATTATGAACGGGTGCTTGTTTCGCTTTTGTTTTTTGTTTTTTTGCAGGGAACAAAAGCCAGGATTTGGATTGTTTTTTTTTATTTTGTTATGCATTTCCTTTCTTTTTTGTGCGTTCGCAAATTTTTCTCTTTTTTGTTTGTTTGTTTTTTGGTTTTTTGTGTTTTTTGCTTGGGAAGGGAGTGGCGAAGCGGCAAATATTTTTTTCCACAGCCTCCAGTAAGAGATTTTACAGGCCTGAAGGGAGATCTTGGCAAGCCGGTAAAGTTGACGTGGTTGTAACAACATTCCATAAACGTGGACGTCCGTGTGCACACACCAGCGCTACTACCGTCCGCGTATCCAAGAGACGTGTCTCCAAGGAGCATCGTCAGCGGCAATGTTGGTGAGAACTCGGGAGAATATGCGTGACAACTTCATCAACGTGAGACCTATAAGGTTGTGCTGTTTCTTGACAGAAGTTGCCTGCAACTGTTCACAGTTAGCTTCATCGACATCACACTTACGAAGTTGTTATGATTTTACTCTCTGATATAAAACTAGTTTTAGCTCACCCTTGTAAAACTACTTTCAGGTCAGTAGTTCAGTTGCGTGGAAGATGCCCTCGCAATTCGTTTTCTTTTTTTTTCTTTTTTTTGTCGCCCTGCTTCACCCGAAAGAGTATGTTATTTCATCTTGTGTATTTTTTAATCGTAAACTTTCTACGTGTATTCATTGACTGCTAGCAGCATATGTTTTGTACAGCAATAACGATGTCTGTGCCTGCGTCCAGGTACGTCATAGCTTCTCATTAGGGCAAGCAAACAACACCTGCGCAGACATTTAACTGTTTTGCCCGACATAACATCTAGATATAGACTTTAACCTCATGCCACCTCCTAACCACACACACACACACACACTGGAAATGTCAACGTTTTCTATGAAATTGATATTGAGAACCCTCACAACATTCTGTGAAATTGCTGTTGAGAAGCACCGTGGATGCCATATCACAATCCACGGCAATAGGTTACACAATCATGGTTTGGTATGGTTTGGATCGCAGGCGACAGTTCGCAGAAAATTCCCCTGCAACGGTCGTTTCGTGCCAGCCATGGACAGTCGGTCAGGCCACAACAACCCGCCATGCTTACAGAGTAAGCAGGTGTCCGAACCCGCGGGCGTGCTGGTTCGATACAAGTGTACCGCAGCGAACTTTCGCCCGCTTGACCAAGCTGTTCGGAATGGGTCTCTGACTCAGATGAGGGTTAGGGGAAGGTAAGGCAGTGCGTCGGAGAGGAGTTATGAATCATCCTCACAAAAAGCTAGCTCCGAGAAAAGACTAATTTCTTACTCCCCAAAGGTTAGGGAAATACCCTTTATCTAGTTGATGCTTAGAGAGTTTTGAGTGTGCCTGTATGTAGCAGGCAGGGACAGGCACACAAAAACAAATTGCAAACCCCAGGCTTACAGCACTTGCACCGTAAGCTTCTAAGTTAGCATGTAAAATACACCATTCCTATCGATAAACTAGCACTGTGTCCTTTAAGTGTCTGTGTAATCAGTTTTGCTTCCTTTAACTGTTTTTTTTTTTTGTAGGTGACGTCAAACGTCAAACTTTACAATTTCCAGTTCACCCATCTCGTTGCGATGGCAGTGTCTGATGTTGTCAATCTTAGAGGCCCACAGGAGAGAATCCCGTTGAAATAATAATAGTAATAATAATCCTTCAGAAAGTCGCGCAATTAAAAGAAACCCATTTTATTTTTACGGCGATCACCGTACAGTGACATGAAAGTAGGCGATATGTAGACGAGTGAGATTGCGCGAGCATGTCGTGCTTCTGTGTTCTTTAGTGTGCATGCATCCGTTTTATAAATTAAAAATAAAACCAGAGGTACACTGAGCTCTAAAGATAAAGTAAGAAGGAAGGCAGGTAGGAATAATATAATGTCGTCAGAGGAAAAATGAGTGAGAAGAGTTCATGTCTTGTATGGGTGCATACACCTCTTCAAAAAGAGTTAATATCTTTTAGGAATACACAGAACTCTTCAATAAGAGTTAATGTCTTGTAGGAGTACACAGAACTCTTCAATAAGATGAAACAACTGGAGGAAGGCACCTTCACAAGCAGTCACTGAAGCAGACATTGCAGTGTGAAGGGCATTTGTTTTCAGAAGCCACCCAGAAGCATGTTTCTTAATCATCTCTTTCATAGATCACTTTTTCCTAAAACCTTACCGCACTTAAGCAAAGTACTCTTAAGAAAAAAGGAAACAAAGGCAATGAAAGGCCAGTGGTTTGGCACATTCTGTTGGGGCATAAACGAACAGAAAAACTCTTTCATCGTCGCTCATTTGTGCACATGCACACACATGCAAAAACAATGCAGGAGATATTGATCTTAAAGAAAACAAAGCAGTCTCAACAGAATCAGTTGTAAAGGAAGACATAAAAGGCTACCAGAGATTCAAAATGCAAGAGACAAATTTATTGGAGTTACAGCTCAGGTACGTGACACCTTATCCAGACCAAAAAAAAAAAATTAAAACAAAAAAAATGGGGATCGTATTCATCAGTGTATTAGATGGTCAGTGTGATCATAGTTATCAGGAAACAAGACAGCCAGTGGAAGAATGGTTATTACTGAACAAATCTGCCAGGTGAAGGCAATATAAAGTTTTCTTTCATTCAATTGTATCTCTTCATAAACAACTTTGTTGTACATGGGCAATACAGTGAAGCCACATATTTTCTTGCACACTAGAGAACTACATCCAATACAGTGCTCATATTCCACCATTCCATCATGCTTAACTCACTGAGAACTTTTTTTTTTTTTGCAGCAGTGTTAAAATCTCCATAACAAACACCAAAGGATGAAGATCCCCAATCATATAAGCATATGCCACACAACATGGGAAAATTCAAACTGTTTTCATTCTAATGCTATCAAATGAAAACACATCAGAAAACAATAAATACAAATCAATGAAATGAAGTCACATGCACTGTGCCAGTCTCAGAGGCTCTTTGCATCTGAAAAAAGGGTTGGAAACCAATAAAGTCGTTCATTTCCAGCCTGGTCGTCTACCCAAGCCATCCCTTCCTTGACTAGAAACTCCTGTAACAGAGAAATAACCAGTGATGCATTTCATTTATAGATGATAATAATAATTAGATTTGAGTGTACTTTAATGAGTGCTATAGGTTCTGTACATAAATAAAAACATATAAAAATATACAAACACAGTAACACAGCATCAAAAGATGAGGTGGAGAAAGGTTAGTCTGAACACTTAATATTTATTTTAAACGAACTTCTAAGGGTAACACAGTTATACAATACTTTAACAATAAAATATAATCAATTCTAATAATTCTAAAAAAAAATAAAACTACTGATAGTCTATTTGTGTAGATAGACAACAAAAACAAATAAATAATATTCCAGTCACTTCTGGGAACCACATAACGTTTCACATGCTACTTTTTATTTGATACACTATAAAAATGCTTGCAAATTACCTAGCAAATGATCACATACAAAACCTAATGAAATTCAGGCCTAAAAAGGAAAAGAATGTGTAAGGGAACTCCATGCTACACAGATACAAAATTCTAAAGATAGAATATCTGAAAGTTTTACCAAGGCACGATAAGACCTCTCCTCTTCCCATTTCAGATCTTTCATCACTTGTGACTTGCAAACATAACCTGATTTCTGAAATATTATTATTAAAGCAGATTTATATAGCGCAATTTTCAACCCCAGAGTCGACTCAAAGCGCCTTCAAAAAACAAAAAAAAATACAGTAGTTAAAAATTTAACCTCTCTTGTGAGGTGCAAATGTTTAAATTAAAGAACTAAATGGATCATTGAAACTCTAGAAGTTTTTTTAAAATGTCACGAAGGTAAAGATTACATGACAATTTATAACCTACCTGTGCCAGCTGCAAAATATTTGTGTGATCCATGGTTAGCTCCCCTGGCACAGACTGTACCAAAAGTGTGTTCCCCACTGTAAGCACTGTAAAGCCATTGCCTAAAATCCGCAGTTTTTTAATAGCTCGTAGCAGATCATCACTGAAAATCCAAACAAAGCACATGGTTGTGATGCACATGTGAAAAACTGCCAATACAAGACATTAAAATCTCAACTGCATCTTTGTTAAATCATTCATATAAAAATCTCTTTAAAATGAATATAATCCAAAGGATAAATTATTAACTTTTATGCACACCAAAAACCCTTCCACTTTAAAGTATTTGGAGGAAGCACTGGAGAAATTAAGATTCAAGAATAAACCTGTGGATATATTATGTGAGCAATGCTGGCACCTGCAGACACTTACATACTGATGTCTTGGGAGTTTCGTCCTCTAGATGCCACAACCCTGTCTCTTAATTCATCTATGCTTATCAGACCTGGGGTGACAAGCAGCAATAAAATGTAAGATATGTATGCATGAAGAACCCCAACGTCAAGGTTGGACTAACAATTTATAAAAGAAATGAATTATAGTCCTGAGAGGAAAAAATGGCATTATAAGAAGAATCAACATGAGTTCTTTTAATACATTGAATTAAAAAAAAAGTTTACAATAAGATTTCAAGTGCATTGTTCCTTTCTAATGAGTTTAAGTTCATGGCTGAAATTTCATGATGGAGATAAAATAATATTTTAACTTAGATGAAATGTATAGATGTGTGTAGCATGGTTATGTGGTTGGTTCTTCTGTGCCTCTTACCTCCATTTCGATGACTAGTGGCAAGGCATACTTCAACAATCTGCACTCCAAGTTCATAATAAAAGTCTCCAACTCCTAACATTTCAGACCAGAAGCCCTTGCTTGCTGGTAGCAGTATGAAAGAAGAAAAGATTAGTGCAAGTGGCAACTCCTTTGCTGTACCTGTAAGTCTAAAATTCGTCTGATCTTACCTAAGAAAAAATGTGTCATTCACGACACTAACACTTATTCCCTCTTAAAGCATGGTGTAAGTGGACAGTCTAGTAGGTTAGAGAAGCTGATTTGAACCCAAAGGCATTTTAAAAACTGTTTTAAATTCAGAAATTATTTCCTGTGGTTATCCTATGATTATCTGTGCCTTACAATAACAAGGTTAAGCTTTAGGAATGCTAGACCTAAAATTAAAGACTTTTTAAAAATACACACTACACATAAACATGCAGTTACAACTCACTGTCACTAACTGTTTATTTTCATCTAAATAATATTTTTATATACATAAAGAGTGCTATATAACTAGTGAATGCCTGTGCAAGTGCATTAATTCTACTGGATTTAAAACTGCTGTTTTAATCTAATCTGCCATTGAGCAATGGTATAGGGTTTCCAAATTTTGATTTGTTCAAAATTCAAACACTCGGAGTAAACAAAGCAAAAGAATTAAAGAACTTTTTGGAGGAAATATTACAATCTCATATCTTTCTTTCACTGTCAAGTAAAGTTTTAGACATGAAAGCTTAAAAGAAGTCAACTATAATTAAAAAAAAATAAATTCTTACATGCTAGAGGATCAACGCCAATTGAAGCACACATCTCTTGAAACTGAAGTCTGAATTGAGGATCCTTACGAATGTCATCTTTGTGTTTGGCAGCAAAGTCTTCAAGATTTGTTTTAAAAATCTCCATTTGCTTTGCCATCTGTCAAAAATAAAATAAACAAACAAACATACAAAGCACGTCATCAAAATGTAAATGTCCTTGAAAGTTACTAAAAATGTTTTCTTTTTTGAAATGTATACATAGATGCTTCGCATTTACATTTTCAAAGTAAACAACATTTAAAACATGCTAGTACTTACATGTGCAAATTGATCTTCTGCAATTTCAGTGCCTTTGTCTTTGTAACGTGCCTGAGAATGAAATACGTTAGTCAGAACTTTACCAATCAATAATATCAATTATGCATTTTTATGATATTGGCCAGGCCTCTATGAAAATGATGACAAGCAGTTCTTATAAAAACAGTAAAAGCATCTACGGCGATGAAACTGGTGAAAAATTTTAAACAGAAGACTGGCTGGATGGCTTGATTTGAAAAGGAAGCTGTGGAACAATTAAGCATCCTCCTCTTTTTAACTACTGCTACAAGTAGGCCTAATACAATAATAATGAAGATCAACGTGTATACATTTATTTTATGTGATCTGATTGGGCACTTGACACATCTTTACCTACTCAGGTTTTAAGAAAAACAATGTGGCAGAATGACTTTTAATGAAATGCCATTTAAAGCAACTAACGACGCGGACGTCAAAACACTTGCCAGCTTCGGTTACCATTAATAAGTTGACATAGTAACCAGAGAGGTTTTTACTATTCCATAACAATAATGATTTTTTTTTTAAAAGCCGTACCTGAGCTAGATTTTTGTTCTTAATTGCAGCTATTCCAGGTCCTCTTCTCATTTTGAGATGTTAGATGGAATGCACTCTGTGAGAACAACTTAGAAGCACCTGTTTTCCGGAAGTGGTGACAGCGAAATTTCAGGGGAGCCTACTCCTAAAACTAAAATAAGTACAAGATTGCTTCCCTTTGCTCACTGGTCTGCTATAAGGAGAGTGCACAAAGATCATTTACCAAGATCCACCATTCTTATATAAAATGAGAATCAGGCTGGCTCAGCCGACGAAGGGAAGGCTGAAAAGGGGAAGTTTCATCCATCAGACGAGGATCCTTGAACGAAAACACCAAGATATCTTGGAACAAGACCCCAGAGAGATCCCCCTATACCGGACAAACCCAGCATGGAATGAATCTGCTTTCCCCCTGATCCACTGCAACATCCATGGTGTCGGCAAGAAAGATTCCCAAGACGACACTGCGAAAAAGTCCTGTACTCTGGAGTATATCCACAGCAACTTCCCACAAGACCAGTGGACTCATGTGTACACTGACGGATCAGCGGAACAAGCCGTGAAGAGGGGTGGTGCCGGAATCTTCATTCGGTATCCAGGAGGAAAAGAAGACCGCCTCTCCCTCACAACCGGCCTCTATTCCACCAACTTCAAAGCGGAAGTAGTGGCCATTCAGACCGGTGCCACCCACATTGAGAACAGCCCAGACACCTCCAACAACATCGTCTTCTTTACAGATGCACTATCTATTCTACAGGCCTTACAGACTGCCAGAGACAAGGAATTGAACGCCCTGACCACTGCTCTCTCCTCCTTATGCAGAAACCACACAGTCGTCTTACAGTGGATTCCCTCCCACTGCGGTGTATTTGGCAACGAAGCCGCAGACACTCTTGCCAAGGAAGGATCCACAAAAGAGCAGCAAGACAAGTCCACCACCTTCAATGAAGTCAAAACCATCATCAAGGCCAAACAGCATAACAAATGGCTACAGCAGCACCCACGTTTCAACCAGAACGACCCATACTACCTGCTCACAAGGGCCGAACAGGTCATTATTTTCAGACTGAGGACAGGCCACAACGGTCTCAATCACCACCTATACACCAAACTCCGGATCGGCCAGACGGACAGATGCCCGTGCCAGACAGACAGCCAGACAACAAAACATCTACTACAAGAATGCCCCATACACGAAGACCTCAGACACCGCATCTGGACTGATGAGACGCCGATATCAAGGAAGCTACACGGCAGTCTGGAGGACCTGCGGCGCACAGCATCATTTGTACAAGAGGCAGGCGTATCCATTTGAGTGACCGACAACAACAACAACAACAACATATAAAAGGTTGAAGCCAAGCGGCGGTCAAGGGGCGGACGGCCGCTCCCCCTTTCGGGAAGTAAACATCGGGCGTGCCGCGCCTTTGTTCTGACCATCGTGTACTGGCAACACACACACACACACAGGCGCGCACGCTTTCATACTTTTCAGAAATAGAGCTTGAAAACAGATTTCGAAGGTGTAACTTTTCTAGAAGAAAAACAAGAAAATAAAATGAAACGTTTAAAGTATACATTAGCATAGGTTTAGCAAGTAACTCTAACTAGACAGATTCTTTTAACACGAAGATATTATGGTTGTTACCTGTCTAAAACCTCTTTACATCCAGTGCCTTTAGCAAAAATATAAAATATGTACACGTGTATTTACAGATGTTGCAGTTTTAACATTTTTCTATTTTTCCTTGCGGAAGCTGCAGAGAACTGTCTATTGTTTTCTTTCAGCGCAAAGTGCAACCGTATATTTAAAAACAATTGAGTAACACAAGACTGTTTGGTTTGCATTTGCTGGAGGGACACATGAGCGAACTCGATTTCTGTTCAAAACGTTCCAGAAATTGAGCTCTCGCTCGGCCCATGTGGAGGAACTGTTCCAATTTTCTGAATATAATTTCAAGTTCCTCCACCAACGTTACCAGCTGAGATGTTGGGACTACTAGCTCATATAGCGTGAGGTACCTGCTTAATTGACAACTGATTAGATACGAGTCTCCCGTACAGTTTTTTCTTACTTTCCCGTAATAATTTCTTTACATTCTGCACATGATTTCCTTTGTACCTTTTGGCGACGTAAACCAGCAATGTAAGTTAAAATATTGTTCTCATGAATAAATAGTTCCTCGGCAGAGCTGGTAAAAGCATACTAGCAGATTTCACCTCTTTTGTTTAGCTCATATCTTGCATCAGAAATCGCTGAAGTGCACCGAGTACTGATGTTGCTCAGCGTCAAGAGACAGTCATCTCCATCTTCGATGCAGTTGCTTCTTTCACTGAATGATGAGAGACCAACCACCATTACCTGGCACAGAACCGAAATTGCTGAGGACTTGGATTATCTCCATGTCCTTATCCTTGTGTTAGAGAAAAAGAGATTTTTTTTTTTACGTAGTCTTGGTTTAGCAAAAATCATCCCAGAATTGAAGCAGGCTTTGTATAGCAATTTTCCATCCAATCATACTGGATGAATTGCTTTTAAGTGTCGACTGCCATGACGTACTTTTCCGAGATGGCATCACGCATCATTTGGGTGCTAAACTTGCTAAGTCTGATGAATCCATTAAACAGTTGATCAGTGGGTTCAACAAAGAAAACGGTCTCAGAGGTCTCTTCTGATACCACTCCTAAAGTTACCATCGTTGATATGTCAGCTGCAACGCTGTACGACAGAACCTGAGAGGCAATCTTTACCCGAAGGGCTGAATAACTTTAGGTGTTTCTCTGAGGCACGGAGCCATTCGGATACAGTTCTTTCTATCCATCCTGAAAAAAATATCCTATTTCGGGGCATTCGGTACATCAAAGATGGTTGGAACTGTACACTTCTGCACCCACTTCTTACATCTACGGAAATGACAACACAAGACTAGTGAAGCTACTAAGCAGCAGTAGATGTGGCAAATCCAAAGATAAATGCGACTTGTTAAATCTTGTGAAAAGCTGTTAACTCACATCTCTTCATCTTTCAGAAAAGAGAACGATCGGAAACCTTTAGTTCGAGAGTTTAGACAACTCGGCGAAGCGCACCATGTAGCACCAGGCCTCCTCGCGCAAACACCGAGCGTCGGTACAGGGGGGGGGGGGCGTGGCCGGGGTCACATAGGGTTCAGCGCGGCTTCACTTTTGGATCTTGCCATCTTGGTGTATGATCTTTGAGCGTGCTGCTGCCAACTCGGGGACATGGACAATCTGCAGGACATCTTTGACGGTATACAGTATACAGGTCGCTCATGGGTTACGCCTGTTCAAACGGCACGAATATTACGCATCTTGAAAACATATAGAGTTTATTAAGCATTTCTGTGTAGTTTCTTCTTTTTGCTGCATTCATAAAGAAGTGATACTATATTGATTGTGATACCAGTATAACCGCAAATGAGTTCAGATAATACGACTTGGTTCAAGCTGAGAGAAGGGGGGGGGAGGAACCACGTAGGCTACTACGTGTTCGTCAGTCTGGAAGGATAATGAATCGTCATTTTAAGTCACTCTTTCAGGTCTTTTCAGTACTCACACACACCTTTCTTGACGGTGTTACGGTCGGCTCAATACTTTTCACAAACAGGACATTTTTTCTTTATTTTAATAAGCTATTTATAAAGATAAAAATAGTAAAACCTACACATGAATCTGGTAAGAGGCAAAACATTTCGACCAGTACGTGTAGATATTCGCTCTTTTTTCTGGTAGGGGCTTGCAACAAAGACCTACCCAACACTTTGTAAACTTCTAAAAGCTCTATAGAGTTTAGAAGGGTGATTATAAAGTTATAAGTGATTATTAAGTGATATTACACATACGCATGCACACGCGTGTGTGTGTGTGTGTGTGTGTGTGGGTATAAAGATATATCGTGAGAGATTTTCATGTCTATATAAAAGCGTACAGATACATATATTGACAACTTCCGTGCACGCCAGTTTTGAAGTTCTTGAAAAGTGCTGGGGTGGACTGTTGAGTGTGTGTGTGTGTGTGTGTGTGTGTGTGTGTGTGTGTGTGTGTGTGTGTGTGTGTGTGTGTGTTACAAAGATGAAACCCAAATAGTGTACTTCTGACGGTCTGCGTAGTCAGGTACATTACTTCTGAAAAAGACATTCAACGTAGGACTCTCACTGTCGTCTGAAAAATATATTTATTGGTTCTGTAATTTTTAAGGTGTAGCGATGCTAGTCACGGAGATTATTGTTTTCAAATGTTCATGGTGATGACGATAGATCGAGTAGTCAGTTGACTGTGGTTTTGCAGTGTTTGGAGCGGGTCTTTCGCAGGATTAAGCATCCGATAAAAACTCATCATTGCTGTCTGTCGAGAGTTCTCTGCTGCAGATCTTGCCTGAGGCATCGCTCACACAACACGGCCCACATAGCTGCTCGATTTTGAGAAGAAGACTGCGGTTAGTTTCCCGCTGGTTGTCAAGGTAACAGCGAGAGGTGCGCACTAGCTCCATCAAAGTGGCAAGGTCTGAGGCCAACGACCTCCGCTGCACACACAGGGCTCCGAGCATGCGCTGTTTGCTCTCCGTCACGTGACGCAGGTTGTCGGCTGAAGAAACAAACAAACACGCGCACGGCAACGTGCACACACACACACACACATTAGTTATGTCGTAGTGATAGAATTTTGATTGTTCAGTTTCTCTTACACTCTAGGGAAAGATAAAGAATCCCATAGCCGTAAGAACACTGAATGTAAGTGGTTCATCGTGACTAGGAGCTCAGCTCAGCCCTCTCCTTCTGCTGCCTTTACCCACCCTGAAAAGTCAAGTGCCCATTTCTCACGAGCAGCTGCCGGGTGGGCTCTTTTCTGCCTAAGCAGCAAAACGTTGACTTATCACTTTACTTTACCTTGTCTTGCTACATTTCGACACTTTTGCAGTATAGACCCTGCGTTAACTGATGCTGCGACAATCGTACTCTTACACTGTAACATAATATTATAGTTTAGGAACACTCTCTGCTGCCTGACATCTCACTGCAGAATTGGTGTTCGGAGATCTTAAACGAAAGAAAATAGATTATTCGTACTCTTTCATCCGAAGACTTTGATGGATTTTTAATATGATTAGACGAGCGAATTTCTTGACACCGTCAAGGGAATAATTTTAATCATTTGTTAAATAAACGTTTCCTGCATGTCTTTTATATTTTATATTTATAGGTGTTAATCAATATAATTCGATGTTAAGACAAAAGTCGCTGTCATTCACCTTTCATTTTATATCTCGTGAGGGATTTCAGCATGGTAGTGTGAGAGTGATCTTTGAGTAGTAGCTTTCTCTTGCTAGGAGACGCTAAGGTTTGCTTCATTTTAGTCAGCGACGTGTTCTCTCCCCGTCCGTTAGGGCCCAGCATCTCGGAGTGTACCTCCGTGGTCTTGTCAGCGCGCCGCTCGGCAGGTGGCGCTAGACACAGTTATAAGGAGTTCATTGCTCATTTATTGCTGCAGTTCTGTACCCGACTTGCAAAACAGATACAGATACAGGCTCTAGAAGAAATACTTTGTTTGTTTATTTTAAATACTCTGATACAATGTGGACTGTGTCGAGTCACAGTCCTGATATTATTTTAACACATCAAGACATAATTCGGACATCGTTTTGACACTTCTAGAGCACTTCTTTGCTTTGCGATATACCTTAGACAGAGCGAGAGTGACTAAAAATGAAAATGAGGGAGAAAAGAGAAAAAGAGAGCGAAAGGACAGAAGAGATGCGGTGTCGAGAAGTACTTCATTTTCAAGCTTGCTTCGACTGTTTTCAGGAGTAGTAGGGCGGGATAGGTTTTCGTCAGTCTTCGGAATATAGAGCTTTCAATCAGTGTCGTGGTCGATAGACACGTCTCTGAGTAAAATATCTTATCGCCGTCTAGCTCACCAGAAGAGAGGCTAATCAGGCGTACATACTGTGAAAACTTGAGCCTAGTATCTCCATTTCAAAGTCGTGGTGTGAGAAGAAGACATTATCAGTACCTGATCCCATCGTGTCCTGATGTTTGTTGTCTTTCTGAGAGGCTTGTAGTTGAGGGTCTCCGTCCTCGCTTGCAGGGGAATCACAAGCTGTTTGGGAAAGCTTGTTCTCTTTTTCGTCGCTTTGAATGTCGGCGAGACGGAGGACGTAATCAGTGATGAAGCGCACGCAAAAGGCCTTGCACTGAGAAGAGCGCGTGTTGGGGTCAAGCAGGTCGGGCCAGTGACGTAGAACACAACCCACAAGCATCAAGCTCACGAGGACCTCATCAAGACCCTTCACAGACAACCAAACGACGACGCATGAAACAGTTTCTCATAGGCCATCACAACAGCCAAATATCAAAATTCTCTTCCCTCATCCAGCCCCAGATCCGTACATTAAGCAAAAGCCACCTGCCCAGAATAAATAGCAATTTGATCTGGTATAAACGTATATGTTCACTCTTTTTATCTCTTTACATTTTTCAATAGTAGACTGCACCAGCTACGTTATTGGCATTATTAGGAATAATTATACGTAAAAATGGTAGTTACGTGATAAGACAACTTAGATATATGAAATGATGTAAGTTGCCTACTATATACGCCAACGTTTAAAATGGATGCCGCAGATGGTCTGTACATAGTGTACAGGACTGGATGGACACAGAAAGTCCTGGTAGATTAATTTGTGTGACGCGGAAATGTACTCACAAAACCAGTGGAAGGCAAAGGAGAATTCCAGACAGCAGGTTCCATTTCTGTGACCTGTGAGTCTGGTACCCTACTTGTATCGTCGCTTGTGGAACTGGAAAAGCTGGGAATGAATAAGAAGGAAGACTTTTGCATTATTGACTCGTAGCAGTCGCATATTTAGCTTGGTTAATAACTGTATAGTGTCTTTCTTGGCAACGGCATATTCAGTAGCAGGGACAAAAAAGTGGAAACGCATCACTACCACAATCATCATCATTAGCACAACAGGATTTATAATAGAATTAGCACCAACAGGATTAACAATGGGATTAGCAGCAACAGGATCAATAATGGGATTAACAACAACAGGATTAACAATAGGATTAGCAGCAACAGGAATGACAATTTTAGCAAAAACTGCAGCAGAATTAATAACAGAAATTAGCAGCAGCAGCAACAGGATTAACGAGGGGTTAGAAGCAAAATAATAAACAATAAAATTAGCAGCAACAGCATTTAAAAAAGACACTTTCCTATTAAATAAGGGAGCAAGACATAATTAAATATCCGACATTGCAACCGAGCTTCACACTTACAGAACACACACACACACACACACGTTTGCCCGCCCACCCGCCATAATTAAAGAAAGAAAAATACTGACATCTCTGTCGCTTTTAGTTTGACGTAAAGGTACCATAAGAGATGCTGAGCGAAGACTGCCAGGGACAAAATCTGAATAAAGTTAAAGATTCTGCTGCTGAGTTTCAGTAAACGCCCCTTTCTGTCTGACTCAGACCTGCTCACGTGCATGGTTGCTGTTGCCACTACTGCTGACTGCTCGCCTTACTTTCTCTAACCATGTCGCCATGTTTTCCGAGCAGACGAGCGACGGGAATGTAACAACGACATGACGTCTACACACAGCACCTTTGATGTCAAAAGAGTAGTCACGTCACTACTTGACGTCACTGGGAGCTGCGTTGTCGTCAGTGATTTTCTGTTGACAAACAAACAAGTTCACTCCCCATCCGGGGGAACAACATGTTGCCAGAAGAAAGCTGACCGCTGTTCTGACCAATGATTGCCAGTGAGGAGAAGAACGAGACGGTCGACGACGTGAGGCAATCGTTGTCTGACGGGGACTGGGTCACCCGACGTCAGCGAGGACAATGGCAGTGTCATGACCTCCGGCCGGATGCCGCTGGCGTCGCAGTGGAGTTGCAAAAAGACTGTGGAGGGCCACGTGGAGAGTTCGATACCCACGATGGAGAAAGCATAGCGATAAAGTCTAAAGTGGATTCTGAGCTCCTCGGTGAAGAATACGACCCCAAACGTAAGATATTTTGTTGATTGGTGAATTTTACCATGAAATTACTGAATCCCGTCAACGGTTTCCTTTTCTCTCCAAGTCTTGGGCTGTATTCAAAATAGGCTTTTAGGTATTAGTTTACATAAAGGTGTTGTTGTATCTTTAAATTTGCAACAATGTTGTTGGGGAGATAAAAAAAATCTTATTATATAATCAGTTCATATAATATTTTTACATGGAATGTAAAAAAATAAGTATAAATTACAATAAGAACTTTACTTTCAGCATATTAATACTACTGTTAGCAAATTGTTGCCGATAATATTAAATGATATGGATTTTTGCCATATTCGACGATGACGTATGGTACTCCATTTTGCATTGAAGTATAAATTTTTCTTAGATAATTTTAAAAGACCAGCATTACTGTTAAACAAATGACCATGTTATGGCTTAGTGTGAAGAAGACCCTTATATCAGTGCACTGTACGGCAGAGCTGGACACAAAGGTGCTAAAGGTATCATCAGCTGTGGACAACGAGAAGTTCACAACGCAAGATTCGAACTTCAATGCCTCCCCACGGTGCAAAATATCAAGGCGAACCACAACGTCTGCAGTAGAGGAGAAAGAAAGGTATAAGCGGAAAAACGTCGATTGTTGTTACAACCAAATACCCATTGGAACTTTCTTATTTTTTTAATGCCAAAGAAGGCAAACGCTTGTCTTAAGCAATGGCTACATCGTATTGCTAGTAGACACTGCCTCCAGGCAGCTGTTAGAAGCAGTTTTCACACCCTTTGCCTTGTCCCAGGTTAGTTTTGTTGTCGCATTTGTAAAGCAAAAAAAAAAGTCGACGGGACAACGATCGTAAATAAAAGGTTAGGTGAGAATGAACATGGTCCTCCTGTTTTCTGTTGTATTTATTTATTTTTACTACACCGAGTTGTTGATCAGAAATTGATGTTTAAATATCGGACCAGTTCGTTCCTCCTAACCCAAATTAAAAAATAAGAAAAAATGTGTGTAAGTCTTTTTAAACACGCTTTTTTAAGATAATGATGATAGGTTTGTCAAATTTTATTGGCCATTACTTTGTCTCTACTGTCTTAGTAGGTTGTTTTTTTTTAAAGTTAAAAGTTTTATGTAACCGTGTTTTCTGCGCGCATGAAGATGCCACTTATTTCGAACTGAGTGCAGCTATGCAGCAGCCTGTAGCAGCCAGGTGAGGGTGGTGAAGGTGGATGCTCAAAACGGGGACAAAACAGAGACCGTGGCCATCGCGGTGATTGCCTGCATCGTGCTCTTCCCCTACGTCATGTTGTGGTGGTCCAGTCCCGACACCGCCTGGCCGGCCCTAGAGGTACTCTGGGTAAGCGCGTGTATATATATAGATATAAACTAGAAGACTATCTGCTGCACGCCACATGAGTCTTGACCTGCACGTAAGTGCAACTTAGTCAAAAATCATTCCTTTCTTTATCATCATTATCATCTTCATTATTATCCTTTCCTCTCCCTCCATGACAAATGAGTATGTTGTGATAAGGGGTTAATAAATATCATATATGTTGTAATGTTGTGGGCTGTTTGGGGCTCGTCGACCATCAATCGTCTCGTAGAATATAGTGTGAATGTGTGTTTGTGCCTGTGTGGGGAGGAGGGAGTGTGTGTGTGTAGAGAGAGAGAGAGAGGGCGGATATTTATTATTTATGAATAATAATAATAATAATAATAATAATAATAATAATAATAATAATAATAATATAATAATAATAATAATAATAATGATGATGACGATTTCTAGAGCACCTTTCTCCACCATTAAGATGAACTCAAAGTGCTTTACACAAAGAACACCACACATACATGATAAATGCTAGCGGCCTACAGTCGTCAATTCTGGAATCGATGACGTACGAGGACAAGTGTTTTCCTATTTTTCAGGCTGATCATGATAACTTACACATTGAACACATCGCTATTATTTCTTATGAGGCCACCCACCAATGACATGGATGTGCTTACAGTTGCATGGGTTAGTTTTAGAATCATTGAAACATAGCCGAATTCTTGTAGTAAAATCATCAGGTTAGTTTTACAATCACCATAAAAGCCAGATTCTGTTCAAGAATTTCTGGATTGAACCACAGGAGGCAATCAACAGCATGTTGGGGGTAGTCATAGTCTGTTCACTTCCACCATTGCAGTGAATGCCTTTATTCTTATAATAAGCTAGTTGGTGTTTTTCCGCGGTGGTATATTGAGCTCTAGGCCATCTGTTTGTTCCACAGAGACTGGCATTCCAAAGCATAGCAGTCGCTTTTGCCACTGGGCTAACGCTGATCGGGATTCAAGGTGAGCCCCACGCCTCTCAACAGAATCGTGACTTCTAGGATGCGACTTTGTCTACCAGAGTAAATGCTAACGGGTACATCTGTGGGTACAAGGCGCGCGCCATCGTGTTTTTCACTTTAGTGCATGATTATTGCATGCTGCTTGGTTGATGAAACCCCAGTGAGAACCCACGACATGGAACCCACGCCGTCTTCATAACAAACCACTTACCACGGCGCCAATCAACTGCCCGACATGCATATATTAATATATTAATATATTAATATATTAACACATAAATTCATAAATACATGCAAGCTAGCGCAGCAAATACGTTCGTTCACACACACACACACACCGCGCGTTTCTCTCTCATGTCTTATCTCACTTATTCCCCTTCTATGCATTCTCATTTCTTGTCACTTTAGTGAGTTTGTACTTATATTATCTCAAACCGTCTGATCAAAATTTATGACAGTGTGCTGTAGAAGCCTCTATAAAAAAAAACAGTCTATAACATGTGTTAAATTTTCCATTTTGGTGTTTGATGGTATTGCAAAACTGTTTGTTTACCTTTGCTTTTGCTCTGCCTTGATAACATACTTTTAGCCACATGTCTGTAAACGTTTCTCTAGTCCGTATCTGTCAATACCGTTCTCCTGCAAGCGTATAAGGCTATCATTCAAAAGTCTGTTGCAATATTTGCTGACAGTGCATTTTTCAGGCCTTTTCTTCAGACGCTGGGCGGCCTGGTTCTTTCAGCTGAAGATGGATGCCGACAGTCATAACCCCGACTGCGATGATTCCTCGGAGGCGAAAGCTGAGGTCTCCAGGATTGACGAACTTCCAGAAAATGTTGGCGAAGATGTCAGTCCAGCAGGGCGGGATAATATGTTGGATGCACACAAGGTGAATTCTACTCACTCTGCCGCTTCTCAGACCGAGCCCACTGACAGCACCCCAGCCAAGACGGGTAACCGAGAGAAGAGCTATAAGATGGCGATAAAAAAACTATACCGGAAGTTTCTGCTCATCCGCCGAAAATGTCAATCAGAGAGTAAGTTTACCTCATCTTTAATAATAAAAAAAATAAGAGTCGAAGAAAACTCCCTGGTTTGAGTATGTTTTTTTTAAGGCACTCCTAATGGCTGTACTTGAGAAGTGACTGCTATTGTAAGGTTGAATAGTATTAGACTACTACGGTCAGTTGTTTACAAAGATAATATATACAAAATATAAAATATTAAAATGTCTTTACGAAAAGCAGTTACTGACCAGAATTTGTAATACACTTTAGAGTGGCAGAAATGATGGCAGCTGGTGGCGATACACCATGCATCCATGTAGCTGTAGGCCTTTGAAAAACCATAAAGAGTTCACAACCCGTCGAAGGGAAGTAGTATGTATATGTACCCATACGAAATCTATTATTATTCCTACATCTATGTAGCTGTGTAGCAGTGTGGAGCGATATACATCTCTTCTAACCATAACTATGTGGCTGTATGTCCTTAACTTTGCTGGTGCGGTGACAGTGGCGGGGCTGCGGCGCACGGACCGTGAGGCCAGCGGCTTCCTGTCACGTGTGCAGATGGCGCTGCCGGGGCTGGAGCGAGATAAGCAGGCGCTGCTAGCTGAGCTGGAGGCCATCGAGAAACAATACGAGGAGGAGAAGAGGCGCAACCATGACCTTCTGAACCGCCTGCAGCGCCTCAACCAGCACTTCCAGCGCATCGGCCAGTCGCAACCTGTCGCGGCCTTGCAGGACCAGCAGCAAATGATGCAGAACAAGCAGCGCCAGCAGCAGCAGCAACAACAGCAGCAGTATCAACAGCTGCAGCAGCTAAAAGATCTGCAACAACAACAGTGCCAACAACAGCCTCAGCAGCAGTACGCTCATTGGCAGGTAAAGTGCAGATTAGGTGTGTTTGTTATTATCCGGGGCAAGGGACCATATCCCTCGTGTGGTGGTTTTTTTTTATTATTATTCTTGTTTTGCTTTTCCATTCAAAGCGAGAGAATCTGCTTATTATCTGAAAAGTCGACTGGTTCATATGCTAGATGGATGATTAGTAGGATGGCTGGCTTTTGGCGGGGACTGGATTTGACTGGGGGATTTCAGTTGGCTGATAGTTTGAAGGGGAGACTATAGTACGTGCAGATAGACCAGAAATATAAGAATAAATTGAAGCGAATAATAACATATAAAGCAATTTCTGTAACGCTGAATTCAGGCATGCTTTACTGTGGTGTAACAAAGCTTACGGACTTAATAATTACCATGTGCAGCTTGCAGCCAATCCACAGAAATCGCAATATCCCAAGCTCTCCTTCATCACGCCCGTTGCCGTGGCGACCCAGCAGCATCCTTCTGCGCTACAGGCGCAGAGCTTCCTGCAGGTGCAGGCGACCAGACCTCAACAGCACTTTTCGCACCTGCAAGCCCTATCCCTCGTCCAGTCGCCAGGTGTGCCGAACGTCTGTACTACCTTTAATTCGTCCGTAACGCTCAATTAGCTGCTGCTGAGTTCACTTTTCTAAGAGCAAACTCGATGGGACTGTTTTTTGACTATCAGCAGCTAAGATACTCAATATCGGATCTTCGTTAAAGATGAACTGTTCATTTTCGGAGTTGTAGTATCCAATCAGGGGCCCCGGCTTCGGATCATTGTACATCTAACCCATGGGGCAACTTCAGAGAACTCCCGTTCCTCAGTTTGGTTACGACGATTATACTTCGAAGCCAGGCACTCTATATCTATAGATTCTGTGACCTCGGTCCATGCAAGATAGCGGGAAACGCTACAAATTAGAAGATATGGACAGAGGCATGAAAATGTACAGGCTAGTTGCATAACATGTTTCTACAACTTAAAATTGTTCTAAAGAAGCAAATTTAGAAACATATATTTCAAAACTTGTTCTAATGTGGTGTAAATCCGTTGTATGGGAACATGCGAAAAATGTTCTGGTTTAAGCAGATTTATCTTATTAAAACAATTTTAGGATTAAAAAATTTTTAAATTGTGCTGTGCATTATGTTTGTAGAAAACTAATTATTTAAATAGATCTAAGGCCTAAAAGTGTTTAACATTAGAAGTATACACCTGGGGCCAGTTGCACAACACATTTCTAATTTTAAACACTTTTAGGCCTTTACTCTATTTAGATAATTAGTTTAAAGTGCACACCACAATTTTAGAATTTTAAAAACTAAAAATGCTTTAAGTAAGATAAAGTTGTTGAAGTCTGACTTTCCATCCTGTCAGTACAATTATTTTATGTTTTTCTACAAAAAATCAAAATGGATAAGATGAAATTTTGCTTCTTTAGAACAGTTTTAAGGTTTAGAAACGTGTTGTGCAACTAGCCCCTGGCCCCTGGCGAGTAGTTTAAAAACATAATGTGCTAGCCTTGTACGTCAGACCGAAAAAGTTGCGAAAAGGAACAAAGAAGAGTGTTAAGGTGGGATAAAGAGTGGCAGACGAGGACGGTTAACTAATTGGGTCACCTGGTTGGCTCTGATTAAGACGGCTGGCTTTCAAAGTTGCACATATATATTTGTATAGCTGCATGTCAGCAATCTATATATGTAACTATATTCATATTAATTACCTTGACATCTAGATACGAGTCCTGTCGTGATGATGCTAGATGATGACGACGCTCTTCTCTTGTATTTTTATATTGCAGTCGTACAGACCGCACCGCCACCGCCACCACCGCCGCCGCCGCAGCAGCAGCAGCAGCAGCAGCAGCAGCAGCAGCAAAAGACGCAGGCACCGATGCAAATCAAGTGTCGTAACGGTACGCAGCTTGTCGGGCAGTCACCTACACTCAGAGCAGCACCACCGCAGCCCAAGTGATGCGTTCGGCGGCTGCAGCCTGTGCTGTATGCATTCCTGGCCTGCAGCATGAGGTTTTTTTTTCTCAGCTGATCACTGTGATTAGGTGTCTTGCTAATGGACGAAATGTCATAAGGATTCCATCCCTTTGAACATGTTTGTATGTATGCAGACACGTGTTTATGTAAATTGCATGTGTGTGTGTGTGTGTGTGTGTGTGTGTGTGTGTGTGTGTGTGTGTGTGATTTTTATCGAAATGTAATTATGTCTGTCTATGTGTCCACGTATGTAGGTAGTATGTATTAAAGGTGGAGGAAGTTGCAGACGAATTAGGCAATCAGAACACAGGAGATGCGAGATTCAATGAAGCGAAACAATTAAAGAAAGGAGGTAACAAAAATAAAAATAAAATGCAAAATCTTTAGAAGTATAGGCTAGTAAATTCCAACAATCTATTTTTTTTTCATTTTTCTTTTTGTGTCTGGGGTTCTTTTGGAAACTGACTGGATGATGGACGCTTTGCGTAAAGTGGCGCCTGTATAGGTTAACTTATTCTGACAATGTTCCCAGAATTTCACGTGACGTCTTTACAACGTCCCTTTACTGTCTGCACTTGGTGCACAATGTGCTCATTACTTTCTAAAGTAAAATAAATTATATTTCTATTTTTATGGCGTGGATATTTCATAGTTAGAGTCCAGTGCTTGGATGTTACCACTTGAAAAAATTGAAGGAATAATAATAATAAAATGAGCCTGCATATAGGGCTTTTCCAACGATTTGCCTGAAGCGTTTTACAGAAACAATATACAATACGTGTAAGCTGAATCACCAACAACCATGCACCCATATTTACATACAACAAACACGCTGACTTCAACAACAGAAACACCCATTTATGAACAAAGTAAATACAGATACATGCTCATCGTCAGGACAGGCTCGCAGTAAAGTCGCTGTTCTGAAAGTATAATATTATATATTAATTATTATCACTGAAATATTAAATATGAATTCTAAAAATATATTTGCATATCATAAGAATCGGTTATATCTTTGCTCGTTGCACACTTGCTTTGTTTCGGGGATTTTCTTTTCTTTCTTTCCTTGACCTCTCTATAACATCCTGTATCTGATGCAACATGGGTTGACGGTTACCGTCAGTGCACGAGTACTACAATATTGGTGCGTCTGTACTCCGAGGACACGAATAGGTTTCAGCATTAATTCTAGGTGTAGTAATGCATAAAGTACTGTTCCAACACATTTCTACTGAAATCATTATTTATTTACTGACACGTACATTTAAGACCTCTAGAAAAGTCCCTATATTCTTTCGCCTCCCCTCCGTGCTGTACACACGTTCATGCTCTGACACCGCGTGAGAAGTTCTTATGCAACCCCCCCATAAACATGGCGCCAGACGAAAGAGTCCTGGGGTCGTTCTTCCTTATTGGGTGAAGGTCGAGCTGTGCTTGTCGACTCATGTAGCAAAACATGTCACGACCCCTGTCAAAACATTTAATTATTTATTTGCAAACGTCCGCAACGTCGACCTACTTTTTGCCGCTCAACAGTGTGCACAGCCGCCATGTTTTGTGTACACGTCACAGCTGGCTACACACGCAACACACGCGTGGCTCTGTGGCTGCCTAGACGAGGCTTGTTGCGTCAGCTGTCAAATGCGGTGTGGGGCGAGAGTACACATGCTATTTCGATTGCATCAGGACAACAGGATACATTTCGCACAGTTTTATCAAAAGGGCCGCTACTCTTTCGCTTCTCATCTGTAAGGTCAGTGACCAGACATCGTAAGATTTGTGTGTGTGTGTGTGTGTGTGTGATCACTCTCTCTCTCACTCTCGATCTATCTCTCTTACTTTTACTTATGTCTTACAGTTGTGTATTTAGACTATTCATGTAAGCATGGAAATATGCATTACCAGCGGCGTATCAAAGCGGATGTGTGTCAGGTGACAAAAAATTAAGAACAGTGTGCATAGCCAGCACGACATGTACGTGCAGGAAAGTGTCAGTTGACGTGTGTGTGCGCAGCCAGCATATAATACGGTGCAGACAAATGTAAGCTAATGTGTACATAGTCGGCATTGCATGATGCAGGAAACTGTTACCTGATGTGTATGTTGTGAATATGGTCACTGTAATGTCTTTAAATAAAAAAGATTGTCTTTTTCGTCGCTCATCTCAATCGCTTTGATATCCACGTCGACGATGCTCGATTCTTTAATCACGGACTTGTATTACTGGACTGCTTGCAGACGATTTTTTTTTTCAGTGAAGTCATAGAGCGAGGCTGGTTACAATATAGCTTCCGGTTTAGTCACGTTTCAGTTTAACTACTAGAACGAGGCTTTCGATGATATAGCTTCCGGTTTATTCACATTCATTAAGGCTCGCCGAGACTAACAGCGGAGAACTTCGCAAGAGGCTCAGCGTTGGTATCGGCAGACAGACAGCAATCCACCTATACACGTCCGTGCTTTAATTGAACAACTAGCTGTTCTGACATTTCCCCGATCCCCCTCCCCCCAGCCCTGTATACTAACCCGGCATACAGGTTAGTCCGTCCATTTTTTAATTTGTGTCTTGCGAAGATGCCGAGCAGTTATGATGCTGTAAATACTAGTTAAGCTCTTCCACCATAATGTATTCAGAACAGACATTAGGAAGTGAATGCTGCCCTAGGGTAAGGATTGTATAATAACTTAAGTACGAGGCATGGATTTTGTTGTTCCCTTCCCACAAGGCTTAAGAGGATTCATAATCAGACTGGCCTGGAATATTTACATATTAATTTACATATGATTTTAATAATTGTTTATAGTATCATTATGTAAAAAAATGTGCCATGGTCACATTTTGAACAATGTCTGTCTTGTTAAGACGGCCTCAGACAGAGTGTAACTAGCTTACTCTCATCGTTGAGGTTACATTTGGAAGTATAATGTGGTACCTGCACCCCTAGAAACCACCTGCTGTACCGTCTCACAAAGAACTTTGTCCATAAAACCCTTATACGACTGCTTCTAAAAAAAAAATGAAAAAAAAACAACCATCTAGATAAGCGTGAACACGCTAAGTAAACTTTGTGAGACGTAACGCACCCAATACAGACAAACAGGCTCGAGTAACAGAGATCTCTTCTCGCAACTACTTCCTTTGTCAGCCGACAGTCACTCGCAAACCTCGTGGAACACAACCTTCGGCACTCTCCTGGCTTACCTCCCATTTTGCTGATAATTTGTACAGGTCGGTGGTCCTTTTAATGCTTCTTCCTTGTTGGAAGAACTCGATCGTGGACAGAACGTATCACAGGTATTTAGCCAGTAATGGCCACATTGTGCTTGAAAGCACGGTAACACAAAAGCGAGTGAATTGTAAGTAGCTCATTTGGATCAGCTTGTGTAGAAAGAGAGTTACGAAGAAGACTTTTATCGCCAGGGGAGGCGACCATTGGTGGAGTTATGCCACCTTTAGACTGTGTCATTTCATCAGTGCCTTCCATTTTGTACCGGGCTCTTGCCGTTCAATGATGCCCATTTCATTATTTTAGAACAAAGTTTTCAAAACAAAATGCAACAAGAATTTTTTTTAAATGCCTAATCTAAGACATGAACAAACTATTGTTGTAATGACTATTAAGTGCATTGGGAGTGATAGTACGACCTCAGTGTGCATTTTAAAGGCGGAACTCCTTCAGATCGTAGGAAGAAAGTGGTTTCGCCCGTGCGAGGGAAGGTATGAGTACACGTGGTGCTCACGGCTAGCGGTCAGTCGTCTCCAGTTACTACCCGGACCATAGGCAGGGTAGAGATCAAAGTCACTGCCGACTAGCCTAGCAATAAAACGTCTTTATATTTCGCGCATGTAGGCCCATACTAGTATATCTGTATATATTTTTATCGGTCTTTACATAAATATATATGTATACATACACATAGGAGTAGAAAGAGAGATATGTAGTGCAAGAGAGAGAAAGTATAACTCTATTTTCCCCCAATTTTTTATGTTCCACTTAATTACCTCAGCCGCCTAACAACTATTGTTCAGCTTCGACTGAGGGTCAATACAGGACAGTCAGCTGGCGCACACCAGAGTTTTATCGCTCGTCCCCCACACTGACAGCAATGAAGTTATTGTTCTGACAGACAGCTATCTCTCTTCCTCACTCAGCCCTTAGCCTCATCCACAGAACTACCTCGCCTCGTTTCTACATCTTAGTCTGGTTTTCCTTTGTTCTTACAGTTATCCGCAGTCTTTTCCTGTCAGTGGTTATTGCTGCTCGGCCACAGACGACCGTTACCTCTGGCGTGAGGGGCCATTCATTCATCCTAACCTGACCCTAACTTCTGCAGTCCAGCCATGTGCGGCATCTGGGCGGTGTTTGGCAGCGATGACGACGTCTCTGTGCAGTGCAACGCGGTCCACAACATCGCGCACCGGGGACCCGATGCCTTCCGAATCGAGAACATCAACCACCTCCGCAACTGCTGCCTGGGCTTCCACCGACTTGCCATCGTGGACGACATAAGGGGTATGCAGCCAATGCGCCTCTACACCCTGCCCCACATCTGGCTCATCTACAACGGCGAAATCTATAACCACACGGGGGTCAGTACCAACAAGGGGCCGTAATTATGAACGTCCAGGGGCCGTAATTAAGAACTAGCGGTACATCTTTGTACCACTCAGTGGTAAGTTGGGTTGTTTTTTTTACTGTAGCCATAGCTATGGCCCGTACGTAAAATGGCGACTTTGAAAGGTTTCTGGCCATCCTCAGAGGTCGGAAACAGGACCCTGCGATGCTTTAAGTCTGCAGATTTTTTTCTTATTTATTTTGTTTTCGCTGCGCAATGAGCATTCTTCTGAATGGATACCTGCGCATTACAAATGGACATCATGATCATCATCATCATCATCATCATCATCATCATCATCAACATCCCCTAGGCCTAGAGGTTATACCTTACGCCTGCTTCATAATCACGGCCCCTGGACATCATTTTCACGGTCTCATTGTAGCTCAGACAACACTGACGTTACCATCACAGCCTGTTGGTAGCTCAAACAATACTGACATCACTTGCACAGTCTCTTTGTAGCTCAGACAATATTTATTGGCAGGGGTAAAACTTTTATCCTGCAAATAGACCATTCAGTTAGAACAATGCTTTTTTTATTAGGGTACATGTTATTCTTTACTTTGGGTTGGCTCACCAAAACACTTAGCACGTATTTTGGGATGCTGAGAATACGGTGGTCATGGGAAGAACGAAGGTGCTGAAGGGGTTTGAATGCTGTCAGAATATCAGAGATATGCAGATTTGAGGAAAGAATTGTGACAGATTAACGACACGCGCTTTATCGAAAATACTCAGAAACCACCCGTCGAGTTAACGTAATCGAACCTGGACAGGACAAGGGGACAAATGAGCGCTTTAGCTGTTGTGAAGTAACATCTTACAGAACTATTCTGCCGTATGTCAGCAAAAGATGAGAGCTACAAATGAGTCGAACACAACACTGAACCAGTAATATTTAAGGTTGCGAGATGAATGTGAGAAAGTCATGTCACAACTGTGAAACAACAATAATTAATGTCAAGGACGGGTACGGGTCCTGATAACAAAACGTCATTCGTTCTTCTTTTTCGCGAGTCTTAAGTCGCCGGTCTCAAGTATCAAATGGACTATTAATTAGACTACACTTAGCAAAGTCGACTTGCATTTGAGACCGGCCACGTTTTTAAGACGTGAGAAACGCACAAGCCAAGGGAGAGTTAGGAAAATAAAGCCGAAAAATCTGGTTTAAGACCTCACATGAAACAAACGCCAGTTGCACAGAACGTTGCTGTGTGGTGGTTGCACGGCTAACGAAGTAGCAATCAGCTACAAAGTTTATGTGTTAATAGGAGCGGCGTACCTAGCTGCTTTGTTCTGTCCAGAACCACTTTCTTGCTGTCTTTGTGACCTCTTCAAGTCCGTCGATTTGTCACAGCTGGACAAACAGTTCGACCTCTCGGTCAGCACGGAGTGCGATGGCGAGCCGATCATCCACCTGTACACGATGCTGGGAGCGGAGGAGATGGCCAAGCAGCTTGACGGCGTCTTCGCCTTCTGCATCCTGGACACCGCCAACCGTCGTGTGGTGCTGGGGCGCGACACATTCGGCGTCAGGCCCCTCTTCCGTCTGCTCACGGACCTCGGCTTCCTCGCCGTCTGCTCTGAGGCGAAAGGTCTGAGAGAATGACACTAGTTTATTGATGAAGAGTGACTTCTCAGCTCGTTCTGCTTTTTGTTTGTTTGTTTCTTTGTTTGTTTGTTTTTTGTTTGTTTGTTTTTTGTTTTTATTTACTCCTTCCTCTGTTCTTTTTTTATTTCATTTCTTTTTTCATTTCGTTCTTTCCTTTTGTCCTATTTTCGATTCTTTCTTTCTTTATTCATATCTTGATTAATTCCTTCCTCTGTTCTATTTTTCTTTCTTTTTTTACTGACCCTGTACTAACAAACGTGCGTTCTACTATGGTGAAGTGGAACATGCTGTCACTTTTCTCGCCCACTTGTTCAGCCCAAGGTAAACGCGTGTCTTGCATACAAGCAGGGGACAGAATATAGGAGCACATGCTATTATCTGTTTGAACTTCTACCAACATACAATAATATTTTTAACGTCTTTAAGAGTTCAGGAGTTCACTGCAGACCTGATAAAGATGGTTGCTTCACATTGTCGTGTACTTTTATAACCTGGATGCTATCTTTGTCGCTTGCAGAATAAAAGGCCATTTTACAATATTTTCGCAGGGTTTACAAAGTACATTTCACTGATCATTATTTAAAATGAAACTCATTTAAACAGGTGGGATCTGTTGATGAAATTTATCCTTACAGAGTTTGAAATACTGCGCGAATTTACTGTAAAGTTGATTCCTTAAAATAAAATCTGACTTTCATCGTCGTCTCCAAGAGAAAAATCGAACTCCATGCGGTGCATTTAAGCAGAGAAAGAGCGCTGACCGTATGAAGAATGCCTATTTTTCTCACGACCCCATTTCTAGCGACACAGACCTACCTCAGCGTTTATTTTCCCGAAAAGGGGTAGTAAGTGTTTGAATCATCATCAATCATCATCTTCATCATTACGTCCAAATGCAGTCTAAAAGAACGAGGGGCACAGACGCTAACAGACTTAACAAATGTTTCTCTGAGTAAACAATTTTTGCCGCGATTAAAAGCCATGTTTTTTCAAGTCAGCAGCACAGTTACAGGCTGTAAACTTCTCGCATGTTTTCAGGGTTGTTCGGCCTGTCTCACTCGCTAACCGATGAAGACGCCACCATCGAGCCGTTTCCGCCAGGTCACGTGGAAGTCTACGACCTTGACCACATGGGTCGCGCTTTTCTGAAGAGCCGGACCCGCTTCAACAGTCCAGGACAGACCCCCTTGTACAAGACCCTGGAGGTGAAAATGTGTAAGTAGTAAGGCCTCTCTCTGTATAAAACCCTTGAGTTGAAAATGTATAATTAGTCAGATCCCTTATGACAAGACCCTGGAAGTGAATTCAGTAGTCAGACCCCTTGTGCACCTGGAGGTGAAAATGTGTAAGTAGTCAGGCCCCCACCCACTTTGTATGAGACTATGGAAGTGAAGATGTGTAAGTCGCCAGACCTCCTTGGACAAGGTTCTGGAGGTAAAAGTGTACTCAGGTAGTCAGGTTAGCAGGGACATCATCGTTTGCTGCTGGCACATATCAGAATTGAGCTATCTTGCAGCCTGTAAAATGACCTTTGCCCCTAGCTGCACAGAGACTATCTGGTTCAGTTTATTTATATGGTGTGATCGGATTGTGGGCGGGTTGGTTGCGGTGTCTGTTAGTCCTTAACGAAGTCTGACAGACGCGGCGTTTGTTCCAGTGGACGACATCAAGAAAAACATTCGATTGCTTTTCGAGGCTGCAGTAAAGAAAAGGCTGATGTCAGAACGGAGGATAGGATGCATGCTTTCAGGTAAGATTGATCGGTGAGACGAAAACATTGTGCTTTGTAATTACCACTTTAAAGGGCAACACGAGCGGTCAGCGACAATTAGAGTATAAAGTATCACAAAAACATATTCCAGTGGTATTTTATGACGAAGAGGCACGAAAAATATTTTATTAATGTTTTTCTCTTAATTATACCTGGATTTGTCGAGAAAACAGGAAGTGACGAAAGGGTAGTTTTCTATAAAAAAAAAACAAATAGCATAGTCTGTACGAGCTGAATACAAAGAGGGAACATGCAATCCTTGCTAAAAGGAAACAGACTAGGACACGATGTGCTGTTGCTGAATGTTCTCCTCGACACTCAGGTAAAGGTAGTTTTTAAAGATAATGGCTACATGCCAATGGATTACTTTTGTCAAGAAATGTTAATTATACAGATCTCTGCTTTGTTCAAACGTGACGTGCATACTTCGCCCCACACCGTACTCAAGAATTTGCTCAAAACATTTCAAATGGGATTGGTATCCAATCACTTATACAGTACAGACAAGTCTTCAACTGTTAGTAAAACGAAGAGATATTCCTACAGCAGTGCTAACTATACCAAACCACGAGCTGGTAAAAAGCTTAAACAAAGATCAAGTACCAGATATTCAACATCGACGGTTTCTACACCGTCTGGTCTACGAATAATATCATGACAAAAACACAAAACATATCTTTAGGACTGTATTCCAAAATCAGCAGTTTTATTTTCTGGGCAAACAAAATCGCTAGACTAGAAGACATACACTGATTTGCTGGACGCTGTTCCAAATACTACATAGACGCAACGGAACTCTCCAGTAAAGAAGAGTAAGTTTCTTCTGCTTTCCTAGTGGCAGGTGAGAATGCCGAAAATTTAAAACAATTATGTACTCATATTTCGGGAATTATTATTTTAAAATGAACTTAACCTGATCAGAAAGAAAAATTGTTGCACTCTTGTTGCCCTTTAGCCCTACCACCAACAATGTTATTGGCAAATATTTAAGTGTTTGCAACAGTCCTGTCTGACAAAGATCGTTCATTACAAGTTTCTTTGCTCAGTACTTTATCGGCTTACGAACCGAGTGAGATGCACGTTCTACTAGAAGCCGAACTACAAATAAACCTCTGACTCATCTCAAGATCCCTACACTCCACTTCCATCTTCATTAGACTTTGTTTGCTCTTTTACGAAAGAATTAAAAGCAACTCATTGGTCTGCTCAGGCGGCTTGGACTCCAGCTTGGTCGCAGCCACCCTGGTGAAGCTGTCTAAAGAGATTGGCGTCACCTACCCGATTCAGACCTTTGCAACTGGCATGGAAGGCAGTCCGGACCTTGCAGCTGCCCGCAAGGTTCCATGCTTTGAATTTTTCAGGTTATTGTAAACTATTGTCAGGTTATTATAAACTAAGGACCATCCTGATCGAGAAATCCTTACCCACCCGCTCTTCTTTTGGGGATGAACAGGCAGGTAAATACACTTCGGGAGAAGGGAAGTAACAGCAAGGTGTAGGCATTCCGGTGTTATCAGAGAATAGGAAATGAGAGGAAGATGTGGACACCAGGTACTAGATACTCAAAAGGAGGAAAGTAGGAAAAGGTTTGCGTCGAAGCAAGCTGTTTGGTATTGAGGATGAAGCTGTCCCGATGACTGCAACTATCGTAGGACGCCAACCTTACTCATTTTAAGTATTTATAATGCTATATATTTTAAGCGGTTTGGTTTAGTAATTTGTTAAAAATGAATCCATTCTCCCTCGCCACAGACCAGCTATATAAGAAAATCAGTTGCGAAAAAATATCTTAAATAATTCTTCTGTCCCAAAGTACCCCCTCTCCATGAAAAAAAATACCCATGTGTTCAATAAAGGGAGGATGACAAGAAGCAGCCATCTGTTATTAAAGTGGTAAGTGCTGATAAGAAAGTACTATGTCAGGCGTCTCGGTCAATTTTAAAGTAATAGTCAATGTCTCGGAGGCACCGTGGTGGCTGGGAAGACTTAGAGTAAATTTTGCTTAAAGGTGATGAGTTGTCATCGTGTCGGCCGCAAGGGGAGTTCATCTGGCTAAGAAATAACGAAGTACAATGCAACTTGTGAGTGCCACAGTAGGGGAGGAATTCGCTGGGGGATCACAGTAGACAAAGGGGCGTGGTTAAAGCTGAACAAGAGTAAGACATGGCAGACAGAAATGAATTCGATATATTTCAGCCCTTTTTTGGCATAAGTAGGTATACCTGAGCCTGCAGGAACAGAGAGATGGCATAAAAGTGTTGAAAAAAGCAAGAAATCAGAGTGCGTGTAGAGAGTTGCATTAGCTGATCACTGAATCAAGTCTGTTACGAGGTAACAAACTGAGGTTGTCAGCTCATTTATGGCGAAATTTCAAGCCTGCACGGAAGACGTACCTTTCGTTCTTCCTTCCTTTTTTTTTTTCTTACTCTTGTTCTCTTTTATGCTCTTCTTCTCGTTCTTCCTTTCCTGCAATTCTCCACTTGGATGTAGATCTCATGGCCCCAGAATATCATTACGTGAATCAGGAAAAAATAAATGTCACGTGTTCTCACTTTTATTTTTATCAGCAACAAGGTTCAGACAAAGGAAACAAAACAGAGTTAAGGCTACGCAAGAAACTGTTCGGTAAATTTCCTTTCATGTGCAAGGACTACAAAACAGTGTCATCCCCGCTGGTTGATAAACAAGAACCAAATGGTAATGCCACTGATCCGCACACTACGCAGTTGTTCGACTTTCCTAATGATCCCTGTTAGTGCGCAGCAGTTTGTTTTTTTTGTTTTTTTTAAAACTTAGATTCGTTGTAAGGAAACCGTTTACAATAAATAAACTTTAGGGCGGGGTTTTTGATTCCTAGACTCGTTAACGCCATCGCTAACTGCACCTGACACAGTTTACTCTACATGTTTCGATGCTTAGAAACGAAGAGTGTCTGTCAAAGACAGCGACATAATCAATTCCCTTTTTCGGACAAAAGAGAAGGAGGGGGAAAAAAAGAGGTAAATGTAATAATAAACAAAAGGATATGATAATCAAACGATTTTTTTCAGAGCGCTTCAGACTTTGTTTAAAGCTTCTTCTTGTCATTAACGATCAGTTCTACATCACGAGTTGCACTAATACCAACAACAGGAGAAGCACTGGTCTTAGCAACTGCAGCAATAATTACAGAACGAAGAACTACAATAGAAAGGGATGCAGGAGCAGGCTTAGATAGTGCGGGGTAGTACTGGGTCGTCTCGTACATTATTGATAAAAGTTACATTTCGTATTGGTTCCTTTAACTTTCGTTGACTACGATTAACTACGCAATTTGAGAACACACGAAAATAAATAACAAACGAAAGAAATGAGAACGAAGGAAACGAACAGATGAGCAAACGAGCGAAGAAGCGCGACGGAATGAGAGAGAAACAGGTTTGGAACGCTCGGTAAATTTGTACTTAGCCACCACCGGTCTAGCCTCTAGCAAGCTGAATCAGACAATGAAAGATTGGAGTTCGAGCTTAATGACTGACATCAGACTCAACCCTCCCTCTTCACCCCTTGCTGACTTGCCTGAAAGCGCTAGAACAGGCCCCCCCCCCCCATCTGTGAACAGCGGAAAAAGACTGTTATCAACAGTGAGCTCTCCTTTGTTTCGGCTTTGTCGGGTGCAGGTCAGACCGGAAGAGCCTGCAGGAGCTCACAGGCGGGGCCGGTTCACTTGCATAAGCTTGACACGCGGCATTGCCCAGCTTTTGTCACCAAGCTTTCTTGCTTCATGGGCAGCTTGAAGCCTGGAACTCTTTCCTGGAGGTGATTTCCAGAGTCTGGACACAGAAATTATAGATAATTATGGGGTGGAGGGAGGGTGAGAGGGGTAGCGACCAGAAAAATGTAGAAAGAGTTAGAGGGGTAAGGGGAGAGAAGACGTTGGCAAGTTGATTATCTCCCTTGAGGCCATGGGCGACGTAGCGACGACACCGGACATACACCGAGTTCGCTTAGAATACAGGAGAGTTTCTCTCTCCCTCTCTCCTATAGTGCAGTACAGTTCTATCAGTATGGTTATGATACAAGTTCATGTTGTAGTTTATCTTTCCCGATTATTTTTCACATTCTTTAAAGTTCCAATCTATAAGGATGATTACGATAATAAGGATGATAATGATGTTAATGATGGGGGCTGTTGTTCACTTTCTCCTTGCAATGGGTTCAGGCCTACTCAATAAACGTTCTTTCTTTCTTTCTTTCTTTCTTTAGATAAACTGCTTTGCTCATGAAGCACAATCGTATTAAATGTAAAACAGGCACAAGAGCAAACTTTTTTAGTTGTTTTTAAAATCTTTCTCAAAAGTTTATTGTTGAATTTGTATTGCACTCTTTTTGTCTCTTTTATTGTTATCTGCTGTTATCCGTGTCTCTGTCTGCGGTCTCTTTAACACTCATTGTCTCTCTCTCTCTACTACAGGCCAAATGTAGAAAAGAGTAGCAGAGAGAAGCTGCACAATATTTCAGTGCTGTTAAGAGCGCATTCAGTTTCCCACCGATGATGCGTGTGTACGTGGATGCATGTTGATCTCCGTGTGTGTGTGTGTGTGTGTGTGTGCTTGGATGTGTCTGTGTGTGTGTGTGAATTTGTGTGCACTAGGCATTATAAGTATCTTAAGTGCTACTGGCTTGTTTTCAGGTTTATTTCCATTCTTACTTAACCACGTGCGCAACCATTTAATTGTTGCATATGTGATGATAAAAATATATCGAATTTTTTTTCTGTGTATGACTTTCTGTCTCGCAGTGTGTGGCTCTCACCTTTCTCTCTTGAGACGCTGCTGTTTCAATAAATTAAAAAAAAATTGCTGTGTTTCTTTTGATATGGTCTTTTATAATCTTTTCGGTTTGTGAATGTCGTTTCTAATACTGTCTCTTGTTCCAGGTTGCCGATTATCTGGGAACAGAACACCACGAAGTGATATTTACACCTGAAGAGGGCCTGGAAGTTATTCCTAATGTCGTCTATCATCTAGAGAGCTATGACATCACAAGTGTGCGGGCTTCCGTAGGTATGAAAAATGAACGGAACACCTTTTTGAGTATCAAACCTGTGCATGAAGCTCTTTGCACAGGTTCTGTCCTACTCTCTCTCTCTCTCTCAAGACATTATTGAAAATGTCTCGCATACTTTGTGCGAAGCTTACATGTCTTCATTGCCTTTCTGCGCTAGCTCTTTGGCTCTTTGGGTATATGGAGGGGTGGGGTGGGGACAGCCGATATGCAAATGTTTCCATGAAGTATATCCCGATCACGAAGGACAGAAAGAGGAATGAAGAGGTTGGCGATGCAAAACTGAATGACATTAAATCTCTTCTTGAAAAAAACATGACGGTACGGTTAATGCGCTAACTCAATAGTTAAGTTAAAGGCCTGCAAAAGTGCATGTATTTTTTTTAATCAAATGACTGAGCTGAGCTGGATACGAGATAGTGTTTCCCAAATTGTAGATTACAAAGCTGGTCTCCAGATACCAGTTTACAGACATTACGTTTGTGTATGTGATTTCCTTCTCAAGACAACATTCAAAGCGAAAAATAATACGTGACCTCATGGATCTGATCTCATTCCGCGGGATGGTGTTTGTAAAAGTTTGGGATTTGGGGAAAAACCATATTGTACTGAGCTCCTCAAAAAATGATATTAAAAAAACAAGTTTTGAACCACTCCTTCAATGACTGGATTTTATAGAATCTGCTGTCCTGGCATGCATCCGCATGCTGGGTAAAAATTGTTGTTTGTCTGTCAATCCGTATCACTACAGCAGCAGCGTGCCTTGTCCCTGTTAAGTGCACCGCTCACTAGAAGTGATCACGTGACTGTCGCAGGAATGTTCCTGGTCAGCCGCTACATCAAGCAGAAGACCGACACCACGGTGGTGCTTTCCGGTGAAGGAGCCGACGAGCTGGCGCAGGGCTACATTTATTTCCACAAGGCGCCCTCCGCCAGTGACGCCCACTCCGAGAGCTTGCGCCTGCTGGAGGACCTCTACCTGTATGATGTACTGCGAGGGGACAGAACTACGGCCGCCTGGGGGTACGATTAAAATTGTGTGTGTGTGTGTGTGTGTTAGCTAGATACTTCTGTAGCCCATTAACATCAACCGAAAATATCTATCTCACTATCTATATACAGTACGATGGTTTGACACTTCAGTAGGTGATCACAGAAATTCAGAAATATTGTTCTTATAAAGGAGTGACTCAGAAGTCGACTACCATTTAAGCGTTTCTCCTACAGAGTTTTTGGTGACTTAAGAAACTTCCCAAAATCGTTGATTTTACTGTTAGCCTGCATTCTGATGCCTGTTTCCTGTCCTATGGTTGTTCAATATCTGTCCGATATCTAGCCAGTAGAATTGGTTTCGTGGCACGAGGCTTGAGATAAACCCTCGTCTCGGAGTCTCGCAAGACGGGGAAGGCTGGGAAATTTAAAGGTCAGGTCTGCAATGGAGGTTGGCCGTGTTGGCCGCAGGTGTGTCAATAAAGGGCGTCCGTACAATGTCCATCTGTCGTATGTCTGTATGCTTTAAACTAGGACATTGGATGGAACACTTCTCCCAGGCCGCCATCATTTGCAAGGGGCAAACCTGACCCGCGGAGTTGATTTGAGAAAGTGTGATTGCTCTCAAAATCTCGAGCAGAGATCACAGAAGATTTTGGGCGTGAAGACTTTGTCGCAATTAAGGTCATTGAGAAAGCTGACTAATGCTCGACCAAGGTTTTCGCATTAATTTGCGTTCACCTTTTAAGTGTCCATTCCTGAATAGGACAGAGATTCCTATTTGTCTGCGGAGACTGTTAACCCTTCATACCACTCATGATTATTCAGCATGTCATCAAGTTTGTTAGCTTTTTAATAAGCATACATCGAATTCTGACGTCTTGTGACACACGTGTGCAGGTTAGAGATCCGGGTGCCGTTCCTGGATCACAGGTTCACCAGCTATTACCTGTCACTCCCACCCGAGCTGCGTCTGCCGCAGGACGGCGTGGAGAAGCACCTGCTCCGCTTGGCCTTTGACGACGGCTCCTTGTTGCCTAGCGACATCCTATGGCGACCCAAGGAGGCCTTCAGCGACGGGGTTTCGTCACTCAGGCGCTCGTGGTTCAAGGTCATCCAAGATTTCTGCGAGGAGCAGGTGAGTGCGAGAAGACCACCCATATTTTTTAGTTTTTGTTTTGTTTTGTTTTGATTTGTTTGTTTGGATTTTTGCTTGTTTTGTTGTATTTTTATTTTTGGCTTTTGTTTTGAGTGTAGATTTATGTTGTAAATTTTATGACAAGCGTGGGACCAGTGGAGGCTTTTATGACAGTAACTGAAATGTGTTTGTAATACATTCTGACTTACTTTTCCGCTCCTTCCCGTACAGACTTTCGAAGGGTTTGCTGGAAAAAAGAAGCCATTGACTTTTAAGTTCGTAAACTTTAGGAAAAATTATTCAGCCGCAATTTACAGTATCACCATTTACAATTTAACACCGTCGTCTACCAAAGAAAGGAATAAAACAGCTTTCACCTATACGCCAACCACTTTAAGCGTCTCTGGCGATACTAAGACATTGAAGACGATTTTTAAAACTGTAAGGTAGGGAGAGAGACTGTCTACCACCTCGCACGCACGCACACACGCGTACACACACACACACACACACACAATTTCTTTCCCTCCTTGAAATGATGTGTTACCAGAATAAAGTGGTGGCAGCATTAGTGTGCACAGACAGTGTGCAGTGCTAGGATTTGGCCAAGTGTGACACTCCTTTCCTGCCTGCTTGCGTTGCCTTGTCATCTGCAAGCTGTCCGTCCATGCCCATAATGCAGACTTGAAGATGTCATTACTGCCTGAACTCAGGCGTAATGAGAGGGGCGTAATTGTAAGAAAAAGGAGGTGAGAGAGGGTTACTAGCTTACATTAACACTACTCTTACTTTGACACTAAAGCTGTCATTTCGCATCGGCGATCCTGTTTTTTTCGACTTCAAATGATTTTCTTCACAAATGACGATTCTTACTGAAATGAATACGGAGTCCTTCTAAAAACTGTCCACGAATTGAGAAACGAGAAATTTTACAGGCAGCATAAAGTTCAAGTTACCTAATAGCAGGTTGTTCTCGAACTCAGAGCCCTGGCATTTTTTTATTCTTGTTTTTCCTCGTGCATGTCTGTATTTCTGCCCGTTCCCTACCCCTTTATTCTTTCCCCTACCCCTGTGTAATGCTGTGTTTACTCCGTGTCTAATTTTATCTAAGTCAGTCCGACATCTACTTCTGTCAGTGTGTTTCTCTATAACACGACTAGACACTGTTTTCCTTCACCACTATCCCATAAACCCTCCTTCGCCGTCGACCATCCAAGTGTCTGCGTTATTATTCTCGCAGACATTTGTGCCAAAATGTTTCACAGACTAATGCAACTATCGGAGTGAATATATATATAGGTATAGCCGCGAACCTCCTGATGTAAGATTTTCTATATTGTCATCACAAGGCAAGGTATGCGGCTTTTCAAAAGCTACGAAACTAATCAAAGTAACAAGAAAATATTAAGACAGACCACAGCAAGAAAAACAAACGGTAGCCAAGGTGCAGGACGATATCTGAATGACACGGCTGGTGTCTCAGCGGTTTTAACAGTTGATACAACGGTCTTACCACCAGAAACAGAGACAGCTGGAATACAGAGGGATCCTGGAACTATAGTGAAAGACGACTGTGCCACGAAGATGTGTTTCTCGCTTTGTAAGAGGAGTTAGGGTGTGTCGATCATGGCGAGAAATAACAAATCGAATGACAATCAGCTGCAAACCCCGCGTCTGGAGTGAAGCCCGTCTAAAGTTTAAAAAAAAACCAGGGGTCAGTTGCACAACACATTACTAATTTTAAACACTTTTAGACCTTAAATCTGTTTAGATACTCAGTTTAAAGTGAACACCACAATTTTAGAATTTTTAAAACTTAAACTGCTTTAAGTAAGATAAAGTTGTTGAAGTCTGTCTTTCCGTCCTGTCAGTACAATTTTTTGTATGTTCTTGTGCAATGCATCCAACTGGCATAGAAGAGATTTTGCTTCTTGTTTGTTTGTTGTTTATTTAGTTGGAAAGTGCTTCCACCTTGCGGTGATTTCGCACTATGGGGGGAAAGGGAGGGGGGAGGAAACCGGAGTACCCGGAGAAAACCCCCGCCGCCCAGCCCTGCGAACAGGTGTCACATACAGAGAGTGTCCCGAGACGAGATCTGAACCCTGAGCCGCTCACTGCAGTGGTGACAAGCGAGTGTTTTAACCACTACACTTTAGAACAGTTTTAAGGTTTAGAAACATGGTGTGCAACTGGCTCCAGAGCTGTAAATTAAGGAGCTCTGGGACTGAGTCAGTCATATAATAGGCACCTCGACGATAACCATCGACTGGAAGTAGGCGGAAACAGTTGTACACCCTGCGAGACTTCTCTATGTACCCGGTTCATTTGTTATGCCATTTCCCTCACCGTACCTCCTCTCTTTTGTAGACTGGTTATATAATGTAATGACTACGTGCCTTATGTTAATTATTCTGGAATCACAGGAGGCAAACAGGCGGCACTGTGACCCGCTGTCCAAGTAAGACAAACGGCGCTGATTAGACAAACGAAAAGTAAGCGTCCTTCACTTGCCCGCTCTGCACTTTCATCCTTATTTCAAAAATGAATGAGCTGGAGTCGATACTCTGTAGTCATTATCACAGTCTTTGCTCTGACAAGCCGGCTGGAGACAAAATGGCAGACAGCGATGGGGGAATAACTACCGGAGGGTCTATGGGGGAGCGCACAGACGCGACCCCCCTCCCTCCATCCCTAACCGATTATAGTAGAGACTGCAACGGACATTTTAACAGGCTATTCCGGCCGTTAGCTAGAATCCAGAGAATGAAAGATTGATGCCATTAGAATGTAAAGGAGTACCAGCGGGTCCCCATACCCCCTTAAATCTCTTCTTACATATTTTTTACTCCTGCAGAAAAATCTGCTCCCTTAAGATGATTCCTGAAATATATTTTCGTTCTTCGGGAACACATCATCATCATCATCAATGCCCACGAGTTTGCGTGTCAGTATCAAAGGCGCCCTGTTCGTAAGAGCTGTTCAGGATACGTATACTCCCTTCCCTCCACCCCACCCAGAGGCTCTAAACACCACGTCTCTGAAACAGTGTCACTAACACAACGAAAAGTTGGTCGGCCCAGCTTGGGGATGAAAGGAGGGGACGAGGTAGCGTGGACTCGACACCAGGAGCCGAGAGATCACGAGGGACGTGTGTATCGACTTGGTGGGACGCGCGAGATGCATTAGTGGGATTACCCTCTCGCGCAACTTTTGAAGAGGGCTTTTCAGGTAATGATAAGCCTGCCACGTGCGAGAACCGGCGTCTTCTTTGCCGCCGCTAAGCCGCTAGGATGCCGCCGACCGTTCGCGCGGACACCCGCTTGCTGCTGCTGCTGCTTATTTCTCCCGACTGGAAGCCCTATTAGACGGCTCATGGGCAGCTTTTGTGCATCTCTCTCTCTTTCTCTATGATGCTGATGTCTGCTCGGGATGTGTCTGGGTGTTACGTTTCCTTCGAGAAACGACTAGAGGATTGTATTGAAGGAAGTGGATTTATATACCGAGTTTATACTAGACCACTGGGGCTAGGCTGTATCTTTTCCGTTGTGATACAATTAACAGAGTTGTAGATTTGCGGGGAGATTGAGGATCCCCTTTTCTGGCTGGCTGGCTGTTTTCATTGGTCTGACGAAATTCTAAAGGCTATATTTGAAAGTTCAGCATGAGTCCCCAGCATCCATTCATCGATGCTTCATATAATCAGATTGAAGCATAAGTGACAATTTTGTTGGGAGTAGGAGGAATTGGTGTTTTACACTGAGCCAGCAGCTAAGACTACATCACGGCAAAGTAGCTAGCACTGTAAACAGATGCCAAATGCGGAAAATTCGAGAGAAATGTAATCTTGTAATATAACCATCACTTCAGTTACGTTAGCTCTATAACTAGGCACTACTCTCCTCTCCACATTTGGTCTTCTTCACGGTATACTTGTTTCAACAGTCGTTCAGAAATGAATACTCTACCCTTCACCACAGACGGAACACTTAAAAGCAGGATAAAGAAGTGCATGTTCATGCGTCACAGAACAAATACAGAAACGTTGATTCCTGCCTCATTAATTGTCCTAATGTACTCCTTGTGTATGAGGTATCAGCTGTACTCACAACATCAGCATCACGAACACATTAACCCTTTTATCCAAATGTGGTTTATCTAAAAATACCCCGGCTGTGCTGCGGGTCCAGTTACGTGGTAAGAACGTTGCAAGATTCTTGCCGCGCACCGTGCAACAACCTTTGGTTTCCCCCATCGCCCTCGGCCAAGTGTCCCTCCCACATCAGTAGCAGTGGCGTGCGTGACCGGCAACTGGAGGAGAGCCGTCGTGTTTCAACTGCCATTTTCCATACCAGCAAGATTTATGCGTGCGTGTAGCCCGAGCAGGCAGGGAAAGAAAGGGCGCATTGGCTGTCAAGAGCTCAAGTCGAGAAATTACCCGTGAAATGTTCAATCAGCATAATAAAGGACGTGCAGCCAGTTGGGCATCAGCGCTGGAAGCTGGGCTGGAATGGTCGTCGACCCCTTGTCTGAGATTTGTGACGGTCGTGTGTCGTGTGTGTGTGTGTGTGTGTGTGAGTGAGTGAAGAAAGAAGGGTGGGTGGATGGAATAACACCTTCTTCAGCAAGGTTTCCCAAGCTGACATTGCTACTGAGCAAGGAGAATTAAAAATAAAGATGTTTAGGATTAAATTAGAAAAAAGAAAAATCAAATCAAATAGATATAACTGAGGATCAAATTCTGATACCTTTACTAGCCATCACACTACCATCATTTTTTACCAATCATCACCAGCCATCCCCATACAGTCACAGTCACCAGAGATCTACTGTCACGTGGTGTCAAATTCCTAACCATCTCTATCGTCAACTTTCTCAATCAGTACTCCAGAGATGACTCCAAACGCGGGTGGAGGGGTAGATCCCCTGAGGGTTATTTTTCTTCGGTTGTTCGTTTTGTGTTCCAGAATTTCAGGAACGTAAAACACAACAGTTTCTCTCGAGTGTTTTTCTGAACATTTTCGACAGAGTCTGTATCGAGAACCACGTGCGCTCACCCTTCTGTCCAGTTCTTGTTTGTGGTTACAGATTGCAGCTTAACTCAGGACCTGGAGCAGCAACACAGTTTATCTTATCGCGTGCTCGTAAACTAAAATGTAGCCTTATTGCTTCCTGGGGGACAGGAGATACTGAGAGAGATCCGAGAAATGCACGTGTCTTAGCATCAGACGCCTTGTGTGAGTGCGTGCAGAGGTCACATGTCACAGGTCACTCGCGCACAGGGTGGGAAGCGAGAGACAATGAGGGAGAAAGTGTCAAGACAACCTTGTCTTTCTACAACTTTGATACAGTTGTTTGTCTTCTTGTTTTAATCTCTCTCTCTCTCTCCATTACTGCCTTTCCTTAATTTTTTCTCTCTCTTTACCCTTCTGTAGTCTTCGTTTGAGTTTTGTTCATGCGCACGTAAACATGCAATAAATATTTATGTTAAGTATGTTGCTGCAAGTTTAGCATGCTAAATAACTTCTTTTATGTGAAGAACACTTACATAAGAAATAAATTTAAATACATTTCAAGCCTAGTCCGCAAAAAATTCTTATTAAAGAATGGATCATCAACTTCCTGGCTGTACGCACAAATTCGTAATGCTGTTTTAAAAATAGCTTCATAGTACAGTATTGCTTCTTTTCTTTAAAAAATCATGTTTCGTGGGTTAGTAAATGTATAATAATAAAGTATATAATAATATAAAATGCAGTAGTAACGCTCACATGTTGTAGCCAGTAATAGAATAATTCGTCCCAGGGAGTAAAGACAAGATGGCTACTGTTAGGAGGTCGAAAATCGAATTTTGATCTTGTTGGCAATAACAGCTTGGCTGCAACCAAACTTATGCTCTAACTGATTCTTCTTTGTCTGCAGGTCAACGACAGCGAGCTGGAGGAGGCCGGGAAACTCTTCCCACACAACTCGCCGAGAACCAAGGAGGCGCTGTTCTACCGCAAACTTTTCGAGGCCAAGTACCCGAGCAAGGCCTCATGGATCCCCTATTTCTGGATGCCCCGCTGGTCCACTTCAGACGACCCGTCCGCGCGCACCCTCAAGCATTACAAGCAGTAGAGGCCCCGGATATAGAACAAAAGTTTGTCATCGCTTCCGCCACTCTTCTCGCCACTGCGGTCGCCACGAAGTGTTCAGCCAAGACATGCAGCGTCCTGCCAGACCTGCTTGTGGGTGTAACCGTCCCAACAGTTTCAGGCGATCCCAAGAGATATTATTGTTTTTTCACGGGGATGGGATTCTGGAGGACTTCAAAACTGTATGCTACATTAAGTTACTCTTGAATTTTTTTTCATTTTCATTTCTTCTTCCATTAGTCATTAATTAGTGAGTGAGTTTAGGACGCATAAAAGATGGCTAGAAACACTGTTTCACGGGATTTGTTCAGACTGCAATAAAAAAAAGATTATTTGAAAAGCGTATCAAGAGTCTTGTTTTTGGGTGGTACCTATATTAATAGTAATGAGTATTAAGGGTCTTAGAGACAGTCGTAGTGGTTTAAATGTGGAATACCTAAGATAATCGCCCGGTCTGGATGTAGAGCTGGGTCTAGGAGATTTTCTGCTGGTGTGAAATGGTCTTTACCACAAAGCCATCACTGTTTTCATGCATGACTACTCACCTAATGCTTACATTTTTTAACCCCAAAAGCCCTTTAAACTTTTATAGGCCAATTTTAAATCCTAATTAAACCTGCTTCAGTCCTTTCTGTAACATACCTTCTTCCTGATTAACATCAAATGTGGTCTCAGTACCAGAAGTAGGCTTGTTTCTAACGACAGCAAGAGACCTACTTGTAATGCCACGATCAGAATAAATAAAAGTACAAAGCCTTCAAAGTATTTTTGTAACCAGTCCGTTGCCATAAAGATTTATCACCCAAGTTCTTCTTCGTTGTCACCGAGCGAAAACACGGAAAACGGATTCAAGAGAATACTTTATGCAAATCTCCTTTCATAGCAAGCTTCTTTCTAGACGGTAACAGAACATGTTTGCAGACAAAATAGATCTGAATATTTTATATTAAAATAGAAGGGGACGAAAGAAAGCTTCCTCAAGTCATGCGATGTTACCAGTCTTCAAATGTCTGACAAAGCAAAAAGCTCTGAAAACATAAGTATTGTTTCGAAATAGAGGCTCAGTTCGAAAGTCTTAGAATATCGCTTGAAATGAATGTATGCAAAGATCATTTGGCCGTTTCATCAATGGCGTGGTAAGAGTTCCCCTTTCGGCATTTATTCCCGAGCTTTTGCTAACCCGCTGCTGACAGATGACAAGTCTCCTGATTTTCCCGTGAACAGAAGCACCGTAGGGCTCACTTTTAGAGCAGAACTCGTCTGACGTTAATGACGATCTGAGCGCACGGGGGACGCTTTTGCGGAACAAGATTATAGGGCCTTAAAGTCAATGCCCTGTCCAGAATGGTTGCAAGGCCTGCTTCAGGATCATCGGCGATCTATTGTTTAAGCCCCCGGCAGTCCATTCCGACTGAATCCAGTAATGGGGTCAAGGTTCAAACCGCTGGCGACGTCTTTCAGGCTTTATTATTATTTTTTTTTCAGTCTGGGCTTGACCAGCGCTTATGGAGATGAAGACTAACTGGATTTCGTCCCACTTTCCTGCATTTTATCCACAGCATTTGTCTTGTGTTACCATTCTTCTCCTGACAAATTTGCGCCCGTTGTCCATCAGTCCACAGATCTACATAAAATATACGGACAAAAACAAAGGCAGGCGCAGATTGGTGGAAATACAGAAAAGGAATGTAGCATAAAAAATGCTTTTTCTCAAGAAGCGCCCTATACATGCTTTTGTGCAAGAAATAGAAATATTCGTTTGGTAAATGTCGGATGGACTAATATCTCCAGAGCTATTTTCTCCGTCTGTCTTCCTCTAACTAAAAGCAAACTCTGCTTCTCAAGCTTCGGTGAAACATTGTAAACATATTAACAGCAAGAAACACATGACACAGACACATATACACGCAGGCATTCACATCCACGCACGTACACAACTATGAATGAATCAATTGTAAATCCAGAGCAGGACAAATCCTTTGCCACATACACAATCAAATGTATAAATCAATGCACTCTTTCAAATATATTTGGCTCCAATTACCGTTTAATGGAGAAAGTGTGAAAAGATACCATGCAATGCAAGTAGACAGCTCTCTGCTCCCCTTGCTCTGAGCGGTTAAAGCTCTGCTTCCATAGAAGAAAGTGCTCTGTGCTAATATTTGCCAACCGTGCAAATGTGGAAGATTTCCAGGCAATCTTTTCATTGCTGTTCTCTCATGGCCGTGACTCGTGGCCTGTTCTCGCGCTAGGTGCTGTGTGTTCAGCTTATTTTTGTCTGGCGATTCCAATGCACATTTTACTTCCAGAATTGCTCTGCAAGCAATGCTTCAGCAGATGTATTAGCGTTAATTTACATTAAGAGTTAAATTTTCTTCATTTCCTTCTAGAAAGTCGTGATACTGTGATGAACCCACGTCTCCTGTCGCTTGCTTTGCGAGAGAAAAAAGCATTTTATTGACATAATCTGTTTTGATGCCCAGATAAACATGGTAGGGGATGAGTTTGTCTCTGCTGACAAACGGCATGTCTTCTTGCTGCATCGTGGAAACAGATTATTTAACACAATATTTCAAATATTTTTACAGAGAACGCATGATATGGCAAACACTAAATCACAAACGTTTTGAATATTCTACTCATTATTGTTGCCTGCATCATGAGTTGCAATAAAAGTCGCTGAAATAAGAGTTATCACTCTTTGAACGTGGACGAACTTTTGAGCAAGATAGGCAAAGATTTTATGTAAGCGTCTTGTGAAAACTTTGCCAAACTGGGCCTAACGTTTGTCCATATTTGCCCAATAAAAGGACCTCAAGCGGCGATCGACACTTTGATGTGATAAAGCAAGAATGTTGAGTGAAAACTGCTCACCTCGAAGAGCTTTAGAAAGACTGGGGACTCGATACTCGCAAAGAAAAAAGACATCTCAACGCAGGTTACAGCAGCGGCTTTCCCATCAACGAGTGTCCTTGCTCGTCATGTCTTCAGGGCATGCTAAGGGTAGTTTACAGGCACCCCGACCCTTCCCTACCCTCCCGAAGAGCCGAAACTTTAGTTAGTCCTCATAGTGTAGTGTTCGCAATGTAACAAAGCCGGGGTGAGACATCCAAGAAGCGTTCATTAAACTCCTGGGGTTAGTTCCTGTTATTCCAAGCCTCGCAGACTTTGGTTTCAAAATGAGGCTTGAAAACGTGAATAGGTTCTTGAAGCTTCTTCGACGTATCTTTAATTGGTGTCGGACGCAAAAACCTACACCGACTGGCATGACATGTGAGCCAGAGAGGACAAAAGAAGCCACCGCGTATTTGTGACAATCCAGCTTGTTTCCTGCTGTTTGAACGAGCAAGAGGATGGCGGCTCTTGAAAGAAGTAATCTTCCTGTAATGTCGTAGTCTTGGAGTCCTCGGATACACGCATTGTCCTGGGCTGTACCCTATGGCGTCTGGATTCCGGTTCTCATTGTTGTACACGAAGCTATGCGGGGATTTTACTTGAGTACGGTATTCGCATTATTGTATTTCCCTCCACTAGTGACCGTTCTACGTGTGTCGCGTGTGCAGAAATACAAATAATAGTCATCTCTATTCTCAGCCTCATCTAACCCGTCATTGGTACAACTGCTTAGATTTAGTCTACACGAACAAATCCGCGCGTGCAGAAAGAATGTCAAGGTCAAATAGCGCAGGACTAACGAGCAAGATTTAAACGAGCTTTCGAATTCTTTGTTAACTTCTCCATGAAAGGAACCACACACGAATGTTTTTACTTTTTCCTGAATTTTCAGTAATGTTTTACAGGTAATAAGTAGGTTATGGGTAACAGTCTCAAATAACATCACTTTCTTAAGTTTAAGTGAAACTGTATGTCACATACGTTTTTCCTCGAGAAATAGTGCAGTGTGTTGGCAGACCACCAACAGAAGGGTTGAAAGTAAACTTAAACCTCCATTCATATTTTTTAAAAAAAGCTCTAAACTTTCCAATCCACGTACTGAATATTGTCTTCTTTTATAAAAAGAGAGAGAGAAACCGCAAGTCGTGGGACCGGAAGCTTAAAGGACTGAAAGGACTAGTGGGACGCATAATATGTTTCTAAAAACTGGGAAATGTCAATAGAATATAAACAACGACAGACGACGGCCACAAACTGTGGTACAGTGGGGAGGACGCCAGGCATGAGTACGGCGTGGGCTTCCTCGTGCACAACAAGGTGGCTGGAGCCGTCATCAGCTGTACACCCGTATCCCTCCGGCTGATCTCCATTCATGTCTCAGCTAAGCCCCACAATGTCACCATTGTCCAAGTATACGCTCCAACTTCCACTCATGGAGACAACGAAGTGGAAGAGTTCTACCAACAACTGGACAAGGTTGTCAAGGCAGTTCCGAAAAAGGCCATCCTGGTTGTGCTGGAACGCCAAGGTCGTCCCAGACGCCTACCAGCAATGGGCAGGAACGGTGGGGAAATTTGGCCTTAGTGAAACCAACGACAGAGGTATCAGACTCCTAGAGTTTGCGCAGAGCTAGAGACTCACCTTAGCCAACACCTTATATCCCCACAAGAAATCAAGGACGACCACGTGGCACTCACCAGATGGATTGGTCCATAATCAGATTGACTATATCCTACTACCGAGACGCTTCAAATCCAGCATCAACAAGGCCAAGACAAGGAGGTACCTAGGCGCTGACATAGGTAGCGACCATGAACTTGTTCTAACGAAGCTGAAGCTGAACCTGAAAGCGAAGCGACTCTCAAACACCTCCCGAATTTGCATTGATTTGGAGAAGCTGCAAGACCCAAACGCTGCAGGCCTTCAAGGCCACGGCTGGAGGAAAATTTGCCACGCTGAACCTGGTGGACTGTGATGCAGACGCCCTCGCTGAAAACATCAAAGAGGTGCTACTGTCGACAGCCCTGGAAGTGAAGTTATAGGGCGACATATGAATAAGAAACAGCCATGGGTCACGAACGACATCCTAGACCTCTGTGACCAAAGGAAAACCCAAATGGGAGCTTCCTTTCGCACTACAGTAGGGGTACGTCAAGGATGTCCCCTATCACCCGCGCTGTTCAATATATTCTTAGAGAACATCATGCTCGAAGCTCTTCACGACCATTATACTTCCATTTCAATCGGTTGAAGACCAATCTGCAACCTACGCTTCGCAGATGACATAGATTTATTAGCAGGTACTAACAAGGAACTGCAAGAACTCACCAACAGACTGACAGACAGCTCAAATGTATATGGAATGGAGACCAGCACTGAAAAGAGCAAAGTTATTATCAATGGCAACGGCAAAGCAGAGATCTAAATGAACGGGGTACAGCTCGAAGAGGTAAGCAGCTTCAAGTATTTGGGAGCCACCCTCTCCAAGGACGGCAGCTCCACACTAGATATCCGCATCAGGATAGCAACAGCAACAGCAGCGATGGCTAGGCTAGATAGGATCTGGCATAGCCACAAGCACAGGCTGTACAAATCCCTGGTAGTGCCGATCCTGCTCTACGGATGCGACACGTGGACTCAGCTCGCTGAAACGGAAAGGAGAATCCAGGGATTTGAGAACAAGTCCCTGAAGAGGCTGCTCTGGATCTTATACAAAGAACATAAAACCAACGACTTTGTAAGAAACAAGATTGCCACACTCGTAGGACACCAGGAACCTCTACTATCAACAATCAAGCGACGTAAGCTGGTCTTCTTTGGCCATGTGACCCGACACGACACCTTGTCGAAGACTATCCTTCAAGGCACCTTGTAGGGTGGCCGACGCCGCGGTGGTCAGAGAAAGAACTGGCTTATGAACATCAAAGACTGGACTGGTCGTCCTGTACAGGACCTGCTCACTATCGCCCACAATAGGCAAGGGTGGCGGGCCCTGTCAGCTGCCGCGTCTGTCCATGTGCTGCCCCCAACGCCAGGTGCCAGGCAAGGGAGGACTGACTGACGACTGAGTAGAATATATTATTTCTCCGAATCCGGGTGAACATCCACCTAAGTTTTCAAAATATACCCCTAAAAACATTACCATGCACAGAACACCAGGCTTATGCATGGATATGACACAAAAAGATCTCTCTCTCCCTCACACACGCACACGCACACACACACACACATGATGATGTTTGTAAGAGTGTATCTCGAGAACAGCAATGATGTGTTTACCCAGGTTTAAAGAAATAGTATCTTGCACTGCGCTCTACCCAGCCATTAGAAAATAATTGCATGCCACTAGTTCTTAAAACTGTCGTGGAGAGCCAATTTACTAACAGCCAGTTCAATTTCACCTGAACTGAGACCCCTTGGGCTGAAATCGTAAAATTATCATAAAAAAAACAACGAAGAAAGGGGAAAGTAGAGTGTACCATTTTCTTAAAGCTGTTTTGTTCCGAGAAAGGAGGACACTATATTTTTTAAAAGTAACTTCTACCATTTATTTTCATTAAAAGTCAGATAAATCAGACAAATATAATTTTTTCCTTTAATGAATCTTGGAACTAAAATTGCAGGTTTATAAAACTGATGCATTTGAGAGAAAGAGGTGAAAAGTGATTTTCGAAGAGAGAAAAAAAAAGCAGCAAACTTGACGAATCCCGGTAACGGCTGGAATTCAATGGATCGAGGAAGCACCAAACCTCTCTCAATGCTTTAGCCTATTACAGAAAAAAAATATCTGCACAGAAATAACTGCTTTACTTGGCCAAACGAAGGGATGGTAACGATTGAATCTTAGGCATTGATGTAATCAAAAATCAAAAAGGTAGAATTTGATTAGCATTTTGAACAGAGAGAAAAGCTGGCATTGCAGACTGCGGCTCATGTATCTAATTTGTCAATTATTAGATATCTTCAAAAACTAGACATGAAACGTCAGTTCTTTCTAAATCTTTGATAATGTGATCGTTTCCTGTGGTCGATGCGAGGTGTGTACATTGAAATATTCAAGGTTTTTAAATAAAGTAAGGTTTGCATTTAGGTAAAGATGTTTGTTTATATATAATAGAATTTTGTTTGTATCTATATCAAAGATGATACTGGTGTGTAAATGTATAGAGAACATTGCCGTTTCTATATGAAACGATCTCTGTGTCCAGGAATAATGTCCCTGATGTTATTTCGACACAAGATACAAGATACAAGCTGGGCTGCTCCGACAGACGTGTTAAGTAAACTTTCTCTCACAGCTTATTACATTCATGATGTGTTTGTAAAGTGTCGATGCCTAAAATCAATAAACGATAAATTTGTCTGCTGCGTGACTCTTACATGATTTTTACCCTGTTTATGATATCAATTTTTTTTAAATACTGATAACGGTTAAATGACTGCTATGCGATTAATAATAATTGTATATGATTACAATACTGTTTACTCATGAAGGGATTCGATACCAGTTCTTTCGCATAATTCTTTAATGAACTGTTTAATGAACGTCTGACAACTGCCAGTATAAAAACTAAAGCTTTGGGGCCAGTTGCACAACACATTTCTAATTTTAAACACTTTTAGGCCTTAACTCTTTTTAGATAATTAGTTTAAAGTAAACACCACAATTTTAGAATTTTTAAAACTAAAACTGCTTTATGTAAGATAAAGTTGTTTAAGTGTGACTTTCCGTCCTGTCAGTACAATTTTTTGTATGTTTTACTGCAGATAATCAAAATGGCTTAGAAGAGATTTTGCCTCTTTAGAACAGTTTTAAGGTTTAGAAACGTGTTGTGCAACTGGCCCCAGATCATTAAAAGCAAAAGAACTTAGGTAATGAGACAAGGCAGATTCGGTGGGGAGCTGAAAATAAAATATGTGGAAGTTTAAACTGCACTGAAACATCCTGGAGTGTCCAAGATATTCAAGGCAGATGGAGGACGAGGCAATAAGCGACCACTCAGATGGCCTTGAAAAGAGCTCCGCGAACCACACCGCGGAATACAATACGGAGAGAAAGGCCAGACCAGAATAGCAAATGGCCCTCTAACAAACATTTCGTCAACGCTCCGAGGAAAATGTGTCCAACAGGGTGTATGTTGCTGTCGTGAAGTGCATTTGAAACACAAAAGGCACAACAGACAAACAGACAATAAAAACCACGACCTGGGACTGTTTCTGCTCCTTCTGTCATTGGAAAGCTCTGCAGCTGAACCGGAAATGACCCCAGGCCTTTGCTGGCGTCTGCGCATGGAAAGCTTGGAGAAAGGTCTTGAGTACGGTGTACCTGCTCGATGGAAGAAGGAGGGATAACTAGAAACATTACCTCGCGGTGTCAGGAACCACACATCCTGCTACAGCTTGGCGTTACCAATTATAAACCAACCATAAATCAGACAAAAGTGTCGTGACTGCCATTGTGGCGGTAACTGGAGTTTATGGGGAGGTGATTTTACTCGCGCAGGAGAAACAATTCTATGCAGTCTTTCTGGATGCCTAAAGAATGGTGCAGCAGAATGAAACAATAAAAATGTGGAGGTGTCAAAAGGGCAGGTGTGGGTGGAGACGAGAAGGCTAGAACCAGAGGAGAAGGTCGGAAGTAAAGAAAGAAGATCGGGATTTACAAAAACAAAAGAAAATACAAACCAAAGACGACAAAAGAGAAAAAAAGAAATGGAAAAACGGTTTTGAAAAAGAATGGGTGCTTTTGTGCAGAAAAAAATCTAAGCGCTCGTGGAACGGAAAGGTGCGATTAGCACCAGAACAACAATATTCTGAAGAGCTAAAGAATCAGTCAGCAGATGATGAATGCTTAGTTTGTTTAAAAGGTTTGACAAAAGCGTAAATGTGTGCTTGTTTATTTTCCTCTAAAATGACACACGCTTTCCAAACTGACCGTGAGAATATGAGCCTTAGTTGCAGTCCTCTAAAATTCATTCATTCACCCATTTATTCACTCATTCGTCATTTCATTCCTTCATTCACTCCTTACTTCATTCATTCATCAATTCATGTATTCGTTCGTTTCAAATGTTTATTTAATTATCGAGCGGGGGGGGGTGTGAAGACTGGACTGTTCAGTACTCGTCCGGACTCGCATCGCCACTTTACACGTCATGTTAACGTCCTCGACACCTGCCGTGGTCATGTGACGAGAGACGTGCACGATCTCCGTGTGAGTGTTCACTAAACAAAGCGCCTCCCAGACCAACAGGTCAAGTGTCATATTCTGTCACGTGAGTGGACGCTCCCTGAAACATGTCCTCACCATGACACACCAGACACAGTCATTGTCACCAAGCACTCTCTTTCTCTCTCTTTCTCTCTCTCTCTCTCTCTCGTGTATCTCGAACAAAAACGAAATACCAGGGCCCAGGTGCACGATATCTCACGAACATAGGACTTAGCTGAATGTCTCACGCGTAAGGACGTACCATGCACCTGGGCCCATAGCGCTGAACCCACCAGACGACATGATCTGAAATGATGGTGCAGCGAACTTTTATAAAGACTGCGCGGAGAAAAAACGGTCTCCTTAATTCTTCTTATTAACTCTAATGCTTTCTTTTATAAATTAATAATTCTTCTAAAAAAAGAAGACTGTGTGGCATTAATTTAATTCGTGGCCCTTTTCATAAAGAATAGCTTTGTTACTTACTTACAACCCCTTTCCATTTTTCAATCAAATCTTTTTATGCCACCACGACGAACTTAAAAAGCCATTGCTTTAAAATCTCTTTTGTCTATAATAACCTCCCATCGTTCTAATTTCTTTTCTTTAATGCTATTAAAAAATAAGATCCCCTTAGATGAGATATGTATTTTTTTTCTCTTGTGAGACCTGTAGCTTACGACCTGTCAGACAGGAAAACAAACTAACAAAATAAGAAAAAAACAAAAAAAAACACAAATTAAGTGAATCGATTTAAACAATGTGTCGTGCCCTGGTGACTGCGTGAAATAATTGGTCAACAAAAAAAGTTTTCAAAGGCGTTCATCAAATTTGATTACGAGGAAGCTATTATTAAGAAAAAAAAATGAACCGAACTTTATGTAGCATCGTACTGAGGCCTTAGACAGAGAGCATCTTCTGAAGTATTTTGAAGGATAGACATTCAGAACTTCCGGCTTCGTTGCTAGGGGTTGTGATAATGTAATAAAGGTCTTAACTTTGAATAATGATCTCAAATTGTTAACAAAGGTGTCCGCTCTGTCTCCTAAGCACTTTTAGTTTTAAAAAATTTCGAAATTTCGAGTCCTGAAGGTTTTCATGTTGAAGAAATTCACTTGGAACTTACATTTGTTGTTCATATCTTACAGACATCTTGTGTTTCATTTTTGTTCGTGCAACATCATAGCCGGCAATTACTTCTCACTTTTAAACATATTTCATAAGTCCATGACAAAGTGTCTGTACGCATGTAAACATAAGCACACAAAGGCTCAAAAGTGTCCATGTGATGCTATAAAAATAAGATAATTATCTGTCGAACAGCTTTATGTCTTTCTTCGTCTAGACGCAATTAGACTACAAAGCTTTCTGCTGACCTTGTTTTGTACTTATTGAAAATCTTACTAGAGGGAGCTATGTTTTGAAGTTCTTGTGTACTATACATTAAATTTTGCAGCCTCTAAGAGCCCTTAAAAAAGGACCTGCCCCATTGATTGTGCGCAAGATGTTGCGTGACTTGCACACCGAGTTGAAGTCACAGGTTCACTAGAGGGAAAAAGAAAGTGCTCGAACTAACATCAATCACCAGTAAGGTGCGCCTGTTTAAAATAAGCTGACTGCACAAGTACTAAAACTTGGCAACAAAGTTAAAACATTTTATAATTTAGGATCTTTTATCAGCGTCAATAAACAAATTATTGATATCTTACTCGACGTACAGGTTTATCGCAGAGTAGGAGTACAGCGACAAAAAGACAAATAAACAAGCAAACAAACGGACAAATAGAAAATAAGTTTTCTAAAAATACGATTGGTGAGGTGGATGAAAAATAAACTCTAAGTGGAATGTCACGGAGATCCTCCAACTTTTCTTATGTCGCTCGCAGTTCTAAACTGTATGGAGAAAGCAGAAAGTGATCCATTAACTTAATTTTGGTCTCCAATATTTCCATCTGCATTTCTATTATAGATCCCTAGTGAAAAAAAAAATTTAAATGAACTCCATATGCAGATTTACATCTGCACCATGAAACTTTGCGAAATAAGAGGAAAGACATGGTTATTTGTAAAAACGCCAGCGGCGGTCTACAATTAGCTAGATAGTCCGGTGGTGGTAGACAAAGGAAGCAGACAGTCAGGGTGAACGAGTAAAAGTAATAAAGTTTAGCAAGAACTCTTAAGTTGCCACGTTCTTCCCCCCCTCCCCCCCGTGATGCCCCAAGGACTCACGGTACAGCAAATTCAGAGGTTAACTCAGTGAAAGCTTCCAACTGCGAGCGGTGCAAAACGTTTCCAGAAATCGTGGGAGCCACCGAAATGGCTATTTTGTATGGTTAGTCGGATGCGGGATGGCTTGAAACCTGAGGCAGCGAAAATGCTTTGTCCACATTCCATATAATTAGTTCTATTTTTCAATACAGATTGCTAGACTTCGCTGTATAGTTTGAACTCATATCATTACTACTACCCTGGCTAGGCACGCGCTTATTATCCTAAATCTGAAATGATTCTGTACGAAATGTAAAATTATATTACAGCCTTAACTTTATTTAAGTGTTGACTCCTACACAGCTCGTGCGCCATTGACCCCTTCTGCTGCAGCTGCATGCGTGTCAACGAACAAAGATGCAGTCAGCTGAACACAAGTTTCTGATCGGATTCTAACTCAAGTGATGGCACAGAGAACGATGAAGAGCAATACACAATACTCAAACTAAAAATAGCATGAATATAGTGAGGAAGCAGGCGTGAGAAGCTGCTGAAAAGTCGAAGTCTGGTCAATGAACTTTGTTGGCTTCGATGCAACAGACGCTGGCTGCGTTATATATAGACAATTGTTTGACGAAGGTTGGCAAAGTAGCCGAAATATAAAAACTTTGCAAAACTGGGTCAAATGTTTGTCCATATTTGTCCTTTAAATACCTGCGCCTTTAATTATCGTCTTTTGAAGCAGTCTTCTCTCTCATATATGTTAGTTGTAGTTGTGCTTGTCAGCAGATGAAAGTTCTGGGCGGTCCGGTGGCGCAACGGTTAGCGCCTGTCACCAATACAGTGAAGGTTGAATGTCATGGGTTCAGTTCTCGTCTCGGACACGCTGTTCTTTCTCTGCATGTGTCATCTGTTTATAGGGCTGGCTGCCTTGCCATGATATAGCCTTAGTTGCTGGCTCGCGTAAAACACCAATTAAAAAAAATTTTTTTTTAATGAAAGTTCTATCCTTTTGTTCATCTCAGTAAATGATCCTACCTCATCATTACCCATAGATTCCAGTGTTCCGTTCATTTATTTCGAACAGAAATTCCATATTTTCAGTGCTCACAGAATTTGTTTTAACAAAAATAAAGAGCAGGCAAAGTTTAATTGCTAGTTTAAAATATGTTCATGAGTTGTTAGTCATGTGTAAACCCTAAAACCAATCTCTTGGTCACACTCACCAATCCTTCACTACTTTCAATACTTCTTTGACGCAGAACAACCTGACAGGAAGCACATGCACTTTCATTCCTTTGTGTGTCGCTTGTGCTTTCTCTGTGAGTGAGTGAGTCAGTGAGTGAGTCAGTGAGTCAGTCAGTGTTGTCGTCATTATATGTTTCTGATGATAGATTAAAGGATATAGCTTGACTTGTTGTCCCTAGTTTTAAAAAAATAAAAGATGACATGTAGTGTTATTGATGCATTGAAAATCCGTTCTAATATAGGAAACTTCGCAAAAGGATTGTGGTTTAAAAATTATCTCAGTTTTTAAATTTAATTTCGGGGGATCATTGTTACTTTTATTTTTTTTTCAGTGTGAAAAATGTTAGTTAAAAAGTAATAAGTCTCTCCTCGGAATGAAAGGGTACAGACAGAAATGAGCTTCATACTACTTTGAGGCCATCATTTTATGTTTTGTCACTAGGCTTCATTCAAGGACATTTTTGTTGCCATTTACCTATGAACCAGCCTTCTAGTGTCATTCACTAGCTGTTTTATTGCGATCTGCTGTCTTTGTGTCTACAGAAAATGTTTGCAATTTCGCGAAGATGTAGTTTCAAACCAGAATTTCATCTCCTCTCTGGCGTGCAGTCGCTGGCGTCTCATTTCGAGTTACTTTATAATCCTGCTTCCTTAACTTGTCTGATGTCCCCGTGCGTGATCCTCCATCTTCCCCTTCCTAACTCTTCTGAAGTTTAACTCCTGCAGACAACACGTACTCTCTACGGCGCCGGTTTTCAAGGGACCATCCCTTCCCTCTCTTTGGTTGGCGAAGGGCCTCAAAATCATTGTTTTTCCTTTAGTATCGACCATAAGTCCTTAAAACATCGCTTTTCCTTCAGTCTCGACCGTAAGGCAGTTATTCAGGAAAGATGGCAGAGGTGCCTGAGGTCCACACAGATCCTATGGGGAAGTAGTTTTAAACTGCGTTTCCGCCCAAAGGTGTAAAAAAAAGTGAAGACCAGAAACTCTGACCGACCAAAATTGCTGCTGTAATGAATAAAACCTGAATGACCTGCGGCAAGTTCTCTCCTTCTGCAACAAGTAACTTTATAAGAGAGGAACAAAGACCAAAGCTTTTGCTAAAAATACCAGCAAAGGAGGTCAAAGCAATTTGTTAGGACTTCAAGAACATATATAGAGAGATATTAAAACTAGCAATTTTAGTTTCTTTTATCGTTTTTGTTAGAATTCTATCCTCCTCCTCCTTCTTCTCCTCCTAATCCTCTTCCTCCTCATCTTCATTTTCATCATCATCATCATCATCATCATCATCATCATCATCAGCAGCAGCAGCAGCAGCAGCAGCAACAGCAACAGCAACATCAACAGCAGCAGCATCACTCTCTCCTCTACAGCTGTCACTTTTACCGACATCCCTATCTGGTGATAGATCACAACCTATTCGCTAGTCATTTTGTACGTACAGACTAAAATATGTAGGAAGCTGGTGTGGCGATGTATCTTGTGAAGTGTAATCACTCATTCTAACAGCCTCCTGCTGGCAGAGAATTTTTCAGGATCAAGAAAGAATACAGAGGTTGCCAACTGCTGGGAAAAAAAAAGTTTTGAAAGTCACTAAGAGAACAGCACAGTTTCGGATGGACCTTTTTCCTTCCTTTGTTCTGTAGGCGTAGCAAGAAAAGAAACCACTTCAGTCACTGCCTTTTTTTTAACGCCTAATCGATTCTTGATTGCACGCGCAACAAGACACTATCAAGCCTCTGCAGGCATGACGTCACAGGAAGTCGGAGCCCGCTAATTTTGATTCGTTATATTCGGTCTGGTGAGCACGTGACATGAACGTCTGCTTCAGCGCGTTTGCTAGACATCACGTTCTGATTTTAACACTTAACTCGCTAATCCTACAATGTTTGTGGCTGGCCTAAATATAAGATGAAAGGTAAAGCTAAACAGTTTGAAGCCCAGCACTGATTTCTTCCGTTGAAATACCTGGAGTTTTGCTGTTCGGTATTTTGATCAACTGGCTTTGCCTTATCTAGTGATAAAAATGTCTTTCGTTTCAATGCATTTTACCAGCTGTTTCTTCTTTCAGCATATTCTTCCTGACCAAAAATAGAACAAGCAAAGAAAACTAACAGTTAGCTAAACTATTTATATCTTACAAAGATTCTAGTTATTTTAAAAATCGCGCGATTTATATAACACATGATCATGAGCGTGTAATCAGCGTTTGATAGAAAAACAAGACATGGACAGCATAAAAAAGAGTGGAACGATTACTAACAACACTAACAAGTAATGAAGGGGACTTAAAAAGGAATATGGTAACAAACAGAAATGACTGAGGGTGAGTTTTGCAAATCTACAGAGGAAGACGAGCAGGTGGATTAATCAGCAGGCGAAAGTAACTGAGAGAGGCGATTTTAGTAGATGCATTAAAATTAAGCAGACTGTTGTTAGGACGAATGCTCGTGTAAGAGATGTGTTTTGATGCACCCTGAATATTAATACAACTGTGCACACTCCTCTTTACAGTCTCTGCAGACCACTGGTATTAAGATATAACTTGCTGTGGCGTGCCACCCGACAGAGGTGGAAGGGGTGAATCATATGAGAATTTTGTTACAGTTAGTCCTTGATTCCACAGTCCGGATTTCAGTTTCAGCTCTGGGGAAGGGTGAAGTTAAGGATCAACAGGCAGGCGGACGGTAAAATGCGTGACACTGTGTTGGCCTGAAATAACAGTGAACTTAATAGTCAGATGCTCAACACGTTGTTTATCGCAGCGTCCTCACGACATTTCCTCGCCTACGTCCTCTTGAGTAGGCGAGGGCGTTCTAGGATATGATGTATTTGTTTGTTTTATCTTGCATGTGAGTGCTCGCGCGTGAGCTCTAAGCATTGATCTTCGCTGTAGCAATGCATGCCGCGTGTCTGGAGACGTAAATCGAAAGCGAGGCTACTCCTTGGCAGGACCTCACCGCCGACATGCACGCTACCTACAGCGCCGTCTGGCGGAGGACATGGTGAGAGGCTATGAACATCAGAGTCAGGTGCACGGAAGACTTTCGACTGATTTTACAAAAAGGCACGGTTCTGATTATAGTCCTACACGTTTTCGTTGCGTGCAACTGATTATTCGATTAATTTAACTCTGGAGGTTGTGCATCTTCCGTCATGAGGACAAGATTAGAGCAAGTGGGTTCCGAGTAGATATTACATTTGTTGATGGGGAAAAACTTTACAAAAAAAAATAATTAGTTTAACAGCATAACAACGACAATAACTGTCATAAAAGTGGCATTTATATCATATTTTGTTATATTTTCTTAAAAGACTTCCGTTTTCTTAACTTTGTTTACGGGCGGTCCGGTTGCGCAATGGTTAGCGCCTGTCACCAAAACAGTGAGGGTTGGCTGTCCTGGGTTCAGTTCTCGTCTCGGGCACTCTGTTCTTTCTCTGCATGTTTACAGAGCTGGGTGTCTTGCCGTGGTATAGCCCTAGTTGCACACATTTTTTGACACGAAAACATGGAGAGAACATTACCCAGCTTAAAAGCTTTTAACTTGGGTCGTCCCACGCAGACATTTTAGAACACTGAAATGATCTGAGGCCAGATGTACAAGTGTTCTGTTGCCCATGAATGCGAGAACGCCTGAACCTACTCCCCCTCATGCCTAAAAACAATTTGAGTGCAAACTAAGCTACAAGATGCTTTCCTACTTTTAAAAAAAGTGTTTCTTAAATAAGTTCATCAATGGCAGAGATCATTATTTAGCATAGTTTCATCCATCGCTATTTGTACAGAATTTAATTACTTTTATTCACACCAAACACTTTCTCCATAGTATCACTGAGTATTGTCTTACACTCTACTGATACCAGCAGGTAATTGACCAGAGCACTGAAAAGAAAGAAAGGGGGGAAGTTTATCAGGTCAAGAACAAGTAGAGAGATCATAAAAATATCTGGAACAGTAGGATTTTACTCTCAGATTTTTCTGTTCTTTTTGATAGCTGCAAGCTATGTCCCGACGTTAAAAACTGCTTGAGCCCTACAAACTATTTTCCGCTCGGCACTATTTTTATTATACTTTCTAAAGAAAAAAAAGTTTGGTATTTACAATAATGATGCTGACTTTCTGTCGTTTCTGAACAAAAAAGCCACAAAAAAGAAATAAAAACAAACTGTTTTTGTTAAATCCCGTTGGTGCCGTTGATAGGAACATGGAAGATAATTCTAAAACATCTAAGATTCTGAATGTAAGAATTTGAACAATTTGTACGGTGTTAGCTTACAAAGGAAATAAAAGATGATGCCAGATGATCACAACATCAAAAGCAGAAAAAAAACCAGGTCACGCATGTTTCTGGTCTTTGTCAGGTGATACGGTTTCACATTATCTTTCGAAGTTATTGTCTTTCAACAGAAATAGTCGACTATATGACTTAGATATGACGACCTGATGGAATCGAAATTTCAGCACAGAATTAACAAGCTACGCAACATGGGCGGACGACTGTTGTGACATTTGCGACCCACGTCAGCAGCATAACGGCTCTTGCCAGAGCTTCAAGCAAGACAACTGTGTTTAAAAAAAATACAATGTAGGGGAAAAAAAAGATTTCTTGAAAAGGGGAATTACCGGTCATCTGAAAGATTTATGGTTCAAAGTCAACCAGGGGTAAAAAAAGAACTTTTAGAAAGAAAAAAAGATTTAGGTATTGTTGTAATAGAATGATGGATGTTCATAGCAAGAGAAAGGATAAGGGTCATGAAGGACACACACACACACACACACACACACACACACACACACACACACACACACACACACACACACATCTGTTCACCTATGACATAAAAAATTTTAATAGAAAAAGAATCTTAATTTTCCTCAAAATACATCAAATTTGCAGCGATGTTTGTCGGTCGTGGGTCTGACGATGCCGAAGCTTGACGACGAAGACCTCTCGTGTAGAGGGAGCTCTATAAATTGGTCTCTGCACCTTGTAACATTGGAACACTTTATTATATACTGGACACACTCGCAATTACACTTAACCCCTTCTGTACCAATGCTTCATTGTGATCTTGCAGGGCCTTGCATCAGCATCAGCACGACACTCGTGCCTCTCTTGGAAAGTCTGTTGTGAGATTCCTGTTGGGGTGGAGAAAGCACCAGTAACACTCTTCCTAAGGGCTATTTTTCCAGACGACCCCTTCTGGTTGAATATCTACCGCTGGTTAGATAAACACCGAAGACACTTGCTGGTGTGTTCTTTAAATTTACCAGAAAATCGCATTGACTAGGAGTTCGATCTCGCCAGCGGGCACACAGAAGTCTGGGGGAAGCTTAATATTCTGGTTTTCACACGTTTCACTTCTACCATCATTGACCAGAGGTGGATTTAATTTTATCCACTCGCAGTAACACAATGGTAAGGCCTTCCCCAGCAAATCTGTGTATGTAGGATCGATAGTTCACACCTAACCTCCGGTAAATAACGTTTCTCAGGATGTGGCTCCTGTTTGCATTACAGAGCTGCCCACTCTACCTTATTTGCTGATTCGGCTTAAAACACAAACAAACCAAACCCAATAGTGTAGGTGTATCTGCCAAATTTCTAATCTATTCTCCTAAAAGGGAGTGGGTGGGGATTTTTTTTTTAAATAACGGGGTAAGAATTTAGGGGGGTAACTATTGTCTGGTCACGTGACACAACAATGCCGTTGCTTGATGCCCCCTAATCCCTCATTGTACTATTAAAATACCATTTACTCGAGCCAAGTACAAGCCTTTTAACATTTAACCATACCTCATGGCTAACCATGTCGATTTTTTCATGCTGTGTTCGAAAAATTTGATTCCGTTACGCTTAAGTGCTTTGGCCGAGGTCTTACCGAGTCGCTTATTACACGATGCATTCAAATCACTTTGAGTTTCTTCACATTAATTAGCTGTCTGTCTATTTAGCGTTATTTTTGCATCAATTTTTCATGCTGACCTATGGCTAAAAATGGTGCGCTTGAAGAAAATAAAACTTTTTTTAGTTTTTTTTTTCAACTGTCAAGATTGACAAAGAAAGGGTATAGGTGAAATGTTAAAATGTAATCTTAAAAATTAAAGTAATATATAAGATATATAAAGCAAGACGATGAGCCTACACAGACAGGTTTGGAAATAGGGAAAGGTGTTTACGCAAAATACGCAACAGTCGTTGAGTGGTATTTTTGTTTTTGTTTTTGTTTTTTTGTTTGTCTTTTTTTTTTTTTTGGTTTTGGTGGGTTTTTTTTTCCTTTGAGGCAAAATTCTCTGCAGCTGCAGATCCAATATTGAGGAGGCTTTGCTTTTTTTCACATCACACCTCGGTCGTGTGAGGGACCGTAATTTAATAGCTCTTTCACTGATGCCGGTCCCCTTGCCGCAGAATGCCGCGGTATTTTTAAGCCCCGGCATCTTAAGCGTTTCCTACGTCGACAAACTGCACAACAGCGTGAAAAGCCTGGCAGCTTGTCTGGACAGTTGTGTTCATCCGTGAAAGATCAGTCATGCCGGCGCTGATGCCCTGACTTGAAGTCTCAGAGACGTGAGACGGGCGTCCATCTTGACGTAACGTCCTGCAAACGTGAGACTGCAGTCCAACCTCGGCTATGACTGCGGTCAAAGCTCCGGCGATCGTCAGTGCTGAAAAAACTGACTCCAAAGTTTGTCACTTACTAGGCCCCTCAACGACGAATGCTTTGGATGACATGTCAACAAACCGTCCTCACAAAACCTGTGACACACCTGACTGACTGATGACACAGCAGCTAGGAATGCTAAGATAAAGACAATTACCTCGCGGTCTCTTGCCGTGTTTGTAGAAAAACTCAACCTTTTATTATTTCCTTTGAAAATTCTTTTAAAAATATTTAAGATGAAAATAAAGTACAGACAGGCACACAGAGATGCAGGAACTGAGAAGAAACAGGGTCATCCACATGAAAATTCCCAAGCTTTACAGTATCCATCTCCACTTAATATATACAACTACTAAAACAAATGCACATTGGATATACATACCTTGAGGATTTTTTTCATACTGTACCAAAGAAAGAAATAAAGAAGAAAAAATACATAAAGAAAGAAAGGAAAAAAAAGGGAGTTCAAACACCAATCTTAAAAGATGCGCCCATGAATGTAGGCTGTCGTTTTTGCAAGTAAGGACAAGAAAATCAAGATAAATTCTATAAACGCCAGCAACAGACGTCAAAGACCACGTGACTGCTATCAGTCAATCCTCCTCTCTGATTCTCAGGACGGTGTCATAAAGACAAGCCTGCAGCAATCTTCTAGTTATCATGCGCTTTGCCTCGAAGGTGATTATTACTGCGCACGATTAAAGCTGTCGTTAAGAACTGATAAATCCTTTTGAGGCTGCTATCTGAGTCTTCTCTTTAAAAACGATCTTTCTCTCAGAGTTTGTTTATTCGGCAAGAAATGATCAAAAATTCCTTTCTTGTACGAAAAAGAATGCCATAGCCTTCCGTTAACTCAAAAACCTCTCACTTTTTTAAACCTTTACTTTCAGAGTCTCTCGTGTCCAGTTTCAGCAGATACCCACAAATCCGTTCTATTCTCTATTATAACGAGTTTCTGCATCCATCTAAAAATACAGTTTTAAGAACTTGGGTCATCAGACCACTCTGTGTTGTGTCTTCATGTAACTCACTAACGGTATTCACGCTTGACGACTTTGTTCCCACATCCTATTGACAATTTAACACAAAAAAATCTCCTAAGTCGGAGTGAACACTTATTCGATTTCAAATATCATAGTCATACCGTAAGAAAGCTGACCCAACGTCAGTACTACCTTCTTGATTTGATCAGGAAAATGTAGAGGTAGACTTCCCAAGATGACATAGATGGAAGGTTTGCTACATTACATGAACTAGAAATTCCCTGAAACGTGTTCACATTCTGGAAGATTCGGATGTGAGTAATCATATATGTTTCTTTAATGAGGTAGGCCCCATATATAGCGAAATAGCATCAGGACCATGACCGTGTCATTTTTATCCTGGTGTCAGGTTATATAAACTTTCTATACATGTTCTATTTTTAATGAGGTAAATGAAGGATCTACAATTTAAAATTTACTTTGCGATTTTTACTTAAAATTCACTTTTTCAGAGACACTAAATATGAAAACAAACTCTTCAAAATAAATTAGGATACTAAATACTACCACATACTCAATTCTTAGAAAAGAATTTTCACAGTAAAAGTAAGTGAAAGATAAAAGAAAGTCTCTCAGCTCACCTGACAGATTTTGTAGTCATGCGTGTCTCCGGGGGGGAGAGAAAAAGTGTCCATCAAAGTGCTGGCCGCTGATTTTGTGACTTCGTGTTAGAGAGTGTGTCCTTCACATTCCTCCTGGGCTGTGACCCAAGCTGAAGAGCTTTCCTCGCAGGCAAGAGTGATGAGACATCCGAAAGGACAGTCCAAACATTGCTGCCATCCCTGACGCTGAATAAACGTAAATGCCGCATATTATCTGCCCCTGTGTCAGCCTGCCTTCTTCTTTCGTCCCTCCCTTTTGCCCCTGGCTTGACTGCTTGGTATGGGGGGATCATTTTTGCATATTTTGAATCTCCTTTCATCCATTCAGCTCTGTCTCTAACGGATTTCCATCTCATTTTATGTCTACAGGGACCAAACGCGAGAGACTTTTTTTTTTAATAAACTCGAGTTCTAGATGAAACAGGTGGCAATACCCGAAATCACACACATGAATACAAATAAATGTGATACACATATTGCACGTTCCTGTCTTTAATCCCTTTAATGAACAAACAACAAAGGAGCATTTATCACACCTTTTGATGAACGACATGGTTTCCTGACATAAGCAGAATCAAGATGTCCTAATAGTGATAATTTAAGTTACCTCCCGGAAATCCTGGGGCGGAGGGGAAACGTTTGCCCTCAAAACATTACGAAAGCAAAATTTAAACTAAACATTGCTGAGAGAGAAGAAACATTATTCAACAGGTTTTCGTATTTGAAGAAAAAGATTTATGAGAGAAAATAAGTAGGTTTGTTCTTGATGTCCATAACACCCCAGGGTATTGTTGAAAACAGCTTTAATATCGACAGCCAGCTGGGACTCATGCCTTATAGAGCAATAATAAGCCGAATAGTAAAACGATATAAAAAGTCAATGTGGTTAGAAAATCCCCCTTCAGGTGTCTACATGTCAACAAGATATTTGGAAAAAGACCAAGGGGACGGGGTATTCACGAGGCCGCTTCTCTTGTGTGGCAAACTGTGCAGACACCTTAGGGACAAGCATTGAAGCTTCTTCTTTACCGGATGAATGTCAATTTTTTCACCAAGTTTGGTAAAGTTGTGACTAAGGTCATAGGGAAACCAACGGTTCGAGGGGGAGGGAGGAATGATTGCTCATGACATTGGAACTTGGGTCAACCTGCTAAGTTCTAATTTATTGTTTGTCAATGCATTTGACAATACATTTCGCAATACAATGGGACTTGTTGAATGTGTTATTGCTGACTGGCTTACGGTAAAAGGGGAAAGGGGGCAAACTATCCCAGCATATCTGTGCATGCATATAACTAGTCCACAAAGATACAGATGACGGTAAATATGCTTTGAGTGGCTGCATTTGTCTTTAATAAGCCATTGTTTTTCTTGGAGCGCGTGGAGTGTTGTCCTGTTTATTACTTGCTTCGCCTTTCATTATTTCATTATTCATTATTACACTTTTCATTATTACACTTTTGTTGTGTTATTTATCAGATTACTTACTTAAAAAGATGACTATCGTCTCTCAAAAGTTATAATTCTTTTCTATTGGTGTTCTCGTCGAAGGCTTGATAACATATTGCAACAATCCTCAAACTTTCTTCTTTACTGCCGCAGCAAATTACAAGTGCCCTTCCAGTTATAAACTGTTACTGCTAACCTTTTTCGCCCACTTTCTGCCTAAAACACAAATAGTGCATTGAAGATTATAGAAGTAAACACTTATGGTTCAAAGTGGTACAATACGTGATTAGGAGAACTAGTTGTAAATTTTATCAGATTTTCTTTCAATTTTTTCTGTTAGCTTGTATTTCCTTTGTAGCTTAAGGTTTTACCAACGAAGAAAACTTTTTTTCTATAAAAAAGCTTCCTCGATAAGCAAGTCAAAGGAAAGATAATTACAGGAACCACAACGTCGATCGAATTCGAATTGTCTCCCCGTGTCGACAGGCTTGCAAGAGTTAAACTCCTTGACTACAGCTGAAGCGGAAGCTAGTACGTCAACTTAGCACTGGCACGGCTGTGGCCAACGTTTGAATATTTCATGTACAGGCACCCGCTAGACTTGTTTGTCTGGCCAACAGATTGACCGCCAGCGCGGAAAATGTGAGTCAGTTCTGGCGACAATGAGGAGACGCAAGCTTGAGTGACCAGGTCACACCTCAGGACGCCATGATGAGAAGAATTCTCTAACGGTCTTGTGGGGGGAAAAATGCGACGAGGCTTCCAGAAATTACACCTAGTAAACATTTACAAAATTTGATGTAGATGAGAGAAGTTACAAAGTTTAATGAAGTGCGTGTCACTGGCCAGTGCCAACTTACACCAGCCTCCGCTGAATTAAAATGACATCTAGGAATGATGTCTCTCTCATTGACTCCTGTGAACAAACCACCGGTATGTCACGTGTGAATGACATTTGTCAGTGAACACTGGTCCTAGTAACAGCTCTGGGGCCAGTTGCACAACACATTTCTAATTTTAAACACTTTTAAGCCTTAAATCTATTTAGATAACCGTTTTACGGTGTACACCACAATTTTAGAATTTTTAAAACTATAACTGCTTATGTAAGATAAGTTTTTTAAAGTCTGACTATTTCGTCCTGTCAATACAATTTTTTGTATGTCATTGTGCAATGCATCTGAATGGTAGGGAAGAGATTTTGCTTCTTTAGAAGAGTTTTAAGGTTTAGAAACATGTTGTGCAACCAGCGCTGGTGGAGACGTAGCACTAACGACTGGCAAAAGAACGGTCCAAGAGATTACCTTCCACAGGGTTACACACCCTGGTCCTTTATAGGGTGCTGTGTACCCAAGTCGGAAAACATTAATGGCTAGGAACGTTTAAGAGAAAGTATTTGATCTAATTCTAGGAAAATAGATGGAACGAGAAAAGATTGAAAACCATTGTTGCGATGCCTTTAAAGCCTTTTCGCATTGAACATTTGGCAAAGAATTCTTCTCTTTACAAGGAAAATGAAAGGATTACTATTATATCTCCGAAATAAATGAACAGCAGATTAACCCTTAACCTAGCAAGACTGCTAACTACTCAAATGCAGGTGATGGAGAGGAAAATCACAGGCGGGGAAACTAGACACACAGGTACTGCTCCGGTTCCTTGACTACAAGACCTGCGGTCATCATAACTCCGGACATCACAGATAAGAAAGCTGAAATCATAAAACGACAGAATTAGTTTCGCCAACATTTAAATCATTTTATAAAACCTAAACTGGAAACAATGTTAATAAAAGTCTCCACCCTAAGATCAAGTTGCTACTCACACCACTGTTTTACTCTTTTCAAACTACAGGAACTGCAGGAAGCACCCTGCCATCCGAAATATTCCATGCATTGTTCCCAAGCCATGCTCATTAAGGTTATATAAATGTTTGCAGTACAATTTCTTTTTTAATCCTGACTGGCCTGCTGAACAACCTATCAAAAAGAAAAAAGATGGAGTAGTAACTCTAATACAATGTGGAGCAATATCCGGGGTAAGAAGGAAGAAATTCTTCAAAATCGGAGCAAAGTGACCACAGAACTACAAGTCTAGAAAGCTCAACTGCAACATTAATCTCAACTTTGTAAGCAGCATATAACATTTAACAGGCCATTGTAGAAAACAAGACACTTCAAAAGTAATCCAATTTGACCTTTATGTAAAAATCACACTAAATTTAACTAAGGTATTTGTCTTGCATTGTTCTTTTTTACCTTTGAGTTTATGAAATTAAGTTGTAGCTTCCTGGGTCCAGTTGCACAACACGTTTCTAAACCTTAAAACTGTTCTAAAGAAGCAAAATCTCTTCTTAGCCATTTAGATGCAGTGCAGAAAAACATACAAAAAATTGTACTGACAGGACGGAAAGACAGACTTAACTTTATCTTACTTAAAGCAGTTTTAGTTTTAAAAATTCTAAAATTGTGGTTTGCACTTTAAACTAATTATCTAAATAGAGTTAAGGCCTAAAAGTGTTTAAATTTAGAAATGTGTTGTGCAACTGGCCCCTGATAGGAGCAGTTGCTCAGTGTTACTTTTAGGAAAAAGGGCATTAGCTGTGAAGACTTTAAGTCCAGTTCTTGCCTAACTTCTTTACAAAGGGAAAAAATAAGGTTTTCGGTCGAAACATACGATGTCGATGGAAGACAAAGAACAAAAAAGAAAAGAAAACTTTCAGGAAAAACGTTAAAAGCACAAAAATGTCCGAGGGCATTTTTTTACACTTGCTGTAAAGGCACCGGCTAACACGCTCTTGCTCCACCACACCCCCAAGACTTCATTTGTGTCCTTACAGTGCATTTAAATTGGAAACGATTTACCATAACGACAGGTAAATCACTTAATGAGAAATTTACTTGTCCTAAGGTAAAAATTAATGAACGTTCACGTGAAACATATTTTAAAGGTCAGTCAAATATTTCTTACGCAATATTCAGTAACATTTTTCTGTTTCTATTTATAGCATTCAGCCATCAGCCCAGTCTGGCTGTTCCCTCTTCAGTGTATAAAATCATCCTAGTTTTTCTCTAAAAATGAGGAACATTTTAACATTTTCAAGTTATTTTACCCGAAGCATCCCTAAGGTCACCAAGGCTCACTATAAGGAGTTTTGGAAGGATCCAAGTAACGGTGCCTGGGGAGGGGCCATGTGTTAAGAAATGCTTACTTAATTTAGTAATTATTGAGAGATCAAATGAGTATGGAAAGTTCTAAGCCGTTATCTTTGCATGGCAGGATTTTCTTTCTTTTAATTTCGATCTTTATCACCTAGACTTTTCTCAGGCATAGGTGAAAACATTTTTAGTTGTTTTTGTTTCTTCCATTCTGTTACAACATGACATGTTGGTGCAGATGTTCTCTTTATCTCTCTCTCTCTCTTTTTCTCCTCTTTTCATAATTTTCCTAATATTTTTGTGTGACTGACTGACTGACTGACTGACTGACTGACTGACTGACTGACTGACTGACTGACTGACTGACTGACTTACTTACTTACTTACTTACTTACTTACTTAGCCCTCTTCGTGTCTAGGTGGTACATAAGTCATCCACTAGACACCTCCATTTTTTCTTTCAGTCTGTCTGTCAGCAGCAAGTATAGTTCTGTTTTTCAGATCAGTTTCTGGTCCTTTAGTTCTCTTTCTATTGATCTTCACCATGTTTCTATTGGCCGATCACGCTACCTCTTGCCATCAGTTGTCCAATGAAGGGCTATTTTGGGTGGTGCTTCTGGTTTCATTCTGCACACATGTCCTAGCCTCTTCCATCTCCTTTTCGGATTATGGTGAGTCCGTGGTTAGTTTGTCGGTTTATTAGGAATGCTCATCCATCTTGAGGTGATTTTGCTCATGGGGAAGAGGTATGATGGAGAAAGGAGGAAACCGCAGTACCCAGAGAAAGCCTCCAACTGCTGGCACTGCGAACAGGTGTCGCATGCAGAGAGTGTCCCACAACGAAATCTGAACCCAGGGCCTTTCACTGCAATGGTGACAAGCTAAGACTACAGTACCGGGGCACCCCATTATGGCGAGTCAGTCATTTCTTTCCTTTTCTATCTTCTTTGGCAAAATCCATCAACTTTAAAGCCATTAATTTTCTTTTTTTCTTTCTTATTTTACTATTTACATTGGTTGCCTTATGTAATTGCATTTTTTTTAATCAGTTTCTATACACAATATTTCGCGATTGTGCTACATGATATCGGAGGATAAAATGTTCGTCTCTTGCCCAGGCTCCTTTCTCCGTGTCACAACCACCTGACGAGCCCCACTCAACACATTGATGCTGATCTGTTGTAAAGTGCAACACATCAAAATTATTTGACCCACTGCACCCACTTCTTACAGATGTGTCCTGCATTCTGTGAAAAAGGCGTCTCGTTTAAAGTTAGAGGTAAAAAGTAAGAGAGTTTCTATACAAATCAAAACCTTGCTTTTGTATACTTTTCTATAATTGCCAGTTAGTTTCCTCGCCAACCTATTTCCTTCGAGTCAATTATGGATGTATGCATGACAAAGGAAAGATAGAAAGAAAAAAGTGAGACATTAGCGAAGGGACGTAAGTATGGTCACCTGTGAAGATGAATCGTCCCTTTTCTCCCACGTGTACATGTTCTAACTAAGGAGCATTAGGCTCACGCCACAAAGTTATGAGGAGGAGGGAAAGCTGTATTTATACAAATTCTCGAGAATTCTTTAATAATAAATTCCTAATAAAACGAATGTTTGGATTGTTCTTTTTGTTCTTTTGACTGATAAGGAAAAAGGTGATGCTGAACAATTGTAACAAACAGGTGACATTTTTCTCCGGTTGATTTATACCCTCTCCTAATTCTCTAGACACACCTATCGAGGAATGAGAAGTGAAGAGGCAGGCGTGACAATCCAGGGATCGGGTATCGAACAGTTGCGAGTTAGCGAGCAAAACCCGGGCAGCTTTAGAGAACCAGTCTGCTACGTGCTCGTGACGTCACGGCGCCGTTGCTATAAGACGGCCCCCGACGCCAGACCCCGCAGCCTTTCATCGTAACATCAGGACTAAGTGGGCACACGTCAACGACTGCTGTCCACTACTTCATCTCCCTTCTCGTTCGGTCTCTCATCGAACTCGCTGGTCAGTCGTGGTCTTGCGGCTTGTCCTGACTGTCACCGTGTGATTTCCCGCAAGCGTCGGGTGCCCGGACCGGAACGGTCTCAACACTTTTCTCCATCAGGTTAGTATGAAAGCCTTTTTAAAATCATAAATTCTAAAACTTCGTTTCCTGCTTCGAAAGAAATGTCTTGCACCGGCTCGGAATAAAGCAGAAAAACTGCTTCACTTCCGTCTTGGAGTTTGGAGTTTCTTCTGCATTCTCGTTATTCGTTCACTTGTTTGTCTGCTCGGTCTGTTATGGTCAAGGGAAAAAGAAACTCCGTTGCTTGACATTAAGATCTTAGTGTCGGAAATGCTAGGAGAGAAATAAGTGTCACAGCTACATTCAAACATTTAGTTTCTATCAAATAAATATCTAGGTTTTCGCTTTTCAATCTTTTTTAAGGTGTTGACTTTTCTAATAATTGTGTGAATATATGTGTGTGTTTGTTATATACATAGATGAGCATGTCTGCATTTCTCAGCAGTAAGTGTAGACACTTTTTAAACCTCTTGTGCTCTTTCATCAGCAGGAGGTTAGTGAGTATTAAATTTTCATGATGATTATTATTTCTACTGCAATTATCGTTATTATTTGTAAAGCGCCATGAGCTTCCGCATACGGTTGGGATATGGTGCTACAGAAGCGAATTTTATTATTACATACATACATACATACATACATACATACATACATACATACATACATACATACATACATACATACAATCCACAGTGAACGAAAGACTTGTTTTTCACAGATTTTTTCGAAATGGCATTCTTTTGTTTTAATACCCCTTAGCTGATGTTATGAATAATAATAATAACACGTTCTTGCTTCTCCATCGAGATTGCTTTCTGCACTCCGCAAGGGGAGTCTGTCGTGGAATAGTTCAATGACAATGACCAACTTTATTATCACATTTCATACGGAGTACTAACACGCGCGGGCAGCTCAAGATATGAAAAACAAACATTTCTATCTTAACTACTTTCACTACCCATTTCCAGATTTAAAAAAAAACAAAACCGTTCTGCCGATAATTAACATGTAAGCGGAGATATTTTCTTAACGATTTCTAATGCTCCGTGAAAAAATTACTTTACCAAACTTTGATTCATTGACAAGCAAAATGAGTTTCTTGGAGAAGATTTATTTTAAATTGAAGTTTACACAAAAAAGGGAAAAGGAGACTAAATGTTATTTAACTTTTGGCTTTAGTTTGCATCAGAACGAAAATAGTTTGAAAAAGGTTCGTGCCTATATATCACAAGAACGTCTAACAATCTCCCGTGTAGTTTTTAAATAAAGACAGGCCTGTACCCCAGGGGCTGTATAATACAAATCATACAATATTTTGCCGAGGGTACCACATCACAACTTGTTGTTTAGGGGGGAACTCACAATGTCAGGCTGGGACTTCGCGAAACAGCGCCTCTAGGCAAATAGAAAACACTCCCTTATCGCACAAAAAATAATTATGAGTAAATACACATTTTACATGTAAAAACATACTCTTCCTGTGAATATACATACATTTATTATCCGTAAACTCACGGTGGGGTCAGCAGTTTGTAAAGCACTGTGTGAGGGGGGGGGGTTCAGACCAAGTTAGCAGCTTGGTGCACATCTCCCAGTAGCTGTTGCTATTGTCTCCAGGACCTTACTACACCTGTACATGATATTAGTTCTAAACCAAAGAAACTACCTACAGAAATGTTACGAAAATATGAAACGGGATTTAAATATCAACTGCACTGCTCTAAAATGAAGAAAAGGAATAAAGCATTTTGATGTACAGCACAATATCAATTAAACAATATAACATCTCTTTCAATATTTATGAAAACATGGAATCACGGAAGGAGAAAAACAATTATGAACAATGTTGGTGTGTTGTTGGTGGGAAGTGCAGACTGTTTTAGGATTCCTCACACTGAACAAAGTATGATCGCTTTATAAAGATTGCGTGTTTATTGTATGCTACAGTATTGTAATTTTAATTATATTTTTCAACGAGGAATTAAGAAGTAATTACTTTTAAATGAGAAACACTTGCGTAAACAAACATTCATTTGTTCTTTCCATTTCTCAACCTTCACAATTTTCAAAGCCATACCCAAGCATATTTTTCTACGGAAAGGGGTTTGTGCATCCTCGTACTGGTATAGTCCTCGCAACAGCATTCGCCTATGTCAGATGAGGGGAAAGAGATAAGAGTTTCAGCAGAAAATTTCCCTTTTCACAAGAAAGACTTGCAAAATGCTTCAGTGTTACTTCTTCAGTGCGAGTTAAATGGCTTTTAACCTGCACTTCTAAAGAAGAACCTACGCAATGTGGAAATTAATTTTCTCTAAATCATTAGTCGCCATTATTACAAATCACTTCAATTTTTAGGAAAATAATACGAAGCATTTACATTCAAAATTAAATAAATATTTATTTCTTTACTGCACACATGAGTAATTCAGAAATATTAAACTGTGTTTCGAGAACACAACGGGTTCGACTAAGCATTATGGAGCCAGTTGTACAACATGTTTCTAAACCTTAAAACTGTTCTAAAGAAGCAAAATCTCTTCTCTGCCATTTAGATGCATTGCATAAGAACATACAAAAAAATTGTACTGACAGGACTGAAAGTCAGACTTAAGCAACTTTATCTTACTTAAACCAGTTTTAGTTGTAAAAATTCTAAAATTGTGGTGTGCACTATAACTGATTATTTTAAGATAAGATAAGATAATACTTTATTTGTCCCAGAGGGCAATTGGGTGGCATCTCAATACAATTTAACACACAAAAAACCCACAAAAACACACACACATATACACACAGAACACACCCATACACACAACCCACCCACACCATACAACACACACCACACAACACCCACACACACACACACACACACACACATTCATATGCACCAGACAGGCTTCCCCATTCATGTTTCATTCATTCGCCCCTCACCATTCAAGAGACGCACGGCCGAAACAACGAATGACAGCCGCAGTCTGTTAGTCCTACATGCAGGTACACAGCATCGGCGGCCCGATGGGAGCTGGACAAACTCTCTCGATAGGACATGCCTGTCATCACAGAGGATTGCAGACGCTTTCAGAAATGTCTGCCTGTCATACAGAGTCTGAAGAGTAGTTTGGGCTGTCCCAATGACTTTTGAGCAGGTGGATACCACACGATGTAGGCTGCTCTTGTCCTTCACCGATAAATTGTTGTAGAAACAGATAAACGAGAAGGACAGCACGCTCTCTATGTGCGATCTGTAAAAAAGATTTAAGGGCTACAAGTGTTTGAAATTAGAAATATGTTGTGCAACTGGCCCTTGGCTAACGTGAAAATGTCCACCTAGGCTTTAGGCCTGTGTATTAAAGATATTATTACTCAGCCTTTTGTGGGAAATGGTTGAGGAAAAGTATTTAGAGCTCGTGGGACCGTAGATCAGTCTTCATGGAGTTAGAACTGGGTTCTGCTCGACACAGTTCAAACGTCGTAGTTTAACAATAACTGCCAATGTGCGCGTGTGATGCCTTTCTCAAGGTGAACTGTCACTTATATTAATGACTAGACTGTCGTACTTTTATGTTACACTTTATAGTAAAAGATACCAGCAGAATAGCACAGTTTTGTGTAGACATGCAGTACAGTAAAACAGTCTTTTTTTGAATTTATAGAACATACCATTATCTAATTTCGCCCTTACATTACTTTTATTGAGGAATGTTTAGTCCTTCTATCACTAACGATACATAGCCTTGTAGATCGATTGTTCGATTGTGCACAGATATGCTGCGAATAAATGTTGTTTGGAGCGATCACACACTTATTGTTTTCCTCAGAATACCTATTAACAGACTGATCGCGATGTCAAGCATGGCGGCCGCCAACGATAAGTACAAAACTAGGATCATGTAAGATATAAGAAAATACCAATAACTGATCGAGTTTGACTGTTTAAGAGCTTTCTAAATGCCATTTCTTTCGGCTTTATTATTTATATGTATTTCGGATGTCATAAAACAAAGTCTTTTCTTGTCCATAAATATTTTACTTTTAATTAGATCGTCTCGCGTTTTCTTGGCATTCCTTATCCTTTGCACGAAGAAACGCTGTAGGGATTCTTTGCTGTGTGATCTTACCATTTCAAGTAACTACTCAGATATACAGGGCTGTAGTCTTCTATAATGAGCATCTGTTCCGAACGTTGAACGTGCCCACACGGGGTTACGACGGGCTTGTTGCGCATGCGTAGTAACACCGATTTAGTGCGCATTCTGAAAATGGCCCTCATCAAACTGGATAATGGTTTATTAGTTCCCTTCCGTCGTTTTAAAAGTCTCCTACGTCCTGAGCTTTTGCAAGCATAAATTTGCGTTTTCTAACAAACTTGATTTGAAACAGAAAGAGGCAAGCTATCGCAAGGCAGAATGTCACGTAGTTCTGGCAACAACAACAACAACAACAACAAAATCTGCAGGACATACTAAACAACAATGCATGGTTTCAATGTAAATAAATTGTACTGGAAATTACTAATTTGACATAAGTATGATGGAAGCTTAAGCTGAAGCGAAAGTTAATCATTGTTCCGCAATGAACAGATAACTCATTATTTCCTTCTCAACCTTATCTCCCTTAGTCAGCTTCGGCAAGATGCGCTTTGATTGCTACTTCTGACCTTTGCTAATAATAATGAAGTTTTATGAATTTGTTTGTCTCTTGCCTCGTACCCAGCTTTCAATGAGCGAATTGCTAGGCAAGTGCTGCTCTGGAAGAAAATTGCTGCAGCGCGAGACATGGGCAGGAGGAGGGACATGTCTGGAAATAACTTTGATGAACAAATTACTGCACTCAGTTTTCGCAGCTTGATCTCGCTCAGTACTCACGGAGGCCACGAGACACTGCGCGATGTGCCTGGGGGCTCGAGGCGCTCTTTTAGTCTTTTGCAGGCTCCTTTAACTACCGGAAGTTGCTGGTGAACGCAATATGTGGAAGATTATTGCCGAAGGAGACTTTTGCGCCGGCAATACGACAAAAATAATGTTTCCATTTTTTTCCTCGTTGTGTTTAAGAGGGGGTGTCTGTTTGCTTGCAAGTAAATGGATGTCTTTAGAGGAGCGAGGGGCAAGCTAGTGCGAAAGCGAGAAGGAAAAAGACAAATAGAGAACAAGAAATAGAGAAAGAAAAACGGAGAAAGAGGAGAAAATCAATAGAAAGAGAAGGAGAAAGATTTGAGAAAATGTGGAAATGAGAGAGATAGAATGTGCACTGGTAAGCTCTGTTCTCTGTGAAGGTGTCTTTCTTTTTCTACATTTTTCTTTCTTCTTTCCAGCTTCTCAGAGCTCTTCTGGACAGTTATTTACTCAAATCAAAGCAAAACAAGGATAAGCTTAGTTCTTCAGCAAAACTTTCATTTCCTTTTATAAAACACTTAAAGCTAAGCAAAATTTCCCAGCACTAATTAATCGCAGCTCCTTTCAACTTTTTTTTCAGTTTTCTTGTCTCGATTGGTCTTTAATGTGTTCTTTCCCCTTCTCTCTTTAATCCGTACGAGCTTAGCTGGCAATAAAGACGTAGTTATCTGCTCCTATAATTTGGTTGTTTCGTTAAAGTCTTTTGTACAAACAACGCAATTTGGGCACCCTAATTCTTTTTTAAACTTTCATCGAAAGTTTGATGTTTTGGCGTTGTTAAGCAGGATTTTCAAGATACAACAGGGAGGACCAAAGGAGGTTAAGGGCGTCTTAGTCGTGAATCATCCAATCTCTGGTTTTATTGCCGGACGTGACTGTCGTCTGACTTTATCTGAAATACCTGCAGACAAGTAATAGACTGATCGTTCTTCGTCAATACCCGAAAACCAAAGTTTTATTTTCAAACATTTTTATAAGCTCTGTCGTCAGCAAATGTTGGAGTGAAGTCTTGTTTTCGCATAAAGCGTACTTGGCTATCTTCGATTTGATTGACTTTACTTTTTTTTGAGAAAATGTACTTGAAAATCTAATTTAGCAGATGGCACGGTGTTGACGGGGTAATGAAATGTTGTAACTCCCTATTTAAATGGTTGGACAAAACAATACGCTGTTATGTTTTCTTAGACACACAGAGGATTCTTTGACAATTTACAGCTTGCAATGAGTGATGTAAAATTTTTATTGCGACTTTGCTTCAAGAAAAGTTTTGTTTAAGACTTTTGTGTCTGAATATATCATCGCAAAAAGATCTCTCTACTTAATTCCGACCTTGCAGAGCATTTACAATAAAAGACAGAATTTGGCGGCCTTGAGATTCTGACTTTTTCATCAACGGCCTTTCAGGCTACAAAAAAACGCCGCTGGCACCTTTGATCTTTATGTCACAAACAAAAATCTCACGGCCTACGCAACTGCTGGTGGCGCACGATGTTGCAGATACGTGACCGATGTTGCAGCTTTCTTCCCACGACAGGCCTGTCATCAGTCACACTGATCCCGGTGTTCGTGTGCGAGGGCGTGCCCTTTCACGTGCACATGACATGAAAGCAGACTTAACTTCGATCCTCATCCGATTCCTACCCCGTTTCTCAACCTCAAAGGGGATAGGTGGAGAAGGAGATCAATCTTTCAACACTATGCTGTGGAGGCACATTACAGGTTGATCAACACGGATCCTTCTGCAAAGTCGTGGTAGCTATAAATGTAATGATATCAAAGATTTTTTTTAAATACATATCTTTTTGCGTCTGCCTCAAGAAACATTGGTGCATGTGTGCTTTAAGTATTCTTATAAACGATCTCAAGGCGCGCAAAGGTCATAGCTCCGTCGGTAAGATAATATGTAAGAGTGATGCTTCTTGACAAAACAGGGAAGTTTAATCTGCATCACGTGTGACGAACAAGGAAGAGACGTTAAAGGTCTGTGTCTAAAGGGAAAAGTTTCATTTCAGTCTGGTGATCGTGCACCAGGAATATTGTTGCAGCAAGCGCCAAAGACCACACTACAGCCACCCTCAAAACACACGTACACACACAGAGAGAGAGAGAGAGAGAATCAGTCTCTTGCATGCATCACAAAAGCTAGCACAGTAGACTGGTTGCTCAGCTACCTTAGATGAAAGCGGTTGTGGGATGCATTCTACCTTTGATGTTGCAATAACGGATCCCAGAAGCCCACAATTCGACAGAAACCAACACAACATTGTTGAAAATTTGGCATGGCTTGGCTTATTTAGCGGGAAAGTGCTTCCTCTTAAAAAAGCAAATACCTGGAAAAAAAACCCCGACGAGACCTGAACCTAGAGCCTCTCAATGAAGTGGTGACAAGCTAGTGTTTTAATCACTTCACTATCGGGCGCCCCTATAGACTGTGCATGTACACTTAAAACGAAAACCGATTATATCTATCAACACAGACATTCCACCTCAATACAGGCATTGACTTCAAAAGAATCCTTAACAACAAATGCTAGTGTTTATAAGAATTCTCATAATCCGACCTCTGAAGATCAAAAAAATCAAAAAAAGAGAAAACCATAATAATTCTATAACGTCGTTACGATCTTGATAAACAAAGATAAAACTAAAAAAAAAACCATGATTATTTACTCTTTTAAACTGTGGCTCTTCCTCTTGTGCATATATCAGGATTACTGTTAGTATACACATAAAAAATGTCGCAGACTAACATGTCACTCGCACATTAAGTGGTACACAAGCCCGCGTTGTATCTGGCTCCTTACTCTGCTGGTCTGTCTCTACATGTTGCTGGGGAGACCATCCATTCATCCATCCATCCATCCATCCATCCACTGTTTATTTTACTAATTTTTTATTTATGTCCCCATGTAGTCTTCTTAAATCTGTTTTTGCGTATTACATTTTCCATAGATCATCGTATGACACAAATTTCCCCCCTAGGAAGCATTCCTTTTTTTCTGTGCAATAACGTTCGGGGCAAACCAAAACGTTGGCCGTTGTTCTTGGACATAGTTCCTGCCTGTATCGTTGCCAGCTGCTCAGATGTTCCAGCGCAACGAAAGAACAGAGCGTTGACATGATGGCCTGCAGCCGCTCTTCCCTTTAGGGACTAATTTCCGAAAGATTTGATGAGGTGCATCACACTGTCTGACAGCTAGTAGTCATCGACTGTAGAATGTCTTCTCAAGACTGATGTCGTGATAGATGGCAACCGCTAAGAAGGTGTGACAGTTGTGAGGTAAACGCCTCTCAAAAAAAAAGTCTGCTTAATACACACACACACACACACACACACACACACACACACACACACACACCCGCGCGCGCACTGAATGACACGTCTACCTGTCAGTGTGCGTGTACGTGATGAGGGAAAGAGCGGTATGAAGTAGACAGAGGTGTGAATGACTAAATGACAAACTGAAAATGTTATTGTCACACACACACACACGCGCGCGCGTGCGTGCACGAGATGTATTTAACAAGACGTTCATATCTTGCGTTCACACGAAACTGTGATGTAACTGACGTGACGTTATGTCACGTAGCTGATATCAGCGTATCACCCCTGTCCCGTAATATTGCTCACGTCTCCACCATAAGAATGTGCATGTGATAGCCACATGTTGCCTGTAATTATTTGTGTGTTCACGTGTTTTCCTGTAATGGCCGTGCAGCACTTGCAATTTGGTTCTTTTTTTGTTGAAGCTGCATTCTTTATTTTGCGCCGCTCTCCTGAGCCGCTCTACTGAACAATGCTTTCTCATTTTGGAACACACCCCCTCCATCCTGTTCTAAACATCTTTTCTTATCGCGTTCAAACCTGTCAGGCATCATCAACAGACGTTCAGTCATCTAGCATAATGTGTTTTATCTAGAAAACACAGACCCATAAATCTGGATTAAGGAACTTGTCAGAGGCTTCTATAATTGTCTTCCCTACATCTTGGCTGACAGAAACCAGACCTCTCCAAAGAAACCACCTGACCTAGAAATACCGTGAGGGAGAGAGTAGAGGATGGAAGCCACTGCGACAGTTGCTGCCATGATACTGTTGCCCCAAAGCTTTCTTCTTCAAATAATGCTGCAGGATAAAAGTCAGAAAAAGGGAGAGTTTGTACAGCTTTACTGATAGCAGATTGCTCTTGGAAATCTTCGAGCTTCCAGAACTACAGATTTTTGACATAAAAACTAGGTTCAAGTTAATAGAATTTTATATCTGTTTCTCATCTGTATTTCGTATTTTTGTGAGGTACAGTTTGAATAATTTTGGTCTGTCTACCACCCGACTTAATGTTGAATTTTCTTGTGGTCGTTAGATCCTTTTTCAGACAGATATTTTAAGTTAGACAGACTAAATGATAATGTAAAGCGTCTGAAATATTAAGTGAAAAAATATTAAGCAAAAAAAGGTTACATATATACATATATGAAGACACATCACGTGTTTCTTCTGCGGAAACTAAAACAGCGACAAAAGAGTGGAGAAGGGAGACGACAGCTAAACGGACTTAACAACACTTGAAGCTCCTTAGTGTAAGGTCAGAGAGAGAAAGGTTTTAATCTCACAATTTTTTCCAATCAGCTTCTAGTGATGAAATTATTTCTTAAAACTGCACATGTAAAATCATAATTTTTTTGAGTTAAGGACAAGAAATGATCTTCATTTTGTATTTAATTCAATTTTCGCTCCAGTTTTCAAACCCTCAAAAATTGCAGTTTTTCATACGTCTGAGGCTGTTCATGGAAACAGGATTGCATTCTCGACAAGCTTAGGAAAATTAAGTAGTAAGCCGAAGGCTGTGGTCAACAACAAAAAAATATACATTTCCGGCCGTGATTTTCAAGTTTATTTATTTATTATTTCCTCTGGGCAATCTTCGGATAATTAACTAAATTACATTTAACGTGCTTTGCATTTCCCATCATAACGTCGTTGTTATCCGCATCATCGTCAGCTTCTTTGCTTCATTTTCGTAGCCACTGTCATAGAAGAAGATAACATCACCCAGCAAATGAAATTCATGTCTACCTGGGTCATATCAGATGGCGGACTTTGTTGAACTGGGGCCAGTTGCACAACACATTTCTAATTTTAAACACTTTTAAGCCTTAACTCTATTTAGATAACTAGTTTAAAGTTCCCACCACAATTTTAGAATTTTTAAAACTCAAACTACTTTAAGTAAGATTAAGTTGTTTAAGTCTGACTTTCAGTCCTGTCAGTACAATTTTTTATATCTTTTTCTGCAATGCATCAAACTGACTAAGAAGAGATTTTGCTTCTTTAGAACAGTTTTAAGGTTTAGAAACGTGCTGTGCAACTGGCCCCAGGTCTATTGCTCGACATTACCGTGGACGGATCTGCCGCATCTCCGACAAAAAGACCAGTTTGTCACGTGGTTACACTTGTTACTAAGTAGTTACTAAGGTAACTTACCTCAGGGTTAGCTATGGACACGGATCACTGGGTCCAGTGAAAACCGGTCAGAGTACATAGATAATCTGATGTTGAGCGAAGGTAAAGCAAGGTAACAGGTAAGAAAGTTCATAACTAAGGTTCCTAGGCATTACAGTCGTCATTGTCTACTCTTCTCTTTTTCTACAACACCCAATGTTGCGATTCTTCAGATTGATTGGTGCATTATTTCGGGTTTCTTGTAAATAATGTTTCTTCAGCTGATGGAGATGACAGTAATCGCTTCTGTCCAATACTGTGATGTTAGATGCCAGTTGATGACTGTCCATTAAAGGAAGACTCTAATTTGCCAATTTCTACAAGGCGTGTTCGACCGAATATTCAGGTCCCCGTTATGATGCTTTTTTTGTTACGGAAGCACAAAAGTGTCATAATGAATTAAGCGTCCGCTATTTTATTGGAAAATGGTTGTTTCCTGCTATCCATCCTTTCACCCATTAACATGGCATCTCCAGCGAATTATGAGATTCAGACAGATGGGCGTAATGCTGTAGTAACCAGAAAAAGGGGAAATTCCACCGTGCTCACCAACCACGTTTCGAAAAAGACTGAAGACCCATCTGTTTATTTAAGATGGACAAACTTAACCAATCAAGAAACACTTCTGTCTTTATTTTTTACTTTCCTGGTGTTTTATCTATTTATTTAGTTTATTTTATTATTATATTTTCTTATTTTTTCATTTATTTTGTTTTTGATGCGCAATGAGCATGATGATGAATGGATTCCTGCGCATTACAAATGGACATCATCATCATCATGCTCACTTTACACACCGCGGGTTGGATGAGTGACAGGCCATTGTGAAAGCACATTTACAACGCATGAACATAAAAATTCCCACTCTTCAAAATATACGCTATACCGGTTTCTTGGCCTCGAAGTCTTTAGATCCATTAATTCAAAACAGGTACCTCTAGATGCACACTATCTTAATAAAATTTGTATCAATTTTCACGAAGACATAAATGTTAGGCACTATGATTGGGATTCTTTAGAGAGAAATTTCGGGATCGCTTTAGGATATGAAGAATTAAAAAAAAAAAGTTGAAGTGCAGCTCTTGGCATGGGAAATACCCAGAACCCCAGGTATTCAACGTGCTGTATGGCAGCAGTAATGATGTAGCATTTCCAGCGAAAACAGCGATCCCAGTAAAAACTTTCGATTAGAAAATTAGCCGTGCACCCTGCAGTTCTTAATCTCGCTGTCAATGCAGACATATCTCCCGGGAGACACTTGCCGCGGGCATCAATCATTGGAGACCGACATTCCGCCATTTGCCTGGCCCTGCACCTGACAGAAGACCCTCACAAGCGAACAGGTTCCTTTCACGGCTGAGTAAAAACGTTACTGCTGAGTGAGCAAGCTTTTGTTGGCAGAGTATTGACAAATAAGAATGATGAGTTGTTTGTAGTTCGACTACGTGATTGTCTTCAGCCAGCACGAACATTCTGAGACGCAGAAGCAAAAGTTTCGGCATCGAAATTTCGAGAAGAAAATGTGCGAGCGATTGAAAGCATCCTTGTGGCGTGTTTACTGTCAAGCAGCAGAGGCATCATTGCTCGTGTTTGTCTGATCGCCTGCTGCAGTTAACTCTGTGTGTGTGTGTGTGTGTGTGTGTGTGTGTGTGTGTGTGTGTGTGTGTGTGTGTGTGTGTGTGTGTGTGTGTGTGTGTGTTATTCTAATGGTTCAGTTGCTTGCCTACCCTCATCCCCTACTTTAAGGCGGGGGTTAGATGTAAAACCATACGCTAGTTAGCTTGTCATATCCCTCTCCTAAATAAAAAAATTATCATTGTCCTCCTCTCTGTCTCTCTCTCTGCCTCTCTTTCTCTCTCTCTCTCTCTCTCTCTGCCTCTCTCTCTCTCTCTCTAAGCTGGTCTTCCTTAACCTACTGAACCATTCAGGTATTCAGGTAAGGGCGCTGTCATCGTGGGCGGTGGTTATCGGATCCAGTAACTTCACGCAGCTTCATTGCAGAACCACGCGCAAGATGGCGCTGTCTTCGTCCACCGGCTAAGTCCCTCGTTCCAAGAATATCAGCCTTCTGACCAGTCTCTTCTAACCCCTCCCCATCTTTCACGTACACGAAGGAAAGTTATCTGTCGTCTAGTTAACGACCCAGAAAAAGCTGTTTGACGTAAAATAATGTGCGAAGGCGTTGTGATGAAAGCTGAAAAGTCAAGAGGTTACAAGGGTTCAGGACAGCTCATGAAGATTGTGACAAACGAGCGGAAGTCCATCTACACTTTTGTAGAAGATAGCAACGTGTGTGGCGGTTGGGGGGTGACTATTGTGACGTAAACATCGCAGGCAGAAGTGGGAATAGCGTAGGTGTGCATGTCTGTCGAACACCTTTGACTCCTCGCTGCAGAACAAATTTATTTCTGATTGTTTCTGGAGGACATTGTAGGCTCATGAATATTGCATCGTACGTTTATTATCTCGAGTAAACATTGCAAAATCTCAGCTGCTTTGTGTTTTTTCTTCTCAATGTACATGTCGTCTGTACATGTTGAAACGCCAGGCTGATCGGAGCGGATGTTTATTCGATATATACTATAGTCATTATTTATTCTCTTTCGCTCGTCTCTCTGCCTAATCTCAAATTTGATAGATGTATGCTGGTAGTACTAACAGCCTTTTTTAAAAGCAGCTTTGGTCCAAACCTAAAGGTTTGCACACTAGCCGGTTCGATATTCGTCTGACGCGGCGCACTTCCCCTCTCCTCACTCCGCCGTGGAATAGGCAAATAACTCTTAGTGGATATGGGCACCACCCTCATAAACAAGGGTCCAAAACAAGTAAAGTCTCTAACACTTCATTCTCCAATGAATGTAAAGTGGCGGTACTTGTTTTTCTAACCTACAGTTATTCATTGTTTCTATGCATCGTGATGAGCAATATAATAAAACGTTTTAAAAGCAAACCACTAACAGAAAGGAAACAAAACTGTTCTAAGAAAGCTGTAGTGTCGGTACATTCCACCCCCTCTCTCCTCACATTTCAGTCTGCATTTATCACGCAGTCCAAGTTAACTAATTGTTTTCAACACTTTTTCTTTGTAGTCACTCCACCCACTGATCATGAACGATGTGCATGGAGCGAGCAAAAAATACATTTACCTCTGATTATATTTCAGATACATCCGGTGAACAAAAAAAAAAAAAGATGGTAAAGAACATCAGCCTCTCCTTATGCCTACTCGTCATTGCCGTAGCTATGGTTACGACAGTCAGAGCCTTCGGGGCTGACCAGCAGGTCCCGGACTTCGGCAGCCGCTACTATGACCGCAAGTTCCAGAGCTGGCTGCTAAACAAGCGCGGGTTGGGCGACGCCGATTACGAGGGCTTCGGTCGTAGTTTTGGCGACGAGGATCGCTTCTTCAACTGGCGGGACTTCTTCGCCAACGGCGTGTCTAAGCGGCAGTTCAGCTATACCCCGGGGCGCTTCGGATCCTACCGTCGCCTCTTCACCAACGGCCTGCAAGACTGGCGCAACACCTACACCGGGGTCAAGAAGCGATCCGTCAGCGACGACCACAACACCGCTGCGTGAAACAGGCTGTAGTGTCGGTACATTCCACCCCCCTCCCTCCTCACATTTCAGCCTGCTTTTATCACGCAGTCCAAGTTAACTAATTGTTTTCAACACTTTTTTCTTTGTAGTCACCCCACCCACTGATCATAAACGATGTGCATGGAGCGAGCAAACAATAATCTTCAAGATTCACAGATAATAAAAAAATAAAGGTTTCAGACTTAAATTATTCTGCGAGAAATTAAATTTAACTGTATTTCTGGGGTTGACTAAAGAGTGCATTCATTTCTTGACTCAATTTGAATTTTCAGTTAATTCTATTTTGGCCTCTGTAAAAAAAACAAAAAAAAACGATTGCAGGTGCTGTGCGTTTACACTATGAATGACGAGTGGTTTGAAAACAAAGCCAGGCACGCTCACTGAATACCGTAGAATACAATCAGTTGAAACCTAAATGCATCACTAATTCTGCATTTGACCTAATAAAGGATGTTACGTTTCCTTGTGTTTTTATTTCAGCTGAAGAATGACAAGTGGGTGTTTACAAATTATATCTTGTTTAAAGAGTTAGTTCACAAAATACTTGCAGACCTTAATTTTTTTTCTCACTCGTTGACTGCTTAAAACTGCTTGGATAAATTTTACACACACACACACACACACACACACACACACACACACACACACGGAGGTGGAGAGAGAAAAGGACAAACACACACAGATCTATAAATATCATACACACACATGCACGCTCAAGCAAACATACACATATGTATGTGCATGCATATGTGTGTGATGATATATATATATATATACACATATTCAAAACTGCATCGTATTTTCATTTTTATTGATGAAGTTCGTCTTCCCCGTCCCATAGTTTGTTTTCTTTCTTTCTTCTTCTTCTTCTTCTTTTACTTCATCCATTTCCTCCTCTTGTGTACTCTTCTTCCTCAACCTTCTATCTTCATTCAATTGCCGACAGATGATGCATCACAAAAAACTGCATCAGTGTTTTAAAATAGAAGCGGCTCAGATAAAGCTGTGCTGACGTTTTACGACACATGAGAAGTATGTGTATAGCAGGGATTTATTAATTAATTAATCAAGCGACGGGGACGCGGAAAAAAATTACCTCCTCTCCCGCTTGAAGACTTTTCTGGCACTATGCCTCTTAATTTAAGCCAGTGTGTGTGTGTGTGTGTGTGTGTGTGTGTGTGTGTGTGTGTGTGTGTGTGTGTGTGTGTGTGTGTGTGTGTGTCATAACATTAGGACCTACATATATATTGCAAACTGAGGTGAAGAAGGGATAGAGAAGAGAGAGAAGGAGCATAGGACAAAGAATGATGGAACTGAATGTTGCTGTCGTCACGTTTGCCTTTAGTTGTGCTGTTGTGCTGCTTGTCACTAAGACACTGAATGTGTTTCTTGTCTTGAGGCGTAAAGTTCCGCGTGACCAGCTAGCAACTCTCAACTACAAGAAGCCTCCTACCATTGCTTCCCAGCCACGAGGACAATTTAGCTTCACAGAAGTTTATTTAGCCTCGTGTCTTTTCATGTCATCCCATAAATGGAGCGGCAAGTACCAATTACTTAGCTGAAAAATAGGTGAGCGATAGAAAATAATCAAGGAACGCCTCGGGCAATCCCTGGGAGAATTCATTTACATATTATATTCAACCAATCAAAACTGCGCTTTATCTCTGTTGCCTTGCCAACCACAATCTCTTGAGGCCGCGAAATTCACGATTGCACGATGGCTAAAACGAAGACTGTCAGTTAGATTAGCTCGACCGAATCAAAAACGATCAAACAATTCTACGTCGTCATATATTTCAAACAGATTTGATCGATCCCTGAAGATCCTATCTCTTCTCAATTCCCGACGCAGGAAAAATCTGTAGATCTGTTACATGGACATTTTGATCTATGAATGTCATGCGGCAGAAGAACGACCTGGCGTTTCCACCAACCATGAACGTTGATCTACACGTTCATGCACCAACTTTACAGAGCCACAGGAATTTTGTCTGTCTTGTGTTTTTGTGTTTATAATTGCTTACACCATTATTATTATTAACTCAGTAAGCAACACGATCAAGCGCCATTGTTACTTAGGAAGCTGCCGTGTGCGCATGCGTAAGCAGCTCGTCTCGTCTAAACAAGACACCAGGGGCCAGCTGCACAACCTATTTCTAATTTTAAACACTTTTAGGCCTTAAATCTATCTAGATAATCAGTTTAAAGTGCACACCACAATTTTAGAATTTTAAAAACTAAAACTGCTTTAAGTAAGATAAAGTTGTTTAAGTCTGTCTTTCCGTCCTGTCAGTAAAATTTTTTGTTTGTTCTTGTGCAATGCATCTCAATGGCAGAGAAGATATTTCGCTTCTTTAGAACAGTTTTAAGGTTTAGAAACATGTTGTGCAACTAGCCCCAGGCCAGGGGCAAGCTGTCTAAAATTTTAAGAAAGAAATCCCTTGATTAACAAGTTAAGACAGCCCATGCCACGCGCGTCTTGTATGTCTGAGTTGTGTTGCTTTTGTATTGCAGATGAGGCATAATTGAGAGTTTTTTGTTGTTTGTTGTTTTTTGTCCTCGAGTTGTCGAAGTCTTTACTGATGGGTAGTACATACATACATACATACATACAAAGCCATTCTCCATTCCGTATCTCCTCAAATATAGACATGAATAGAAACATATGGGTAGTTTGAAAAATACCAGAAAGAACAGACGCATAAATAATAAAGAATTTGATATATTAAGCAGCCGTAAGTACGAAAACTAATAACTTTTTTTAGAGAAGTGAGGACGTTCGTAAAAAAAAAAGAAAAACCGTGGGTAACACACTCTGATGCACATAACATCCCATGAGCTCCGCAAGCCACTTACACAGTGCTGTGCGTTTGATCCTTGCGCGTGCAGCGCACGTTACTCGAGAAACGTAAGCTGTCAGGGGCGACAAATCTGTGTCGTGCGCCGGAATGTCTGCAGGGACCACAATGATGAGCTCCCCTGTCTGACAGTCAAATTAAGCTGAGTATAGCGTATTACTGTTGATGGGATGACAGGAGAAAGAAGAGGAAGAGAGAAAAGAGTATTGATGACAGAAGTAATGGATGTTCATTTACCCTGACAGTAGAGACTGAGGAAGGAATGCCATCAAACATCTGGAAGCCTTTATACCCAGCATGCAGCGTACACTTTATAGGGCGTGTGCCTTATCTGACTTTATCTGACCCTGGATACAAAGGGCAGGTTTTCTCGATCACTTAGTCATGATGACAATCTGCCAGGCCTCATGAATGCTTACTCGTGCTAACACACATCCTGAGCACATTAAAACTATCGATACTCTCTGCTCTAATGTGTGATATAATATAACCTAAAAGCGACCCCACGAGCGGCATTCGGTGAAGTTTTGTTCAGGGCAAGTAAACATCTTTTAACAGATGCTACCACAGAACTTGTTTTCTCACCTTGTCATCTTTCGCATCGATTACTGTAACTTGTTGGTCTGTCTGACTCTACCATCCACATTCTCTAGAGTCTTCAACACAACTCTGTCCGTCTCATTTTCCGTAAAGAATAAAACTGACCACACGACTTCTCTTCTTACTGTAATTCCGCTAGCTCCCCATTTCTAGACGTATACAAAGTCAACATCCTTTATTAAAAGTGTCTTAATGGTTCCTCCCCCACCTCCCTCTTGAATTCACTTCATATCTACACGTCACCTCGTTCTCTCCGTTTCTCTTCAGGAGTGGTATTCCTCGGACCAGACATCTTACATTCGGTCAGCGTTCCTTTTCTGTCTCTGGTCCTCTTACTGCCATTCCCTATCAACCAGAAACCTACTCTTCCTTCGAAACAATTTAACTATTTCTCATTCCATATTATGCGTATATGTATGAAGGTACATGCGTTTGCATGCATTCTTGAGTTTTTATTTTTGTGCGCAAGCAAGGCGCTTTGTTATCATCATTCCAAGAGAAAGATAATATTTCCAGTTCTAAAAAAAAAAAAAAAAAAACTGGAAAAAGTCCTGCACTAGCTACGTATTCCGACCTTTGTCATGATCACTACTTAAGCGGTAATAATCAGAAGAACAGCGTCACGTGCTCCACTTCTGACTATTTTTACTTCTTATACAAGGTACCGCGCCTCAGGGTGTAGTGGATATTAAAACACTCGCTTGTTACCACTGAAGTGAGCGGCTCTAGGTTCAGATCTCGTCTCAAAACATTCTCTGTACGTGACATCTGTCAGGGTTTTTCTCCAAGTACTCCTTTTTCCTACCCTCCCTCTCCCCCCATAGTGCGAAATCACCTCAAGGTGGAAGCACTTTCCTACTCAATAAATCAGCCAACCGTACCACGCCTCAGCGCCTGGAGCTATGCTTTGATTAGGTGAGAGTAATGAGCATAACCTATCTGGAGGGGGGAGGGGAAACCAGTAGGGGCAGCAAAACACCTTTCGTAGCAAATGTTGCGTAACTGTGACGCTAGTACGAGGGTTAATAATACTGGTCGTCGTTGTATACGCACGGACGTATTATCTCTAGACTGCTTGCAGACGAATTTTCTCGCGTTAACTTCTAAAACGAGGCCAACGCACATTGTCTTTTGGTTTGCCTATCAATATCAAGCAGAGAAGACAAAGCGAATTCTCGAACTGATTAGGAGATACAAATTAAAGCTCCAGCTGTATGGTATGTTGTCTGTTTAGTCTATTGACTCTAAGTTGAGAGGTGGAGGTCGAGGACTTATCCCCAAAATAAAAGAAAATAAAAGTAACTACGTAACAAACTATTGCGAGTCTATTAATTGTTGACTTTAAGAATTTTAAAGTTCGGATGTTAAACTGCGGTTTCAAATGTTCAACTGGTGCATAGTTCACCGAGACCTGATGGCATAAAACTTCGCGACAGGGTGAGTTGGTCTTGGCAAACAGCCAGCAGTTTAGACCATTGAGTCATACGTGAGCTGCTCACCCGCCCAATCACTTCCTTTTTTTTCGACCTCCCCAAGAGAGTTGCGGATCTGAATATCACGTCATGTGGATTCCTAGAAGACAGGAGTGTGTGGCGACAAGGTGTGCCGGTCACAGTCCACACTATACACTCGCAAACCTTCCTATACTTCACAAGAGTTCGGTGACGAATGTGCTGTTCCTCCATTCTTCTCGCTTACTTTCTTTTTTTTTTCTTTTTTTTTTTAAATTGGTGTTTTAACGCCGAGCCAGCAACTAAGGCTATGTCACGGCAAGGCAGTCAACCCTGTAAACAGATCTCACATGCAGACAAAGAACAGCGTGTCCGAGACGAGAACTGAACCCAGGACGCCCAACCTTCACTGTATTGGTGACAGGCGCTAACCGTTGCGCCACCACACCGCCTTTCTCGCTTACTTACTTATCGACATGTTTTACATCCTGATAGCACTGAAACATGCAAAATAAAACAAACAGCACAAAGAAAGGAAGTGCGCAAAATGTTATCAGCACTGAAAGGAACGTAACATTAAAGAGAGGAAAAATAAGGAGAAGGATGGGAAACAGAAAATACAGAAGAAGGAGGAGAGGAAAAAAGACAAGGAAGAGAAAAAGGAGGAGAAGTCATGTTTACCCGAATTAACTATTGATAAGATTCGAGGAACACCAAACACCATTGACTGTGGGAGTGGTCGACGGAAAAGCGGGCCCGGGTGCCTCGAGTGTCTTGAGTATAAAAAGTCCTAACACCCGCCTTTAGAACAAGTCGGACGTTTGTGCTCAAGTCGGTTAATCGCCAGCATGGACTCCACGAATGTGGTGGGAGAATGGACATCGGACCTCCTCGACAACATGACAAAAATGACCGAAGAAGCGTCAAAGAAAACGAAGGATCCGGAAAAAGAGGTGTGTGTGTGTGAGGGGGGGGAGTGTGTGTGTGTGTGTGTGTGTGTGTGTGTGTGTGTGTGTGTGTGTGTGTGTGTGTGTGTGTGTGTGTGTGTGTGAAAGAAAAATCTTTCAATATTGAAATGTACTTAAAATTGTTTAGTAAAGTATCAAAATCTATTGGTGGCAATAGTTTGATTTTCAAAATGTTTGTCATCACACACACACACACACACACACACACACGTGCCCACAAACATGAACACGTACACATACAATATACATATAATATACATATTATACAAAGCCGTATAAAATCTTAATGAAAAGCTTTGATGTATTTAAAGGAATACTCGCATGAACTACCGACTGGGCTAGAAGTTTCTGTTCCATCAGGGGAGGTAGACGGCGCTTTGATCAAACAAAGGAATGTGGTTGGCTGCCTCATTGTCATGGCTGCCTGCATCATCTTTCCCTCGGTAGGTATGTTTCCGAAGATGATGCAGTCTCTCTCCAAGCCACACAAAATGCTTCCATAAACAAAGCTATGGAGCAGCCGGAGTACATGGATACTTACAACGTGATCTACGGTTTGTTCGGTACGTCCCCCTCTCCCTGTTATCCCGCACCTTGTCCTTACCACAGATTAGCATCCCGTGGGTTACTTTTAAAACAAAATGGAATAATCTTTGAATTTGTCTAAATCTGAGCACACTTTGGAAAAAAATATCTTTGATTATTGTGAGCTTACATTAAAATTAGAGGTACCTTGGTGCTGTCATTTTTTGCGGGTGTTACCATCGATTAATAATATTATTGTAGACAGTACAATTTTGAATAAAGACCAAGTTCTTATTTTTTTCTTTTTTTTTCTTATCTTCTTATTTTTTATTTATTTTGTTTTTTGCTGCGCAATGAGCATTCTTCTAAATGGATACCTGCGCATTACAAATGGACATCATCATCATCATCATCATCATCATCATCATCATCATCAAGTCAGAAAATAATTACTATAAATTAACCACATAAAGCACTAAATGACATAAACATATTTGCATGCTATATTTGTAGTGAATGTAATTAAGACCGAAGAAGATATTTCCAGTACGATATAATATTTCTACATTAAACGGGTTTCTTCAGTCACAGTATTCAAAATACTCCATTACAATTATAGTGTTTGATATTATCATCACTGTGTTTTATGCCCAATATTACAGGCATAATGAGCGGTAATAGACTAAGTTACAAATCCAGTGAGGGGTCAGTGTGTTAAGAGTATTAAACAACAGGTAAACAGTTTTCTCATTACTGTGTTCAATATACTATAGTACTATAGTGAGCGGTATTCTCATCGCTGTGTTTAATGTACTACATTACAGGTATAATTAGCAGTACTCTCATTCACTCTGTTTAATATACTATATTTACAGGTATAGTTAGCGGTATTCTCATCACTGTGTTCAACTACCGGCCTGTAGCGGCGCTGGGGGCCATATTGTCAGGTCTGGGATGTTTGGTTGCATCTTTTTTGAACCCAGAGGACGAGCATGCCATGGCCTTCGTATACGGTTTTCTTCCAGGTCTGTAAGTCAAGCCAGTGCCTGTGTAAAGACTTCTCGAATGTCCGTAGCTAAGAATAATGCAGTGGAAAAAAAAGTCATTCTTAACTGGGCAAAGAGCCGAGGCGTCAAACCTCCGAAGTGCCGCTACCTCCCATTGTACTGGCAGATGAACTGGCAATTTATTAGAAAACAAGACTGGAGTTAGCTCCAAAGCTAAAACTTCTGGCTTTTGTGACCATCACACACAACTTTTCCAAACGTTCGACGACAGTTTTTCCCAGTTAGGAGGCGTCTTAAGGTTTTGTTCGTTGTGAAAGGCCGGTGACAAAGCAATGTGAAGGGTAAGTTTGTGGGACTGTCTAGCATAAGAACCATGTAATCTATACCTGCCACACCTACACTGTGAGTGACTTAAAACGTTCTTCGTGCAATATATTGTGGTTTAAACTGTCGGCTAGAAATTCGAAGACATTGAAATACAATGTCTATGTTTCCGTGAGTGATTTTGATTTACTCTGTGTGTGTGTGTGTGTGTGTGTGTGTGTGTGTGTGTGTGTGTGTGTGTGTGTGTGTGTGTGTGTGTGTGTGTGTGTGTGTGTGTGTTGTTTTTGTTGCTGCTGTTTTCAATTGCTTAGTAATAAGATAAGCTATGTGTTGCAGGTGTTGGCAACAACTTTCTGTACACCTCTGCATTTGTTGCGGTACTGGAATGTTTCGGGGACAAGAGGTTACTGATCGTTATCCTCACCTTTCTACTCGACATCGTTGTTCAGATGATTATTTTTTCTGTCACTGTTAGTACTAGCATTTCTTCAAATCCTCGGCTGAGATTTTTTACTATTTATTATACTCTATAACTATGACAACGCCCTCGAATTGTCTCTATATGTTCATACATACGTCTCTGTGTGTGTGTGTGTGTGTGTGGTTATATTTATATATAATTTTGTGTGTATGTGTGTGTGGTTATATTTATATATAATTGTGTGTGTGTGTGTGTGTGTGTGTGTGTGTGTGTGTGTGTGTGTGTGTGTGTGTGTGTGTGTGGTTATATTTCAATATAATCTTGTGTGTGTACGCCTGGTGGTTAATGCCTCCAGTTCAGGTAATAGTATGTGTTTGCCAGTACAGTTACGAGTACGAATAAATTTGGACATGTCGAATGTCAAATAAAGAAGTGACCTTCCCTTGTCCACACCCATACATGCAGTGTTTCTGGCTTCTGTTTGTCGCTGGTGTTTCTAGCAACGTACAATTCAGCAGTTGACAATATCTAACACAAATGAATTTATCATCTTCCATAAATTTGCTTTCACCACGGACGTGTATAGGGTGGACTGCTGTCTGTCTGCCGAGACCAACGCTTAGCCTCTTACGAAGTCCTCCGCTGTTAGTCTCGGCGAGCCTTAACAATGAATATGACTAAACCGGAAGCTTTGTACACGCCAGCCTCGTTCTATGACTTAACTTAAAAAAATCGTCTGCAAGCAGTCCAGTAATATAAGTTCGTGTTTTCACCATCAGAATCTGGTCTCCACGTCTGTCACAAGCTGGCGAGTCATCTTGGAGATCATGTGCGGGATCTACGGTCTGTGTCTCCTGGTTTCTTATGGTCTGGTCCCTCTGAACTTCTACATGAAAGACAACCCTCGTCAGAGTCTGCGCAGCCGCATCATGAACACCGAGGGCCTGCATATCTTCAAGTCTCCGCTACTCTACGCCATGGGTGGCGTCTTCTTCTTCACGGGAATAGGTCAGTACACCCGCGAGCTAAAACCATTAATAGGATGCACATCAAAATAAAGGTTTTTCGGCTGTTTGCTTTCAAAGAGAATCATAATATTTCAACAAAGTTAATTACAAACGTATTTGCTACTTCCACGAAAAAATGCCTAAAATGCGTTGAATAGGGATGCTGCTTGGCATCTATTTCTGGTAACTTCTATCTCAGAAACGGTGGTTAGAGGTGCGGCTTTCTTCCCCTCAGGGCAAGGCATCCCGACAACGCTTGTATGGAAATGGGAAGTTACTTTATTTTTGGTTTTACTGGCTGCGAGTCTGGTCGCCTTGATAACAAGCTGCTGCTGCTTCCGGAAATTCTCGAGGAAGACGTCACTGGTCGTGGTAATGGTGCTGGGCTTTTTGATGGGAACTTTATCGCTTTCCGTGGAGGGCTTTGATACTCAGTGGTATGCATACGTCTACAGTGTCCTCTATGGCCTAGGTTATGGTACATAGTAGAAATCTCTTTTATTAAGCATTCTCACTAAGAAGTGTGTGTGTGTGTGTGTGTGTGTGTGTGTGTGTGTGTGTGTGTGTGTGTGTGTGTGTGTGTGTGTGTGTGTGCGTGCGTGTGCGCGTTTGCGTGGGCACGCGTGTGAGAGAGAGAGAGAGAGAGGAAGATAGTATATGTGTGTTGAGACAAAGAGACTACTCAGTTTTTAAAAAGTCATTATTATTGTTGTTGTTGTAAAATATATCCAAACATTCACGCATGTGTTCCCTTTTAGTATGATCATTATTTCAATACCTCGATTGTCTTTCTATCTAATATATTCCTTTTGGTAAACTTAAATGAGAAGTGATGCAATGGGATAAGAGATAACAATGAAAGTGAGTGTGCTTTTCTGTTATCTGTTCCGCTGTTTTCTCAAAAGAAGGAGACATGCTGTTTTTTATTCTAACGACTGAAGACTAGACGTTTGCTTTCCCAGGTGTACGAGAAGCAGTCATGAGAAACATCATTCCGCTGGTAATGGGAGACAAATACTTGGGACTTACCGTGGGTTGTCTTACCTTCGGACATGGCATCGGCTCAATTATAGGAGAAAAAAGTTCACGTATGATAATTTTCTCTTTAAATATTATAAGTAGGCTCTCTCTCTCTCTCTCTACGCAAGCACACACACACACACACACACACACACACACACACACACACACACACTATTCATGAGTTCAGAACGAAATTATGTTCTGCGCAATTCGTCGTTGTGTGAACATCATAAAATATACTTAAACATAGTTGTTTTATTTTGATTATCAAGTATAATGCACTTCGCATATTTTTATTATCGTTATCAACAATAAAGGATATAATTGATTGTCATCATTATCACGTATGATGTATTGCACATAACTGTACGAGCTATACTTGCAAACGACCGGCAACACAGCAGCTACTTTGACAACAGCTTACCGTCACCACAAACACATATGTAATTTATTTGTTACGATATTACCGGGCGTTAGGAATGGTTCGGCTCCATTTGTCATCTAAAGGTTTCCGCTGGCGTATATGCGGTTCGTCAAAGACAGAGATGTCTTTATGCGGCACATGGCTCTAGATATTGAGTTCTCATAAAATAGATACTTTGTATACGCGTGTATTAAGTGTGTGTGTGTGTGTGTGTGTGTGTGTGTGTGTGTGCGCGCGCGCGCATTCACAGTTTTATTGTGTCGTTTATCTTTACAGAAGCTATAATAGATGATCTCAACCAGAAAGGTGCACCATTTTACCTGTCCGGTGTCGCAATGATCATATCATCAGCAATGACGATTATCGTCCTCAAGCTTGTTATATCCCCAACCCGAAAAATATCGCAGAGCAAAGAAGGTGAGAAAATACGCATTTTGAGGGATACGTGTGGTCAAGTTAACACTTTCTTGAAGAAAACATTGTGTGATTGCTAGTTTGTCCTTTCGGCTGTCATTTGTGTTTGTGTTGGTTGAATCATCTTCTTCCTTTATGTACTTAAGATGCAGCGTGCATGTCAGAGACCGTGCTTGAGAGACAACTTGAGTGTGTGTCATGTTTCTAAACTTTTGTCTTTGTTCATAGTAACGATGTGTAAATGTTTGACTGTGTAAGTGTGTAATTATTTAATTATTCTTCGTCCTTTCCCTTCCCATCCTTGTGCGTTGGTCGACTAACTTATCTCTTGTGAATTAGATACAGCGTGCATAAATGTGTCTATTCATACGCGCCCAGATAAACGCATTTTGAAGTACACCAATTAAATGAATGAGTTTATATGTGTGATTGTCTGTAAGAGAGTGTGTGTGCACAGTTCGTGCAGTTGCTCATATTCTTGGAGAACTGGGGGAGAAATACTCCACGTCCATCATTCTCCCATTGCCATCACCACTAGACGCCTTTGTTTTAATTAATCAAAATGTTCTCATTTTCACATTAATGGTAGGTTCTTCTAGCTGATCACAAAATTTTGTTCTGAATGTCCGTACTGATGAGTTTTACTAGCTGATCGTTCTCATTTCCTCATTTTATGATGGTTTTTTAAGCCGATTACTAATGCTCTTATTTCATATTGGTGATGTAGATGAAGATATAGAAAAGGGCAAGCCAGACCCGACCAAGGAGGCGACTGACACCCCTAACACGTCACGTGACGTAGATGAGGGTGTAGAGAAGATCAAACACCCGCAGACAAAAAAAGTGATTACCGTCCCTCAGAAACCATCCCATCCTGAAGAAGAAAGCGTAGAGGAAGTCGAGCAAACATCGACAAGAGATGACGTCGCCAGAAAATCGCATGATGAAGAGGAAGATGTAGAGAAAGTCAGACAACCATCGACGACCCAGGTGATTGCCGTCCCTGGTGCATCTTCTCGCAGTGCTTTACAGTAACGGATCGAGCTTTATTGGACACTGTACACTGAAATACTTTGAATCGTCTCTAAGCGCTGTATGAAAGTATACGTTACACAAACCAAAATTAGTTTGACTAGTCATGTGACGTTTTAAAGTAACGTATTAACCTACGTGATGGATTTGTCACGCATGCCAGACGTCACTGTGAATACGTGATGGTATGCAGGAGAAAGAGGAGAAGAGGTAACACAACCCCCACAAAAAGCATTTAATTGACTTTAGGGGGGAAGGGTATTCTATTCCGTCCATTAAACAGTCTGGATGTCTATAAGAGTGCACCAGATGAACGAGTAAAGCTCCATGCACTCCTATAAACATCGCCCGTTTGTCCACAGAGAGGTCTATGGGGCATTATATGGTCCTAGCTCTCCCACTGGCTGGGGCCTTGATAACCTAAACGTATCCATAAACAAATACATTGTTATTCACCCTTTTCATCAAATTGTTGTGTCTTCCGACGGTCACATTAGAACAGATCGTTTTACATAAAACATCAATACAGACTATAAAAGAAACATAAAATGCCTGCATCCAGTTCTAGTGGTCCATTTTTAGTCATTCACGCTAATACGTACAGTCACTCTCATAAGTATAACACCTTATAAGCACTTAGAATATGAATACAAAGAGCACATAAATTAAAAAGTTTGCATTTTAAACGGACGGTTTTGATTGGGAGCAAGCAGTGTGGCCATCTGCATGCATGTGTGTGTCCTATCCATGAGCTGATTGTATATCAAAGTACAACCATGACGTCTCTGTTGTTGCTTGCTATGGTGATGCTTGTAAAACCGAAGGAGAGAGGGGTTTGCACCTAACTAATCATTTAACTGTGAATTGTTTTCGTGTGTGTGTGTGTGTGTGTGTGTGTGTGTGTGTGTGTGTGTGTGTGTGTGTGTGTGTGTGTGTTCTTTATAAAGAATCCTGCCTTCTTGTTTTGGTATGTCCCATGTTATTTCTATTTCTGAAGATACTAATTTCTTTTCATGTCTTTGGCTGTGATTTGCTTCATCTGGGTAAGTCTATAACAGTACGCGTTTTAAAAAATCCCCATTTTCTTAATTGCATCAGACTTGCAATATTTAATTATATTCATATCTTAACAGTTTTAATGTGGTAATTTATCTTTTCAACGGAATAACATCGATCTAAAGGTTAGAAATGTAGTATTGAAAGTCATTTGTAAAAAAAATAGTACATTTTTTCAAAAACGTCATTGATTACAGTCAAAATTTTCATCGAAACCGATTAAAAATATATTTTAAGATAGTAATTGTCTATTTGATTTTTTTGTCACAAAATGTTATTAAAAATCTTTTTTAAAAAATTTTCTAGAGTACATGTATATTGTCACCTGTAGCAGAAAAGGGAGGCTAACACATAGTTAAATGTTTGTTTTTTTTTCCTTACCGTGTTTTTTCCCTTTTGGCGGTAGTCGTGTTCTCGTTTCCTTTATGTGATTAACTAACACCTACCGTGGCGTATTTAGATAAGTTATTACATTTACGCGTATAGAAGTTAAGCATTAACATAATTTATTTATTAGTCTATTTGTTTCTAAAGCTCCTTGTGAGTTGTGAAGAAATTCCTTGCCTAGACCCATCCTCGATCGGGAATTTCCGATTCTAAACTAAACGTGCAAGTCGCAACAAACGGTGTGATGATGGATACTGAGGTTCTGCATATTTTTTCGAGTAAAAATTTTAAATTATCACTGAAATAGACGTGTCTCCGAAATCATTGGACAATGTTTTAATATAATCTTGTCTGAAACAAACGAAGCAAGAAAAAGGCCCGGCGTTTCATGATATCACTGATCGAACGTGACTCTGAAATCAGTGGACCGTGAATGTCCTGTCTCCACTGGGCCCAAACGTGTACTGTTATTGTCTGGGGATAAATGTGGCAGCAATCGAACCATAAAGAGATTTTACTTAAATGTCTTCCAGAATCTTACTAAAAGTGCACTTGCTAATTTTGTAACTGACTTCATCTTGACAGGAACCATAGGTTCTGTGGCTGTAGTGAAGGGGAATCATTCTGTATTTTCGATTTCTTCTTTCTTGTTGTTGCTGGTTTTATTTTCGGCTGGGGAAAAGCCAGGCTCTGATTTAAGAGCACAAGTGACGTGAACAAGTCTGCATTTGGCGACAGGCGGCGGTCAGTGTCGGGTGGTAGACGGTATATAGCCTAGAAGACAGGTAAAAAAATAAAAAGTTACTGCGAACGTTCCAGAACTGGTCAACATGGAGCCCGCGAGTGTGCAGAGAACTCTAGTTTCGGAGGTCCTCGAACACATGAAAAAGATTTCTGAAGAGATATCAGGGAAAACTGAGAGTCCCGCAGAAGAGGTATGCATGAAGAGAACAAAAATACGTTTCTTTTGTAATTACCGGACTTACAGGTATGTCCAATTTACATTTCGCGAAAATGGTTTTGATTTTATATGCTACAACTATAATGTCAATATGATGAATTGACTCGTTGAGTTGTAACTGAAAGAACTCTGTAGTTTCAAGTAAGCAAACAACATGAACACTATGTTGAAAACTACTGCGCAAAACTATGGAAACCGCTCTCTGAAGCAGAACAAAGATGTATATATGCACGCGCTCATCAAATGCAAACGTTTGACATCTGAAGAATACGACTTCTGCGTGTTTGAAGGCACACAGGGGAAAATCACTTCGGTTGCAAACTGGTCTGGAAGTCACGGTTCCTACAGAAGCTGTGGGTGGCGAACTGAGGAAGAAAACTGAGATGCAATGCCTCATCGTCCTTGCCGCTTTCATCATCTTGCCCGCAGTTGTTGCGTTTAAAGATATGATGGAGCTAGCCATTCTTCAAGGCATTGGGCTGGAAAATATCGGTGCTTTGTTCTCCCTTGCTCAGGAGTACCCGAATACATACAAAATCGTCTACGGAGTCTCTGGTACGGTAACATTTGTCAAACGCTTGGAGTTCTCATTGTAATTGTCTTTTTGCTTGCTTTTTTTTTTTTCCTCTATGTGGTATCACTACTCTCACTCACTGCCTCTGTCTTTTGAGCTAACGTGCTTGCATAAGCCAGAAATGGGTCTTAAAGGCCTGTTCTCACGCTGCAATGTTTTCAGGGTTTGCACGTGCAAGATTTTGCCTGCTAGGCAGCTTTGCAGCACCTTCTACTCTCACGTAGCAAGTCCACTGGCTAGTGTCCTGCTAGGTGACGTCATCCGCGCAGCGCATTGTGGGTAGTCGACAAAATGGCAGACAATCAGATAATTTCGGAAGCTACTGCTGCTACGTTAATAATATTGTCTGATGAAGTAGGGAGAGAGAAAAGAAGAAAATAAAGATGTGGGTGAGGGGTGGGTAGCGCGAAGGAGTCGCTTAGGTGCTTTATTTTCATGTCCTCTAAAAGATACTCTGGATCGCCATTTCTGTGCGAAACTCGGAAAGGTCCTAGCAAGCCACAATGCACTGCGCGGATGACGTCACCTAGCAGGAGTGGCCTTGCTACGTGAGAGTACAACGGTGCTGCAACGCTCCCTAGCAGGCAAAACCTTTCACGCGCAAACCCTGAAAACATTGCAGCGTGAGAATAGGCATTGACTGGGAATTGACTTCCTACAGCACCAGACGACATAGAATTTAGATGTGTTTGTTACAAGCAAGGTGAAAAATAGAATAACAGCGCATGTCTAGTAGATGTGGACTGAATGGCAGATGTTCCATGTACTATATTGTAGGTATAGTGAGCGATATTCTCATCACTGTGTTCAATCTACTATATTACAGGTATAGTGAGCGGTATTCTCATCGCTGTGTTTAATGTACTATATTACAGGTATAGTGAGCGGTATTCTCATCACTGTGTTCAATCTACTATATTACAGGTATAGTGAGCGGTATTCTCATCACTGTGTTCAATCTACTATATTACAGGTATAGTGAGCGGTATTCTCATCACTGTGTTCAATCTACTATATTACAGGTATAGTGAGCGGTATTCTCATCACTGTGTTCAATCTACTATATTACAGGTATAGTGAGCGGTATTCTCATCACTGTGTTCAATCTACTATATTACAGGTATAGTGAGCGGTATTCTCATCACTGTGTTTCATGTACTATATTACAAGTATAGTGAGCGGTATTCTCATCGCTGTGTTTAATGTACTATATTACAGGTATAGTGAGCGGTATTCTCATCACTGTGTTTAATCTACTATATTACAGGTACAGTGAGCGGTATTCTCATCACTGTGTTCAATCTACTATATTACAGGTATTGTGAGCGGTATTCTCATCACTGTGTTCAATCTACTATATTACAGGTATTGTGAGCGGTATTCTCATCACTGTGTTTCATGTACTATATTACAGGTATAGTGAGCGGTATTCTCATCACTGTGTTTAATCTACTATATTACAGGTATAGTGAGCGGTATTCTCATCACTGTGTTCAATCTACTATATTACAGGTATTGTGAGCGGTATTCTCATCACTGTGTTCAATCTACTATATTACAGGTATTGTGAGCGGTATTCTCATCACTGTGCTTCATGTACTATATTACAGGTATTGTGAGCGGTATTCTCATCACTGTGTTTAATCTACTATATTACAGGAATAGTGAGCGGTATTCTCATCACTGTGTTTAATCTACTATATTACAGGTATTGTGAGCGGTATTCTCATCACTGTGTTTAATCTACTATATTACAGGAATAGTGAGCGGTATTCTCATCACTGTGTTTAATCTACTATATTACAGGTATTGTGAGCGGTATTCTCATCACTGTGTTTCATGTACTATATTACAGGTATAGTGAGCGGTATTCTCATCACTTTGTTCAACTACCGACCTGTAGCGGCGGCGGGGGCAGTATTGTCATGTCTTGGATGTCTGATCACATCTTTCTTGGACCTGGAGAACGAGCAAGCTATGACCTTCGTCTTTTGCATTCTACCAGGTTTTTTTCAAATTCTTGTCTCAGTCAACGGCCTTTTAATCCCGCTTTAGTTTGGTCACGACTTCGCTTCGCCAGTTCATTGTGATGTACCATTAACAAAGAATTTTCACGTTTGTCCGACTGCGGCACTTTGATGCTTTACCAAGGTGAAAGGTCAATTTTTTTTAGCAACTGGGTAATGCTTTTTCCTAAAATCAGAGTGAATAAATTCCTTTCATTCTCGAGATACACGTCTACCAACATGACTACAGAAAGGTCAAGCTGTCCCGTTGGCTGTATCTGTGTACAGTCCTTGGGTTAGTTTTGAAAACTTCAAACAGTTGATTTTAAAGGTTTTTTTATTAGAAATGTGCTGTTCAACTTCTGTATTGCTGACCCTTATAATACTTCTACTTTTAGAGAAAGGAAGGGGATATATTTATACAGGTTTTTAGAAATAATATCTTACGGTAAGTTTTACCCAGTCTTTAGGGAAAAAAATCCCATGGCCACCAGAGACCTTTAGACGAACTATGCTTGTGACAGTGAAGTTAACTTACTATGATATAACCAGCAACGAATATCTCCAAAGTCCATCGACGTTTTCACATGTGACAGATGAGGACGAGAGAGAAAGAGGTAATGGACAGGATAAGGTCAAAGAGAAAGGACAGTTAACTAACGAGCGAGATAAAACTAGAGATTTGAGTATGAAGATATTTGCTCTAAAATATTGGTGACAATAAAAGCTTTACAGGTTGTTAAAAATCACATTCTGAAGCAGGATGTTTGTTGCAGGTGTGGGTAACAGCTTTCTGTACACCGCGGTGGTGGTGGCGATACTGGAATGTTTCGGGGACAAGAGGATGCTCATTGTCATCTTCACTTTTGTCTTGGAGAACCTCGTTGAGCTCATCCTCGTCCTTATTGCAGTTAGTATAGACAATTCCCTAAATTGCATTCTATTTATTATTTTGAAACTAGTTGTTTATATTAGAACCCAGAGTTACATTTTAATAAATTTTTGTGTGGACGTGCTTGTGTGTGCCCTCATCTGCGTACATCTACCTCTTGCATATTTGTCAGCTACCGAACATGACTGCTGTGTTGACCTCGAGTGGGCGAGTCACCTTAAGGATCATGTGCGGGATCTACGGTCTGTGTCTCCTGGCCTCCTGTGCTCTGGTCCCTCTGAACTTCTACATGAAAGACAACCCTCGTCAGAGTCTGCGCAGCCGCATCATGAACACTGAGAGCCTGCATATCTTCAAGTCTCCGCTACTCTACGCCATGGGTGGCGTCTTCTTCTTCACGGGTATAGGTCAGTACACCCTCGAGCTAAAACAGCAAATATTAGGCTAACACACTGCACGATTACAGAAGGCGGGAATCCTATTCAATAAACAATAAGCTGTGTAAAATGATGCCGTGAATATGTTGATTTCTAGAGACAAAGTGGCGGAGAGATCATCCAACAGCTTAGCTTAGCTATCCACTGTTAGTAGTAGTAAGTATATCAACTGCAGTCTTTAATTAAAGATGAAAATTCTCCCCTTCAGGGCTCGAGATTCCAGTTAAACTGGTCATGGAGTGGTACCTCTTCGCGCCCCTGATTCTGTTGGCTGCTGTCTTGTTGGCTATGATAACCAGCTGCTGTTGCTTCAGAAAGTTGTCAAGGGAAACATCCCTGGTCCTGATCACAATCCTGGGTTTTCTCATGGGAGTTTTGTCACTGTCCGTCAAAGGATTTGATGCTCTGCCATATACATGCGTCTACAGCATTCTCTACGGCTTAGGATATGGTAATATATTGTCTTCCATCAGAATATTTAAACATGGTTGTGATTTATCTGTGGAGCTCATGCTGTTAAGATCATTATGACAGAGACACGTTAATCTAAGAACAGTCCATCAACGGTCTTTAATTCATTGTCCAGAAACAACTGTGTGGAATAAAACTGATTCAGTAAAATTCCTAACATAAGTAAAACCTAAACTGTTAAATGAGTCTGTCCGAAACTGCCATTTTTTCTCAAAATAGAAACCACAATGTTTTCACTCGATTTCTATAATTTTGACTTTGATTATCTTTATAGGTTTGCGAGAACCACTCACAAGAAATCTGATTCCGCTGGTGATGGGAAACAAGTACCTGGCACTTACAGTCGGGTGCCTCACTTTTGCGTCGGGTGTCGGTTCCATCATAGGGGAAAAGAGTTCAAGTAAGCAACAAAGAAACATTCAACAATTCAACAAAACTAAAGGAACTTGCTTTCAAACATGAAATACGTAGTAGCATGGTCATATGTAATGTTCTTCGTGTGGATCACAAGCAGGTAACGATAATGTATGTGCTCGCGCGCGCGCGCGCGCGCGTGTGTGTGTGTGTGTGTGTGTGTGTGTGTGTGTGTGCTTTAACAACAGTCTGATTCTGTCGTTTACCTGTACAGGTGCCATGATGAAAGACCTGAGCCGAATAGATGCATCCTTCTACCTGTCGGGTGCCACTCTGATCACATCGTCGCTGATGGTGCTTGTCGTCATCAAACTGGTTAAAACGGCAACTCGAACTGCCTATCAGACCAATGACGATGGTACGTAACTTGTAAATATTCACCGAATACTTTTAAAATCGAATGAATGGAATTTTTTCCAATTTTTCAGTTTCAATTTTATCAGTTGATAATATTTTTATATCAGTTCCGGCAATGTTTATTAATAATTAATTAGCTTACTTTGTCGGTTTTCTCTTTTTCATTCCAGCGACGAAATTATATACTTTACAATATTCATCTGATTCTATTTTAATTGTTATTGATTTAATGTGACTGGGTGACCACTTTATCGTTTGATTAATGGGATATTACAGCGTGAGGCTGCTTGTTTGTCCATCCATACATTCACATGCAAGTTCAAAATGAGTTTAAAAGAGCGTGAATGTGCCTAAAGTATTAGACTAGATTGTGTGTGTGTGTGTGTGTGTGTGTGTGTGTGTGTGTGTGTGTGTGTGTGTGTGTGTGTGTGTGTGACGCATGTGTGAATGGATCTTTAAGTTGATCGTCGTTCAAATTGTTGTCGTTTTCATTTTGGTCACGCAGAGCAAGGTGTAGTGGGTGTGACACAGTCTCCAACGACCGGCGCGATCGACCTACACAGGGTTTCTCGTCATGGTGTTTGAAAATAACATGTTACACGTTGAAAATCTTCTCAATCTTTCAAAATAGTTCCTCACCTGTTTCTTTTTGGAGAATTAAGTTCTTCTGCCCCCTTACGCAAATATAAATCTGGTAAAGCACTAAGTGATGGACAACGTGTACTGAAAAGATTGTTTTGTAGTACAAAACAAACAAACTAGAAATTATACAGTTTGGTTTTTTAATTTCTTTATGTTGGGAAAAACGATGATTGGCTCCAACTGTTTAGTTGTGTTTTGCAGTGTAACTGGACCTGAAAGCTTTTACAGTGTAGTGTTTTCCTTTTTGTTGTGTGTGGAGGTGGTGAGGGTTGATTGGAGGGTGGGAGGCCTATAGGAGGGCAGGCAAGAGGAAGCTGGTAGTAACTGGGTCTCTTTGCTGTGCTGGGTTTGCAGTGGTTTCAAGATGGTGTATGAGTGGAGGGATAGGTTTAGGAGGAAGACTGCTATGAATGGTTTTCTGGTCACTGGCCTTGAAGATTTTTTGTAAGCTGTCATTTTGACATGTTTGTGTTTATAACTGTATTACGCTTACAATGGTTTTGATGGTGTATACTGACTTTGGCAGATGCTCACACCCTTACTGGACCTAAGCTCTTGCACCAATAAAGAATCTCTTCATGTGGGGGATGAGATGTGTGTGTTTGTGTGTGCGTGCGCGCGCACATGTGTTTGTGTGCGAGAGAGAGAGAGAGATCTATTTTATTTTTTCATTAAACTTCAACTTTTTACAATTTATTAAAAGTCTGCATTGTGTGTGTTCATCTTTTAACATTTGAGTACAATATGTACATTTCTTGTGTATGTGAATGTTTGAGACAGTTTCTTGTTATATTCTTTGATAACATTATATCTTTTATCTTCTAACGTCTTAGTGTCACGTGCTATTATTGTCACGATTGATAGTTGTAGTAGTGAAATTAGTGTAATTTGCTTAAGTTGTTATTTGACTTTTTCATATATCAAACAAGCATCCATTGTGAAGTTCATACAAAGATGTTTGTTTATTAGTTTGAACCTCAAATTTCACGAAAGTTTGCTATTAAAAGATCTGGACTTGGCGTGCTATAATTGTAAAACTGAAATATAACAGAGAGAGAGGCTGAGCAAAAGGGATACATGTTTGAATTTTATATGCTAACTTCTTTTTAAAAAAAAAACAAATACCAGGTGCACAAAATGAAGAGGTTAAACCCATCTCTAAAATCAAGGGGGGAGGGCCATAGGTTTAAAGTTTTATACCTGCCACCCCATTTTGAGTGGGTTTTTTTTTATAGAAGTGACGTGAGTTACAGTAACCTTCAGACGGTTTAATGCGACAAAGAAACGACATGCGCGGTTAGGGAATTCCCCAGCCAGTGGCGTAGGAACCGGGGGGGGGGGCAAGGGGGGCTCCCCCCATAAAAGATGCTGGGAAGGCAAGAATGTGAACGTCATTTATTGTCAGCATGGAGCTGCCCCCCCCCCCCAAAGCCGAGCATCTTCCTACGCCACTGTCAGCTACTCTTTGGAGTCGATCTAAGTGCGTAACAGTATACCGCCACCGACCTGCACAGTACTAATGCCGATCTGCTACCGTCTGGCCCTGGGGCCGCACAGTAAGGCTTCTGTCTTGTCGTCGTTGAGTTTAAGACGATTCCTGGTCATCCAGGCCTTCACCGCAACACAACAAGATTCAAGTCGTTGAAGCGCAATCCTAGGCACTGCTGGGTCGGGGGGGGGGGGGAAACTGTTCAGAATCTGTGTATCGTCCGCTAAAGAACTGTCGTCCCATCTGAAAACATTCAATTACACGTCCAAGCTGTGAAGTGTATACATAAAATAATAAAGGACCCAGAACAGATCCCTGTGGCACACCACACACCACAGAAACTGCCTCAGAGCTCGCAAAGCCGACAATCACTCTCTGAGATCTATCGGCAAGATAGGAGTCAATTCACTGGAATCACTGCATCACAGCGCCCTCAATACCAGCCTCTGACGACAGTCTCTGGAGCAGCAGGCGGTGGTTGATGGTGTCAAACGCACTACTCAGGTCAAGAAAAACTAAAAGCACTACAAAAGAATATCATTGATCACACGAAGATGAGCAGTTTCTGTGCTGAACCCAGTATAAATGTATAAATGCTCTAACGTAGTATGCAATTTATTCCTTTACTACTTTTCCAGAATCATCTATATTGCAATAAAATAAACAAACTCTTATTTAAAAGTTTTATTTTTAAGAAGCTTTTCTTTGAAAGAATATGCCAAGAAGGAAAGTGTAACCACATCAATATCGAAGTCTGCGAGTGTTAACGCCTAAGGAGCTACATCCCCTGAAATAAGGAGCTCTTGGCTGTTGAAGAGAAAGAAACGTACGACCGCTTCTAAAGGTTTCCGGTCATTCTGACTTGCATGTTTCATTAGGCAACTTTGCTGTTTTCTTGTTGACTGACTATACTGCTGTCGCACAATGGTAATTTTAAAATATATACCTTTAGTAGATACTCGAAAATCTGCATATTATTTGATTCATTTATGTCTAGTGCAATAAAACCGGAATTTCAGGCCTAGTTGCAATGTTCAACAACTTTCATCTTCAGTCCTAGGCACTCTTCGGTCGTCAGTTTAAAATCACAGTTGCTCTTTTTTAAATTATGTAACATGGGGTGCTTGTTTGATTTCAACGTATAGGCCTAATTAATAGTCATTTGAGAATGCGAGATGCATTTTAGATTAACTGAGATTCAGTCAGAGCTAGTGATATAAGAGAAAAGAAAAACAACAATCGTTAATGCTAACTAAAAATATATTTTTGTGGTATATAATTCGTAACAATTTTGTAGCATAACCGTTGACATTTGTTTGGAACAGAAGGGTAAATGGGATTTATCAGTATCATGGGATAAGTATTATATTGCTGATAATGTTATTAACAGGTAGTTTTCTCTGCTATCTTTTTCAAGAGTATTCTTGCATACAATGGCGCAGCCATTATTGCAATGAAAGGCAAAGATTGTGTAGCCATTGCTGCAGATCGACGTTTTGGAATACAGGCACAGACAGTTAGCATGGACTTCGATAAAGTCTTTGAGATGGGCCCACACCTTTACATTGGTCTCCCAGGTCTTGCCACAGATGTCCAGACTGTGTAAGGTTCCCTTTTGATTTGTGCCAAATATCAATTTGCTGCAATATTGCAAAATGTATTTCAATGCTTTACGGATGTTGGTGGAAAATATATCCTTATTTATGCACTGAGATGATCTATTATTTCATCTCCGCGAGCCGTATCATAGAGTGTGGGGACACAATTTTTCTTGTAACATGCATTTGGACTAAATGATCTTCAATGTGGCAGTACTATTATTAGTTTTTCAATTGATGTTAAGTTTTATTTTATATTTAATTTACCATGTATATTTTCATAAGCATTATTTATGGGCTAAGCTAGCCATTTTTTTCATTAGATGTGCATATTATAAAAGAATTTTTATGCTTATGATATATAAAAATTTTATTTTAGGTCCCAGAGGCTGAAATTTCGATTAAATCTGTATGAACTGCGAGAAAACAGGAGGATCAAACCTAAGACATTTATGAGTATGGTGTCGAACTTGCTGTATGAAAGGAGGTGAGAATCATTTGTTATATTATATTGTTATATTAGTGATATCTTTATTACAGATATTCAACTGTGGGAAAAGCTGTGAGGTTATTTTCTGATAGATGGGCTAATAGCTGCAAAAGATTGCATTTGCACTGTGGCATGATTGGGGTTTTGATTTTTCTTTTTTTAATAGTACAATCATGAGGTCCTAGTTGTTTGGAGGAAAGTTTTCTTTAGTTGGGTTTTTTTTCAACTAGTTTTATTTAATTATTATCATCATTTTATATAACATTTAATTTTTTTGTCACAGATTTGGACCATACTTTGTTGAACCGGTTATTGCTGGTCTGGACCCTACAACTTTTCAGCCATACATTGCATCAATGGACCTGATTGGCTGTCCCATGGAGACAGATGACTTTGTTGTCAGTGGCACATGTTCAGAGCAGATGTATGGCATGTGCGAGTCTCTGTGGGAACCAGACCTGGTTGGTGTAACATATAATTTCTTTCTCTCTCTTTCCCCCACTTCCCTGCTTTCATGGGCCATGACTAATGTATAAAGCTGAGTTGCAAGAAATAAGTTTCACAGTGTTTATCCCACTAATCTGGTGCTCAAGCTGGAAATAAATTACAAATCTTGGTTTATTTTGGAAGTGCATTTATGTACACTTGATAAAAGCTTGCCTCACACCCAGTCCAAACATTGCTTTAGCTTTGTGCAAATGCTTACACTAAATGCCTGTTTCAGGGGCCAGATGACTTGTTTGAAACCATATCTCAAGCACTGGTCAATGCCTTTGACCGTGATGCTGTGTCAGGGTGGGGAGCTGTTGTGTATATTATGTGAGTTTTTTTTCCCTTTTAAAAATTTGACATTGTTATTTGAAGCTGATAAAAACAGCAAAGGAGCAAATGTTGTCATAATGGAAATGTAAACTAGATTCATGTAGCAAACACCAGCCTTTGCTGATGTGTAAATCTTGACATAAATGCTTAAACTTAAGTTACTTTGAGTCAAGTTATTATAATCCTGTCTTTTGGACTAAGAATTTTCAGAAACTGGCAGTTATCTATATTAGCTGAGAGTCTGACCAAACTTTTTTTTAACTTCTCAATTCCCATCCTTTTTTTAAAGTTTGAAAAGCTGCGATATGCTTGGACATCTATTATAGATGAACAGATCTATAGCTGATAAACCCTGTATGAAACGCTGGTGCATCAGGTGTAGCAATACTTCGTTTTCTTTCTTTAGCGAGAAAGACAAAGTGACCAAGAGGCTGCTGAAGACCAGACAAGATTAATAACGGTTTCAGTAATTTCACTCTTCAGATTTACTTCTCTGGATGCCTCCTTTCCTCATCAACCATCAAAAGACTAAAGACTCTTGTGTTTGAAATAAAATTTGTGTGCATCTATTCTCTTTTCTTGCTGATATGAGTGCAAATGCAGCATACAAGTTTCATTTATAGAATTAAGCTAAATTGGAAACTAGTGTGCAGAATTATCACATCTTTAAGACAGACCAATGTAAATAATGAGCCCTGTTGTAGCAGATCCTATTGAATCATGGTAAAAGGTCCAAACAGAAATGAATGTGGACAATATGAGGAGGCAGATCATGACATTTACTCAGTCTAGGTGAACAATGTAAAAGTTTCATCCAAGTTGTCCTGAGGGCAATAAACTACAAGTAGTGCACCCAGCGTTTTCTTTCCTGATAATTGAATTACCCACTGCTGCTAGGTGTGAAAGACAGAGCCCCCCTCTCCTTCTCAAGGACTGAATCACCCACTGCTGCTAAGTGGAAGAAAATCCTAGTCACAGGCCCTTTCAAGCCTAGAACCATTAACCTGCTGCAAAGTCAAGGGTCCTCACTGTCACAGCCTCTTCTGGATAGAGTTTCAGTGCTAGATGAGACATTTCAAATGGCAAAATCAAAAGCAGCCAATGTTTTAAGTACATTTTATTTTGATTCAAAAATATTTTGCATGCACTTCTTCCATTCTTCCTGTACAATGGAAAGTTGGCAAACATTTAATGTGCTGTGATTTTTTTACCACAAAATTGTCTACAAATAATAGTCCTTCTGCATGAATGCATAATTGAAAAAAAAATTTGCTGGAAAAACCTACCAACAAACTAAAGACTTACGTCAAGCTTGACAGATTAGGCATTGTTGAACAGTATCACAAATATCAACCAACCTTTTTTTATGTCTTTAATTCAACTATGCAAACTAAATATGTAAACTAAAAGACAAAAATCTCTACATGTCTGGCAGCTTTTTCCTCTTGTTTTGATTACAACCAAAACATTTTGCAGCATGAGTTCACCTATTTAAATCTAGAACTTCAGGAAACAGGTATGTCTTTACATACAATTTATAAATAGTTCATTAACAAGTGATCCTTTCTTTCCACTGCCCTCAGAATGGGCACTGCATTGTAACTAAATCTACATGGTTTACAGGCCTTCCTTACACTTTGCAGAAAGCAAACTGTGTGGGTACAGCTTAACAAACCGGCCCAGAGCCCAGATAGGGAAGACATTGCGATAGCTAGTATAACTGATGGCACATGACTTGTTGAAGACACCACTGATATTTTCCTGAGGCCAGTCACCATTGTCTTTCTGTCTTGATATCAGCAGATGCACACCCTTTTCAATGATTGGTAAAACAGGGTATCTGGAATTTATTTGTAGAGGGAAAAAAAGCAAAATCATTCATGGGGTTTTGATTCTCATTAACCTATAATAAATTAATAAATAAAATAGTGCCTGAAAGTTTTGGTCATAAAAGTACTCATGGGGGGGAAAATATGTTTTTAACTCATCAGAGATGGCACCCACCAAAACCAACCAGCACTGATGGTAAATGCTGAAACTCTGGTACATTAAAACGGAAGTAGGTATATTACACTTCATGTTCTTTAAATTTCCACTTGTGTCATGCATCTGAGCACCTAATAAACTTTTCCTGATGTACTTACTCGACGGACATAAGACCAAGTAGTGCCCAGGATGTGTTAACAACCTGGGATGTCTTGCTCTGAATGTACGTTCGCTGTTCACATGACTCAAAGTTCTCACCCCAACCTCCATCCTCCATCTGTTTGCTCACCAGAAATTCACAGGCTTTTACCACCTGTTTACCAAAAAAAATCTGTGTGAAGTATCAACATTTTTGGTTTTATTTCACAAGAAATGACGTGCTCTAGTACTGGATATATATACACACACACAAACTTTCTTACCAACAAATCACATCCAGCAATAAAATTAAAGCTGCTGCTAATCTGCATTAAACTGACAATTACTTTGTTGCTATAATGATTCTACCTTTTTTTTCCTGCTGCAAAATCAAAATGTCCATGATTTCTTAATCAGCAAAACATTTTTAAATGCTACATATCTCTTAATGAAAAATTATTTTCCATCAACCTGAGGGTCAGTATCTCCATTTTGATATTTTCTTCCACAATGAGCAAAGGCCTCCAGGCCAAACCAAGCAGCATAGGTGAAGCAAACACCCCATGAACCTTCCCATGATCCATCTGGCAACTGTCTGCTAGATATGAAATTAAGTCCATCTTGAAGGGCTTGTTCAATCTCGGTAGCACGGTAGTCTGGAAAATGCTCACAGAACTCTATCAAAGCCTGAATACACGCTGAGGTGCATTCAATGTAAGTGTAGTCTATCATAATGTCACCTGTAAACAAAAGAGTTTAGGCAAATTAAAAAAAGAAACAAAAGCTCATAAATTCAGAAGGTTCATTAAGCAAGTTTATCTTACAAGCTCATGATACAAATGAACATTATGAACAAAACAGAATTAGTTCAACACGTATAATTCTCTATTTTAATAACGTCTTTTGGGGGGGGGGGGTTATTTAGGGCAAATCCTGCAAGTTGGTAAAGTGAGTTTTGTGATTCACTTTTAGGCTCTTGATTCTGAACAATATCTAAAATAAGATTCATTAACAAATGACATTACAAGCATTTTCTGACACTGTATTGATACAATATAAATAAAATAGTCAAAGATTACCAAAGACTTCTGATGGATTCAGTAGCTCTAGCAACACTCCTCCACGTTTGTCTTCATAAGTAGCCCAGCCACCATCATCACATTGCATGTTCAGCAACTGAAAAGACATTTTATCACCCTAGCATAAGAGTGGAAAACTTCTTAGCACCTCATTTCACCAAGACATTTGTTGTCAGATCATCACATCGTTCTCTGCAGGGCTGTTACTATCAATGGTGCATCATTCAATGTTATTAATGGGAGTGAATTCCAGGCACCAGTACCACCGGATGCCCATACCATTTATAATAAACAGAAAATTATTTACATTCCTTTAATTCCCAATTAATAGTGCACACATAATCTAGTTACAATCAGCAACATGACTAAATTACACTTACATTCAAATTTGTATCAATTTACAAGGATTAATTTCAGAAGCAGGATCCTACTGATCAACAGCACTCATATGCTCCACTTCAATGCACCCATGTGTACTGTTTAATGCAGGGTGGGGAACCTTTTTTTTTCTTCCAAGGGCCATTTTGATATTTATAACATTATTTGCTGTCCATACAAAATTATCTACTTAAAAATTAGCTTGCTCTATTTCGTCAAGCTGTAATTTCACATACAATCATAGCCTGCCTGACACTGCTGTTTAAGAGAACACAATCTGCCTTTTTAAAATTAGGTGCATTTACAAAGTATCTACACACAGACATGCTTGCACATGCACACTTATAAATCCAAGTGAATTTTTTCCAACCAAAGCTTTTTCATTTGTTCATCCTGTGGAAATACATTAAAGAATGTTGGACACCTATAAGTCTTCATGGTAAACAGCAATTTGGACAATCAAACTTTCTTTTTAATTTGATAAAGAACCGTACGCATATCAATATCCAACGTCAAACCAGGTGGTCTACCTTAAGCTTGGGGTGAAGGTGACATGCATGCATAATTCTCCAAAATCATCCATCTAGACCACGTGCAACTGAGGGGAAGCATATGCCTCTTCCCCGTGATGTGCTCGTATCTGTCCTTCCTTGTAATGGACATTCCTTGTTTATCCCTCAAAATTTACGTTATTATTATTACTATTGATTTAATATACATTTAGGTTTCTATGAAAAACGCTTATAGATTTACTGAAATCTGCAGCTGCCTTGGCTGGCCAGATTGTTCCCCATCCCTGATTTAATGCAAACTTTACCACACTTATCATTGCCAGAGCTCATTTGTGTACCACAAAGCAAAGATGTGTCTTTATAAAGACATCACCGCACTTACCACGTCTACTGCTCCATACAAGCGTTCTTTGGCAACATGAATATCTGGAGTCAAGAATTCACACTTGTTCTGCAGTTTGATGAGTGCCTTCAGACCTTCAGCTGTACAGTCTGATACTATCCATCCACAGTCTCTTGTGCTAAATGGGAATCCATCCTGGACAAGATTTAGACACCAAAAATGTGTTTCAAAAATACTGCTTTCTAAATGAGGAAATGTTCTGCAAGACAAAAAAGTCCCAATCTCAGCATCTCCTCTTTCTCAGTTACAATGGAAATAAGGAATATGAAACCTGCAACAGTAACTAACCTTATTCATTTGTCGGTAATATTTCTTGTAGTCTGGTGGGTTTTCTGGTATCTGTGTAAACTTCAGAAACTTATGTGCTTTTTGCAAGCATGGCTCAAATTCTTTGATGCTATGAGCACCGGCCTGAGATAAATTAGAGAAAAATATAAGGCTTATTCACTTTAGTTACTTCCACACGACACACACACACACACAAAAGAACATGCACATATGCACACATATACATGCATGCACACACACACACACATTCATGTCCACAAAACATTGTGACCTTATAAAATTAGAAGATAAATTATTTTATAATTTTACATATATATATATATATAGGTACACACTCTAAATGAGTTGAAATTGTGCATGCACACTTTCTAAGAATGAACTTGTGCAAAACTGTAAAATAAAGATGTATGATGCTTTCACATCAAAAATAGCAAACTAATCTAAAAGTATAAACACACACAGATGTGTAAGAAATAACACAGTAGACAATTATTATTTTAACATTCTGTTTAAATTATAGCAACAGTTTCATCCCAGCTATAGTAACTGTTAAAAAACTGAATTATTTCTGTGATTTCAAAATTCACAATTTGTATACCTCTGTCAAGGCTGTTGCAGCAAATGCTGTGTCCCAAAGCTGAGATCCATTTGTGCCCTGAAAGATATTTGTGACAATTTAATGAAATATTAATTTACTCTGACAAATACTCAGTACACTTTGTAGAAGGTGTTAAATTGTTTATTTCTTGGTTGCCAAAGCACAACTGATATATATAAATTTATCAATACTTACTGTCATTTTCATGCCATCCAGTCCAATCCTGATATAAAAGAAAAAAGAAAGAATAATATTAAACCCTCTTCACAATTCCTAGCATGCTGAAATAAAAATGAAAGAGAACAGGTATGGGATTTTGCTGCTGAGTTCAGAAAAATGAGTCTGGAAGAGAATGAGGGCTACAAGTAATCCCTATAAGACTACACATAGAAAATATGTAAGGTGATGATGCAAGAACTGTCTAAAGTATATAATCCCTGTTTGACACTCTTTCCTTCATAAAATCAGACATTTTAATCATTTCTGTAAAGAAAAATATATATCTATACCACAAATAATCCTGCACTCGTTTCTGGTGCATTTTAAAATCAGGATGATTTGGTCCATCAACTGTCCAGCGTACAAGCATCTGGATGACTTTTGAGATCTGGACATTTGAATGTAAATGATCCTTGATATAATAAAACTTAATTTATGCAAATAAAATGTGAATATACAAGCAGGTGTGGATGTAAACTGCATATTCATTCTTAGGTTTAACAATATTTGATAAGCACTGGCAATGACGTGTTCATTTGGATGTGAATTTAACAGGCTCAAAATAATTTTGTAATTGACGAACGTTTTATTTCTTATTCAAAAAGGATCCTTGATTGTACTGTGATTCCTAAAATGTCTCTAGATGAGTTTATTTCTAACATCGACTGAACTGCATATTTTTTTAGTAAACATCAGCATAATACATCAGTATCCTTCCATTTGGACACATTTCATTCTGGTTATAGTTCCATATCATCTTTACCTTGCACTTTTTTTAAATTTATTGTACAATTTCAACCTGCTGATATTGTTCATGTACTTGATTAGTGCTCAAAGGACGTTGCTAATGTTGTGGTAGAGCATTATACAAATATGTATTTATTATTCTGTGTACCAAAACTATGATGTATATCCATAATAGCTAAGGAACATTGAATAATCTCTATAGTAAAACTGCTGCATTTAACAAGCTTAGGTAATACTTAATCCTATTAGTAGTACATATTTTTAAAAATAAATATTGGTAAATCTGCCTAGGAAGAAAAAAAAAAAAAAAAAACTACTTACAGGTCCAATGCTAATTCCATTAGTGAAATGATCATCTGCACATATATGTTCATAGCATTCCTGTAAAGCCTTCTCTCTCAGAGCCTTGCTGTGGAAAATTTCATACCAGTCCATCACATCTACAGATGAAACACATTATAGAGTCCTTTATTTAAGGATCACTTTTATCCTGAAGCAGTAAAGCAAGCCGTAATTTCAAGCACCACGCAAGCAAACATTCACTGAAAAAAAATGTAGAACTTAGGCCTCATATTTTTCACAGGAAATGCAGACACAATAAAGACATTGTTCCAGTGCCATTAATAAACTCTGCTTAAAGAGCAACATTAATTTATAATCAAACTCTTCATTATAACCTCTTCAGATTTGCTACTTAAAAGTTGTTTTGAATACAAATTAAAAAAATTTTGTGAGTAATGACCGGAATGTACAGATGGCTGATGTACTAACCTTCCTTCTCTTTTTCTCCTCTTTAAGAAAATGAGCCTAATCTTTTACCCACTGAGAAAAAGTTATTACAGCAGTCTTTAAGTCTTTATCAGTGACCAAATCTTGATTCTGTGGTAAAATACTCAAAAAAGTAAATCATATACTTACAATACCCTAAATCAAGTAGCCAAGAATGTGGTGAATATAAGTCTGCTTTTGAAACATTGTTTCTCTGGGAATTCCAGTTGATATCGTCATATGCCATAGGATAAAGTTCCTAATCAAGAATATGACACAGAATGAAATAAATCTTGTTTTCCAATTTGCTGGCCAGATGATTACCGGTCTAAATAATCAGTACAAAAAATAAAAATAAAATCTTAGTTTTCAAATCATAGTAAATTCATATACAGAAAAATTATTAGCTTCTCCAGAACCTACTTTGGAAGAGTTTAACCTGTCACAGTGAAGATTTCTGATACTGTTTATTTTGTGCCACAAAACTGGTGTAGTTATACATAGCTCATGAAACCCAATTTACAAAAACAATTATAAAGTCTTAAGACCACACAACTCATAACTCATACAAATTCAGAAAAGCGTTGTTTTAACGATTTAATATTTATATAAGCTCTTGCTAGTAATAAATACAAAGAAGGCATATATTTCTAGCTATGAGCAGGATAGAAATCCAAAAGATGTTACAAGCTAAAAAAAATCTTGCAGAATCAACAGTCAACATACATATGACAACAAACAGATTTTTTAATATTCAAAGAATGAACTTTTAAATAAGTTCACATTACTTTTTTCTCAGTTCATTGTGTAAATATATGTAAAAATGAAAATGACTAATGGCATAAAATACTGATACAGTTTCCATAGCAAGCCATACATTTGTCCTCTTCTTTGATGCCTTATTTTTACTCAGTAAGAAACATACACCTCCTAATGTATGTTTGGATGTAAAAAAAGTCACAAACGAAATCATTAAACTGTTTACAGTATTCTGACCATTACCTGTCTCAGTGATTGTATAAGATCATCTACAGGTGCTGTGATTCGACGACCATAGCAGTAAGCCATTGGGAGGTAAACCTGTCTGCAGTGACACCATAGTCTGGATGGGTGAAAGGGTACCCACTGCGGCAATAACCTGAGACAAGAAACTTAAAACTTAACATGATAACATGATAGTGGAGTAAAAAAACAACATAAACGTTCCCTCTGACAAATGTGAAATCTGTGACAAAGATCGAGAAAATAAGGTAAAAATTACGAACAATCAGTTTGACATCTATAATATAGATAAAACTTATCTCTATATCTCATCTTGATATGCATTCTCGCATGGAAATCCTGTTTAACTATTCATCTTTCTTGCACCCCTGTATTGCAAGACTATGTGCTGCGACTCCCCCACACCCTACTCAGCGACAGTGGTGTACCATATCAGGTTTGTCCTTCCGAAAGTGACAAATGCTTGTTTTCATCACTTTTTTCTTCATTTTTAATTCTTCATCCAATCAATCAATGTCAAAAGTTACAGAAAGCTCTGGTGATGGTTTTTCATCATTTTGAGATACAATTCTATTGAGGATGAATGGGTCATTATCAATTTTCAAACCTGTGAACTGAACGGTGATGAGAGTGATTAAATTGGAAAGATTATTCTAATTTTTGCAACAGCCTTGTCAGTGGTGATGGAAGAGGTAATTAAGTGTGACAGCTGAGTTAAACACCCTCTTACATCAAGTCGCCTCCCTGCAGTCCCAGCAACAACTGGCATAAAAAAAAATTACTAACTGATGTGTGAACACTGACCAATGGGAATGACAGACATCAACAATGCAAATGTCAGGAGTTGGTCATTTTGGCATTTTGTAAGATGAGGGTAAGAATGCAGAACAAGTCTTTAGTGATGCTGGAGTGGATGTCTCTGTCACTGACATCATTGTGGTTCACCATGCAGGAACAGAAATCAGAGAAAATCGACCTGTGCTGGTCAATTTTGTTTCTAGGTGCCAGTGCAATGCAGTGATGATGAAAACAAGTAACCTGATAAGTAAGCCCGGTTATGAATGCATCTGCATCCCTGATGGTATCACTCCTCTTCAAATGGTTGCTACATCTAGTCAAGACAATGGGCTATATGGGGTAGACTATAGACAGCAAAGTAATGTAAGAAATTCCTCCATGCCTGTCTCCCGCTGATCATGCAAAACCCATAGTCATCAAGATCCCAGATGACCTCTTCAAGCTCTTCACTGACTATATACTTCTCTTGGTCTGGGAAATCTATCTGAAACTCCTGAAACTGATTTACTTAATAACTCTGCACCCTGCCCTTAGATCCCATTTAATAAAATTGAGGTTAAGCTGCCTTAAGTTCCCTATTTCATAAGTAAGATATAGTGATATACCTGTAGATTTAAGAACGTCCATTGTGTGATCTAGATAAGGTAGGCAATAAATTTAATCATATCTTTCTGTGTGCACACCTTCTGTTTACTGTTTCTCGCAAAGTGCTGCTTCCAGAGTATTTTGTACATCCAAATACATTTAAATTTTACCACTTGATCAAAATCTAAAAGTAGTGTTTAACTTAACAAATTTATTCACCTTGCGCTGTCATTCTTTAAGACTAAGTAATTCCTATTCTTCTTTCATGTTTTAATATGATATAGCTTTCTCATCATGGGAATGTCTTCATTTGCCATATTCTGTCATCAGTTTGCAAAACTTAAAGTATTTACAAGAATATTTTTTATATATCTGCTTTTTTTTCACTATTTATGGCTAAAAATACCATATGGCAATACAAAGAATGTATATTAATATATATATATATATATATAGAATATATATAAGAATATAGCAATATAAAGAAACAAAATGAAATAAAAAATATATATATTGAAATATACCGTGTACCTCTAATACACATACTGTCACGTTGTTATATTCTACACTCTGCTACAGTCAAAAACCTGTCACTTACCACATTTCTGGAAACAATGAATGCAAGCCATCCCAACTGTACAAATTAAGCACAGCCAACCAAAATTTGCCCCAAGATGGTATTGCACAAGCACCTCCTGAAAATTAAAAAACAAAAAACAAAGCAGAAACAAAAATATTTTCAGAGAAACTATATTTGTAAGTAAAATACTCAACAACAAAAAAGATAAGTGACAATTAAGCATTTGTTTACATGGAATTAATACCATGCTTTTTTGTACTAATGCTAGCGTATGGAACCAACACTGCAAGTATCAACTATTAGTAAGTTTTACAAAGCAGTCCCTCAAACAAATTCCAAAATACCAAATCTACTTCTTTACTGCAGTATTACAATTTACAAATTTAATTTTGTATTCACGACATTGATCACCCCTTTGTAGATGTTAAAATCCAATACTTACCTAGTTCATGGAGCAGATTTCTTGCTTTTACAAGGTCTGGGTCATCCTGGTCAACCCCTAAAAGTCTCATGGTGACATAGTTTAGGGCACAGCCAAAAACTGTGGGAGGTCCTTCAATATGTCTGGATCAGTCAAAAATTGTTCCTGCGTATGCCTTTCTGGGTGCTATTATTCAATGTGCAGTCTAAAACTCCTCAAATTTTTAACCAGACAGAAATCTCTTCCAACTGCCACATGTATAGTTGTCTCTCTTACTGAATCTCATCATTGGTCAACAAATCATCCACCATCCCATGACAAACTTACTCTCTTCTTCAAAAGTAAGTTAGATAGAAGCCATGAAATGAGGGTAACATAAAGAAAAAAACTGAGTTTTGAAGGACCCAAAAAATAGTCTTTTAAGCTTTTTATGCGCAGATCAATAAATCAAAAAGCAGATAGTCTCTTTTAAATAAGGCGTCCACTTATTAAAATTTGGGTGGGTCAGAAAAGCTTTTAGAAATCTCATTATGTGATGGTGGAAACAGAGTAGAATTGTATGAAGAATAATTAAGCATTTGGTAATACACGTAGTTTGTTCACAGGTACTAAACATACATCTGGTCTCTAAATACTGCAAAGCATAACAGAAACTTGCTTGTAAAAGTTTTTTCCCTTAATTTTATCTCACCTGTTACTATTTGTGAAATAGTACAGATATGAGGTAATATTTGTTCTTGATTGATAGACTCAACTTTTTTTAATTAATACAAGGCTTCAGAGTATCATATGTAGATAAGCAACTTACAGACCCCAGCCACCATCCGGACACTGCACAGAGCGAAGGTAACGAATCATCTCCTTCTTCTGCGGTAATGTGAATGGCGTATTTGTCATGTAGCAAACTATGACTAGACCTGAAAGGAAATAGAGTAAATAAGCTTCACCTCATGATGTTAATATGTTGACACAAAACATATGATGCCTTTTTCAATAAAGTAGTGTGTTCTGCATAATGCAGTTTAAAGGACAAAAAAAGTAAAAGGATGTACGGTGCCACATAACAACTTCCATTACCCAATAATACAGCCACTGGAACTTAAAACAGTAAACCGTACTTCGATTTACTACCTGTCTGTGGCCACAAGCCAACTTAAAAAATATTAAAGCCCAACTTTTAAGACTATTAGATATTTTTTCATCTTACATCCTGTACTCTCCTGCCACCAAATAAAGAGAGAATTTTCCTGCTTTTTCTTGCTTGCCTTACTACATTATGTTAATTTGGTTGTTATTTTAGTTATGATCATTCACAACAAGAACAAAATATTCCATGGGTCTACCTGGCATGAGGAAAAGAGGACCACCATAGTCACCTGCCCAGTGACCATCCTCTGCTTGCAGCTTGCTGTAAAACAGCATCCCATTATACAGTGCTTCATCGGCTGTGTCTGCTTGTGGAAGAGGTGGTGCAAGCACACTCTGGAATATAAAGATTTCAGCTCATCTTCCCCAATGTAAACACACAATTTTTCTATTATAAGAATCTAAATAGACAACACAAACTCCCTAAATAAAATAATAATAATAAATGAAGATTTTTATAGCGCATATTCACACTCAAAGAGAGCACTTAAAACAAGGAAGAGACATGGACTAAATGGATAGAACACGAGGGGCGTAAAAATAAACGACAATACTGACGACAAACAGAAAACAAAGATGGAAAACACAAAAGACACCAATTAACAGAACATAGAAATTATAGCGACTCTGCAGAGAAAGAAAGGTAGAAAATTAGCAAGAGAAGAAGGGGGAGGGTAAGAAGGACTAGCATTGTGTGGACTGTGTTAAGAGTAATGCTCCAAGGAAGAGGTGCGTTTTCAGGATTCAATTGTAGAAAGGTGGCGGATATGGAAAGGGAGAGAGTAAAATCCTTTGACCATGGGACCATATGTTGTTGTTCTGATGACAGGAACAGTGAGGATACGGTCATCCGATGAAGAGCGCAGTTGTCTGGCTGGAATGTAAGGGATAAGAAGTTCAGAGAAATAATCTGGACAGGAGCCTGCAAATAAATTAAAACACAGCACAGAAAGTTTGTACTGGATGCGAGAACGGATGGGTAGCCAGTGTAGAAAACGAAAGAGAGGAGTAACATGGTCCCTTTTCATGGCTCTAAGCACCAGATGTGCAGCGGAGTTCTGTACTTTCTGGAGACTCTGAATGAGGTAGAAGAGGCAGCCTGCCAGCAAGGAGTTGCAGTAGTCGTCGAGAAAGAACAAACGCACAGACAAGAGTGTTGGTAGCGTGCGTAGAGAGATAGTGATGGATGGCGCTGATCTTACGAGCTCAAAGTAGGCAGACTGACATAGTAAATACAACATAGTGTAAATCAATCCCATAACATCCCAAATTCATCTGGTATAAAAAGACGCATCTAGCTACCATTGAAATATTCTATTGAAATATTCTATCAGCATAGACTTTCCTGGCCCTTACTGTGTCAAGCCCCAACGAATGAAGTTCCAATAAAGTTTGTTCGCGTTCTGAGGCAACATCTTCAACGTATGTCCACACCTGTCGTCCACCCTCACATGTTAAGCGCCATTTTGTGAGATCAGTAGCCGGTTTAGTCTTGTAGGGTCCTCCACGATTACGCCGCATGTTATTTTCATATTTAAACTTCATTATGTCAGTCTTAAGAGAGAGATCCCTACAATAAACATTAAAAATGTTAACAACATCATCTTTATCATCTACTTTTCTGTTTTCAAAAGAAACTTCAACAGTTTTCAAGAATTTTACACCAAAAATAAAATTCCAGTAAGCCTTATTATTCTAAAAAGTGATTACAATATCCACAAGCATGTTATTTTTATAGGTGTGACTGTCTTATCAATTAAGGTAAACAATAAAGAAAAAAGCTTTCAAAGCGGGTCTTTAAATAATCTATTTTCTTAAGCTTCCATCGCTGGAACACTTTAAAGTTAATGGATCATGTTCATGCACAAACAATTCATAATAAATGTTGCATTTCTTGTTTAAATTATAAGCTATATCGACTTATTTAAATCTGTGCACATATTTCAAATACAGTGAAATCATTCCATATTTTTCTTGGTAGTTTTAGTTCAGTGAAAATGCAATATAAAAGCCTTTACCATTAAAACGTTACTGTCTTATGTTCGGTGTACATCTGTATGCCGTTTGATATGCTTTGTCAGACGACGCACGATAACAGCTGTTTTGACTCGGGAGACTCCAATTGACCAATCAGCTTAGCCCCAAGTCGTAACGCTACAACATAGTTCGCGAAAACGGCCCTTCGTCCCCTTACTGCCTTTAACAATTAAAAATGTGAGTGTTGGGTTGGGGGGGGGGGAGAGAATACCTTAGGATGCTGTGCCGGAGGGAACGTCATTATGACAATGACAAAAAGCCTTTTTAGGAAAACGCGTAAAGAGTACAATGTAGGTTTTTGTCAGCTACACTTTCAAAATTATACTTTTGAATATATAAATCCCGTTGAATGAAAAGGTTATCTAGGTGGTTACTACATTAAATGTTTATGCCTCAAAGAAGTGAAATCAGCAAGTAACAATACTATTTAAAGGTCTTCGTTTCTAAAAGACATAGCATACATTACAGGGGAAGTAACTCTCAGACAACTGCAAGCGAGGTTCCTGCCCGTGCTTGATGTTGCAGCATAGACGAATCCGTTTTATCGTTTGTTTTGTTTTGTTTTTGTTTTTTGTTTTTTTCAGCACGGACTTTAAATACTGGAAATCGTGTCTGTCCACTGATCTACAACTAGGTTTCAAATCATCAAACCTGGCAATCCTTAACCATGTATATACTTATTTTACATAATCCTTAACATCAAAGATTCGGTCTGTCAAGTAGTACAGCGTATCTAGTTTCCTCGGGTTTACAAACAGTTCAGTATGACCTTTTTTGTGTTGACAAGCTATTATAATGGAAATAATATATTTATAATCACCATTTTATTTTAATTCATTTATAACATCATGAAATGTTGCTTAACAAGGATTGCTTATAGCCACTAAAACCCAGCTTGAAAATGCTTAATTAGCAGTTACGCACAAATAAACATTTCAAGATAACCGGGCCAATCGCAGTTTACCGTCAGGGGATGTTATGTCCGCGTAAATATCTTCCATGAAACATAATAGTTCAAGTTCACTTTCACCGCTACTTCTCAATAATAAGCAAAATCCAAGAAAAATATCATCCCGTTGAAGTGTCCTCAGGAACGCATGTGTGACTTCCGGTGACAGAAAAGTCGGCATAATTCGTAATTACTTGAGAGTGACGCAGAAATCAGCAGCAGACGTTTTCTTACTTCCATTATAAAGTTATATGCAGTAGTAACTAATACACTCCTATGATTGTACATGTAGGTAACATAGTGGAAAGGGTCTTCTTCGTCTCCATCTTCGAACTTCGTCTGACCACGAACTTGTATTACATGTCCGTGGTCTGACCTAGGTCTACAAGTAGGTAGTGCTTCCATATTCTGTCTGTCTCTATTCTTGGCGCAAGAAAATCGCTTTACAGCACAATAACGCAAGATCCACTTGTCATTGCCCGGCAATGCATGTGCGCTCCTTTACTAAGCGAACTGAAGGAAAACACAAACGGCTTTTTGTTCGATGTAACAGATTTCTTCAAAAATCATACCGATACAGATCGTACGCGACGGTTATGCAAGAATCTCTACTATATGTATATTTTTAAAAAAAAAAACAGAAACGTTCAAACGGTTAAAACTATTTGACACTCGAATCATGTGATCGACAAAATTTAGTCGTTTTTCGTGCATCTTGATTACTCCAACCAAACACACCCTCTGCATTAGTTATTGTGCAGGATAAAGAATAAATTATTTGATAAAATAGATTTTACTGTGTATTCATCGTGCATAGACGTTTTTTTTACTTATTGGTTTGTTTTTTCTTCTTGCGTGTGTGGGAGGGAGGAGGAGGGTTAATCCGAAACACTAGTCAGCTGCACGTGCTTTTTCTGCACATGACCGTTTATGTATGAACACGATTCTACACAGCCAATCAGACCAAGTCTAACACAGTCTTCAAGGTTGCATGCCACTTTAAATGGCGAGTCCGAAGAGTCCTAATGCTAATCAGAAAGCGGTGATCCAGGAAGGAGCTCCAGAACGCTTGTCCCAGTGTCTACGCCAACCCCGGCAACGTAATCATGCCACCGCCACAACCAGCGACGGCGCCAGCAAAGGGAATGAAGAAAGCCATGAAATCTAAGAGCGCGCGGTCTGCTCCTGCTGACAGGAAACGTAAGCGGAAGAGGAAGGAAAGCTACGCAATTTATATCTACAAGGTAACCCTATCGATTTTCTCTTTCCAAAAATGTAGCATTTGGTGCACACACAAAAAAGTGGGATTTTAAGCGAACGCCTAATGCGAGTAGGTATAAAAACCGCTGAGTTGTATTTATTTTTTACCACTGATCTCCCCCTCCCCTCTTAAACTGACTTTTTGTGGGAGGAAGGGGGTCAAGTACAAGATGCTTCCGGTTGCCAAATGATCTTTCTCTGAATGTGGCACCTGTTTACAGGGCCGGCTGCATTGCCGTGATATAGCCGTAGTTGCTCACTCGGTGAAGCAAATTCTCCATCCCCGCCCAATATATTGATCGTTTCAATATCGATCCTAAAAACCAATCAAAATAAGTTTGGGTCAGGCAAGTGTATATAGGTACTTCTGGTGGTAATTCAGTAAGTGCATCTTGGTTTCTTTGTATACGATACAATTAGTGGTTGTTCGGACTATCGTGCGAGGTGACCATTTCAGATGGCTGGTACTTGGGTATGCTGCTCTTTCCAAAAATCCGTGTTTCTTTCAGGGGAAGTGAGCAAAGCTCGAGGAAGATGAAAACTGATCAATGTGCACGCAGTCTGATTCAAGCGTTAATGTGGCATAACTAACGCACGGGACAAAAACCGTTTATACTTGTATGTGTCAAGAATTTTATCTAGATTCAGGTGCAGTTTCTGAACTTTGAGACCTACTTTGTTTTTTAACTATTTTTTTCAACTTTTCTCGGAGACAAAGCGTTATATTAAACTGGGGCTGAAAGTTTCATCGCAGTATTACGAAAATTAGTTCATTTAGAACCCAAATTATGCATTTCGTAGCGCCGAACTTGTAACAAGTTTTGCTTAATCCTTTCTGTTCTCCCAGGTGCTGAAGCAAGTTCATCCGGACACTGGCATAAGCAGCAAGGCCATGAGCATCATGAACAGCTTCGTCAACGACATCTTCGAGCGCATAGCGGCCGAGGCGTCCAGGCTTGCTCACTACAACAAGCGCACGACACTGACCAGCCGTGAGGTCCAGACAGCGGTCAGACTGTTACTACCTGGAGAACTGGCCAAGCATGCAGTCTCGGAGGGAACAAAAGCGGTCACAAAATACACCAGCAGCAAATAAGTGTGCCGAATGTACCAACCGCATGGCCTATGAAAAGACTTACATACTTTAAAAAAATCGAGAACAAGATATAGAAGAAACGTTATGACTGGTTATGATTAAACTTGCCTCATCCCCGAGCCTACTTGCCACTCTTCGGATGTTGACATAAATACACTATGGATAAGTCTTTCACTTACAAGACTAAGGCTATACAGAAAACATTAACAGTTTTCAGCACGCTGTTTTCAACCTCACTTAAGCGGGTTCAATCTGACGAGAGCTGCAGTTCACCGCGAACGTCTTCGGCGTTCAGAAGTTCAATAGTTAGGCCTGTCGGAACATTTTATATACGCTTTTGAAATAAAGTTTCTTGAACCTCGTTGTAGTCTTACCTCAGTTCTTTGTATGCTTATCGCAAGAGGGGCAGCTTAGATACCATGCTTTAGGTACATTCCTCCATATCCTAACTCTTATTACCCCGCCAAACCCAACTCGGCAATACTTTTTTTTTTTAATAGGTGTGGAAGTCTTATTTCTGGGGTTCTTTTCTAAGGCCGACTAAACACACACGGTCGATCGTAATATATATCATGTTTAACTGAGAACATTGGATTTTTTTTCATAACTTAAATGGTTAAAAAAATGTATCTATATTTTTTTTCACAACACATACGAAATGCCCGCCGTTTATTTATGTGGGCACTCGTTCTTGGCGCAAGAAAATCGCTTTACAGCACTAAAACGCAAACGGCTCTGTTCGATGTAACAGATTTCTTCAAAAATCATACGTTGTTTCACTGAATGGAACATTCCTCTAGGAAGGATCTCTCATTCCCGTTTTCCTGGTACCAGGCGAGTCGTTACCACTATTTTTGATTCTGATTTCGCAAGGTTTAAGGCACGAAAGCTTATCAGGCTGCTTCCGTGTGCCACACCGACTCGCGGCCACTTCGAGAAGTGTTTAAAGGTGTGTGTGCCCCGCCCCGACCTCTTCTCATGTTTCAGGCAGAGTTACAAGCCGCCTGACTACCATCTTGGTATCTGTTTGTCATTTGACTCGTGAGAAGTAGCCAGCGAAAAACTGAAAGACAGAAAATGCCCAGCGGAAGAGCCAGTTGTGAACAAGGTACACATTTCGACAAACCCAAAACTGATAATATACAATCAGGCTGTATTTGTATTAAAACAAGGAAGCCGACTAAAAGCGTCTTTCTGGATGTCTTACAACCCTGACACCAAGTCTTTTGGTGGGGCGTTCAGAAGAACAAAAAATTAAAGCAAACTCTTGCATTTATAGCAACGTCTCATTTCTGAAGAGTTCTGGCAAAGGAGGCAAGCTGTTGATTTTTTTTTCTTTTTTCTTGAGATTTTTGTTCGACCTTTTTAATTTCTCAATGTGTTATCAAGAATCGTTGAAGCCAAACACATGAACAACCCCAGAATCACGATCTCTGTCTCGGTCACTGCAATCATCACATGCATATGCCAGCAGATGCCGTTTGGGATGCCATGCCACAGTAAATGTGGGTGTGTCGCATGGAATTTCGTGAATTTTTTCTCCTGAAATTTGAAAAAAAAACTGCACAATTCCAAATGTCAAATATAACAAGTACTGAATTAACCAAGATCAGAAGAATAATGCAGAAAGTAAAACAGGTAACTTTAATTATGATTTAGAAATGTTTTCACCCCTCAAAAATGTAGCATTACTTAAAAAAAAAAAGACCTGTGGAAAATACTTGGTTTTAAAAAAAGCATTTGAAGACAATTTAAAACTTATATATTTCATTTTATACGAACAAGAACAAAAATCTTACAGAAAGTCATTTAACAGTAAATGAAAAATAAAGGATGCTGAGGATATGTCCTTTGAAGAAAACAGAAAAACTAGGGAATTTTTAAAATGGAAGAAAGGAGCCTCAGTTTGGTCATACCAGGAGCATTCTCCTCAAAGGTCCACCTCCCTGAACTTTAATCTTTTTCATTGATACTGCAGCGTAAGTTAAAGACTTTCCATTTCCCATTGCCTTGTTGATGAAAACACAATGAATTTGAAAGAAACTGAAGAGAACATGCACAAAGCTAGTAAAAATGAGGAGTTCTGGAACATCAGAAGGTGAGCCCTTACCTGTTTCCACCTCAGCTATGTCAATCACTAGGTCTTCTGATGCTGATGCCAGCATTTTACCATCATAACTGAAGCTAAGTGTCCTGACTGGCCAATCCAGCCTGGAGCAGAAAAGTACATCTGAGTGGATATGAATAAAATGTATACTGGAAAGTGAGCAAGCTGATATACAAAAATGTCTGAGAATACAGGCGCACTGATTCGTGCACACAGAGATGACAAAATGTTCAGAAGGAATATAGACAAAGGAAACAACGATATGACATGGGTGCACGACTGAGGTTGGTTAAACCATACACAGAGCTGCATTAAATACAAGCCTGCAGTACATGCCTGTGTCTGACTGCTGTTCCCATATTATTTTTCTTTTAGGAATGTCTATAGATGTGTAAGCATTCCAAAAACAGGAAAAAACATTTTCTTACCTTGCAAATGTTCTGACACAAACTAAGTCATACAAATCCCACAAGCTGACAAGGGCATCTGCACTGCCTGTAGCAAAATAATGACCAGTTGGATCAAACTCAATGCAAATACAGTTTGCAGGGTGTGCGTTCAAAACATGTTGGAGCTTGAGTTCTGGATAGCTAGAAACAAAAGAGAAAAATCACAAAAATATAATACTGTGAATGTGACAGACACATATTTTTATCAGGAAGTGTATGTTGCGCTGTCAAATCATATTTCTATGTAAAACAAAATGTGTGGGCATGAGCAAAACATAAAGCAACAGAAATGGAGACAAAAAAGGTAGATAATAGTAAATGCTGATGTGAGATCCTTTATCACAATCTAAATAAGACTTGATATCATAAATTATAAATTTCCCATTTTTAAACAAACTCCACTGGTTGCTCAGTTATTTGAGCTTCAATTTTAAAATAAGCACCATGAACAAGTGAAATGACAAAATTGAAATCAACACACATCACCAGTCTTTGTGTGTCTACATTAAGTGATATCTCCAATCAAAACTTAATCATGCGTAAGTCTTGAACTAACACATATCCAGGCTAATAATAATGCTTTTTATATTACACCTGGTTCTAGCTAGAAGTCACCATGCACGCACACACCACCCTCAACACACGCACATGCACGCATGGACTCGCATGTGCATGCAGGCAAGCACAACAAAGGGAGTTAATCTGTTACATTTTTCTTGTTGAAAAGATGAACCATAGGTCATTTTTTGAAAGTTCGGCATGTCTGTGTATATTTTAAGTGGAGTGGCAGGGAATTCCAGGCTGTGGGTTCAAGTAATACAAAAGAGTTTTTGCCAAAGTTAGAATGATAGAAATTAGCAATTCTGAGTATAAAGTCATTCTCAGCATCTATGACGGTTTATTCTGATGACATTGGTCATGGTCTATTCTGGTTTAAAAACAAAAAAGGAAACTAGGTAGTCCAAAACTGCTACAGTGCAGGTACTAAAGACAAAGGGAGGCCACTTTGTACTCTACACATGCCCTAACTGGAAGCCAGTGTTGCGTCCTGAGCAGCTTGGTGGAGAAAGCATCACAAGGCAGACACAGAACTATGCAGACAGAATGGTTCTGAATTCCCTGAAGTTTGTTCAGCTGCACATCAGGTAAGACAGATGAGAATTTTGGTGGTTGAGATGGACAGAGTATGGCAAATGGAACGTCCAGAGCTCATAGTATGCAGAACAACAGATGTGAGAAACATGCTTATTGTGAGGCTTGTCAGCAGACATTACATAACCTAAGTTACGTGTTGAAGTAACAAAATACCTGTATTGAGAATGCTTACAAATAAAGAAACTTTATAATATGCTGCTACTTAGATGTAAAAGGGGCAGAAAGCTCCTTTTTGGAATGCTTACCTGAGAATATGGATACTGCCATGTCCAGACGTGAGGAAGAACAGATCACCATCATTATTCCATGAGATCTCATTTACCTCAAACTTGAACTGCTCTTCTGCACGTGATCGATGAGTGCGAGCATCAATAAAAGTTACTAGATCTTCTTTGTTACCCACAGCAATAGTGCTGCCATCTGGAGACCAGCATATGTTGATATTTTCCCCTTTTAAGACAAACGAAAAGATTATTCTATGACTGCAAAATGATTTTGGTTAGTGAGTTTTAGCTAAAACTTACTGACAGACTGCATGGTCACTAGAGATTTAAAAATATTTCTAAGACCCCAAAAGCAAATTTTCCTGCAATTTTATTTTATAACAACTGAGTTTTGTGTATGCTTCTTATCCCTTTAAAAGGGTTTTAGAGTATAACTACCTTTTAGGTTTTAGCTGTTTTGTAGTTATATTACCAGAATAATGAGTTTCTGTGGTAAAAAACAAAAGCATAAAACTACATTAGATTCAAGTGTAAATCTGGCTTCTTATTTGTGGCGATTTTCTTTGATATATCAAAGATTTTACTGAGCATAATGACACAAAATTGCAACATATTCATTAATGGATAGTATAACAGTTATTTCACAAATAGCATGCTAAGAAACGATATCAAGCAAAAATTATAATGGTGACTTATTCTTCACCCTCTTTTGATCACACAAAATGGTTGAAACCATTTTGCATAATTCTGCTACTTCAAATGCTGTAAATATAATAAAGATTAAAAGAATCTGATAGCTATAAAGTGACGCAGCTATTATAGTTAACGGGATTATAAAAAAAAATATCGAAGAGCTCGTCAAATGCGACTCTTAGTATAACGCTTAAATAATATGAAACTTTGTTCACCTTTTGTGTTGATGACTGCTGCTGCTTTGTTTGTACGAGAATCCCATATCCGTACAGTTTTGTCTCCACTGGCCGTAGCTAAGTGGTCTGGATTATTTGGATGCCAACAGAGTTGGTCTACACTATCTCCGTGTCCACGAAATATGTGTTCTTTGCTCTGGATTTGTCAAAAAACAGGAATCAAATGGGAAAACAAAAGAACGGGAAATTACTGATTTAGATTTACGATACGGAATACTCATACAGTCGCTGTTCAGTGCTCAACTAAACATTTTTGTGTCCCGTGTTATGTGAGAAGTTATCATAAAGTTGATATTTATTTTGTTTTACGTATGGTGTTCACGCAGTAAACGTACTGGATGCTGTATCATAGTCACACTACATAGTAGTCTAATAACTCTAAGTAGGGCCTAACTATCAGTCTTACCAATCGTTCCCTTTCCACCGTGTATATGGTAACAGTTTTATCAAACGAACCCGATGCAAGTCTTCTACCATCACAACTCCATGCAACCGAGTGAACTTTAGCACTGTGGATCTGTATGTCTCGAGTTCTGCCATTTGTTTGAAAATGTTTCTGCATGAGCTCAAGATAGGATGTCGCCATTTTGCATTCGGCGCTTTTGAAACAGAGGATTACGCTCCCTTGACTGACATCGATGCGGAGCTAGCTGCACAAAGTCGTTTCTCTTTTTGTTTTTTGTTTTTTTAACTTAAATGATATCAATATCCATATAATTGTCTTTAATGGGTTTTTCAATTTTCCTTAACAAACTAGCATGCGGTTATAGGTCCAGTAACATATTTCTATCAAAAGGTAGTTTTCTTTGATCCGTTTATTTTGGGTTCAACACATTCACGTAAATGATTCAACTTATCGGCGTCTCAGTCACTGATCTGAAACAAGTTTTAAATCGGTGGTTTCCGTGCATATCAGAGAGGAGGACTGTACTAGAAGACCATGAGGACTCGAAACGATAGTGGAGCGTTGAGCTGGGCTCGTAGATTTACCTGAATCGCTAGAAGTTGCCCCTAACCCTTGAGACTGGGAGGTAGGCTCCGCTGGAAGACGTCCAGAACAGCGGTCCACTCTGATTGGCTGGTGCTATCAACTATTACTGAAAACGAGATTATTGTGATTGTTGTCTGCCGCACACGGACCAGTTGCTCGCATTCCTCTGCATGACTCCTAACAAAGGCGTGGACTACAGCGGTATTCAGCTCTATGGCAAGTAAGTTTTTAATACAGACCTTGTCTGTTTCACAAATTGTTTGTGTACGTGTGTATACATATAGTGGGGAAAATATCAATGTGTTTTCTGTACCGTCAGGACGTTTATGGAGGTATAGCTAACACATGGATGTGTGGTAGATTTGTGAGACTTCACAAACGGACGGAGACAAAGAGAACTATTCTAGAGCTCGTAAAAACTAGCTGAAACATCACAAAAACCTCAAGGCGTTATATAATATTGCCTGCTTGTTCTGTCGATTTGGATAATCGCCTAACAAGCTTGAGGGAGGCGGCTCTCCGCAATTTTTGTATTTTTCATGTGTTTTTAGTGCCCATTGTGTAAGTCAGTACTTTCTTCGCTGCGTCGCTTTCTGCCTGACGCCATAACGCTTTTTCTGAAGATCTTTAGATCACACAACGACACGAAGGCTTTTCTCTGAACTCACGGCCGTTGAGAGCCAGCACGGGTCCCGGAGCAGACGACTTGCTAAAACAAGTGGCTGGTAAAGTTCATAGATTCAAGAGTGACAAGAGGCTAAAGACAGACAAAGGGTATGTCAAACAAATCAGTAACCACGCATTGTGCTTAGTCCCAATCTCAGTTGTCTGATTCTCCACCAGCAAGTAACCTGACGACATTACCTCCCCACCACTGGCAGACAACAAGGTGAAGGTGACTATCAACATCAATGAGTCATCGTCATCAGAAGTGGTCATCGTGCAGTTTGACAGTGTGGCCTGTGTCTATCAGCCATATACAGGAATAGCCAAAGGTCTCACAGATACAACGACACTGCATGTAGCTCCGCACTCGACAACAGGACTGTAGGTGGCTGTTAAGCGGATTGATGTAGAAAACTGAGATCACGAGTTCTCTTATGTACAGAAAGAAGTATTAACCAAGCAGTTACAATATGAGACTTCTCCCACATTACTGTAGCTTCGTCCATCGCCATGAACTGTGGACAGTCATGCTTGTCATGGGCTATGGTTCTTGCCGTGACCTGCTGGTCATACACAGGGGTGTGAAGACTACCCATGCTTTTATATCAGCTAGCGGACAGGTGTGTCTCAATGGCTTCCAGAACTCCACAGTCTATGACTATCCTAGCATACTGCTGATTGCCTCCAGTAGTTCAATCCGGAAATTCTTGAACACAATCTGGATATTTCTCAGTGATTGTAAAACTAATCTGATGATCTTACTACAAGAATTCTGCTATTTTTCAGTGATTTTAAAACTAACCCCAGACACTGTACAGCGCATTGAGTCGACTCTGGAGTTGAAAATTGCGCTATATAAATCTGCTTTAATAATAATAATAATAATAATCATACGCTTCAACCGGTTGGTTAATTCGAGTTTCAGTGATGTGCAGAGTTGAAATGCAAAGTGGGTGTGTGCTTGGGTCGCTTAATTCGTAATATGTGTGTGAAAGAGAGAGGGGATCCTTTTTTGTGTACATATACTATAATATTAGGATAGGGTTCTTAATTTACAGAGCTGTATTAAAAGGAGACTCGGAACAATACACAATTAACTTATCTAAAGAAGGGATGGATGTTCTACGCATACCAAACATGTGCAATGTCCAAAACGCTGTTGTCGTAAGTTAGGAAAAAAGAAATTTGAAAACTTGAATATGATTGGCGTTAACGTCCAGACACTTTCAGAGGAGATGATTGCCCTATTTGGGAACATTTTCTTGAATCCGATAGTCCAGAAATATTTTGGCGGTCCTGTGGCGCAACGGTTAGCGCAGCGTTTCTCAACCTTTTACATGTGACGCCCCCCAGACGAAAAAAGGTACCTCCGCGCGTCTCCCTTAGCAAGCTAATTTCACTAATACCGATATGAGAGAAAAATGACCGCCTTCGCGCCCCCCTTGTCAGTTGAGAACCGCGGGGTTAGCGCCTTTCACCATTACAGTGACGGTTGGCTGTCCTGGGCTCACCTCTCGTCTCGGGCACGTTGTTCTTTCTCAGCATGTGGCACCTGCTTTCAGGGCTGTCTACCTTGCCACGATTTAACCTAATTATTTGCTGGCTCGGCGTAAATCACCAAGTGCTATTGGTGTTGTGATATAAACTCGTGTCTGTATTGTACTACAAAACAGACCACACTATTCTCTCATCCAAAGTTTAAAGATATTAATTGTTTATCCTCTCAAAGAACGTCTGCCAGATTTTATGTTTTCCGTTTTTGTTGTAGTCAGCCAGGGTATTTACCAAACATCGTTGTTTTGTTTCTGACACAACTGTCGAGATTCCTTCTGATTCAAATCTAACAGCTGGGGCCGTTTCGGAGAAGCGAAGCAACAAAACGGGAATCTCTGCATTTACCGAACTTGAATGAAAAGGAGTAGGCGCCACTAAAAGTTCATAGATACAATTTATACATAGAATATAGCAAAATTTAACAAAACTTAAGCTATCTTGAAAAAAATAGAAAGAAAAGGTCGACTTTTAAGCTTGAAAACGAAATTATATTTTCCTTCTGACTGGTCAGAGTAACGTTAAATTTCTATAAGACAGTAGATATAAATCATCCGATGATCTGATTGTAATGTACCATAAGTTAGTGTGAACACGCGGATAGCACGTAAAAAGTATACCAAAGTCGACAGTTTCGCATCTGATGGTGTGGATTCCTCTTCTTTCATATTTTGTGCGAGTTTATTTCTTATTTTGAATAACTGCGCTCGTTTTAACATTCTGCGTCCAATCACACTTTTGCAATAAAGCACAAAGACACGTAGACCGGACACAAAGCATCCCCGATTAAAGGAAAACAGTTCATACTAGAAGCCAAAATATCAGATACTGCCAAAGCTAAACAAAACAATTCTCGTGGAATAAATTGTAATAAGCAACTTTAATTAATTCTAGAAAAATATAAATCTGACAAAAACCGACAATGACACATTCAGTTAAGAAAACGAGCAATACCCGCGGCGGCATCATTAGAGAAATGCATTTGCGACTGCAAAATTAAATAAAAGTATCTAAATATATATTGGAGGTAATGGTATAATTGTTTATATTAGATAAACATCAGGAATTTGGATAAACGCTGGGAGGGGACGGATGTGGGAGTGGAAGTAATTTGTGCGTGTCCTTAGTATTTTGATCTTCAAAAAGGGTAGCGCTAGACTTAACTCCGACTTTGCCGCAATGCGCACGTAAATTAATGTAGACTGTGGACTGCATTATGAAGGGGAGGGAAAATTGGTTTTAAGCCGAGCCAATAACTAAGGCCAAATTACGGCAAAGCATCCAGCCCTGTAAACAAGTCCCATATGCCGGTGGAGAAAAAAAGATTGCATGGTAGTCAGAATGTTGCTGATCAGCCGGATAATACTAACCGAGAATAAAGGTAAATGTCCCTAATTGTCGTTAAAGGGCAGCGAACGTAAGTGGTTCACCGTGTTTAGGTCTTGACAGGTAGAAGGCGACGCCCACCTTTTTCCGTCCATCGTCTATTTTCTTCCCTGCTAAATTCGGTATCCATTTTTGCCGGACTGCTGCTGGGTGGGCAGAGGGGAGTTTTCCCACTCACAGTTTCGAGCAGATCTCAGACCAGATCTTCTGCTCTGAGTGGAAGAAACTAACTACATTTGCAGGCTTATTTGACTTCTCATCTAAACACATCAGAGTAAAAACACGTCCGATATAACTGTAAAAAGGAAGTGCGCCACTATAACACCGGGTGTATGTGTTTTTGACGATTGGCTAAGTAAAGCAGGTAATGTGTAATCATTTTAATTTCAGTATTTTAATCAAAATATATTGTATTAGTGCATGGGCTAAAAGTCATGCAAGTCTGTACACGCTCGTGCTAAAGCCTTGCGGATAGGTATGACATGGCTTTCCTATTTTACCGTCGTTTGGTTGTGCTGGAGCTACGCTTACTGGACCTGAAGTCGTCATTGTAGATGTGAATAATGCAAGTAAAGCCTTTTCAGACATGTCTTAGAGCACTACATGAGAAGGTGGGATCTTGCTGCATCGCAATTGATCAAAACCCATTCAGCTAAGGATAATGGTTGTTTGTAAAGAAACAAAATGTGCCATATTTATTTCCTATATCTCAGAGAGTTCATTTGATATTCAGCTTGTCTTGATTATGTTGTTGTCGTCTTTTATCAGGGTAGCTGAATTATTGAGCAATCGTGGTTTTTGAGGTGTAGGCTACAACCGCTTGTGAAGCGTTAACAAATCATTCAAAGGCATTCTGTAGTTTTGCCTTCGGTTACCGGTGAATAATTTGAGGAGCAGTGTCCGTTTGAACGCACTTTATCCTTACTAACAGTGTTACGTTTGTTCCTCTCATAAACCTAAATTGATTACATTTTCTTTCTCTTTTTCTCGTCCAAACTGGCCTACCAGAACTTGTTAATGGTTATGAATGACGGCCGATCTGCATGCCAGCAGTGTAACTGCCTTAATTGGACTGCTCCGATCCCCATCTTTCTTTTGATGTCTCGTAGTAGCCAGCAATTTTTATTTTTTATTTTTATTTTTGTGAGCGTGCTCCACTTAATTATCAACCCAGGAGGCTGTGACAGCATGTTCAGAAAATAAGTCATCCATGAAAATCGGAAGTGGAATAATTGAAAGAAAACAGCAGACCGGAAGGCAAACTAACCTCACCCGCTTTGCAGCACCTTGCCATCCTGACAAGAAAAAAAAAATAAAGCCGTTTCCTTGTTGTTTCTGAGGCAATTGTGCATAGACATTACAAAATGAGGGAAGAAATTGCGCCATTAGCGATAAAAGAAATGCTGGACATGCTTTAGCCACCCGTGATAAGAGAACAACTAAGTAGGAGGCAGTTAGATGCTATAAAAGAGTAACTAAGCAAAATGCAACCGCAGCCTGTTTCACAAACAACGCTGGAGAAGCGACTTTGCCCTGAAGGACGTTGAAGACCCACCTCGGAGTCCAGCCCTTAATTACAGTTAGTTAATTCAAAACCCGGATCAAAATTTTGAACGTTTTCCCTTGTCTGCACCGTCGTCTAGCAGCCAACACGATTAGGCAGTTTGTATCCATGATCTTTTTCGATCATCTGTGCACATTGGGATACTAAATTTGTTTTGCGTATTCTTAAACATAAACCATCATTATATAAAGATCTTTAGTATTTACTTAGTCTCAATACATAGATTTCAGTTACGCGCGTCTATTTTTAAAACTTTCTTCTTTCCTTCGATCCTTCCATTCTTTCTTCACTACCTTACTGGGTTTTATTTCTTTCTTTTGTAGGCTTGTTTGTACCGTCTCCACCTATGCTGGGTAAAATTACACACTTCTCAGTAGAACTGTGCTGGGAGGAAGCCCTAGAAAAGGCCTATAATGAGTTGGGCACGTGTGACCCCATCTACATTACCATCCAGCAAAGTGACAAGAACAAAGACTGGACCAACGTGTACACGTGAGTGCATTTTTGTGTAAATATACAGACATTCATCGCTTCCTGAAACCCTTTGGGATTCCAATGAACATTGCTACCTTTGCTGTTAATTAAGTACACAGCTTTCGTCCTGCATGCCATGTCTGGTTAACGTAAGGATGACACTTGTATGAAAGGGGATTAAGAGGGATGAATTCAGGTTCTGAGGAAAAGGGGAGTGACAAAATGCCACTCACTGTCATATACATGCTTGCCTTTTTGTTGTTTTTTTCTGCCTGACATGCTTGCCTACATGGTATCTCTGTCTCTTGCTATGTGTCTTGCCCGATGATTGGACTCTGTTTCCGCTTGTCGGTCCCTCTGACAGAAAATTTAAACACAACGAAAAAATGTCAAATAATTACCAAGCACTCGCTTCTTCGGAGTTTTTGTATGATTTCTAAACTTTTCATCGGATACATTCAACCGCTACGAGAACCTGATCGGTCCATTATGTGACTCAAAATCATGCGTCCTGTATTTCAGCGTGTCTCTCAGGGCTTCTGCTAAGGCTAAATTCTTTGGGGGCCCAGGGACCCCTTCTTCAGATTTCTATAAGGGGTCCCAGGCTAACTCTAAGGGGTCCCTTTACAAATGTGAAAAAAATCACAGGTACTAGATGGAACAGGGCATGATGATGTGGGTTCACGATCTTCATTATCTTGCTGTTTGTCTTCACCCTCACTTTCTTTCCGTTTCTGAGACGATGATTTTAACCACGCTGTCAACGACATCTTGGAAATAGGTTAATGGAACTCTTTCCGGTAAGGGAAAAAAAACTCAGTGCAAGGGAAGTTACTCTCACCTTGTAGCAGACGACAACAATAGCTTGGACTACGATGTCAGACACTACACTTACCCAATTTTGTATCTGTTCTTCGCCCAAATTTGAAGGGCTCCTCCGAACTTTTAATGCGTACTGTACGCAATTTTTTTTTTTGCGTTAGCAGAAGCTGGTCTCTGATTATCTTTTTCAGCCTGTGATTAAGCGAAAGGGGTGGTCCTGCAGCTGGTGACAATTATTGTCCTGGAACGTGTGTAATTTCCACGAAGATTCCTAGATATAAGACGTGCCCTCGTTGTCACCCTTGCTGACAGCGTGGTCTCTGGGTCTTAGAACCATATCGGAAGCTATTTGTTGTGCGGGTAGTGAATGTACAATCGATACAGCCAACGCTCGGCTTTTCACAGCCCTAGATGCTGTTATGGTCTTATGGACCTGTCACCACTGGCACAGTTTGTGCAGCTTGAAGTTAAAAAAGAACTTTTTTGAAGGGAAGAGGGTGGGTGTATGGGGATTAAGAGAGAGAAGAAGTGAATAAACAAATGCTGAGGACTACGAGCGGAACACCTCACATTCAACACTACAAAACAGATAGGTTTCACCACCTTGCTGTGTCTATTCTCTTTCCCCGCACCTCGTGCTGTCTCAAGTTTTTTTTCTATGTAGTTTTACACGCTTGACTAGTCGCGAGTCATTCGACAGGTCACGCAACTTCTGCTTATTTTTCGGTCAGTTGAAGAACTAAACAAGTTTAATGTTTCGTGTGTGTGTGAGAGAGAGAGAGAGAGAGAGTGGGGGTAGGCGGGGTGGCTAGGTTCACGTTTAGGCGGCACAGTGCGCATTTGTAACCACCACGGCAATAAAATTTTTATTGCGCGGCTCACTCGTAAAAACCAGTGACATATGGAACGGTCAACAGTACACTTCTTGCTGGTCGTAAAAAAAGTAAATAAAAAGCTTGAGTGTTTGTCTGAACAAAGTTAGCAATCTTCTGCGACGGTCTCTTTACATGTTTTATTTAATCTCTTCTTTTCCTGGCTGATGTCCTTAGCAAAGAAAGAGTAAACAGTGGAGCCGATGTTAACAATGCTTCCAGAAGAATCTTTGGTCTTAACGCGGCTTTGTTGGCAAGCAATACAAGATCATTTGATAGTGGACAATTTACAATCTCTTGATCGTTTGACGGCAGACCGTTTGAGGACGACAGGTCTAAACATCAAGCACAAACCCCGTTAAAGGATCTACAGGAGTGTCTCGTGGGTCCTGTAAAACTATTTACACCATAACGACTGGAGTGTTTGTGCCTAGCTTCTGTTGTGCCTGACACACCTGATTAATGCTTTGTGCCTCTAGCCATCCTGCTCACACAATGGCGAAGGTGAAGAGCGATGAAAGTCCGCCACTTTCGGTAGCAGTTATATGGCAGCCGGAGATTACATGCCCAGTCGCCGGATGCCAGGTTTCGGCGCGGAAGTATACGCCGCTGAACGTAATGAATGGATCTGTAACGTAGAACGCAGAGAAACGTAAAAAAAAAAAATTAACAAAACAAGTAGCACACTATAACAAGCACCGTGGATGGTATGCGTTGAAGTCGATGCCCATCTGCCTAAGTGTAACAGTCGAGCACAGCAAAAGGATGCTGTGGTTTTCATCTTTCAAGAACAAAAAGTGATACCTCTCAATGACTGCGTGTAGATGTGCGCGTAAAAGCAATGAGAAAATGAGCAATGAGAAACGCATCATCATCATCATCATCATCATGCCTTGACTGCTAGTAGCTAACCCGCTGGTACCATACGTCGGGTGGTGGGGGTGGGGGGATCTTGCAACAAGCAGCAGCTGACGAGGCTCGCCATTTAAATTGGTCTTGAGCAATCGTGAGCATAGGACGACCAGTCCACTCCTTTACCTTCGCCATCCAATTTTTCCTCTGTCCACCCTCCACGGTGCCCTGAAGAACAGTCTTTAAGTATCAAATTGGGGGACATGGCGAATTAGACGAGCTAGTATCGCTTCAATGTTACAAGAAGGGGTTCCCAGTGTCCCAGGAGGGGGGCGATCGCGCTCTGTACCGGATCGTTGGTCTTGCGTTTTCTGAGGCATTTGGTCTCGACTGTCTGGATTCGTTTTTCGATTTCATCAAGCAAAGTCTAATTTTCGCAAGTGTACAGCAGAATGTACAGTCTGTACTGGGTGATAAACTGCCGTTGCTGTTGCTGCTGCTGTACCAGATCCTGTACAGCCTTGCCATTGCTGTTGTCACTATTGCGATCGAAACATTCAGTTAAGTGTCAAAGCTGGAGTAGTTAGCCCTTTATTCGAGATGGAATTTCCGTTTGTTGTTTGTTTTTTGGTTTTTTTGTTTTTTGTTTTTTCTTTACTTTTCCATTGTTTGATAAAGCTCTGTTCTACGAAGAGCTCCACGCTCAGTTAGTTCATCGATCATGCATCTCTCGTGCTTCAAGAGTTTCTGCTTCAGAATCTGCTCGTGTTTAAATCTGAATAGAGAGTCCTATAGCGTGCAAGTATAACACTTCAATCTCTTCTCACAGTATTTCATGCCAGATGGTGGCACTTCATTGCTTTGCGTGGGTATAATAAAAGTTTATGGTCAGGATCCAGAGCAAAGGCATCGAGTCATTGTAATACTTGACACTCAGACACAGACGACAAACTTGCTGCTTTCTTTTTTAAGGACATTTTTTAAAATTCATTCTCTCCTTTCTTTACCGCTTGCACCAGAGTTGTCGTGAAGACTTATGCTTTATAGTTTATACCTTTCTACTAATTTTGCTGAAATGACAATAGACGTAGAGCACAAGCTTTTGGTATCGATGCACTGCTTCCACCATCTTTTAAAAAAATGTCGCCCTTTTTGTCCTAACCAATGATACTTTATGGACCCACGCTGAAAAGTTCATTTAGCACAAGTGAATAACGTGGTTTTGCATTTGACTTTAGTGAGAGCGCGGACGTATATACGGAAATATACATCCGAGGCGAGAGCAGAAACGATGTTGCTTCAACGGTGATTGTATGCTTGGCTGACGGTATAGTCTCCATTATCTCCAGCCAGTAATCGAAGCGGCATATGAACAGGGACAACACAAAGTCATTTGATTACATTTTTTAGTTTTGGATCAAATTAAATTAAACTCTGGAAAAATTCGATCAAAAACAAATGATTTTAGACTCATTCGCTCTTTGCGAGAGGGTGCAAAAAGGCTTTGGACGGAAAGGGCACGCATCATTTGCCTTTGATTGTGCTTTTGTGAGCATGGATTAAAAAATATTTATGCTCATTTTGAATCAGTTTCCAAGAAACAAAATTTGATGTTTCAAATGGCAAATCACTCTGATTTATTCAGTCGCCATAGAGGGAACATCTGATGGACTACTCTCCAGAATATGCATCCACGCATACTTGTCCCATGGACTTTCCTGTTGCCCCAAGCCTAAGAGTCTTAGGTCACCTCACAGTGTGCACTGAGTCTTCATGGGAAGTCAGAAGTCGCTCTGGTTGAATTTTGTACTTCAGCACATTTCATAGTCCCGCGTTCTTTGCATATGATCTGCACCACGCTTCCACACACACACACACACACACAGAGTTTTGTGTGAGATACCTGCGCGCGTACAGTCTCTCTCTCTCTCTCTCTCTCTCACACACACACACACAGCTTAAAAAGAAAAGGATTTGCGCTATCGGTGTATTCAACCATCAACAAACAACAAAACTGCTAACGTTTTTTGCTCGATCGTGTGTCCAGAAATCACTGCTTTATTTTTGATTTTCTCTTCCCTACTGCCCCTGCCCGTCCTCCCTATCCCCACCCCTCACCCCGATACAAGCTCTTCAGAATCTTCTTTATTTGGAGAAAAATTAACGCAACGACAGAAGAACAAAACAAGAAGCTCTCTCCAAGAGAGCTGAGTCTTCAGGCAAGGGCCATCTCCTGGAATAGTACGTGGTTATGCGTTTGTGTTGTATGCAGGATTTGAAAGGCGTTGCTGCCAGTCAAGTTTGACGAGTTTATAAATATGCCATTCATTCGTTTATTTTTCTCTCCTATCCAGTGGTCCGTTGTGCCTGGCAGACTTCCGAATGGGTAAAAATGTGAAGATGGTCGTGTCTGAAAAGGTGATCAGAGGCGTACGTGCATATTACGTGTTGGTGCCGATTGGTTGTTCTGCTGTCAACAGATTTAAGTATAAATAAATTAGGCCACGTATATCTGCGATATAGACGTGCACATGGCTTTCTCTCTATTTGAAATTGAAGAGGTCGATGCCGTGGTTTTATCTGTTGATAAAGGGGACGCGCTGGGGGCAGTATGTTTCCATAGTAACCGTGACAAAACATCATACGAAACGATTTCAAACGTAGCAAACACAAAAGCGCTTTTCATAGACGTTTCTTTTATCTTTTTCGTCGCTTACCCATGGTGCAAGTTGCGATGAAATTTTAAGAAGTGCGGCACAGGGCTGTCAATAGCGTGTTTACCACGGACGTGTATATAATACAAGTTAATGTGTTTATTAAAGTGGGAAGATCCTATTGTATATCAAATTTCACTGCCCCACCCTTTTCCCTCCCGTCAGAAGATTCGATAGATTGATTTATTAATTTATTTTAGGGTCATTGCCCTACAAAATGGGAGAGAACAAAACAGTGTGAGTGTGTGTGAGAGAGAAAGATGATTTTTTGGTGTGACAGCTATAAACACACAAAACTGTGGGATTTATGAGAAATATTTCTTAAGCGTTAGCAGAGTAACAAAAGGTATAAAATGCATTGTCACTGTTTGCTAAAACTACATAATTATTCTTTTAATGTCCGAATTTTGTTTGTCATATTTTTGTGTTGGATGACAGTGGGTCCACCAAAAGATATGTAGTGGAGAATTTGGAGCCAAAAACAGAATACCGCTTCAGAATACGTTTCCAGATAATGAAGGGCGAGCAGATCAGTGAATGGAGTGAGCCCATACAAGCGTCAACCACAAGTTAGTTGCTATAGGTTTTATGTTGTGCTGTTTTTACACAGACTGTACCTGTCTTTCGGAAACTCATTAATTCTCAGGTGAACTAATATTGACATACTAAGACTGAAATTTAAGGAACCTACCGAAAAATTAACCCTGATGAAAACTCACACATTTGCTATGGAACATTTCTTAGATGTACCCCTCAGTTGTCCAAATGTGATGTTGTATGGGGAAGTAGGCAGACGCTCTTTGCGTATATATAAACACACACATGTGTACACACACATTATTAACTAAATATTGGTTACATCTATTGAATCTAATGGTATAAAGACTTCGCAGACGGCAGACACACATATGAAATGATTGTACTGCAGCACGAATCTGGAAAACACAGCTGGGTTACAGACATGAAAACATATTTTCAGAGAATGGTTTTGGTATTGTCTGGCTCTATCAAGGGGCATGGGATGATAAAATACTTGCATTAGAATTTAAAGATTGTCTCACCTGCTGTGCTTATCAAATGACAGAGGTAATTCTAGGCTGCGGCCTTGCGGGATTCCCGCAAAATTTCGCTTAGGGGCGCATAGTCTGAAAGTCAGTGCGACCATGCGCCCTCAAAAATACCGTGTCTGGCGCACTTTTGAACACGCGATGCGGCACTTCAAAAATAATTGTTGTCATTCTTCGCGCTGGTTTGAAACCGACCCACTAGAATCGATGCTAATGACTGGGCAGTTTTCAAACTGACGAGTTGTTATCCATCTGCAACCCACAGCGAAAACATTTGGGGCGGGAGAGATCAAAGGGTATCGGAAGCAAGCAAGTTGAAAGCGAAGTGAACGCGACTGTCAACTCTGTTTGACTTTTCGTTCGCGACAAGAACAGCAGAAGATGCCCCATAAAGTAGAAATCGACAAGGACAGAAAGAAACAGAAACTCGTCAGAGTGTGCCGCACACATTGGTGGAACTAAAAATGTAGACAACGAAATAGAGACTTCACGTTAAAAACCACGCATCCAGAGAAACTTTCAGTGTGAATGGCTGAAGAAATGGCCTTGGCTAATGAACAAGGAGGAAGGCATGAGATATAAAGTGTGCATAAAACAATAAGAATAACGCGTTTACAACCCCGGGTGTGTTAAGTACCGAACGAGGACGCTGCAGACATTATTCAGACTTCCGACCACAGGCACTCTTGGGAGGCTGAAATTCTTCAGAAAGATTTCAATTTTCAAACTATTTTCAATTCTAATTTATTTCTGACCTCATGACCTTTTTGGAACTTATGCCGGCGGTATTATATAACACTTAAAAATAATGTGTTACGAACTTGATACAACATCACAGGACATAGAGGCTAGCAGGGTTGCTTTTGCGACAATCTATTCGAGAACATTGATGACAGGTTCCCAAAAGATGCAGGTGATGTTGCCTCTGGATTTTTGAGTTCTTTCCATGCGCCCCATCTTTTTCCTGTCTACAGAAGACAGAACACCCTATGGAGACAAAGAATTAAATATCTTAACAAATTTCTTTGGAAAACCAGCACAAGTGGGCAGCAAATTCAGTAAAATCTTGCTTGACAAAGCAGCATGTTTAGAGGAATGGATTGTGGTCAAAGGAACTGTAACGCAGAATGCATATCGGAGAGATTCCACTAGCTGTTTAAACTGTTATTTGACTTTCACAGGGATTCATTTCCCAATTTGCTGGTTCTTGGAAAGCTGTGCCTCCTTATGCTATACCACAATGCAGGGTGTGAGAGGGGGCTTCAGCCATTAAAACCTAATGAAGTCTTCTCGTAGAAGTTGCCTTGAGGAGAAACATTTAAACCCCTGCACTAATGAGACATATGAAAAGTGTCTAAACATTAGCTCATAGCCCAATTAAATGGACACAAAGACTAATTGGTTTGCAAATTTAGGATGCTATGATAAACTAATGATGATGAAAGATAATTTATCGATATAGAAGAAAAAGATATCTATATGATTAATCTTCAATTTCTTGTGATTAATAAAGTATTTTGTTGTATACCAAATATTTATCGGAAAAAGCAGTGAAAATGTGTTTGTTTCGAGGGACCCCTTGTTTCATTTGAAGGGCCCCTTTTTTCTCACTGAGAGGGCCTCAGGGCCCCTCTTTTTGTAATCCTAGAATTACCTCTGAAATGAGACATCCAGAACTAAACAGTGAAAAATATCAGTGGTCATTCTTGTTTGGTGACAATTATTCAAACATAATTAAAATATCCATTCTTATATGCTGCTCTACTTAAATACTGTATGTTTTTACATTATGCTTGTATCTCCCTCACGTCATAGAGACAAAGTCAGAGTGGCTAGGAAGATGCTGGGATTTTTTTTTTTTGGGGGGGGGGTGGGGGGCGCAAACTCCATGCTGACAGTGAATGACACTTACATTCTTGTCCCTTCAGTATCTTTTTTGCTTCCCCCTTCCCCATGGTTCTTATGACACTGGTCAGGGACATTAAAGGTGTTAGGAGTCACTTTCTCTTTGCATTCTTTCCCCTTCTTTCTGCCACAGTGAAGATGGATGTATGCAACCCCAACAGCTCCCCCTGCCCCCCACCCCACCCGACCAGCATGTACAGTAACAGCAAATTTCCCTACCTCTGGAGTGTTTCATTGTTGGTGTGACTATGTCTCTATCTACCACTTCCCATTCTTTGAAAGGCTTCACTGAAAATTTGTAATATTTCCCAGGGTAACATTAGAAATAGCTGAGTAGAGTAATATTGATTCAAAATGAAGTTTTGCTGCTGTGGTGTTGTCTTGGTCTAAAAGGGGAGCCACTTTACAGCAATGATATACACAGAGCTATCGTGCAGGAAAACCTAGAGGAGATGGAGACAATTCTTCAAACTAGGTAGGTGTTAATAACTGTCCAACATACATATGCCTTCAGAGTGGGTGGGTTTTATTTACTGTCCAGCAAAGGCAGTTTAGATAAATAACTACTATGGATTTCTTTGGAAAAAAGTGTTTCTTTTAATTTGCTACAATATAGTTGCTTTATGAAAATTCACAGCTCAGAAAGTGTCTTTGCTTTTCCAGTTTTGTGAAGCATCTTGACTTAAGGCCTTGCAGTGCTAAATGGGGTGTAGGCTTAATTTCTGAGCATCATTTTTTTGCTGTAGATGCACATTGAGGGAGAATTGAAAAACATTCATAACACATCTCTCCCTCAAAACCAAACTAAGCAATCTTTCTTGATGGCACAGTCTTTGGTAGACTGAGGACACAGGGCACAGCTTGATATACAGAAGGACAGATATGATACTGTGCAGAATGCATCATAGCTGACTGACATGCAGGGATTGCAGCAAGCGCATGATGGCATGTTCATGAAACCAATACTGCCACTATACCTGCTGCAATCACCACATTGTTAAGTGCTGGTGAACTTACTGATGTTTTTCTCTCTAATAGGGAGGTCATGGTGGATGTTATGGACTCATTTGGATTCACACCACTCATGCAAGCTGCAAAGTTAGAAATTTTCCCGTAAGTTCCATAAGCAGCATAAAAGATTTCTTCTTTTGTCCCTGCCATTATTGTGCCTGTTAAGGTTGTCAATGCATACTCAGTATTTGACTTCATCCCAGATGAAGCTGCAGAACCTATATCAAACCTCAGCTAAAGGCACATATAGTATGTAGACCACTGCTTCCTGTATCCTTATGAAAGGACATTTTAGGTCAAGGCTGTGTCATATGTGTACTGTCATTGCTATTTGAACACAAGCATGCATACAGATGCAAGCACACATAGGGAAAAGGATGAAGTGATAGGTGAGAGAAAGAGCAAGAATCAGAGAGCATGCTTGGATCACAGCAATACCAGTTTCATGTTGTTTGCAGTTTCATGGTGGTAAGGAAAAAACGAACAATTTTTTTTTTGCTTGTGATAAATGTCATATATACTCGCGTTAAAAAAAAATCATCCATTTTAACTTAGCACTTCCCTTTTATTTCAGTGCAATGGAAATGCTGATACAGTATGGTGCTGATGTAAATTTCAAGAATGAATCAGGAAAAACGGCGTATGTTAAAAAACCAATTTTGGTGGTTTGTAGAAGTATATTAATTGTTGTAAACATGTATGTAGATGTTGATAAAACTAGTGTTTAACATTTCATCTTTGATGAAGCACAATTAGTGTCTATATATACATATATATAAGTCCTCACACCACTAAGAGAATACAAATATGACATGGCCATTATTGTTACAATAATAGGCAGGGAAATAATGGATAATTATCAATGTCCCATTGGGTTTTCTGAAACAGTTACTGTTACTGAATTAACAGGCTGATGTTGGTGTGTGCTGCTGGCAAACTTGAGGCCGTCAAAGTGCTGAGAAAACACAAAGCACGCTATGATGTGTTTGACAATGGTGGCTGTAGTCCCATACACTGGGCAGTGGACAGCAACAACTATAAATTGATTGAGTGGATAGGAGATGATGGTGGAGATCTAAACATGCAAGACAGAGGAAAAGGAAAGTGGACTCCTCTCATCAGATGTGGTGAGCTGAGCGGATGCTGATGACAGTGATTTGTCTTGCCATTTATTCCCATGATGTGGCTGTAAGCCAGTCAGCAACCATCAAGCCAGGCAGAAGTGTAAAACTCTGGTGGTGTTGCGTGACCGATTACAAAGATACTTATCCGTACAATCAGGGTTAGTCAATGTGTTTAGAACAAAAGCCAATTGAGGACAAAAGTGATGAGAAATATATTTACTGCTTTGTTTTTTGTGCCCTAAATATCTGTTTGTTTGTTTATTTTTTTTTTTAAATGTGAAGCTTGTCTCCATGGAAACCGAAATTTGGCACTGGCATTGATATTGGGTGGTGCAGATATTCACAGAACTGACTATGATGGATCCAATGCTTTACACCATGCTGTCCTAAGAAAACATAAAGATTTAGTGATTCTCTTGCTGCAGCGGAATGCCAACCCACTGCTGCCCAACAGGGTAAGCTATGCCTTGATAAGGCTGTTTTTATTTCTTCTTGTTTCCTTCTTTTCAGTCTTAGGACAAAATGGTCTTACCTATGATGAAATGGACATAGCTGGGACGAATTGACTTAGGCTATGGGGGGAAATGGTCTTGGGGCAAAATGACCAGCCACTGTTTAGTCCGTGACGAGACTGAGTGCTTGGAGCCACCAGTAAGAGTTGGGTAAAGCAGATAGCCAAGTGGTTAGAGCGCTGGTGTCCAAACCAAAAATGGGCGCTGGTCAACCTTTCTGATAGCAAGGACCATATTAAAACAGGAAGAGAACTTAAATGACAAAGCCTTCACCCATCATTTGCACACTTAATTACTGAAAGGTCCAAAGTTATACAGAAAAAAATCTTGTTAAGCTTAAACTTGCTCTGTTGCTGTGAATTCATAGAGTATCATAGATACTGATTTGTTAGGTATGCTCAAAGTACTGCAAAATGAAAACAAAATGGTTTGCTTCATGGCATTACACTTTATTTTAGGGAATGATGAGTAGCTTAAGGTTTTCTTAATTCATTGTCAAAGTATTTTCTACATTTCCATGTCCCTCTATAATCTTACATGCTCATGTCCCTCTGTAGTCTACATTCTCATGTCCCTGTGTAGTCTTGGTAACACTAGTCAAAAGGGAATTGAATCCTTCAGCAGGACATTATATACATATAGCAGAAACCTTTCAAACTGCAATAAAAAGTTTTAAGGATTTTTATTTAATGTTTATCCTGTCATGTTACTTATCAACATTTACTTTCAGGATTTTACAAGTCCATATGTTGTCCACTCTGTGCATACCCAACTATATATGTTGTGTGTGTGTGTGTGTGCATGTGCACAGGCATTTGAGAGAGAAGTAGCAGAATATATGTTGGTTTCTGTCACAGTGTAACATGCAGTTTGTAGTAATATTGCCTGACCATTAATACTAGTATAATAATTTCTGTGCAGGAATTGAACACTCCCTACGACCTAGCACTTGCACTTGATGACAGACGGGTAAAAATCACTTGCTGATCTTATTTGACTTTGAGAGCCACTTTAGTTATGAAAGTATGGCAATAAAACTGGCTGTACCTTTAGATTTTTGTTTATTCTTAGGATAAGCAAGTGAAGTAAAATTTGGTTATTATGACTGGCAGCAAGAGATCTTCAAGTTTAAATGTTGATGTAGGTAAGATAGACAATACAATACCATTCATCTTTATTGTCTATTTGAGCGACAAAGATAGAAATTTTTCTTTTTTGGGGAATTCATGAACTAAACAAACTAGGCAATGAACCCAGCAACATGCAGTCATATCCCACACACCCATACAATTACTGCACTCTTAAACGCCCTCTTCTAGCAATAATTATCAGAGGCGCACGCACACACACACACTAGGTACATTTGTTAATCCTGTTCAAGAGTGATATTGCAGTTGGTATAAAGGACTTGGCCAAAACACTCTTCTTGGCTATCAGTTGTTTCCATCTACAGCCAGAGAGTAGCGTTTGGAAATAGTGATGCAGTGAGTGATAGAGGTCTGTGATAATACTGACAGCCTTTAACCTCATAGCCCTGGTGTACAGGTCATTTGGTGGTCTTTGTGTAAGGCCAATGATCATGTTGGCAATCTTGACCACCCTCATCAAGTAAGCCTTATCTTTGATTGATAGAACACTGAACCACACTGACAGGTTAAATCTGAGAGTGCTTTTGATCAGCTGCAATACACTGCTTCAGGTACAGGGCCACTGACAACAGAATTCCTTAATTGCCTGAGGAAGAACAGGTGCTGATGTCTTTCCTGAAAATGATGTTAGTGTTTTCCTGGAAGAAAAGTTTGTTGTCCAGCACTGTGCTGAGGTACTTAAAACTTCTCACCTGCTCTACGGTCTAGTTGTCAATAACCAAGGATGTATGGACAGATTGGTGTTTCCTCCTATCAAACATCAGTTCTTTGGTTTTAGAGACATTGAACACACACGAATGTAGTTTCTTAATTTGAAGAAAATAGCTTGCTAGTGAGTCCTCGTCCTTCAGCCGAGCAACCAACGCTGTGTCATCTGCAAACTTGATCACTCAAAAGATCTGGTATAGACAAAGAAAGGTATTGGGGACAAAACACACCTTTGATCTTGTCATGCAACCACTCTACAGCTTTTGGCTTGACAGTTTTCACCTTTTATCAGTATCTCAAGATCAGGTGAATTACATCGGAGGCCTGCATCTGCTTGATTAAGCATTTGAGATAGCACTGTAGCATTTGTCCAAGACACTATTCTGCCATGTGGGACAGCTAACATGTTGATACAGAAAGGGCAAGTCTTCACTAAGATCACAGTTATTAATGTCGAGCATCTTACTATTCCAGAAGATGGAAAAATGCAGATCACTGCTTGTGAAAGGAAAAATACAATAAAATGTAATAAAGTCAAGAGTTTCAAAAATGTATACACAGAAAAGGAAGCAGAGCTGGAGAGAAGAGAGGGGAATTAAGTGATGTCCCCTTTTGTTCTTTTAGTGCCTGCTTCATAACTGTTGTTTTTCTGCTTCAGAACATCGCTGACATCATGCTACCGTATGTGGAGAAATGTAGGAAAAGCCAGAAGAGACTTAGTCCAAGAAAAGGAGAAATGGGACCAGCAGATAGCCAACAGGGATCAACATCCTTGAGCCCATCCTCATCAAGATCAGTCACCCCATCATCATCAATATCAGTCAGCCCACAACCCAGTCAGCAACTTGTAATGGGTATGCAATGAAAAAATAAGTAATCATGTATAATATATAAATCTAAGAATCAACTAGTCTTTTACAGTTTAGCAGCAAACAACATATCTGTATTTTAACTTTTAAATCTGTGTAGACAATTCTACAATAGATTTTACGTGTACTAGTTCATTTGTTTCACTTACACAAATTATAACAGCGCAAAGTAATAATCTTGAGAATGAAACATTGTAATTAATCTACAGTACATGGAGAGATCTGCACATTATTTTTAATCATATTTTTATTTTCTATTAATTCTAGGTTCTCCCAGCATCAGCTACGCGCTGTAATGAAAGTGCAGACGAAAAAAGCAATGTTTTCAATGATTTGTTTTACCACTAAATGGAAACATTAAAACAATATATAGTTTTTTAAAAAGTGTAATTCTTTTATTTCTGGGCTGTTTACAGTTTTGTTCATGCATGATATCTTAGTTTAAGTGGGTACCGGCACACACAATTAAATTTTTGTTAAATTAGGATTTTTGTATGTTCACATGAAAAGAACAAGAAAATACAAGAAAAACGAAACAAAAACTGAGTCTCTATCCTTATTGGTTTTGGAGATATTGCCATTTGAAGTTTGTGATTAACATCACAGATTTAGTACCTTATTTTGAACCATATGTTTGAAGCTCTCGCATGTAGCATTTTGAAATCTTAGAAGTCCCCAAGTACTTTGTATAAGAAGTTACCAATTACGCTGCATGGCTATCTACTCAAGTGACTGAAAAACTTATTTGCAAAAACGATATTCTGCAAAAGATACATCAAAATGTGAAAAAACACAGTTTTGCGCTTGGTCATTTTGCATGAAGACACCCTATTTCAAGTACTCCATTTCAAATAATATTAACTTACTAAATACACCTAAAAACTTTGGTTTTCAAAGTAACCATTAATACTGTTTTCCTAATATTTTCTACAAACTTGCAAGGTCTCTTTTGGGATAAATGCATCTTCAAATATTACACAATCATCAATTTTTCAGGTGGAAAAATGAAACGTTTTAGGAGCAACAAACTTAAAACAGCTATAATTTTTAATCTACTAGACAGATTTGGTTCAAATTTGAAGGACAGATAGAAATCACATGTACCTTTTAATCTTTTTAAAATTATTTTAATTGGTTTTAATCTAGATACCGGCACATACCCCTTCCCACTGGTGGAAAGTGGGCGATCGCACAAAAATCGCTTTTCAATTCAAAGATTTTGTATGGACTATCAGGAACAGAAATATCACTTTTAAATCACAATAAAGAGCAACTTTTCGTCATTTGTTAAGAATATATCTTTGTTTTGTGTGACTGGAAGAATACTGTGTATTTTTTGAGGATTAATGGTACCCGGCAGGAAAATCGGCATCCGCGCGGTGGCTATTTTCGCGTGCCGTGTAATTCGTTTTGATGGTTAGGTCGGTATTTGTTCTCGCGTTCACAAGCTTTTGCATGGATATTGCTGTATACATATCGAATTAAGTCACCGAAGATTGTTGAACATGCCGATATATTTTTTTAATGAAATGTAACGGTTCGAAAGCACAGTAACAACCGACGACGCTAAATATTTGTCAACTTTGAAATGACAAAGCTCGACCCACGTGCAAAATACCACGTGGTTCACTAGGTGGCCGTGAAAGAGCAATTTCTGCTGAATCCGTGGTATATGACATGGCAGTGTCGAGTTTATGATAGCCAACCGCTTGCCTGGCAAAGAGACCTACCCTTTTTCAAAAGTTGATACGAGCGTGCAGTGACAATGGCGCTTAACCAGGCAACGGGACACACTGACCCAAATCTACACAATGATTGAACACTTATTGGACAAATGTTTGTGTGAAATGTGACTTATTTTGTTTATGTAGAACGACACATGGTAGATTATGAAATATTAATACAAAATGAGCGAGTCGCATCAGTTTGTTCCGCTGCCTTAGCATCACTTATCTGGTTAGCCGCCATTGTGACTGCATGCACCCTCGTACCAACTTTTTGAAACAGGGTCGGTCTCTTTAACCGAGAAGCGGTCGGCTATGATAAACTCGACACTGCCATGCCATATACCATCGGATTCAGCAGAAACTGCTCTTTCACGTTCACATAGGGAAGCACGTGATATTTTACACCTGGTTCAAGCTACTTGATTTCAAAGTTGAAGAGTATTTTGCGTTCGCCCCCATCGTATCTGGATGGTCGTACCAACTTTTGAAACGGGGTCTGTCTCTTTACCCGGGAAGCGGGTTGCTATCGTGAAATCTACACTGCTATGTCATATACCACCGGATTCAGCAGAAACTGCTCTTTCACATTCAAATTGGGAACCACGTGGTATTTTGTCCATGGTTCGAACTACGTGTTAGGTCATGGGATGATGAAAGATGTAGCCAGCAGCTGCTCCCAGCTTCAGAGCTTGCTCATTTCATTTGAAAATTTATTTCAGGCTGCAAATCTTCCAAAGCGTATAATCTCTTAAAGGTTCAGGACAAGCCAGTCAAATAAGTATTGTTCAAACTGGTTTATGTGTACAGAATGTGGGAGTAATTGCATCCCATCCGGGGCCATCCCTTCCATTTTTTTTATATATATATTAAAAAGTCTATCACCAGACCCTCCCCTTTTTGGTTTTTGGAACACCCTTTCCTCCGCAGTGACGCTTTTCTTTGTGCGAAAAATCTATAGATAGGCAGAAAGATGGTGGATTGATGAACCCAGTAGTAACACCTCTCAGCATATTTAAGTGCAGTTTACCTTTTAATCTTAATTTGTATTTAAACAAAAGTTCATAAAATACCCAGTGTAAATAGCTATAGTGGTTAATTAAAATGACCAAGCCTTTCACCATGTAGTGGCAGGCAAAGAGGGGTAGTTTTCGAGGGTTTCTTTTATTATATGGTCCAAGAAGTGGTTAAACATTATAGGCAAGAGAGGGCACTCTCCTGGCAGACATGCATCATTGTTGGTTGTTGTTAGCTGCTGGAGAGAAGGAGAGTTCACTGGCCTATGAAAGGTATTTCTTGAAAAAGTGGGCTTTGAGGCCAGACATAAAAGTTTCCCACTGTTCGACTGGAAAGATCAAAAGCACTGGTGGGGGACCAGAGGAGAAGGAAGGGTGGCACAGAGAGGAAGTCAGCACAATTATACAGCGTTAATTAACTTCTGATCACACAGAGAGGAAGTCAGCATATGTATACAGTGTTAATTAACTTTTGATATTTGGGATTGAAACTGAGAAGTGAAAACATAATTTACTTTTAGGTAAATCATTTGAAAGTTTTGGTATCACTGCAAAGGTGAGCATTAAACAATGAAAATTATTATAACAAGACCTGTGATAGTATGTTTTCATTTATCATTAAATTTATGTTCAGTAATAAAAAGATAAATATTGATATCTATTAAGAAATAATTTTCAGCAGGGAAAATTTCTGTAGATATATTGGACTTTTCATCAACATTTTTTGTATTTTGTAAAAATGACTGCAAAGAGAAATTTTTTGTAGTTTCCCTTATTTACATATGTCGATTTGAGCCAGTAAAAGTCAAGTTTCATGTGCCATTATATTTCTGTACAGCCACCTTTGCCTATGCTTTACCAGAAGCTTTGAAACAAGATTTCATATTTCTGTTCAATGACAGTCTAACTGAGCCTTAATTTCCTTATTTTATTTATTCCTTCAAAGCTCCTCGTAGAAGGGGAAAGAAGGAAAAAGAGGATCACACATAGAAATATCCTTGTACATCAGGGTCACAAAGACTTATTGGTAGTTTTACAAAGAGAACTGAAGGACCTGGAAAAAGTGAAACAGTTTACAGAAAGAACAATTAATAAAATGAGCAAACATATGGGAAGTCAAACTCAGCTTCTGCACGCTTTTTTACTGAGTCCGGGCAAAGATACATTTCCAGAGGTAATTCTAGGCTGCAGCCTTGCAGGATTCCCGCAAAATTTCGCTGAGGGGCGCATAGTCTGAAATTAGGGGCCCCCGGTAGTGTAGTGGTTAAAACACTCGCTTGTCACCACTGCAGTGAGCGGCTCAGGGTTCAGATCTCGTCTCGGGATACTCTGTATGTCACACCTGTTCGCAGGGCTGGGCGGCGGGGGGTTTCTCCGGGTACTCCGGTTTCCTCCCCCCTCCCTTTCCCCCCATAGTGCGAAATCACCGCAAGGTGGAAGCACTTTCCAACTAAATAAACAAACAAAACATAGTCTGAAAGTTAGCGCGACCATGCGCCCGCAAAAATACCGTACGTAGCACTTTTGAACACGTGATGCGGCACTTCAAAAGTAATTGTTGTCATTCTTCGCGCTGGTTTGAAACCGACCCACTAGAATCGATGCTATAATGACTGGACTTTTCAAGCTGACCAGTTGTTATCTGATGCAACCTGCTCCAAATTTCGCGCCAGGATGTAAATTGTTGACGCGCCCACAGCAAAAACATTTGGGACGGGAGAGATCAAAAGGTATTGGAAGCAAGCGAGTTGAAAACGAAGTGAACGCGACTGTCGGCGCTGACTTTTCGTTCACGACATGAGCAGTAGAAGATGCCCCGGAAAGTAGAAATCGACAACAACAGAAAGAAAAAGAAACTCGTCAGAGTGTGCCGCACACATTGTTGGAACTGAAAATGTAGACAACGAATCGAAAGATGGCGAAATAGACAAATTAAGACAGAGAACGCTCGTAAAAAACCACGCATCCAGTTAGTGTGAATGGCTGAAGAAATGGCCTTGCCTAACGAACGAGGACGAAGGCATGAGATGTAATGTTGCCTAAAACAATCAGAATGACGCGTTTACAACCCCGGGTGTGTTAATTAAGTATCGAACGAGGACGCTGCAGACATTCAGACTTCCGACCACAGGGACTCTTTGGAGGCTGAAATTCTTCAATTCTAATTTATTTCTGTCCTCATGGCCTTTTCGGAACTTATGCCGGCGGTATTAGATAACACTTAGAAATAACGTGTTACAAACTTGATAAAACATCACAGGACATAGAAGCTGTCAGGGTTGCTTTTGCGACAATGTGCAATGACAGGCTCCCAAAAGATGCAGTTGATGTTGCATCTGCATTTTCAGTTCTTTTCATGCGCCCCATCTTTTTCCTGTCTGCAGAAGACAGAACACCCTATGGAGACTTATATCTTAACAGATTTCTTCTGAAAACCAGCACAAGTGGGCAGAAAATTCAGTAAAATCTTGCTTGACAAAGCAGCATGTTTAGAGGAATGGATTGTGGTCAAAGAAACTGTAATGCAGAAAGCATATCGTAGTGATTCCACAAGCTCTTTAAACTGTTATTTGATTTTTACAGGGATTCATTTTCCAATTTGCTGGTTCTTGGAAAGTTGTGCCTCCTTATGCTATACCACAATGCAGGCTGTGAGAGGGGGCTTCAGCCATCAAAACCTAATAAAGTCTTCTCGTAGAAGTTGCCTCGAGGAGAAACATTTAAACCCCAGCACTAATGAGACAAATGAAAAGTGTCTAAACATTAGCTCATAGCTCAATGAGATGGACACAAAGACTAATTGGTTTGCAAATTTAGGATGCTATGATCACACTGATGATGATGAAAGATAATTTATCGATATAAAAGAAAAAGATATCTATGTGATTAATCTTCAATTTCTTGTGATATAATAAAATTTCTTGTGATTAATAAAGTATTTTGTTGTATACCAAATATTTATCGGAAAAAGCAGTGAAAATGTGTTTGTTTCGAGGGACCCCTTGTTTCATTTGAAGGCTTTGTGTGTATTGCTTTGCAAGGTGACCACTTCTGAAGAGTTAAAGGCTGACGTTAGGACGAACCTCATTCATGAATACCTCGTGGTCGTTTAAATCAGTCACCCTCTTTTGCTATGTTTATAGCAAATTATGCTACTGTATTTGTTTTGTATGCTGATCTTTTGTTCAAGCCCACTGAATTCTATGCTAAGCAGAGGAACGCACTTTGTAAGTGCTTTTTATTATCATCAATGTTTTTGGTACAGATACAGTGCCTGCAATAGTGGTCTTTTTTCCTTGCAGGAAATGGGATTTTTAGTACTAGCTGTTTTAGCACTGAAACATTGTATGCACGTACGAGCCTATGAATTTTATGGCCATCTTAAATAAGGAATGGCATGTGGAAGGCTGAGCCCAGCCATCTATACCTTCCCTGATAAACTAGATACCGGTTTCTGCTAAAACAGTTGCTGAGTGGAAGATGCTTTCTAGCCATAGGACTGAACAGGGCATGAAGCAACAGCATATTGCTTCAAAACTGTATGCACTAACCACCAGGTAACAAGTCTCCCCATTTTGACTAAATCTTAAATGTAAAGAAAGCCTTCTCCCACCCCACAAAAACACTTCACACAATGAAACATAAGTGTAGAAACAACCTTGCTCACGATGAAAGAGCAAATTCAATACTTTAAAAGCCTTAAAAGTCATTGTTTTAATTCTAATAATTTCTTTTTCACACACCCTGTCATCTGCAAAGATTGCCAAGGGATGAAATAGCAAAGTATCTAACATTTTGCGATTAATAATTTTAGATTTCAGATTTTGTATGTTTTGGAAGAAGTGTTTACTTTTGTCACATTTTTCATGTGACCACATGACTCAACCTACTGCAGATTATGACCAGTAACATAGGATCTTAATGAACATCACTGTGATGATGTAAAAATTATAAGAATTGCATAAAGATAGCATTCCATGTCAATTTCACTAATCGTGTTTAGGTAGTGTAGTCTGTCGGCATGAATATGTGTATGTTGAAGCACCACTAGGTCATCTGATTAACATGTAGGCTAGGGAGCATTCAGAATCGCTGGTATTTGTGGAAATATATTTTAGGTTACATTAGTAGTGGCTCCCCAATAATCATGATTAAGAGGTTCTGGTGAATTATCAAGTCATTACAATACTGTAGCTGCAGTTAACTGTACACTATTAATATATGACTACTGAGTGGGTAGAAAGGTGATATCAAGGCAGCAGTTGACCCGAATAGGTTAATGTTCATACCAAGTGTTCATGCTCATATTCAACAATATATTCCATGGACTATTCCAAGGTTCATCCCTGGATCCAAAATTCAAGTTCACTTCCATCTTCAGTTACAATTTTGTAGATTTAAGTTCATGTTGTCAACAGAGATTTACATTTTCCTTTATCACCATAGTAGAGCTGACCTAAATGACAGCAACCATGATGGTATTCTCTGACACATATTCTTTGCTGTGGGATGCTGTTATTGCATTTATGTCGATTTGTTTATTAGTTCTTTTCAACAATAAATATGTAAAAGATTTTGCTGGATTGTTTCGTTAAAAAAGGCAAGATTATGCTTGATTGTGACCAAGTATGCTCTGCACACAAACATCATTAATGAAATCCACAAGCTATGAAAATATCTTTGGTTCATTGTTGTATGAACACAGTAGTAATATTTTATACAAGCCAGATAAACAACAATATTTGTTCCAGACCTCAGTAAATTCATGTAATCAACAATACCAATAATTGTTTTTTCAAGTCCAATCTGTTGATGAATTCTACTGTTTAAACATGTTGCCACAGCTATGACACCTATGCCATATACACCGACTGACAACTGCAGGTGGAGTCAAGCACATAACCCTTTCCTTCAAATGTACAGCGAAAAACACTGTAGAGAGTATCACACTATTAGTCTATTTAAAAATCTCATCCTGCCCTTCAAAAACTCTTTGCCAAGGTAACTTGGAGCAGCTACTTCCTAATAAAGTTAACTTATCACATTTGATGTGTACCCAATATCTGTACAACAGTAAAGTACACACACCAATAAACAGGTGAGATGCAAACAGCATTCTGTCAAAACAACTGTGCAAACTGTTCATTATCTGGACACAATTGTGAAGAAATAATTGGGATGAGAAGAGGTTAAGACGAAAAACAAAACAAAAAAACCTGCTAAATTACTGATTATCAAAGTGAAAAGTGACATTAAAGTACCTTATGAATAAAATCAATACTGAAATGGCAAACCATGCTTACAATCAACATTACTATTAAAACACAAATCATTATCAACACTTTTCCCTTAGATGACTTCTGAAAATTATATATCAGGAAAAATAAAAGTCAATAACATAACCTTACAAATTTTTTTTTTTTTTTTTGAGGTAACAAATATTTGTCATGAAGCATTTAAAGGTTGAACAAATGTTCAGTGCAAAAAAACTACTCCACTAAACAACCATCACAGTGGGAGCAATATAATCTCTTCAAATATGTTTCAATGAATCTTTCACAATGTATGTCTTCATCCAGATTGTCTAGGGAACGAGCAAGCATGCAGTATTAAGAATTATACCTATTCTAGTACTGGGATGTGTAATACCCAATCTTCATTTACAAATTATAACAGTACATATTATCAATCACCTGATACTCTGTTTAGCCCTTCCTATACAGTTTGCACCGGAGGTTGCTACAGCTCAATTGTGTTGATTTGTCCATATCAATTAATGATCAAAAGTTATACAGCATGAACATTGTATACTCCGCCAAAGAGTAATTATAATGTAGTGATGTGGGGTGGTTATTTATGCACAACAATGACAAATGATTTATATAAGTACCTTCACCAAAACATTAGCACCATTAAAGAATTCAAACTGCAGCTATGAAATACCAATAGAAAATCTTATCACTATATTGGTTATCCTGTCATTAGTATCTCAACGTTTTACTCAGGATGTAATACACAGATTAAATATCTTTTCCCGATATGCAGACACCAACATTTACTCTAATGCAAGGAAAATGGCTTGATGAGATCATGTACTAACATCTACCCTACTACAGATCTCCCTACACTATGTGACTATAAAACCACAATTCAGCTACATTAAATGTAGATAAAAAAAAAATTCTGGAATGGCAATTTTTATGCCCTGAGATTAAAAAAAAAATCCGATCATTAATGAAGGTTGCCAGACTTCTCTGAAGACACTGATGTGTTATTTTAACAAACACGCATTTCATAACCTTTGCCGTTCTAAGCAAGCAAGGTTTTTATAGTCCCAGGCACACAAAGAGGAACACTAATCAGATCTTTTGCTTCTTGACAGTCCATTCCTCATCAAAATCAAATAATTTCCTCCAGCTCTTTTAAATAACAAAATTTGGGGTTTTGGATCATAATCAACCCTTCATTTGGTAGCATTGTAGTCAGCAGACAGGGCTTCTGCTAAGGCTAAATTCTTTGGGGTCCCAGGGACCCCTTCTTCAGATTTCTAAGGGGTCCCAGGCTAACTCTAAGGGGTCCCTTTACAATATGAAAAATATGATTTTAACCAAGCTGTCAACGAGTGCAAGGGAAGTTACTCTCACCTTGTAGCAGAGGACAACAGTAGATTGGGCTACGATGTCATACACTACACATACCCAGTTTTGTATCTGTTCTTCACCCAAATTTGAAGGGGTCCCCTGGGACACCATTGATGAAAATTGAAGGGGTCCTCCAAACTTTTAATGCGTACTGTACACAATTTTTGGCGTTAGCAGAAGCCCTGACTGACTTCATGCAGAAATTGGAAAAAAGAAGATAATGAACAACAATCATGATTACAAGGTTCTGGTGAATTATAAAATCATTAGAATAATGGTAGTAGCCACATCTGGAAGCACTCAGTGAACTTCCCCCTGCTGGTCTCTCTGTTTCAAATACCACTCATGATCCTCAGGTCTCAGACACCAAGGTGTCTTTTCTATGTCACAGTCTAGCATTATGTTAAGTATGGTGACAGGGTAAGTGTCTATTGTTATTTCTCGTCGGCTGTCTAATGTATAGTTCACTGTAGCCAAACCAGTTTCACGGTCTAGCCGCTTAGTTTTCTGAAAAAGCATGTTTTAACTGGCAATTACAAAATGAAATATAGTTAGGCATAAACGTTTTACACATATACTAAATATTAAAAACATTTTATTGATAATACTTTGCAGAAATACATGAAAAAAGTATTAAGTGTGAAGAGTTAAGGAAAAATAAAAAGTCAACATAATGTGCCCCAAATCTAAATACTGTTGGAAGTTAGGTGAAAAGTCAATCTACAACTATGCAAACTTGTCCCCCTTTTTGTTCTTACATGGTTCAGTAGTGTAATGTTTAGCGGCTTTCACCAATACAGTGCGGATTGGCTATTCTGGGTTGAGATCTTGTCGGACATTCTGTTCTTTCTCTGAATCTGGCAGGGCTGGCTGGTTTTTCGTGATATAGTCTTAGTTACTGGCTCGGTGTAAAACACCAATTCCCCCCCACTTTTTATTCTGCTCCTTAAGCGGCTCATGCAAGACCATTGAAATCCCACACAAAACTCTAAAAGAATTAAAGATGCATAGCAGCACCTGAGCACCCAAAGCCATCTCTTTTCCCCGAGCATACACTCATGAGTAAAGCACACGAACAGATGGAGAGATACTGGCACATTATAAGCTTAGGGAAAAATAATCCCCCCTCCGAAAATGAAATAAATAGCAGGCATCAACTTACCTCCCTTTGATCAAAATACCGGTAATTATCTCTAAGTCGTTTTCGCTTGTCATGAATATGCTTGAAAGACTTGTATCCTGTCGTAAGGTTTCCAGGACGGCTGACCTGTGTAAATGGTGACTACCATTAGCTTGTAGCTCACAACGTTATTTCCTGTCACTGCACCTCATTTTAAACACATATTATCAAGATAAGTAAGCTGCAGCATATGCCCCTCTTTATATGAAACTTGAATGAACAACAAGCTAAAAGAAATTCTTGGTTTTGTGCCAAAACTTAAATATTTAAACTCCTTTTAATGCAGATGTAATTGCTCAAAATTTAAAAGCAGAGCATTCTATACTTACTTGCAATCCTGCCTTTTTCATACGAACATAAAATTCATCATCCTCTCGGCCCCATCCCCAGTAGCGGTTTGAAAGACCATTCAGCTGCAATAAGAGAACTCAAAAAATGAAAATAATGAAAAAAACAAAAAAAGTTTATAGAAAGTTCAAGAAGGGAAGCTGATCCTATAGCTTCTGACCACCTGACAAGTTTTGCATTTCCTTTAGTGCCACAAAACCACACAGTTGAAATATGTTTGAAGAAGTGGAAACTGTACCTTCCAAGAAAGGTGCAGTGAACACTTTTTTCTGTTTGCTGTTCCAAGAGTCACAAATTCTTGTTAATGACTTTTTCATTATGTAATTTGTACTGAATATATATCTTTTGTCCTAAAAACAAAAGAAAAACTGATTTACATTAAGGCAGTAACTAATTATGTAACTTTGTTATAATGGTACAGTATAGCTTGCACAGAGGTCCAGGCAGGTGAGCCAAAGCAAAATGCTTCTAGCCCAGAGAAAAAACAACCAGTCAGCCCTCAGAAGCAACACCTACACTGAGCAGTTTTGAGCTGAGCAATGTCAAGACTTTATGTATATTTAGAAGATGTCATTTGCCAAGTGATATCAGGACTTTGTCATATAAATGGCAAATCATTCTACTGTATGGTTTGTGAATGACTTTTTTCTTCTTTTAGCTTCTGTAGGTCACAAACTGTGCAACTGCAGGAAAAGCCAAAGCTAAACAAGAACCAAACTGTTGGAAAGAATATTGTCTTTCTTTTTTGTTTGGTATGCCACTGTATTTTATGTGCACAGAATCAAACTGAATTTGTTTTTGATTCCAAGATTCTTGGACAGTGTCTGTGACGCACATGTTTGATGCTTTTGTCATTCTTCTGTGTTAAATTTAGACTGGGCCAGTAAAGTCAGATGCAGTTGTTTTTGTATTGTGTGAAAATACATGAAAATGTCAGTCTGTGATACACTATGAACAATAAACTCACTTTTGTGCACACTGGGTGAGGAATCAAACTATTACCATTTCAAAGTGCTCATTCCTGATAAGCAAAATGCCCCCAACAAAAGTTTTGTAGTGGTACAATGGATGCAGGTGAGGAGCAGCCAGGTGGTATGGACCTTGCTCAGGAAAGTTGTATTCCAACTCAGGATTCACAGGTAAAAGGTCAACATCATGCATAGCAATATGGTCACATTCAGCCTTAATCTCCAGGTAACCCACATTGATGAGAGAAGCTCTATTAAATCTGTAATTAGAAAACCATCATCATTGCTATAAAAACACAGCAGTTATCTCCAAATGATGCAGAATGCACAATTTTCCTATTTAAGAAAGAGAATACTTTTGAAGAGAAAAAGTGAGATGTCTTTTGCTATATTAACAGTGCATTCTGGGTCTTACTTTCATCTTTATTGTCATTCCAAAATTACTTTTGAATATCAGTGAAGTAAACTATGTTAATTCCAAATCTTAAAGCACCTTGTTTCATGATTCAAAGTGTTTTTTTTTCTCATCCTACTCACAAACATCTACCAGTGCCATTATCACTTTAAACTAAGATTTTAGATAATTATATTATTTACCAGCAGATTACCTGTACTTATCTACTTGGTTCAATATAACAATCTTGTGCTGCTTATTTTGATTTGTGAGGAAACTGGAAAGATGTGGGACAAACTCCATCAGCTCTTCAAACCGATCTCTGAATGGCACCAGAACTGCCAAGCGATGACCGCGATTTCCTGCATCATGACCCATTCCAGGATCACGAGGATGCACCTCTGATCCAGTCTGGGTAATTCTTCCAGTATCCTCATGACTTGATATGACAAAAAGAAAACAACAAAAATATGGTACTATGGTGTTTCAATCCAAGAGCAATCTTCCATTTTCAGCCTATCAAATGCAGCTGCAAGTGGATTCACTATGTTATTAGTAGAACATCTTGCTATTTGTGTAAGCAAACCACTTGGAGGTGTGTAACACAAATGAAATTTGCATGCGTATTTGTCCTAAGAGATGATAACCTATGCCAGTTCTTAGCACTAATTTCCTTAAAGTTAAAGCTATAACCTAGCAATGAATGTACTACTAAAAAAGAAACCCTCACGCAAATGCTCAATGAACCACCAGTGTCAGCTGGGTAAACAGCAAACCCAGCAATTTTAACTGATCTTTACACATGACATAAAATACACATAGAATAATACAGTATTAAACAGTATAGACATACACAAAATAAAATGTAATAAACACACTAAGGTAATACAAGCCACTTAAGGTGCATCAACCAGCAAAGCAAACCATTGAACACAGTGTATGCAAGAACTTTCATCAACCTATCATCACCCCCTACCATAGCAGTAAAGAAGCAGCTTCCTATAGAAAGTCTGTACAGATCTGCTCTACCTCGCCTTATAACTTATACAATAACATTAGGTTATAATATTTGCCATGTATGGAAATCCTCCCAAAGTCGTTCTCAGTTGTTTAAACAGTTTTTTAAAACATGTTTAGAGCCTCTATCACAAAGTCAACTAAGATATTTTATCCACATGTTAATCTGCACATAAACAATGTGACAAATAAAGTCAACTTTTAAAGCATTCCAATATTCCCCACACTCCCTTCTGTCATCCCTGAGAAAAAGTTACCCAAACCTTTAACATATGCATAGATCTCTGACTAAAGTTCCTTGCTATAACATTCATACAATACTTTGAAATTTAATTTATTATAATATTTCTATTACAAAATTTGGAGACCAAGTAACAATGTGGGCATCAAGCTTTAAAAACTCCTATATGTACCTGCAAGTACAAACAGCTTCTTGGAGGGGAGTAAAAGCAAGATAGAAGGTCATGCCAAGAGTTACTGCAATACAGACAAGAAGGATGCGCGTCAAAAACGTTTGCTTGGCCATCCATGAAGCTCGTGATGCTGCCCAGACATTCCGTGCTACCTAATGGTGCCCTAAGACTGAAGTCACCAATACCAGAACACTGGAACACACACATTCATATCGCTTAAAGTACAGTCATGATACTCAAAGAAGTCTTAACAACTCATCATGTTTACTACCTAAATAGTAGTGAAAGAATAACGATACTTCTTTCACTTTCAGAATAATAAATAAATAAAATCCCTACATAGAGTTAGGACTGGTAGTGAAGTCACAAATGATGAAAAAAAAAATAATGTCCTTCAACGTGTATATTACAACAATAAATAGCAGAACTTTGATATGGGGGGAGACGTGATGTCATATGCCAGTCTATGTTATTTTGTCAGAGGTTTGGGGTTAGGGTTTGGGGTAGGGTTTGGGGTAGGATTAGGGTTAGTTTATTATGTACAATTGGGCAATTGAGTGTAGCGAGCAGACGACAAATGCTGCGAGCCATTTTTGTTATGGCCGTCGCGTCTCCCCCTATATCAAAGCTGTACCCAATAAATAAAAACGCTCAAAAGGTACAAAATTATTATTCATGTATTGTATATTATGATTTCTCGATTATTAGCTGAACTGAGCACTCCGAGCAGAAGAGTGTAGTCTAGACTCTAGAGCAATCACGAAACTATATTTCTTAGTTCAAGTGCATAATGTTATACACTAGTCTACATGATATAAGCTGGTTTACTATGATGTTACTTACTCAGTTTAAACTGCAGTATGTTTTTGTATCCACTTGTGTTGACTTGCTACCAATTTAAGGAGCGTTTTGTTTGAAGTTGCGTTTGTGCGGACCGGCAGGAAGTGACGGTCTACACGTCCGTACTTCCAGGGGCGGCCCGCTGGCGCCACTGTTAGCTCTTGTCACCAATACAGTGCGCGCTGGCTGTCCTAGGTTCAGCTCTCGTCTCGGGCATACTGTTCTTTCTCTGCCTGCGGCATCCGTTTAGAGGACTTCCTGCCTTGCCGTGGTATAGCCTTAGTTGCTGGCTCGACGTAAAACACTAATTCCTCCTCCGTGCTTCCTGCGGACTGAATTCAGGAAAGTTAACTCCGAGTTACAAAACTGTCGTCTGCTTCAGTCTTCTCATCGATTTATAGCAGCCATCGTTATAACTAACACTTTGGTCGACTTAAACATTAATAAGATATTTGTTTAATATTCTCAAAGTGAAACTGAAGTTTAAACCTTGGACACCTGATGTCTTCCTGTTTTCGGGTTTGCCCCTTCCTCTTGATGTCCATGCAGCATTTTGGAAAATGTTCTCCTTCGTTGTTCTGTTCCACTCGCGCATATTCTGTCACTCTCGTTAATAAAGATTTGTCATTTGTTTATCTTTCTAATCAGTTTCTCTCCCCTAAAATAGACATAGTAAAGGTTTGTATTCTGCTCTTTCGCAAATCTGCTTTCAGAGTCCAACTCTTGCATCAGTTGCATGTGTAAGACGGAGATGAGCATGGAGCGCATTAGCTTGATTTTTGTATTGGAGAGTAATTTCAGGTAGGTTTCAACATTAGTGACCGTTGTTGTTTCCTACATTTCTACGGAAGGCACCTTTGGTTTTATCCCAAATATCCAAGATTGTACTAATATAGCTCATTTCATCCCAAATACTGTCTATATCTTCTCGCCCTTCACTCGACAAAAGGACATAATCAATTAAGCGTTGAAAGAGATTTACGCAAATAACTGGGCTCTTTGAAAAACTGTCTACAGTTGAAAGACGCAAGTTGAAGTAAAATTTTGTGCATCTCGAGATCATTGGGACATGCATAGATAATCATGCAGAGAACAGGATAGGTAGATCGAAGAAAAGGCAGGCAAAAGAAGAAGTGGGCAGACAACATACATTCAGCGCATCCAAGAGAACGTAAAAGAAACGAAGAAGTGAAATTTGGTAGTGTTTGATCGCCTGGTGCTCGTGCTCCTATGACCAACAGCTCAGGGAAATGGATGATGATGAGGAGGAGGAGGAGGAAAGTCTGATATAGAATAGAGAATGAAGGACAAATATTTCGTATATTTCGTCATTAATTTGGAGATTACGGGGCTTTTTCTTCTCGCCAAATCCGACTTTATTCATCTTCAAGTAATCTAGCTGAGACCTTGCGACTTATAACAGCTTCAAGCATCGATTCATTCGTACGATCAAAATCTGTTAATGACTGAAACATGAACTGCTTAAATGGTTCGCCATACCGAATGCACGCAACAACGGGCGGATGTTTTTAAAGACAACGAGAAATTAACCACAACGAAATTTGTGGAAAACTATGATGTGATAAATGAGTACCGATAAAAATTATTTGCTGCATATGCCCTATCATGATTATGTTGTTGTTTTTTTTTTAAGATAGAGACGGGAAGGGAGAATGCTTCGAGTGGAGAGACAAAAAGCTATATCAGTAAACACGAACGATATTAAGACACAAAGATAATAGCTATTCAAAACGAGTTCCCCTACCCTTGCTCTCAGAAAATATATACTGTAAATATATAATGCCAAGACAAGTAAGAGGAACTTTGTTCTCTATCATACGTGAAAGGAATTTTACTTACCTTCTTCAGTAGAGAGAAAGAACTGTTGCAAAAGATTTCTCGTCCCCCAGAATTACCCTTACTGCACAGAACTTCTAATACACAAATCGTCTGAATTGTAGAAAATTAGTATTGGTCTTTTCCAGTAATTGTCATTACGTCAGTCTGTCAAGTCCTTCCTTGTTATGAAATGTATACGCAGCACCGTGAACAAATTTTATTAATGAACAACTGGTTAAAACGTTTACTCATATGGGAAGACGAAAACATAAAATCAAGATGAGTGTAGTCACTCAGAGTCTACGCTAAGCAACTCTTGGCAACCCATAAGGACGCTCTGATCGTGTAAGATCGCGCAAATCGTCATTCTTCGATTTCAAAGGCAAAGGTAGGTTTTCGGATTGGGTGGTCGTGCAGCGTTGGCTAGGGGATTCTAGCGTGGCGCAGTTATCACCGAAACAGTCGTGGTCGACGGCCGGCAGACTTTTGGTCTCTGTGTGCAAGACGGCAGCATTTTCTCCGCCGAAAGCCCCCAAAGTTTGCCGATTTCGACGGTCTTCGGGGGAAACGGAACTGCCTGGAGACTCGATCCACTCGACGCTGAGGATTCTTCCGCCGTCGTCGGTGTCGTCATCGGCGAGGACCCCGTCGTTGTCAGTTGCGTTCCTGTCGCCAACGTACTTCTGGATGTTCTGGCCATCCACGTTGAGCAGTTTGTCAGGAGAGTCGCTTTTCGTCTCTTGCTTTTGCTCACCACGCTCGAGACTGCAGCTGGTGCTGCGCGACTTCCCGACCATCGACTCAGTGCGTAGGTTCAAGTTCTTGTCAGCGGCGGGACGAAAAGATAAGTACGAGGAAGGTTCTGGAGACCGGCCTCTGTTTTGTGAAAACTCGCACTCGTCACATATGTCGGCAATGTCGTCGAAAGGAGCAGGACCCACGCAACAAAATCGCACAAAAGCCTGAAACGTGGCACTCTGGGAAACAGAAAAGCACAAGGCTAACTTCAAAGAGAATATTCCCTGTTATTTAGGTATCAGTTCCTGCGTTAAACTATTATTCTTTAACATTTTTCTCTCTACTTAATAATAATAATAAATGAAGATTTGTATAGCGCATATTCACACTCATAGAGAGCATGCTCTTAGCGCTTAAAAACAAGGAAGAGACATGGACTAAATGGATAGAACACGAGGGGCGTAAGAATAAACGACAGTACTGATGACAAACAGAAAACAAAGATGGAAAACACAAAAAGACACCAAGTAACAGAACATAGAAAATATAGGCATTTTGCAGAGAAAGATGGTAGAAAATTACTTCTCAATACAAAGCATATATTTTCTGGGTGACCGGACACTTAATCCCCAGACATTTAATCCACGACACTTAATCCCGACACTTAATCACCTAGACATTTAATCCCTAGCCACTTAATCCTCAAAAATGCCCCCCAAATCGCGACACAACACTAAAAACTGCTATTTTGTGAATTTGAAGTATTATAACCGTAAGAGAAATGTGTCACGTGGTAACTCTAATGAGATGTAACAATCGCCCCAATTAGGGTATATCCGTTCATTAGCTTACCTGTCATATTGATTAACAACACTTTTCATATCATATTGTTGAAGAACATTGACTTTAATAGCTCACATGAACTTTAACTAATGTTATAGATGTTGAAGTTAAGTATTATTTTAATTGTCAACCTTATTTTGATGTTTACATGAAAATAATTATTTGAATTTGAATTAAATTTCTCATTCACTTCATAATTTTTTTAGTTGAAATTTCATTTTGAGGATTAAGTGTTTGGGGATTAAGTGTCCGGGGATTAAAAGTCTATGGGATTAAGTGTCGGGGATTAAGTGTCTGGGGATTATGTGTGGACTCATTTTCTGAACCAATTAAAAACCCGAAAGATATTGTACTGTTGCTTTTGGAAACCATTAAAGGGGAAGTTGCTTAGTGCTAAAAAAAAATACCCCAACCAAAACCAATCAAAACGCGCTGCATATTTTTTACAGGACTTAATTTATAATAAGGTGGAAAAAATTTTTCTAACGATTGGGTCTCAGTGCAAAATACTATTCGGTGGTGTAGGAACCGGGAGGGGGGAAAGGGGCAAGAGGGCTGCCCTCTCAAAACAGATACTGAGGAGGCAAGAATGTGAACGTCGTTCACTGTCAGCATGGACTTCCCTCCCCAAAAGCCGAGCATCTTCCTACGCCACTGCTATTTCTGGAACTCTTCAGTGAATTCACTGACTGCCCCTCTTCTGTTCTTGAAATACACGCCTACATTTACCCAGTCATCAGATAAACATATTGTATTCACTAGATAGGGTTACAAAGCAGCCACACTGGATAAGTATACATTTAAAATTATTTACATCACCCAAAAAGTGTGGTTAAATTTAACGTCTACTATAAAGCTAGCACATTCATAAAGGAAGCGGTAGAGATCTTGATGTTTTTCTCACAGATTAAAAAAAATTGTTAAAAAATAAATCTCACACGAACTTTTGATCTTGAAGTTGTGAATCTTTTCATTTTTCATCTCCTATGGATTTTTTTTTTCAAATTACGGTAGTTTCGAAAGTCACGACGTAGTTTCACGTCGCTGCTTCCGTTTTCGCCTTTCTTTTAAGTAAAAAAATGAAACGAATAAAGGGAAAATGTGCAGCTTGAGCCCAACCAGCTGTGAAGCTGAGAGAAGGAACAGTCACTGGTACGGGCAACGTTCACATATTACACCATTGCCACAAAGTAATAGCCATGAGCTAGAACGGTATCGGTGTGATATTATTGAACTGGCAGAGGTCAGATAGCCAGGCTTTGGGGAGACAGCAACTGGTATAGGTGTGAAGGGGAAGCGGATAGCCGAGGGGTTAGACTGGTAGAGCGCTGGGGTTCGAACCGAGAGGTGCGCTTCTTTTATGCACTCTCACACATAAGAGCATTCGTTTCAATAGGTACATTTATTTTTGCCTCGAGCTGTGCTTGCTCTTAAGTGTTGAATGTTCTAGAAATCCTACTTCTGAAAGAAAGCATCCTTTTAATGAGTAATGCTTCTGTGAAATGAGTATAAGACGATATTGTTGGAAAATATAGCAGCGAACAAAATATGACGCAGTCTGTGGTCTTCTGACCCTGTTCCTCGCTAAAGTTGTGCCAGTGTGTGTGGTGGTGAAGCAGAGGGCGGGGAGCATATTTTACTGCTTCTCGGGAGGGGGGAAAAGAGAAAGAAAGAGAGAGAGAGAGAGAAAGAAGGAAGATGAAACAGCTTCCCCTCACCCATAAATGGTAACCTTCAGGCATTTGTTTTACCTGATTAAATCATTCTTAGTAAAGTATTTGTACAGTATAAAAAGTGCTATTCGCGTTGTGATGTCTGTTGCTAGGTATAATTTAAAGTTCACAGCTTTTACATAAGTGTGTCATTTTTATGACAAATATTTATAGTAACATCTCTTTCGCACACTGAAGCAATGGCTGTTGACAATACAACAAAAGGAGCGCTACTGTCGATCTAGCAACAAAGCTAAATTGACTTACCAAACTACAGGTTGGCATATCTGGAGCAGCAGTCGTTTTTCGTGTCTTCAAAGTCATTTCATGTTATACGTATGCTCCTTATCTGTGCCAGCTTTTGTCATTTTTCGTCGTCAGCGTCAGGATGCAGCAGATTATGTTTGTTTATGTTGATTCTGCGTCACTCAACTACATCGTGCGTCATAATTATGGCGCTTTAGCTATCATGGTGTGTATTAAGCTGCACAACAACACAATGCGAGAAAGCAGCTTGATACACGTCATGATAGATAAAGCGTCATAATGGTGACGTACGATATAGTTGAGTGACGCAGATTTAACATAAACAAACAATCTGCGTCATAATTATGACGCTTTAGCTGTCATGGCGTGGATCAACAGTGGAAGCTGCACAACAACACAATGCAGTCAAGTAGCTTGTTTCAGGAAATATTCCCTTTATCCACTTGAGATCCAGCCATCTCGGTCTCAATATACATGCACCCCAAAATGGTCATCCCTTTCCTGAGCAATTTCTTTTAGACATCCGAAAATGAAAATTCAACAAACAACAGTACTTTGATAGTACTCTACCTAATAGACAACTTTTAATTAAAGAATTCAAGATCGTGGATAAGATGTACGAGCAAAAAGTTTTTTCAAGTGCTCGTTTGTGCAAAGAAGAAGAATGACGAGCAAACGATTGGCTCATTTACCGGAGCCATTTATTCTCAATGTTCAAATACGTGGCCCTCTAACCAGTTTTGAGAAAGCCATCTTTCTTATGAGTACTAAATAGGTGCCGCACTTTGCCTGCGCGCTTCTTTTGTTTTACATCCGGAAAGAAAACAAAATGAACCAATGAAAATGTGCTGAAAAATTCTCAACTATTTAAACCGGAGATTGTGTACTGTTAAAAATTGAAACGACGACACATTTCTTAACAAAATCATTTACAGAAAATCTCGATAAAAATCTATTATTTTCCTCACAAAATCTTTAAATTTATTCATCAGTCGTTCCCTTGAAAGGATTCTGGGACAGTTGCCTAGACCTGTCTTAAGCGGCAGGAAGCTGATGCATGGCATATGAAAACTCCATTCTTCTCCATTCCAACCAGTTCTTTTCTGATCTTCTGTACATCACGGCGCCGACCACTCTCCAAGGCATCCTAAAATACGGCCTTGGTGTTGTGCTGGTTGACATGCCTGGACCAGACCAGCTTGCATCCCTTCACAGTTGCTAGGAGGCTCTCGTGGGGACCCAGGAGGGCAGCGACCATACTTCTTCTCCTTACTTTCTCTGATCCTTAATCTTTACTTTTCAAGCGATTTCTTATTTATAGTTCCAGTTCCATGTTCTGCAATGTTCACATATACTTTTCCCAACGTGACAAAAATGAGCGCATGCGAAGTACGACCGATTTAGTGAACATGCAAACCGAGACATGCGAATTATGACCGCCTCCAAACTGTTTAGTGGCTTACTGGAGGCACTGAAGAGAAACACGTTTGTGCACTAAAAACACACCTCTTCCATGAGAATAACAACAGTCCACACAATGTTATAGTCCATCTTTAACACCCCCAACTCCTTTTTTTTCGTCTCCTTTCTACTTCTCTACTCGTCTTCCTCTGCAAAACCACAATACCCTCAGTTCTTGTTACCTGATTCCTCTTTGAGTTTTCCATATTTCTCTTTTATTAGTCATTTTTATTCATCAGTACTGTTGTTTATCCTTCCGTTCTTGTATGTCGTCCCTGTCTCGTTCTTATCTCAAGCGCAAAGAGCATACTCGATTTTTACGAGCGTGAGTATGGGCTATATAAATCACGCATTTATTATGATTATTATTATTATTTGCAAGGACATTAGCCTGAGCGCATGAGACAACATGCCCCACTCACATTCTCAATACAAACAGGCAGCAGAATGAATAGAAAAAAAACATTTGTCAGTGAAGACAATGCGTATTTGCACAGTCAGGCCAAGTGATAATACAGCCGAACTTGATAAATTTCCTCTTATCGTTGGAAAGTAAGATTATTTTTAGTGAACTCGTTTTTCACAATGCTGCGAGGTCACTTAAACACGGGTTTAAAGATAAATCCCATTGTGCAAATTCGCGAGCGGACTGGTTTTCATTGCTGTTGAGGAGTCGTGCAGCGTCGTGTAGTAACTATAGTTTAAAGTTTCATTTATCCTTGTAGACTTAAGACATCTTCGCACAACTTCTGAGAAAATCAACAAAGAGCTGTGTTTTGATGAGAGAAAAGGCTGCCTATTTTCGCCCACTGAAAGTATGACAACATTCTAACACATGAACCATAAACGCAAACGAAGAAAATTTTCTGAGCAAAGGACCAGCATTCTTTTGCTTCAGTATAATGAGCTCTTCACTCGCTGTGTTTTTAATAGATATTAAAGTATTTTGGCAGCGCGTGTTAGTGTAGTGGTAAGCATTGAAGTAGTGTATAGATTATTTGCATATGTTTATGAATGTAAGAGTAATAATTCAGTAGTCATATATATTTTTCACTGAAGTGTTTTTTTTTTAATTCTGCATGAATATATGCAAGATTTTGCAATGAAGTCATTGGAATTTGTTTGGTGGTATTTAGCAAGTACGCCGTAGTCTATGTAATTATAAAAATATACTGATACCATCGTACTTAGTACTCTATGCTTCTTTCTCATTCTCGACTTCAGTGTATCACCGACAACAGCCTTTGGGGATCGAACGCAAACAAGACCAAATGGCACAAACCTTGCGCAAGTCCGATGAAGCGCAGAAGACCTTTTACCTCAAGACTGGAACCATGGTAACAGCTGACGCACAGCGCAAACGCGCCATGCGACGGCTGCTGCAGGACCAGCAAGAGATGCGACAATCGCCAGTCAGCAACGTCTCGGCGGAGCCGTTGGAGAGCGACATATTCGAGTGGCACTGCAACATCCGGCAGGACGACGCCATCTATCACATGGTCTTGTTTCTGCCTCACAACTACCCTTACGACTCCCCGAGTGCTGAGTTTCTTCCCACAGGCTTCTTGTTCAGCGGAGGTGCCACTATGACAGGAACGAAAGGCACGAAGGTTGGTAAAATTACTGCAACCGTGGTCAGTTTCATTTCAAATGTTCATTTGAGGTCGACTTATCCACTCGGTCCTCATCTAATAAATAAATGCGAAGTGGGGTGATTTGAATTTCTGTTTTCTGCGCAAATCCTAGCGCAAGGTTTATCGTTCTTTCTCAAATTTCTGGTCAATAAATGCATCACCAAATCAAATATGGGCACTCTTACTAATCCCTCATATCTCGTAAACATATCAGGTTATCCAATAGAATCGTTTGAACATGCAAGTCCAAACGTTTCATTTTTGTTAATCTTTTGGAAGCTTCTTCTACATTCCACATTTTCGTTTGTCTTACTGTAGATGTGAACAAAAGTCTACGGGGATGCTTATAGAACTCTGCAGGTAGACGTTACATCATACGAAGCAATCTTACCAATAGAATAATTATTCAAAGTAGTATCACCTGTATTATTGGTACATCTTCGTTCTAAATGAACTATTTCACCTACATTTTTGCTGGGAAAAAATATGTGCAGGTTTGTTTGAACATTTTCTCTGACTTTGCAAAATATCACTCGACCGAGTGGACGAATCAGAAAGGATATGGTTGGTCACCTGGTTACACTGTACAGACGGTACTTATGAACTTAGTGGCGTTTTTGGCTGAGACCGCTGGAGAACATCAGAAAACTGCGAACGTCTCCCTCAGCAAGGGTTTCACGTGTAAAGACTGCGGACACACTTACAGCAAGCCATTCCCAGCACTGGATGTTGAACAAGAAACATCAGGTTACTTCGGAATATTTTGTGTTAAAGAAGTAGCTAGCATTTTATATGAAAGGACTAAGCGAAATTATTTTGTCCAGACAGTGATCTATCAGTACAGTATGGTTCAAGTTTAGACTTGTTACTGAGTATCATTCTCACTGTTAACGGGGAGAAAAAAAACAATGACTTAGATGTCTCTATCAATAGAATGGTGTGATAACGACGATAACATTAAATCATGCAATAATGAATCTCGACAGATCAGGCTCAACATAGCCATTACTCTTATCAATTTGTGAAACATATTATATAACAAACGAACACTTAAAAACAGTTACTCCTTTACCATAGGTACCCCACTTGAGAAAGGAAGCCAGAATATAAATATAGGCCTGTTTGCTTGTTTGCATGTATAGAATATTACTCTGACACGGCATCAGGTCAATTAAGTAATAGAAATGGATTGAAGTAGTGGAAAAATTTATTTATTATTCAAAAATAGTAAATAGTAACACATAGGAAGCTTAATTGTAATAAGGTATTATTATTGCAGCGTCCAGAATCGAACTGGTTAGCATAGAATCTGACTGTAAATCAAGTGACTCAAGATTTAACTATCTGCATGATCTATGATTTAATCAAGCAGGAAACTTATGTGTTAATGAAAAACTAATCTCTGTACTCGTAGTTTACATTGAGATGTTGTTTTCATGTAAGTTTGAATCCAAGTTCCACACGCAAGCAACTGGATGAAGGCACACCGTACTAAAAAACAAGTTTCATTTTTGCAGCCAAAGGAAAGGACGGCATTCTTCCTAATGAAGAGAGCAAGAATCCAACTGATGGATGCCCAGAAATTGTTGATTACATTTCCAAAGAAAACTTCGTCCTTAAACAGTTTGAATCACGAACGGAGCTGTTCGGATACGGACTAGCTGTCTCCGGGCCCGAGCACAGACCCTCCCTGACGACACCATGCGAGTTCATGACCGCAGAGTCCTTCTATGGCATGCAGGCGTCTGTGGGCTTTGTGCACAGCACACTGAAGGAAAAACTGATGTTTTTTCTGCCCATGTACATTCACCCGTTGCACGGTAACAAAATACAGGTATCATTTCACTGGATATTTCTAGTAGAAAGTGTGTTTACCTACAGCTTTGAAAAGGTATACATTTGACGAGTCAATGGTCGCATGGTTTGTCCCACGGACTGATGATACAAATCTGTGGTTTTGTCTAGCCCTATCGGGAATCCAAATTCCCTCCCATAATATAATAAAAGTAGAGAGGAAGAGGATACCCATAAAATTCCACGAGAAGCTGCTGGCAGGTTGACAGAATTGACTCTTCAACAGAGTTTGTCTTTAACGGCGACCTTCAGAACTAGGTTGAAAAAAACCATTAGTTCTTCAAGCTTTATAGATTTCGTTGAATAAAACATTTTGCACAGCCTATTAAAAATTGATTCCTTTGAAAACAGACGAAAACAAAATCTACTTCGTTGTGCGGCTCTTCAATACGTCTTGGCTATAATTCAGTACGGTAGATTATTATTGCTGTTTAAAATATTTGTAAACATGGTTTTACAAAGTAAGCCTAATAAAAAAGCTGGCACTATTTTTAGTCAAAAAAGAGTCTTGAATGACAACAGAATTGATTCTCTTTAGCGATGCGACAAACCTCAAGACTGTATGTTTTGTCTAATACGTCCTTATACAAAACAGTATGGCTAAAACTCTGAAAGAAAATCATTTTCGTGCAGATACAGTGCCAGAAAAGAGAATTCGTTGTTTATAAATGTCTGTAATAATGAGGTTTGCATACGTTCAAATAGGAAACATTCGAAGAAACAATAAAAGAAGTCACAAAAATACTCCCATCGGTGGACAGCAAAGGGTCTTTCGAAGAAGCTGTGTTGAAGACGATTCCTAACCTTATGGCTGCGACAGTCGTGGAGTTCTCCAAAGGAACCCAACACACAAGCGACAGCTCTCTCACGGGCTACTTCGCTCTTCACAGACTGCTTTTATGGGCACTGGAAACTTATCCGAGTCTACAAGGATTGGTGGATATGAAACTAAAGGTTCGCAGAATGTAATGTTCTTGTTCTTTATTCAGCCTTTACACACATTCTCAGAAATATGTGATATGCATTTCTGTCAAAATGATGACGTTAACGGCTTTGAGCACATGCGAACTTATCCTTTTCAACAGTCACATGAATAGAGAAAAATTAAGTCATTTTTTTCTCTTTGTGCATGGTATGATCAGTTATACCAGCACTTTTTTATTACTAAGAATAACTCGTTCACATTCACTCTCTCTCTCTATATATATATATATATATATGTGTGTGTGTGTGTGTGTGTGTGTGTGTGTGTGTGTGTGTGTGTGTGTGTGCTTGCGTGTGTGTGTCCGCGCCCATTCAGGATTTCATCGAAGATGAAGAAAAACGGACAAAATCTGCTTGTCCTCACATCGGAGAATGGCTGATGCTACTTTCCGCGTCAGAGAAATACACGTCTGTACAAAGTTTAATTTTAAACAGAGAAGTTTGCACAAAGTAGAATTTCTGTCCTGTGTTGACCTGTCTGTTTAAATCTGCTTGTCTGTCTTCTAGTAGTTTGTCTTGTCCCTGTCATCCACCCTGCTTCTCTCTCTCTCTCTCTTACTATCATCCTTAAGAGGATAGCTTAGTTTTGAAGAATAAAATGATGTCAGAATTTTAAACCGTTGCACAGTTATCATATGTAGGAAACATTTATAGCCATAGTCTTGAAATTCAAATGGTTCAGAGGTGTCAACAATTCCGTTTTATGACCGTCGGTATAGTCAGCTGCTGAAATTTTCATTTTTGCAGATGGCAGGACGCTTGCGAAGCCTACCTCAATGAGTCGTTTCGCCGAAATGTGATGTGGTACGTTAAGGACGATGCCAACCTGGGCTTTCTGGACACAGACATGGAATACAGATTATTACACACCTTTCGAAGAACAGAAGTCAGCCGTAAAATTCTGGCTTTCCAGGTAACCAAGGAAAAAATGAGGATTATTTATAAGAATTGTGTCCCATTTGTTCTTTAATCTTCCCACACATCCATCAGTCTCATGCACTTGACTCCCTCTGCTCCGTCTATCCTTTAATCTGACCTCTAAAACATGTTTCTTTATCAATTTTTCTACCTTGTGTTGCTTGTAAAAATTATGGAGAATGTGTTTGTACTTCTTTTCAACTCATGAAATTTGTTGTGCTCTAACATTCCAAGAAGTTCTGCCAGAATGATCTACAGTGCACTGTGGTTGCATGAAGATAAAGTCTGACTATATTTCACAGGTCTTGTTTCTGGACATTGCCCAACCGAGGAGCATGAGCAGGAAAGACCTGGTGCACCGCTATGACCAAAATTATGGCTTTCCAACAGGGGAAATGGTGGAAAAGATGAAAAAAGCCTGCAATACAATCAACAACAGCATGAATTCGTATCAAGACTGGTTCGAGGTGAGTTCCCACATCTGTTGTCATTCAGAGTTTTACAAGGCCTCTTCCAAAAGCTTATTGCAAGTTTTTAAAAAAAATGTTAGAGTTTGAAGTATCAAACTATCGTGTTGCAACTTTGTAAACTTTGGCGTGGGATTTAATAAAAAGTGAGTTTGTGTGTGTGTGTGTGTGTGTGTGTGTGTGTGTGTTAATTTGATCCATAAAGTACATAATTGTATACTCTTGCGTGTATGTTTTCAGGTCTTAAATCTGGAGCCTTGGAACGAGAAAACGACTTTTGAAAAACTCGTAGAGTCAGTGAAGTACTCCATTGAAACAAAAGATTATCATTGGACACTACCTAAGACGGCCGGTGGGTGGACCGTGGTGTTAGAGAAGTATCGAGCAAAAGAGAAAGCCAGGAAAGCGGCCGAAAACAAAGAACGAGTCAAGGATGAAAGGGCAGGCGCGAATGAAGAATCATCGAAAACAATGGCGGGTAAGGGCAAAGGGCGCGGCAAGAGGTCGAAATGAGCCGACGATCTGGAGTTTGAAGAAAGCGAAGAAGAAAGGGCGGACAGAATAGAGCCACCAGGGAAGCGGCAGAAAGAAGATGAAGAGAGGAAGGGGAGAGGTCGCGGTAGGAAGCAAGGTCGAGGTGCAAGGCCAGCAACAGTGAAGCCAAGGGTCAAGAGGAGAGGAGGTCGCCGATCTTGAGGAAAAAAACAAAAAAAAAACAGCAAAACAACAGAGATTGAAACTGACACTTCGTAAAGCATGGGTTGGGGGTGAAGAGAAGAGAGAGAGAGAAGATGCGGCTGATGTCAAACAGGGGTAATTTTTAGCGCCAGTCAACAATTGTATATGTTTGTGATAATCAAATATTCAGAAGTCTGATGTTAATCTTAAACCAGAAATTGTTGTGGCTCTTCGCATTATAATCAGGACAAAAGTTAGGATTCAGATGTGAAAGTTTCTCTCTCTCTCTCTCTATCTCTCACACACACACAATCATGTGTGTAGACGAGACAGACCTTGCTGATGTCAGTAAGGACGCTCCAAACCAGCAGATTTTCCAGTGGAAACCGTTACATGTTGCTATCATAGTTAGCACAAATAATAACCATAGCAAACGGTCAGCATATACAAATTCTGACACAAAACAGATGATCTAAAATCACGAGAAATTGAATCCATATAAGCTACACGTGCAGATGCACTACTTCATGCCAATTGAAGGCTAATTTAGCCCACTGTATACACTGTATTTCCATAAGGAAACAACGTGTTGTTTACTTCTGATATTTTGCAGCAGTTTCTTACAGATGTCAGAAAAAAGAGGGGGAAAAAACCAGGAAATGTCCACTCACCAAAATCATTTTGCTGTATGGTTTCAAATAGAAAGTTGCTGTTAACCTCTCCGATGTCGGTGTGATAAAATTTAAGCTCTTGAGGCACACAATTCAATGCCACTGTACGTATAGCTGGCCCAAAATCTTGCGATGAAGTTGTCTATCTTTTGCAGAGAGACTTAAGCGCTCATTTATCGTAGCCCCTTCCAAGTTGCTCCCAAAGAGCAGAGATCACCGGGAATGTCCACGTTGTTGTGGACAACACGTGTGACATCAAGCACAGTGGAAAGCTTGCAGACCACATTCATCGTCTTCACCTCAAGGTTGCGAGTTGCGTTCCGTATCTCTTTGTTGACCGACAAAGTTCTCTAAGTAATAGCGAAAAATGTGGACAATGTGAAGTACGTCTTTCAATATGACTGTCTGTAATTAACATTATTTGTCGTTTAAATAATTTGTTTGTACATTTTTTTTTTAGAAATCTAGGTTAATATTTAGTATTTATCTGCTGCGTTAGTTTGCGCTTGTGTGTGTGTGTGTGTGAGAGAGAGAGAGAGAGAGTCAAAGAGAGAGCACATAAGATATTTCACGTCGTAATCGTAAAATCATAAGCGTCCACAAAATATGAACAAATTTGGTACATTTTTTTCTCAGAGAAAACTCTCTGCCTATCAAAGTAAATAAAAGATCTTATAGATCAAGACTATTTACTTGTAACTATAGCACAATAATAAACACAAGACCGAAGTGAAAAAGCATAAGAAAATGTAAAGTTTTGATCCCCAATACTCGATTCATTTCAAGACTCCTTTGGGCTTTCAGAGCAACACGTGCTTAGGCCACACGCCATTCCTTCAGCGCCGTATGTCCATTTCCTGAGACCCATTTCTTCATTTTTAAGAGGAATAAAATCAAAGAGCAAACAGGTTATTATTGTTTTCCCACATCGTCTATAATGTTTCTGACGAGCTTCAAAGATTAGCCGGGGTAACACGCGCACAAATGCGAGTGGAATAAGAATTTAAAGAAACTCTTTGTACTTTCTAAAATGTTAGCGTTCATTCTACGTTTCACATTATAGATACTCTCTATACCAAGATTTATAAGGAAATAAAAATAACATTGGACAGTTTGAATCTTTCATTTCTTTTTTTCTTTCTATCGTTCGTTTTGTAATTGCTTTTTTCTTCCTGCCTCCTTTCTTATTTTAAATAAAAACGTTATTCTTTGACGGCTTAAAGGGTTTTAACTTGACAACAAAAAGAAGTTATTCCTTACATATTTGTTCCTCAATAAATGCTTGGTTTTATCAAGTGTCTCGCAGCCATAAAACTCTCAAGAGACAACCACTCTAAACGGCTCGACTCGTTCTTTCGTCCAGCGCTTGGCTTTGTCAAGCTGGGAAGGTCTGTAATAAGTCTGTTTACATAACTTCATAGCACTGCATGGAACTACAATCGACACTTTATTGGTCTCCAGTAGTCTCTGCCAGTTGCCAGGCAACGCTTTTTATAGCATGATCAATGCTAAGATAGTTCATAACCTGTACATATGTTTAGGTAAACTGATTTGCACTTACTGAGCTGATTTTAACGCCACTAAAAATAGTTGAGTCGCTTTTCTAATTATCTCTTGTATGTTTCAAAAATTCGTACAGAAATACATCAATGTATAGAAGAAGAAGAAAAACTTGGTAGGAGAATGGAGTTTAAGGGTTAACAGGTGGTGCAGAGGGCAAGGTTTCCAGTTCAAAATTTACAGATATCCCTTATCTGAGTTACAAGAAGAAAATAAACTAAACTCTGCTGGTACTTGATATATATAAGACAGTTTAAATATTTTAATTTTCAACTGTCGTTCTGTAACGCATAATATTTAGGTATACCCAGCTGTTTTTCAATCGTTTTTTATTTTTTTATCGGAACCGTTATTTTTTATATTTACTGTCATTCCCACTACCACTACAATTCCCTCTTACACAGGAACCATCAAATACCTCTTTCAAAGGTCCTATGTAAAACTATATCATAGCTTGAAAAAATAGGAAGTCGAAGGGCTGCAAAGACAAGACACGATATTTGCTGACACTTGAGGATGGACGCGTCATCATCACGTCATCATCACGTCATCATCACGTCATCCACTTACAGCCTGTTCTTTTGTCACGTCCCGGTAACGGGGGCATCCCGGTGGCGCAACGATACAGTGAAGGTTGGGTGTCCTGGATTCAGCTCTCGTCTCTGGCACGCTGTTCTTTCTCTGCATGAGGGGGGGGGGATCTGTTAACACGACTGGCTGCCATGCCGTGATATAGCCTTTGTTGCTGGATCGGCATAAAACACCTATTCCCACCCACCCACCCACCCTCGCGGTAACGGTATCGTCACGTGGAAGCGGTGGGGTTGAGTTGTGATGAGGGAGCGAGTAACCGACAGACATACGTGGCATCGTCAAGTTCGTTAGCTTGTGCCTTATGAACCCGAACGTTCTTAGGCTTTTACATCCTTTTGCATTCTTCTCTTCCTACTGAGGTCGTGAGTACGACCGCTTAAGGAAATTTCGGGAGGTTCTTCCCCCCAAACCCAGCGTAAAAATCTTATTTAGAAAAATCATTGAATATATGTCAGACCTGTACGCCTTCAGATCTAATCATTAAGTGACCCAATAAACTTAACGTTAAAAATATAAACAAAAATCCCTTTTACCAACACACCTTTAAAGTGCAGTAGTATTGTGTTACGTGAGCAGAAGCCTGAGTAGTTGGAGGAAATGAATGAAACGGGGCTCGCAGGGCTGTCGCTCTCATAGGAAGCCATTCACGAAACCACACAGATGTTCACGATTGTGCATTGTTTAGAAAAATGATGCGCTGTAGTTTTATATTCTAAAGCAAAGAGATGTCAACTCGCATGCTTACTGATTTTCACCCTCATTTTCTTACAAAGTGGGAGCTCTCGTTATCTGAGGCGTAAATCATGAGTGGGAAATTTTCAACACATAACTGACCCATACGACAGATCGGTAAAGAATTCCCTGAGTATCACACTGTTCAATGCTTTCGCCATTCCTTACTTTTTCCGCCAATCTCTCCATTCTCTCAAAAAACTTTTTCTTCTTTTTTTCTCACAACTCACAATTAAGTTTTCTATTTGGTACTGTACTTATCCCGCTCTTTACCCTCAGAAGTTTTTGTACCTGAGAAATCTTGAACAATATCTTTCTTTTTTGTTTGCTTAGTTTTGGTTCAAGTAGAGGTAAACCCATCATCATCATCATCATTAATTATTTATGTATTATTCAGCAAAGACTTTTCTGAAACAACATTTATCATTGCTGTTGGTAGGCACTGATGTAGGCGCATTCGTATATCAATAACTACTCTTGTATGAATGCCTGTTAAATGTATACACATACTAGTACAAAATTGTGTGTATGTAGTTACGTATGTATGAATGCCTGCATCCCTGCACAATGCAGGAATACTGTATCTCATGTATTCTAGTCATCCTGTTTCCCAACCACACAACAAGCATCCTTCTCACGTGAAGTCTGTTGGCCTCTTTTATTTGTGTCACTCCTTTATATTATTAAAAAGACACAATGCTCGTCCTTCTTATCCTCCCCCCTTTCTGCTCTTGCTAATTTTCTACCATCTTTCTCTGCAGAATCGCTATATTTTCTATGTTCTGTTACTTGGTGTCTTTTTGTGTTTTCCATCTTTGTTTTCTGTTTGTCGTCAGTATTGTCGTTCATTCTTACGTCCCTCGTGTTCTATCCATGTAGTCCATGTCTCTTCCTTGTTTTTAAGCGCCAAGAGCATGCTCTCTATGAGTGTGAATATGCGCTAAACAAATCTTCATTTATTATTATTTATTATTATATTGCCAAGAAAGTCGGTGACATGGAAAGACGTGATCTACTCCAACGTTGGACAGTGACATTGCAATACTATTTTTTTGCTTACGATCAAACAAAAGCAAATATACAAACAGCAAGTTGCGATCAGAAATAGTAAGATAGCAGATAGATGTCAAGAATTGATAACAGAAACTTTATAAGTAAGTTTCGTAGGAGTATAAAGTACATTGGCTCGATAGAAAAGGTGCACTGAAAGGAGTACATGTGGCAGCGTCTTCAGTATAGATGTCTGCGTGTACTTGTGTGTGTGTGTGTGTGTGTGTGTGTGTGTGTGTGTGTGTGTGTGTGTGTGTGTGTGTGTGTGTGTGTGTGTGTGCATGGTAAAATGATCGAGTGTCAGCGTTTTCCTCAATGTACGTAAGGCGTGCATGTTTGCGCGAGTCTGCCCCTACGAAAATGCATTTTCAATATGGCTCACTGTACACACCACAATATAAACGTTAGCTGTATAATTTAGAAGCAAATAAATAATCAAAAGATACTCATGCTGCAAAGTAAATAAAGGCTAATTTAGCGTACACAATTTTCCTTTGGAAAATAGTCATCATCAAATATTTGATTTACTCAGCCGACTGACTGTCGGAATTGTTCTCATATAGGTAGAGATCATTCTAACAACTGAAAGAAAGAAATGAAGAGCATGAGAAAGACAGAAGAGAGAGAGAGAGAAGAGAAAACAAGATCATGTGAGCTGTCAATTAAATATGGCAGCTTAATGAACATTGAACATAATGTCTTACAATGCTAAAAAGAAGGCACAGAAATCATGAATAAAACCCCGTGAAAACAAAACAAATAGAAATAAAAGTTGCCACTAAACGAAAGCCATTTTCATTATAAAAAAATGAGTTAAGGGTAGAAAATATGAAAAGAGTATAAACAAAAATGAAAACAATGAGAAATTTAATTAATAAACGTGTTAAAAAGGGCGCCAACTCATTAGCATTTGCCATGACAACCGTTGGCACAAAAAACTCGCAGGAGTAGGCGTGGCATCAAGGTGCTGTCACCTTTAAACATCGGATTAGTCCTGTGTCGTTTGTAAATGTCGGATGAGCATCCCTAACATCTTGTATTGTAGCCGTACACCAGCCTCTTGAAGAAGTCCTCAATCTTCTGCAGCAATACGTAGGTCGCCACGCCTCCCTGACCTTTGCTCTTCGGACTAAGCAGGTGGCTAGGAACGCTCGCAGGGACGTCAGTGGTGGCGAGGGAGCTAAGAGCGGGGTTGCTGAGGACGGTGGCAATTTTGCAGGCAATGTTCATCATCTTCTTCTCGAGGCTCTTCATCTCGTCGCGAACCGCCTCATTCCAGTGACTGAATTTGGACGCTTTGTCCACAAAGTGGGCAAAGCTGACAATCTGCAGAATGTCTCTCATAGGTTTCGTCTGAAACAAAACACAACACGGTATTTGAAAGATAATCATGCTACTCTGTGACAAAACACATCACCGAATTTCAGAGTATCGTATACATTGGTGACGCAGCGTATCACTGGATCTGAGATAAAACCATGTTCTGCTATGAAAAATATCACAAAATTTTAAAAAGAGAAACGGATTGCTCTGAGACTGGATGACTTTACAAAGTTTGTGTTGACATTGAAATGATAAGGATGTTATATCGAGAATATAACTATAGTTATAATAATTGCCATTTTTCTGTATCAAATTTATTGGAGTGACTATCTTCGTTTGAATACACCAGGCAGATTCTGAATATTTTCTACAAAAAAATTCATAATTTTCTCCAAGTGTGTTTGTTTACAAAGAAAACTAGAAAAGAACTTCAAAAAGTGAATTCTCAAGATTAATTATGTATTAAATATTTATATCTTAGAATACACAACAGGGTCGCTCCGATTTGGCAAGACACAGTATATTAAAAAAGTAGAACTGAGAGAAAAATCCAAAGCATCCATCCATCCATCCATGAATATTTCTTTGCCAACCTGAATTTTATCTTTCTTTCCTCGAACCTTCAGCTGGACGCAGGTTTTCATTTCGCACGCTGTTTTGTCAGCACTCTGTGTCCATCTTCCAGTCCCCCACCTTCTCACCTAAGTAGAGAGAGAGTTAACAAGTTTCTTAGTAATTATATAATCAACAATTAGAGAATGTTGACCTTGCCACTCATTTCAAAAGTGTTATACTCAGCATACCAGGAAGCAGGATCAACTAAGCTCAGTTTCTGAGATATGTGGGGTTTTTTTCTAGGATAGTGTTAGCTTTTCCATTTAGAGCAGGATAGAAAGTTCATCTGCTGAACAATATATTCGATGAAATATCGAAGACATAAATATGTGTCTCGATGATCAGTACAATGGGATGCTGTATTGCAGCAACTGTATTTTGCCGTTTCTTTGCTTTCATGTTAATAGTCCGAAGGGGAAAGAGAAATGCCGAGATATTTGTAAATAAATAGGTTTATCATTAACATCGGAACTGTTGCTTGTTCTCAGTGCGATAGCAATGGCTGTTAATGTCTCTCCCTTCAAATCTCTTATAATGAACGTGAGAAAAATCTATTTAAATTTATATTTCACACAAAATTTAGAAATTATGCTGCAGCAATATCACCTTTATCGTCTCTATTATCTTTACATCACATCCACGCTTTGTGAGAACCGTCAAACAGCCGTGAAGAATGAAAAGACACAAACCTGTTTACCCGCACAAGTTACAGAAAAAGACAGACAAGTGCAATGTAATTAAAAATAAAGATTTGTATAAGAACGGGCTGTAAAATACCTTACATAAAAGTGCACGTTTCAATTGGAATATAATTGCATACAATTCAATGCATATGATGATTGTACATATTCCAGAAAGGTGCATAATACTGGATCTTACATTTTCATTCTCGAGAAGAGTTTTGCCATGGTCCAGAGCCTCATTTACAGCTTCCAGGAGTTTCTTTTTATCTAAGCACGGCTTTGACTGTGATATTTTTCCATGTTTGTCGTTTGCTTCTTTTGGGAAAGAAATGCTGTTTGTGCAGTTTCGGTAATCACAGGGCTCTGAGTAACAGCACGGAGAGCGAAGTCGGCACTTTATGGAACTCACGTTCTCATCCTTCTCCAGACAACACCCTTCCAGTGCAAGGAATGCACAGAAAAGTGTCCCTTACACAACCAAAATAAAAATAGAGTTAGTAGTTAGTAAATAGTACAATTAGTTATTATTTCAGTCATTACACAGTAACAGCATTTGCCAAACGTAAACATAGAAAGGGGATAGATCATTTTTGTCATAAATATACTGGAATGAATCAAACATCTAAGTGGATTTGAAGGCACTGAAATTATTACTGGTAGTGCTTACAGAAATAGATATAACGAGGGTTGAAAAACATGTTAAACGTCGATATTTCTCTCTCATCGGCTATGGACAGAATTTCTGAACGACACCAGTTCTTTGCTCATTTATAGAGGTTGCTGAAGCTAAACCCTTCCTTTCTTAGAAATCTTTTTATCTCAGTTTTTGAGGTAACGCTAAAAATATAAGATATGCAAACTTTAAGCGCTAACCCTAACTTTTGCCAAATTTCCTCTAAAATATTTTAGGAAGAATATGAGAAAACACGAGGACAGCGCTTAGGGATGATGTCCGGCTTAAATTAGAGGCCTGTGGGAAGAGGGGGGGGGGCGGAGCCCGTTGATTAGTCGTGATGAAGTTTGGCTCGAACAGCAGGCAGATAAAATCTTTGACAAGGTGGCAGTTAAGAGTTAAACTTGCAAAGTTCTTTTTTCTGCGGTCTCTTTTTTTAAGCCTTGTCAGGTGAGATCTGTAACAGATTCATGAAAGAAGACCAAGGTGGAAGCTGAATTTTGCCCATGCGACTTTCTTCCGGAGGATGCCAGCCAGCAAAGTTTACGTGAAGGATGTGGTCTGCTAAACAGCGCATCCGTTTGAATTTTTTTAAAGAATCGTTTCTTTTACCGTTGGTTGACATTTTTTTCAATCCTTTGCTTGATTGTGAATCATGACGTCTCTAGGAAAATTAATTTGTTGTCAGTGCAATGTCAGTGATTGTTTTTTCAAAACAGTTTATTACCGTTAGAGATATTTCCCTTTAGCAAAGCATACAAATAAGTCTCGAGCCCAGTACAACCCTACTGAAAAAGAATAGCGAAAAGAATATAGCTTCTCGATCACCAATCCCCGATCTTTACTATCTTCTTCTTCTATTTTTTGAAAGAAACGTAAATTGCTATTGATGTTGCAAATCGAAATAGACTGTGCAGGAAGCAAGAAACAGTTATCATGATCTGTCAATGAACTAATTAAACTATTAACACTTTGGGAGGGAAGAGAAGGCAAGTACTTTCTTTGTGATTTGTTGCGGGGAAAATGAATGAGGTTAGGAGGGATGTCATCATTTCAGTGTAACTAATTTTCAATGTCTTATATTTTGTGAAAAGAACAGATTTTTTTCATTTTTGAAAAATAGTTCCTGTGATGAACTAACCCCAGTCATTTCAAAACTACTTTGCGCTTGGGTGAGCATATGACTTTTGAGTATCCGATATTTTTCGTCAAGTTTTGAACTATGTGACATCAATAGACGGTAGTTGGTAGCTTGAAAATCTGAGGAAAACCCATCGGGTTTTGCTATTTTTGTGCCTGACCGGATTGATTTCTATCGCTAACTCGTCTAGCTGTTATTGTATTGTCAGCTTTTAAGCTATCGCTACGTCTTAGTCAAGCTTATTAATCCGTGTAGCAAGATAGTGAAATGCTTGTACTCTTGATGTCCCTTCCTTAACTTGACAGGTTGACAGCTCCAATCTCTGTCTTGCTTATACTCTGTCAAAATCGTATGTTATCAAAAAGAATATTCCTGTCAAATCTGATGAGAACCGGACAAATATTGTAGATTTGCACAGGTTTCGATCTCTCTCTCGATCTCTCTCTCTTTCTCACACACACACACACACACACACACACACACACACACACACACACACACACACACACACACACACACACACACACACACACACACACACACACACACACACGTATATCAAAACAACAGTCTGCCTGCTTTATTTTAAAAAACTCTCTTTAATATATAAAGAAATTTCATGAAAAAGGTAACTTTAAGAGTTTAATAATGCTTTACTTATAACATCCCATTCAATTATTACATAAAGTTGCGATCTTTGTCCATAAACTTTAAATATTGTAAGTTAAATAAGACGTTATATATCCCAGAGTGCAAATGCACACATATTTATAAACTTATCATATTACTTGTGTTTTTTTATATGATATATAATGAATTTATTTTATTTAGTCATTATCTATATATCTATATATGTATCCCCTGAAACAATTAGGTCCAGTGCACTAACCATAACTATATGGGGCTTCCCCATCAACAAGGACTGTTAGTCCCCATCAGCAAGTGTCTGCATTGCTGTGTTTGGAGTGTGTCTTTGAAACAGAAATCTAATATCTAGTTGCTGTCGAGGATGGTCTCAATCGGAAATCCTTTTGCCTAATAATTTGTTCTCATATTTTCACCCCAAACAGACTACCTCTGGCCACGTGCCCATGGTTCGATTCCCTTTTTTCCTGACGTAAACTCATCTGCAATGACGAGAGAGGGAGATAACAAGAGAATAACAGTAGGATAAACTATGCTGATTTCTCAATGCCATTTCATGGCTCCACCTAACTGTTTGAATTTATTTGGCAAAAATTTTACAGTCAGCTCAGACAGTTGTCGGATAGGTGCGCAGTTAGATTCCATCGGGCAGTCTTCCATCTTCGTCCAATTTAGCAACATTTTTAAAGATAACAGACAAATGTCTATATCCTAAGGCCATCAAACTGGAGGCGTAAAATATTTCTGAAATTTACTTTCAGAAACCGAAGCATCTCCACATATCAGACGACGCAGACTCCAGATCGTGCGGAATGTTTTCGTTTTAGTCAAATGTTGCGAAGCTCGCTCTATTAATTTATCACAGGTAATACATCTCATAATGAGTATCATACCAAGTCGATTTAGATCGGAGAGAACCATCTTATATAAATATATTATAGATAATACCATCATGATAATATTTAGAAGAAGAATTCGTTTGTTTGTTTATTTATTTATTTTGTAGAATTCCTAAGAAGTCCTTTATTTGTGAAAAATATTTTTTCCAACATTTATTCTGTTACACAGATCCATAGCATATAATATACAATATTTAAAAGCATAAAACAAACAACATATACACATAAGGTAAACAGTCATTTAGTACATCCATCTGCCAAGCAAGCTGTCCAAAACAATGTCTACACAATCTCTTATCAGTTTTTGTTCCAGTCACGTAGTTATCTAAAATATTATCACCCACTTGTATTCTTATCTTCTTTTATCTCCACACTGCTCCTAATACCCTCCACACAGAAGTCATGGAACCTGTCATCCTCTTTTTTTTAATAACATAAGAGTGAAACAGCATTCCTTATAATATTTTTTCAGACTCTCACTCTTGGTGTAAGATAGAGGCACCAGCTGCAGTCAAGTATTGTGCTTGGAGGTGACAAATGTTACAACAGAACACGCTTAAACAATTATATGTTCTTTCGATATCTCACACAAATTATAGTTGGTGCTCTGGATCCCTTGTGCCACGGGCTACCTGTAGAGCCATAATAATGTACCTAATTTCAAGACATACATAGTTTTAAGAAATCATAATCATTTATATATATATATATATATATTCAGTATTTAAGATTTCGTTTATTTGCCAAGGGATATTACACAAGGAATCTGACTTGATGATGGTCGCAACTTATTCCACAATACTGATCACATTCACGCTCATACTTGCAGACACTACTGTTTGCACTGTTATCTCTACACCCTCTTAAATTTCCTCCACGCACATATGCACGTACATACCCACTACAACTCTTTCTCTCTTTTTCACATTACCCACACATTTCACAGTCGCCATAGATACCGAAACACATATGCGAGCAGGTACATATGGATGTTGGTTCGCACCACTTCCACTGAACATGACCCTCACAGATTGCAAGGGACACATTCAGCTGTCGAATCCCAGACACTTAATCCCCTAGACTTTTAGTCCCCAGACACTTAATCTCCAGGCAATCCTCAAAATGAAATTTCAGCTAAAAAAAATTATGAAGTGAATGAAAAATGTAATTCAAATTCAAATAATTATTTTCATGTAAACATCAAAATAAGTTCAACAATTAAACTACATGAAATACTTAACTTCAACATCTATAACATTCGTTAAAGATCATGTGAGCTATTAAAGTCAATGTTGGAGCCATTTTGAGTGTTGTGTCGCGATTTGGGGGCATTTTTGAGGATTAAGTGTCTGGGGATTAAGTGGCTAGGGATTAAATGTCTAGGGGATTAAGTGTCCGGTCACCCAACTGTCATTGGTCTTAACACAAGCTACGGGCGGAGTTCAGGGAGGTTATTGCCTCAGCGAAGAAACTGTTTCTCAGTCGGGATTTTTTGGCTCGTACGGGTCTATACCTCTATTTGATTAAAACAGGTAAGAAATGTAAAAAGTTGTGATCCAGGTGTCTCCTGATTTAAGATTGATTAATATACCATTAATCATAAATTTACATCATTTATAGAAGATGAAGTCAGTAACTGTTTAAAAAAATTGAAAGATAATAAATCATGTGGCAAGGATAACACCACAAATGAAATCCGAAAGCTGCTGGTAGCAATTATGCAAGAAGTGTTTATTAATTTGCTTACATTAAATTATATAGTGGTGAAGTTCCAGCACAATTGTGCATAGGTGAAATAATTCACATAAACAAAAAGGGCTCTCCAAGCGACCCAACTAACTACAAAGGGATTACTATTCTTACTTTGATAAAGAGCTTAGATTTTTGTTAATAACCATAATTAATAGAAAGTTATAAAAAAAACTTGTTATAACAAACGAGCACTTAACACTTGATCATTTTTTTCACTTTACATATTCTAATGAATACAGACAGAAAGAAGCATGTTCTTTAAGCGTTTAATGAGTATAAAGCAACAGTCGATAAAAGTAAAAGATTTTTTTCTTTGGGAATAGTTGATTAAAGTACATGTTAGGGTGAATTTTCTTCAAAAAGTGACAAATACGTATGCTAAGACAAAATCTTGTGTTCGGATATAAAAATATTGTCAGGGTTAAAACTTCATGTGAGACACGACAAGGGTAATCTAGCACCTTTTGTTTTTATTTGTTTTGAAGTAAGTTGAAGTCCTTTTATGCTCCAGATTATTGATGATTGTAACCTTGTACTTTATTGAGAAAAGCTACAGCTGTCTAAATGGCAAATGCTGTGGAATGTCTATTATAGGTCCTCTTACTTATGTATCCTAACGACGCTATAATATACTCCGAATTTAAAAAAAAAAATCTGCTGGAAGCGCCCATTGCTTTAACAAGTTTAACAGGGTAAATGCTGAAGTACTGTTAATATATCTATGTATTAATTATAACAGTCCCTCAAAATAATTTATATTACCTAGCATATCGGGCAATATTTTTACTTCTTTGTACATGAGAAAACATTCACTTGTCCATGCGGATTCATTTGAAAAGATTATTGTCCCTATATTATTGTATGGTTGTAAAGTGTGGGAGCTTCAGTCTTTGTGATTTTGCTACAAAATTACAATCGCACTATTGTAAGGAAGTATTTAGACTAAGAATGAATACACCCAACTTAATGGTACTTCGTGAGGTAGGTAGGTAGGTAGGTAGGTAGGTAGGTAGGTAGGTAGGTAGGTAGGTAGGTAGGTAGGTAGGTAGGTAGGTAGGTAGGTAGGTAGGTAGGTTTCCACCGGATATTTCTGTAAAAATTAGGATCTGTGCTTTTGGTATAAACTGGTCAATCTTTTGAATGTACACACGCTTTGAAATACTGCTTACCTACCTACCTACAAATTTTACATAATAATGGAGTCCAGTCTCTCTACCTCCTTCCTACCCCCCGCCTTAACTGTGCGCAGCTGTTGTAGGGACATGATGAAAAGCAGCAATAGTGAAGGCGCGCCCTGTTCGGTAGGTTTCCCCTCTGGTGGCCTGTCCACTCACTGATGATGGTCAAATACCATTTATTTTGTTTGCCCCAACGACGTCCTCCCTCCACACATCCCTGGAGGACTGTCTTAGATAGCGGGTCGTACCGGGCGATATGCCCAGAACCAGTTTTCATGGTGGCGAGCTGAGGTTCCTGGGGACCGACCCGTGGGGGGGGGGGGTGACTACATTGCGAACAGTTTTCTGTTCCCTGTAGGAGATTCGGAGTGGTCACCGGAAGCATTTCGAGTGCCTGAATCTTTCTTTCCGTTTCGGTCATCAAGATCCACGTTTCGCAGCCGTACAACATGATGGGAATGAACAGGGACTTGTATACCTTGAATTTTATTTCGATGTTTATACTTCTGATGCGCCAGATCTTCTTCAGTGGAGTCCATTCAGATTTAGGTTATTTCGACTCCAGAGTTACTGAACAGTTTAACCCTGTCCCGGGCTTTGTCCCAGGAGAATCGCCTTAGTTGCTGGCACGGCGTTAAACACTAACAAACAAACAAACAATGTCCCAGTAGAAGAACTTGCAAATTTCTCCCAACTCGGTTAACATTAAGGTCAGAAGATGTTTATTTGACATGTATATTCAAGAAAAGTTCTCCAAATTATATAAGAGGTATATATATTGTAATTAAAGAATTTATATATCCATTAAGTTTAAAATTAGGGTCAGAAGATTTTTTATTAGACTTGCATATTCAAGAGTGGTTCTCCAAATTATATGCCGGATATATATGTATATATAAGAATTAAAGAATTAATAAAGTTTCCTTCTTGTATGAAAGATATATTACTCTAATTATCTTACAGTAATAGTGTTAAATATTTTAAGCTTAGAGCCTTATATAATAACCTACCCAGTTAAGTCTGAGCAATTTTGCAGTATACCAAGATACCAACATCATTCTACTATAAATGTTATGCTTTGTGATATAAGGAAAAATTTTCGTCTGTGGTTAGCTCTAATTTGAAAGAAAAAATAATACCTGCATTATATTAAATATCTTAATTGAATTAAATTTAACCTCTTATGCTCCACAAAATGTGTGCTGAGAAAACCTTTCCGATTCTAACAATTGTTTGTAATAGTTTTGATAAGTAATGCCATTCATCGATTCAATCTGTATTTATGTTGTACTAATATTATTAACGTTATTCCCATTAACATTAGTATCGTTATTATGTTTTGCTGTTGTTGTTTAACATTGTTTTAAATTTATCTTCTTGTACGATCAGATGGCATCTTGTTTGCATGTGAACATTCTTCATTCCACCCAATTTTCGTCCCATCGATTCTTCGTGTGTATACTCCTCCTCTCTCCCTTAGTTTCTACCTCCAATAAACCTCTCTTTCAAGTCCCTCTTTCCAAAATTTGTTTTCTCTCTTTCTCTCTCTCACGCGCGCATATATATATATATATAACTGGCGTGATCACGCACAATACACAAGCCACACGAAAATAAAGTCCAAAATAAAATAAAAGTATTATCTCTATTTCAGAAAAAAAGAAACAGTATTTCATCACAAATAAAATCCTTGCTGGCAGTATCGGCAGAAAAGATGTCAGGTCTTAGCAAACAATAAATATCTTTTTCTGTACATCTTGATTTCAATCTTTGCATTGAGGACATTTCACTAATTACAGAATGACTTAGATTCGCTCCCACTCTTTCTTACAATGTTCACCCATAAAGAGAACTTGAGATCACGCACACAGTTATGCACACATTTATGAACGTGCAATTAAGACAGATCCTGGGTACTACAAGGGTTCATTCCTCATTTCCGTTCATAACGTTGAGAAGTTTTAGTTGCAGTAGGTGAAGGAAAGATACGAACTCGTATGCGACGCATTCAAGGGCTAGGCTTGCTGAGCAAAAGACATAAATTTTTTTTTATTCCACAATACATACATTTACAACACATACAATCATACACAGAATAATTCAAACTTTAAGTAACATACATATTCACATAAGATAACAGAAATAACACAAAGTACCTTTCTACAAATAATACTTATTTAAGAAATGGACAAAAGACTTAAGTAGAAGGAGGAAAAAGTCCAGTAACCATTTGATTACCTGAGACAAGCAAAATATAATCACACACACATAATGATAGTATAAGACGAACAAGCAGCATCACACTTCAGGAGAAAATGTACGAGTACATCGGTCAGTTACAGAAAAATTGATGATGTTAAACTGTTTTCTGGTTTGATGACTGTTGCAAATACTTGTGGATAAACAAGAATAAAGAAACGTACACAAAGAGAGAGAGAGAGTCTCGAATGGATGGACGGATGATTGAGTGGATACAAGGGTGGATAAATGGATATCAAATGATTACCATTTGCAACAAATAAGCTGTTAGTGACGTTGGAGTGTATCTTCCATTTTGCTGTCTTACCTGCTCGTACGATTTTTCTCTTGCGCTCAAAACGCACATAAACATTTACAGCACATGCATGCACCCACAAATAGACCCCTATACCGTCCCATGCATGTCCCCATTTTTATCCTTCTGCACTCGGCACTACACGAGGGAAAGAAAGAAAGAAAGAAAGAAAGAAAGAAAGAAAGAAAGAAAGAAAGAAAGAAAGAAAGAAAGAAAGAAAGAAAGAAACCTGGCAATAACAGCTAGTATCACATGATCGTCACTTATCTGGGTGACTTTGTAACCACTTCTTAAACGTCTCCAAGAATAGAAGTATTGAAGTCTTATGCGCATGCGAGACTTGCGTTATAAGCACTTCTCAGCCCAGAAAAGAAGTCTGCAATAGAACTTAATACGGCATGAGTGCCGCCTTGTGACTTTCTTTTCTTCTTGACATCGCAAAGGGCATCTGGAATCTTAGGAGCCGTTGTGTTGAGACTAGTCACCGTGGAAGTGTTGAGAATGTACGACATCTTGCAGGCAACATTCATCATCTTCATTTCAAGCTCCTGCATCTTGGCTTCTACGTCTCTATTTTCTAGGCAGGGTTCCAAAGATCTTAAATATTTTTCGACGTAATGAGAAAAACTGACTATCTGGAGTATGTCTGTCAAGAGTTTTTCCTGAAATGAGTGAAAAAAATACAGTAGATGTAGTTGATTTTCTTAAGGGAACACACACACAAACACGCACACACACACACACGCACGCACGCACACACACACGCACACACACACACACTCTCTCTCTCTCAAACACACTTAAGCGCACGTTTATCTATATATATATATAGAGAGAGAGAGAGAGATTGCAAGTACTACAGCTAAAAACAAACTCTGCTCTCACCAACCTCAATTACTCACTTACCTGCTGAAATCCTAGGTTTCTTCCCTTTGGGTTTAATCGAATACGGAGGTCTTGTCTTTTGGATTCCTTGTTTTTATTCTTACGTTGGCGATGTTTGCTGGACTGCGGCTTCAACTGGCATAGAAAATTATTTTTAAAATCGAAACTGATCTGCTTCTCCGTTTGTTTATTAAAGACATACCGCCCCCACCCGCCAGTGCAAACTTGTTTTAACACATTATTTACCACAAAACTCTAATTCACACAATCTGAGTGTACATCCCAACCCACAAGTGTGGGATGTCAATTCTTGAACCCTCGATACTGTGATGCGTGAACAGAAATTTGATGACTGTAGACACGCCCTAATTAGCACATACTCCCTTAGTCCCCTTTTGCTTGAACGCATCTCAATGGCATAAGGGAATTTTTAAAGTAGATCTGAAGAATATTCTAGTACACGTATCTTACAATCAACTCAACTTACTCATTTGAAGAAAAAAACGCACTTTGCTAATTTTCTATGACCAAGCATAGAATGCCATTTGCCTATTCTTCATATACGTGTTTGCTCGTCTGCCTCTATAAAATAGCTCGATATCTGTTTATTCTTTGTCTTTATTTGAATATTTGAGCATTTATTGCTATTTCCTTTACTACTTTAATCTTCGAAGTCATGAGTCAAAATAAAATTAAAAACGAGATACAATTTTAAAAGTTTTATAAATAATCATATTTTCTATTTTTCCAAATGTTACGTCTGTCGCTAGTTCACATTTTAGAGTCCAAACTTATGATCTTCATTTCAAGCTCCTTAATCTTGTTTTCCACGTCTCTATTTTCCATGCGGGGTTTCAATGATCGTAAGTATTTTGTTCAATTATTTAGAAAAGATCTTTGTTAAATCTGATACGTGCAAATAAAGCGATATATTTTTTAAAGATGAACGTGCACGACAGAACTTTTGAACCTTTCTTTGTAATAAAATGGAACATGTACTAGAAACATACTCTTTAAATTCTTTTTTACCAATATCTGTTGTGGACACCTTAAATTTCCATTGTGAATCTTTGACTGAAAAGCAAGCATACTAAATACAAAATTAGACAGAAAGACTGGACAAACAAACGACCGACCGACAGACAGACAGACAGACTGCTTTGATGCTTACTCTCTCATGCTCGAGTAGGTAGCTGCCAATCTCCATTGTCTCGTTAACAGTAGCCCACAAATCTTTCGGAAAGAAACAATTCGCTTTCGATGTTGTTTCAGTTCGAGTCCCACCAGCAGAAGATAAGATCCCTGCCGTCTGTTGGTTGCATGACCGTGGATTATCACATGGCTGAAGCAGCCGACGTTCCACTGACTTCCAGCACTTGCCACCTCCTGCCGCCACAGAGTAGTTTTGTAGTACTAGGACCATACTCACACCTGCCCCTTGAGACATCAAAGGAAACGTTGGTTTGTTGGTCACGTGTCGGTTTATTGAGGGCTAAAAAAATACGCTTCTCCAAATACATGAGTTTAAACTCGAAACTGTAATATTATAGGCTAGTAACAAATATAACATTTTAAAAGATAAAAAGTATATACATAATATATAACTGAAATGTTATATCCTTTTTTTGATTCATGGCTTTGAAGATGATAACAATAAAAAAACAAATAACAATTAGAATTTGGTCTTGAATCGGAATATATTTCAACAGGAATCTAGACTGCTTGGTTATCTGCTGTACATAGAGATGGTTTTGCGTTCGTTTTGTTCTCAGAAAGACTTACTGCTTTTAGTCTCAAAAGAAATCACTTCAACAGAATCATACTCACAACCTAATATTCTAAGCATCTCTCTTCCGTGCGTTAGGGTCTCAAGATTCAAACCAAATCAAGCACACATGTAGTTTTAGATGCTATTTATACTTCAGGCAAGCAATACTCTCTTAGTACTAGCTATCCTACCACCTCACAAAAAAAACCTGTTTTGAGTAATTTCAAACATCATTTTATTTGACGGTTGCCCGATTTGTCCATTGTTACATAGTTTGGGGGATTTTCTTTTATTGGGGAATGAGGGCATGACATTTTTTATTGTTCCTCCCCTTCCCTAGACCCGCGAAAATAGCGTTCATGGTTTGGCGATTCCCGACTTGCCTTTGACTCAGTACGTTACCTCAACATATCGCCATTTGCAAATGTTCATTTCATGGAGCAGGTTTCACTTCCGGTTCACGTTTTCGTGTTGTAGGTGCAGTGAATGAGCTTTGTCTATATTTGACTCAACTGCTGCAGACTGATGCCCGACAATTTTGACTTCCGCTTTTCGTCCGCATTTCATATGTTAGTCTTAGGAAACTCAGACATTTTGATAGTAATAAGATACAGATCGAATGGAGCAATTAAAAGTACCACCCTTCGTCCAAGCGTATTCTAGGAGGCAGACTACTTTTGAGTCGCCCACCTTGTATCTCCTCAGTACATTACCATTCGTATAAACATCACACATCTCATAGAAACTACGTCCACTGTAGAAAATGATACAAATCCGAAGAAACAATTTAACCCGTAGAGAAAGTGTCAGGTGACTTTAAGTGATGTTCAGGGTAAGGATTAGGGTTAACAGTTTTTATATAAAATTCCGAGCTCCAGAAACTCACGGGAGTAATTCCACGGTGTCAAAACCTCACTCGAGTCACAATAAGAGAAAATGCATCACAAGTTAAAGTTTGTGAAGTAAAGGTGGTGATGGGTGGTGGGGCAATGGTTGGGGGAAAGGAGATCAGTCATATCCTTGAGATGTGTTGTCGCTGTTTTCGTCTTGAGTCACCAGCCGGATGTTATTCGCCAACAGACGCTGCGCTAAGTGTGTGTAGTAGACTAGACCACTAGAACAAAACATACAGTAAAAGTCGTGGCTTACGAACTTATGTTGTGACTATTTTTAAATAGTGGTTTCAATATCATTAGTAAGAAAGTTTTCTGCAATAATGTTACATATCAAATGACGTACGATCGAGGATGTGCAAGTTTCAGTTTCCACCTCCAGTATTATTTTTTTACACTAAAAGAGAGAAAGAAACACTTCGGTAACTCGAAATTAGTTCCCTACTGGTTATGTTTACGTGTTTTTTATCTTTAACACCAGCAGCAGCAGCAGCAGCAGCAGCAGCAGCAGCAGCAGCCCGTTCCCTTTTCAAAACATGAAATCCTAAAACAATGAACGATACTGAATTACATCAATCTCGGAGTATATAAAATAAAATACGTTGTAAGCAACTCTACAAATATTAAAACTAATTAGCCCTTTTCTGTACCAGTTAATTTAAATTACTATGCGCCGTCAGCGACTGAAGGTGTTTCATGACAATCCATCCATAAACAGGTGCCCATGGGGAAGAGGAACCACGGAGGGACACAGTATATGGCTTCGCGAAAGAACAGCGTGTAACTATACAAGAACCAAAGATACCCGATCTTTTTATGTACAGGTGGCCAGCGCGCCACCCCGTAACTGTAAAAGAAAATTTAAAAATCCAATATTTATCGCGTATTCAAAACGTGTGCATTCAGTGAGCTCATTCTTATTTTAATACAATCTCTCTGCTCTTCCCTCCTTCTCACTTAACCGTTTTTTCTGATATTCAAGCTGTGCACTTCACCGTGAAATGTCAGATCACACCAACATAGTTTCAAGTTGCCACAGTGGTGCAAACACCGACGAACAGTGTGGAAGCTACACGTACATTTGTTAGCAGTGACGTGGGAAGTCTTCCACATCAAACGTCGCGCCATTGACTGGCAGAGCCCTCATTGCAGTCATGTTGCCGCTGTCAGCAATAAGCGCAAAATAAACAAAATATAAACAAGAACATTTACGATAGATTTCACCCACCCACACACCCACCCTGACCCTCCAATACAAAACTTGAACCGAGAAAATAACGGAGGGTTTGTAGATATAAACAACAGTATTGCAATCAAAAGAAAGAATAAATTTATTTATTTATTTACTTAAAATAGAATGAGCAAGGTAGTACCAACTGCTCTCTTTTTGTGTTTTCATTTCACGCTTGTGATCTAATCTACCTGAAACCCAGCTGTTCTTTTTTTTCTGGAAGTTACAGGTCTATAGCTTGAAAGATCTTTCTACCAATCTCTGACTTTACGCAAGCTTTGACAGCCGCTTCCTGCGTCTTCTGTTACCCTCGTAAATAAAGATTTTTTTCATTGTTCGACATAGAATATTATTTTTTGTTGTTGTCATGCCAACTGTTCACAGAGGAGAGCAGAGTTGGGCATGGAGTTGTGTACCGTGAATGAATGCCTTTAATGAACCGAGTGATATTTTAGTTTTTTCTGCATCGGTCAAAACATAGATCTGTATAGATATACATAACTATTCAGATCTCTGGTTACAGCGATCGATTATCCGCCTTGGGTAAGCAGACGACAGACGCGGAGTGACGTCACAGTAAGTATCCTCGTGGTAGGCCATCTTGAAATTGCCGTCAACTGCTACTCTATAAGAAAGTTGTACCTTGAAAATTTAATACAGGTTTATCGATAAACATTCAATGCATCTCTGAGAACAATTTATGTTCTTTGCACCGCGGACTTGATCTGTGCTTTTCTGGCGATATCAGTTTGATTTGAGATCTACAGATCACCGGTTTGTTGAATTACAAATCGCTTTATTAGACAGTTTGTCGTCGTTTTACTTCGTCATAGGATCTAACACTTCGAGTTATTATTTGAAGCTAAATCTGATAACCGTGGTCATCACTTTAAAACAGTTTTCAATTTACAAGAGAGAATCTTTCTGAAAACATTTTCCTAAAAACACTTTTAAATTTACTTCCACAAAAGTTTTAAGATTTACATGTGCTGTGCAATTGAACCCTGGAATGACAACCAAAAATACTGCTGACAGAAAGGAAGTCTCTATAGTGACGCCTCTTGCGCAATCCAGTGACGAAGATGAATAAACAACAGGGTTCTGCTGTGGGCACATCTTATGTTCAGGTGTGAGGGTTGGTACTTTTGGCTGTAGGAGAATCCATGTGATCACCGAAATTTAGACCAGTAGATTGTAGACGTACTTTCTCGTGTAATATACAATGGCAGTAGTCTTCTATCAGTTCACAGTAATATCACAGGTATTTTAATATGATCTGTGAAGCCTATGTAGTCATGCAAATTGTACTTGTTTCTGTTTAGCTGGCACAAAACTTCTTTTTTTCGTGATGGATTTAATAACGAATTGCAGTAATTATTCTTCATGTCAAAGATCTCTGTAAGCGAGGGACTGAAGCCGGTCTGGTTTATCATTTCACATAGTCACAAGATGCGCTATTTTTTTTCCCCGCGAGACAAAGGTTAGTGAATGTATTCGTAACGAGTGAACAGACATTCTCAGCTGGATACAAACATATATCTATTCTGCTATTATTACGAAATAGTTTTCTTCTTGCCAACGTCGGCCGCGTTGTATTATACACGCGTGTACTCCTAACCCCCCCCCCCCCACAAAAAAATAGCGTTAATTAAAAACTCTTCCCCTTCCGGCAGCCAACAGTGGCAACTTTTCACACCACAGTACAATCGCGCTTGTAAGGCAAAGGGGAAGTTTGTCAGCAATCTCACGGGCACGGGCCATCGCACCGACAATGCGGTCACGCGTCGCTGTCAAACGAGGTTGTCCTGGCTGCTTATTCCTACTATACGTCTCTGACGTGAACTTATGGGCTTTTCCGCCCACTTCCTTTTCTAGCTTCACCCGAAAACCGCAGGCTCATACACTTTTTTTTTTTTTTTTTTACCAGACATGGCTGTTATGTTGGGAAGTTGTTTTGATAAGCCAGCCAGCAGCAGTCGAAACAATGGCCTCTGACCAGTTTTGAGGAAGCCATCTTTGCTAGCGTACTAAATAGGTTTTAGTTAGAAGCATTTTCATTTTACATTCATTCATTAATCCCATGACTGGTCATTGGAGGGAGAACAACTTTACAGATGTTAAAGTAGAAAGTAGGACCAATTTGGAGTGCATGCTAACTAAAGCCTTTTTACTATGCATGATAAAGACAGCTTCCTCAAAACTCGCCAGCGTATAAACGTTTCATAGTAATGGTGAGCAGAACCAGTGCATTTCTTCAGATATTCAAGAGCTGCATTCTCTGATCATCCTTTTATCAAATAACGAGAACATAGTCTTTGTGCTTTAAATAGTGTCTAGAAAAGATTATCACCCCTTACAAAATAAAAATTTAAAAAAAAACCCTTTGAACACAACCAGAAAGCTTGCATGGAAAACAATTTATTTACCAGTATATCCATTACACCGTCTATACAACTAGCTCTTTTTCATTGACACAAAGCAGCAGTCACAAACTTAAGAAGAAGCATATAACACCTTTCATATAAGTATCCACTCAGAGAACTTCATACCACTAATTGCACAAACAGAAAAATACACAAAAGTGTGCACAGACAATATGTATGAACATATGCACACACATGCATACACTCAGACATACTGAGTGGTGCACATTCACAATCACAAACCGATATTACTTTACAACAGTCAAATCACAGTAGCATCAGGTATTCACTTCTTTTTTATTTTTCCCTTTTTGGCTTTCTGTGCACCCTTCCTGGCTCCTTGTACAAGGTTTGCAAACTGACCCTTCATTTTGGCCTGTTTTCTGTCAAAAGAATATACACATGGTGAGTGAACATCAATCACATAGGTCTGCCTTCCTTGCTCTCTCACAATAAGTTTGTACAGCACATGAATCTAATTGGTATGATTAATTCTTGTAGCATGCTTTGTGGAACTTCAGGAAGCTAATGTCTCGTCTTTGAGTTGTAGTTTTGAAAGATGTCAATGCTTTGAGATGAACATTGTACCTCCTTCAAGTCTTATTCCTGCATGTGTTTCATCTCTTAATACAATGGGCCCTGCATGTTACTACTATCATCATGAGACCTTTGGTCCCTCTAAGTTAAAGTAAAAGCAGCCAAAATTATGCAGTAAATCACCAGCGTCCAATATATTAAGAACGTTATAAAATACTTGTTTGGGAGGTAGAAATAACACTAATTAGTTTTGCATGCTGATAATATTTACCTCTTGTTCAAGCTTGTAAAGTTAAAAGGAATGTAGGCATAGGGATCTGGTTTGCCTTTCTTCTTAATATCTCCACCAGCCTTCTGTTGAGATAAGTAATTAGAAAGCTTCATTGAAAGTAAAATCTCAGTATTATATTTGCTGAAGATGAATGTTGTTAAAAACACAATACAATCATTATGATAAACGTGTATGGTTAAATACATACAACAGCTAAGGAGAGGTTCCTGATATTGCCAGGGTTCTCAATTTCCCACTAAGTTTCCTTAAATACATAAATTTTCAGTTTATTTCCACAAAATCCCAGCCATTAACTTGTTAGCTCCCCAGCTGATCTGGGTAACACCCCTTTCTTCTTTCTAAATCCTAACCATACCCAACCTTTCATAATGCTACTCTAACCCCTAAGCTCTGTGGTTTTAGTTCCTTGCTTCCCTATAAAGACATGCTCACGTTTGTATGCATGTGCTCATACACTTATGTGCACACACACGATAATTTAAATTACTAGGAGTCTGTATTTAATGCTATGTTAAAAACTGGCTTACCTTAGCTCTATACTCAAGAGTCTTTAACACTATAGCACTATGTACACTATTAACTCTACGTTAAATTATACTTGTCTCTATATCTAACACTACGTTAAAAACTGACTTACCTTAGCTTTGTATTCTTTTCCAAAGTCTGCTGCTTTTTTCTGCAAAGGTCGATGGATGCCACTTCCTCCAGCTGTAAACATGAACATGGTCAGGAAAAGACAACAAGATAGCACTGGTAATGTCACTTTGTAATGAGACCTAAAGATTTTGAAATCTTGTTATTCACTTAGGAAACTGAAACAAAATCTTTAATCTAAAGTAATAGAAAACACAAAAAAATGATGTGAAGACATTGTCTGACCTCTGTATTTCGATGATGGCTCATCTTCATTTTCATCAGCAGCTTCTGCATTCCGCAGCCTCTTTCTTCGCTTTTTCTATGAATCATAAAAGACTTTCTCACATTTTGTTCACCAATACTTTTGTGATGTACAAGGTTTGTAACAAACACATTAACAAATCAACATAACAAGTCTGCATAAACGACAATGCAAAGATGATAAACCTTTGCTCAGCCAGTGTCCTAAAGCATTTCCAGCGTTCGCAAAAAACAAAGAAGTGTATTTTTAACTTCTGATAAATTATACAATTATCTCTACAGTATGCTGAAACTGAAAAATTAAGACAGGTACAGTTGAGTGCAACAACAATACCTTCTGATACACTCAGCTTTCGGAGAGTTTGCAGAGGTTTTGTGTCAGTTTTTATTGGTTTTATGACAAAGCGAGTGAAGAGGAAATGAGTCATAATAATAATAAAAGCTGGGTTGTATAGCGCCTTATTTTACCCTGTGGACAAGCTCAAAGCACTTCACAAATCATGCATGTCAACATTATTAGACTTGGGTGTTGTGCTTGGTCTGCTTCTTTGTCTCCTGTGGTTGAACAGTCTTTTTAAACTATGTGAAGATGTGGAACTGAGCCCGGAACGTACTGAAAAATCTTACTGATTCTTGCAACCGATTTGCCTTAAATCTGTTAATGCTCCATGAAGTAGTAGTACCGATAGAGGGTACCAATGTAGTAGTACCAATGCAGGGTGATATGAGTTATAACCAAAAATCAACATTGTGTGATGCAGTGTCAGTTCTGCAGGACATGAACTTTAAATTTGACTATGCACTATTACCACTATTTACAGAGACTGAAAAACTGAGACAAGAATGAGCACCTCCAGAAATGGCTACTAGAGGTAGAGAAAAAAAAAACCTGGCGATTTTGAAGACAGATTAAGGAATAATTTGATCTTCCATGGACTTGACAGAAAGGATAAGGAAACAGCAGACTGACAGTTTCTGAAGGAGAGGCTAGGTTTGTCAAAACATTTCCTGTCTGAACGAGTGCAGATGCTCACTGCTAAGAAGAGTTTTCCCATTACTGTATGTATAGTATACTTTCTACAAGGTCAAAATGTGCATTTAAGAGTGAAATCCAAAGGTTCAAGAACAGTGGAGTAAGAGGGGTACGTGAAAACTATGACTATATCTAAAACTTGAACAATGCAAAAAGATCCAGTCAGCCACGAAATAGGATAAATCTGACCACCAGGCAAGATGTTTGACTTTTCTTATTTGTAATGTGAAAGGCTTGTTTGGTGAACTATATGAAACTTTGTACATAATATTAAACTGTTTCATTTCATGCTCCTGACAGAGACACGTATTAAAGGAAATGCTAATCTTTCAGATATTTTTCAAAATCTTTCAAAGAATATGTAAAAGTCTGTGCCCCAGCTTAAAAAAATTGTCTAGCCAGGGCTGAAGTGCAGGTGGGTTTGTCACCAAAATAAGGTCTGATGTCGACAAAACAGCTGTGTTAAAAGTGGGCAGAAAATTAATGAACTGTGAAACATATCATGAAATATTGCGCTATGTGGTGCCAGATGGAAGCCCTTTGTATAGCTTGACAGACCTTAATGATAGTATTCTTTTGCTAGATGAAAAAGTGTTGCAACATCTAACAAAAAAATGAAGTGACCATAATTCTTTTTATGTGGAGACTTATACAGGTGCAGAAAAGGCAAATTTAGAAGACATTACAAGCAACTTACAAGGTGTTCAAAAGACTTTCAACAATTTTGGCAAACCCCTTCTAGAACTCTGCTCTACATTTGGACTTATTATATAGTTTATGGGGATTGTAAGGATGATGTTTAAGTGGAACTTTAATTTGTCCCCTCAAAGGAACAGTGTTACAGATTACTTCATAGTGTCAGAGAACCTTATTCATAGGTGTAACTGTCACTAACTGCCTCTACATCTGGCACCTTCCACTGAAATTTGTATGGACTGATTAACTAGCTAAAAAAAAAAAAATCACACACACAGAAAAAAATAGCATGGTCCAATGAAAATGCTAGGAAATATATTCACAGGAATTAGACTCTGATGGATTCAAAAACTGTCTGCTTCAAGCAAACGAGCCCCCTCCTGATGACTTGAATAATGCCATGAACATAGGCTATGTATATGTCTAGAGCTGCCACCTGTATTGTGAGAGAAGTAGGATGGAAAGTAGAATAAGTGGCTTGATGCTGACTTCTCCCAAAAAGAGGAAAGGAACTGAACAGTTGCTAAAGCATTTTCAAAAAAAATGAAAAGGGAGAAGGAAAGCAACTGGGAAGTTGGGGAAGGAGGGTAATCGGTCTTTTACGCGGAGCCAGCAACTAAGGCTATATCATAGCAAGGCAGCCAGCCCTGTAAATAGATGCCACATGCAGAGAAAGAGCAGCGTGCTCGAGACGAGAGCTGAACCCAGGACAATCAACCCTCACTGTATTGGGGAAAGGCGCTAACCGTTGCTAACCTGGGAAAGCTCTAAGCTATCTAGATTAAAAGCATATATGAATAACCCTAAACTGTTCTCGTCAATTATAAAAGCACTAAATAGTAATATATAATGAGATTCATCAACAGCAAAAGGGAAATGAGGAGAGTAACAATGAGCCCCTATTCAATGATCTAATAACAATACAGGAAGTGATAAATAGTGTGAAGCACCAAAAATGTGGCATAACTGGTGATGCAGACAAAATTGATATAAAATGCTAACACAATGTTTTTAATTTTCTGCTAAACCTATTCAATTCCAAGTGAATGATCGAGGTCCAGAATAGTACCAATGGACAAAAAAAAATGTGACGTCAATCAACCAGAAAATTATAGGCGTTGCACTAACAAATGCACTGAGTAAAATCTATTAAGACATAATAAACAGGAGACTAACAAGGTGGGCTGAAGAACACGCTGGCTTTAGAAAAGACTATAGAACAGCCGGGGACATTTACATGCTATTTGGTATTATGCTGAAATTTCTCTTAAAGATAAGAAATTATATGTGTTGCCTTTGTAGATTTTAATTGTGCCTTTGACTCAATTAATAGAAATTTAATGCGCAACATTTTGAGGGAAAATGATGCACATGGAAGAATGTATCAGGCACTGCAAGGAGTTTACAGTTTAGTCTGTGCATGTGTTAGAGAAAAATTCACTCTTGCTATAAAAGGTTTCACCCCTTCATCAAATGTGATGTTATATGGCAAAGCTGGCAAACACCCTCTGTACGTATATACATATGTAAAAAATAAATACTGGTTACAGAAATAGTGAAGTTACCAGCATCAAGACCCTGAAGACAGGTGTAAATATCTGTTTATACGCGTGCATGCTTTAGATATGGAACAATGTACCACCATTGAGAGCATAACTGCATGATGATCACATATAATTTAGGTGCTTGATGGGCACAGATGTATTCCTGGATTTGAATGAAAGAAAGAAATGTTTATTCTTATGGTATGGATTTTATATTTTGATTTGCTAATATGTTTGAAACTCCCCCATGTCATGATGACAAAGAAAATGACATCAAAGATATTAAGCACCTCGCTTCCTTGCTCACTCACACAAACTCTCCTTTCCCTAGGTAAAGAAATAAAAATAATCAAAACTGAAACTTATTTTGAAAAACTAACCTCTGATCCACCCTCGATGGCTGTCAGTAAATCATCTAAGTCATCTTCCTGATCAGAGGCCAATTTTTCTCCTGTAAAACAATGTGTCAAAGTTAAAAGCTAGAATACAAAAGCATATGATGGGATCTTAGAAAACAAACCAAAAAAAACCTCCAACAAATAGCAATATCAAAAAAAAAATCTACCTTGTAAACTCCCACATACAACCCAAGTGTGACAACTTGTAGCTACAAAAGCCAATGCATGGTTTTCTATTCGACCTTTATCTTTCATCTTCTGCTCCTTCATCTTACCAGCAACGTTTAGAATTATTTGAAATTAAGTAAGTGCTTAGGCAAAAATACAAAGAACAGTGTAGTATTTATGTGCTTTTAGAAGCAATGACTACAATATTAATAATCGTAAACCAGCACAATGAAAGCTAGATAAGATATTACACCCCAAAACATGCAGAAGTTTTCATGTAAACAAAATACAAGCACAAGTGCTCTTGCCTTTGTCATCTTTGGGCTCTGTGATGATGAGACGGCCATCTGGTGCTACTCTAAAGCCATGATCTTTCTTTGCTGTTTTGGACACAGCTTTCTCTTCAGGCTTTGTTGCTGAAAATATATGGGGTGAAAAAAAAATAAATAAATTTTTCTCGAGAATACACTGCTGTTTATACTTCCGAAGATTTAAAAAAAAAACCAACAAAGTTGAAGAAAATGCTAAAGCTGTGAGACACATGCCAGTTTAAATAATCTCTCTAAATATATTCATAAATTATATTTCACAGTGACTTGAAACCTTCACAGGCTTTGTAACCAAGAGAAACAACTCTTCCTGTGTTGTTTTCTGGATCATGTTTTGCTGCTTACCGGTCACCTTCTTGGCAGCCCCTGTGTCCATGAAGTCTGTAATATCTTCACTTTCTTCTTTCAGCCATGTCTGATGTCCTTTTCGTCGTTTGGATGTCAATATTCTGCGCTCTTTTACATTGCTGGGTTCCTCTTCATCTGAGTCAATGTCACGCAAAAGCTCCTCAATTCTAGTGACAGCAAGGTACGAACGTGTTAAGAAAAAAAGTCAAACAAAAGCAAGAAGGAATTGCACAAAAAAACCTTTAGATGAATAAAATAAATATGTAAAGATGTAAAATTAACAGTCAGATTCTGTGTAGGAAATAAGGTAATGACTAAAAACAATTCACAAGGCATTTTCCAGCTGTGTTTGTTAAACATGTATGTCAAAAAATTTTGAAGTCCCCAGAACTGCTTCCAATGATGACAGCAGCAATAGCAGTAATAGATGTTTCACATTTCAGACCTAACTTTTTCCTTGAACATCCACAACCTTTTTGGCCTACATTTAAAGGTCAACAACAGAATTACGTATATTTTAGAAACAACTATTTGCAATATCTGCCCAACACATTCCATCCTCCTACCTCTCTCTTGCTCTTCCCTCTCCTTGAAGATAATTCCAGTCAAGGAAGTACAAATATTTAGCAGTTTAAAAATAATTATATAAAAAAATGCCTGCATATGTGCCCTCCCAAATTTCACTGCGTTAGATACAACTAAATTGGCTTTGACCAAAGTGTAAAACAACACAAATCTGTCTTTGTATGGAAAAACGAAAGTGACACACGATTCAGATTGCGGTTTTGTAGCCATCTCGTCCTCGCCATTATCTGCCTCGTCTGCATTGTTTTTGTTCTTCTGCCGTTTCTCTCGGTCCAGCGTTTTGCGTATGTTGACGAGTACCTTGTGAACACTTTCAGGCGTCATACTGTGTACCGCTTCATACCTGACAACATGAGCATTTTGGGTTTATTAGGAGTATAACATACGACATACAGAAGGATGTTCTCAAAAAGTAGTCATGTATATTGCAGCCTTATCAGTCAACTTTGGTCCAGATTCACTTTACAACATGTTAACCCTAAGAGATTTTACAGAAAGACTTTTCCATATCATGCTTGCTGCACACATACTGAAACTGGAAAAGATTATGTACCTGCAGTCAGTTATCCTACTTTATTACTTACGGACACTGACAGACGCAAAAGCACACAAAATTATTGCTACCGCTATGATATAGTCCCTTTTCTGCTAAGAAATTATCATATCATGCGATCCTCTTGTATCACCTTGCATAACACTGGGTTACAAAAACAGAACAAGAAGATAAATATGATGCAGCATTTCATTTCAAATCAGATAGGTGTGGTAATCCAAGCAGGTTAAAGCCAGCCACTTATATATCTTCTAAACTGCATGGCTGAAAACATGCTAAGATGTTCTTACATATTACTTAGCTACCCCATCTTTAGATTCTTAAAGACCTACCCAACTGGTCCAAGTTATAAACAGATTCTGGGGGGTAGAGTTAATATAAATATATTCTGTGAAATTCACCACTCAAACACAGTGGCTTTTCTATTGTCTATTTGGCAATAGACAAGACAAGACAAATTTATTAGTCCTCAGCGGAGATACATTTGTCGACAGCAAGGGCCTATATAAAAATAATACAAATAACAAATTCCTACAATACTACTTCAACATTCCCATACAGAAACACAACCATGACTTTAAAAAAAAAATTAAAACAATTCTACACAACTACCAAACTTATATAGCCTACAAAACCATTCTCAAAGAATAAACTCAAAAATCAGCCAATAGGGCTGCCGTTGTTAAAGAGCCTAACAGCAGCCGGAATGAAAGAACTAACGAAACCGCTCTGTTCTACACCTTGGCATACAAAATCTTCCACTCCGTTGCATGCGTAGTTCACTCAGTGTGCCGTGGAGGGGATGGTCTGAATCGAGCAAAATAGCTCTAGCCTTCCTAGCCAGCCTTCTCTCAACCAGAGGTTCAAATGGATCAAGGCTCCAGTCAACAAGCCTTGCAAAATCTCCCTCCATTGTGTGCGAATAACATAAATCCATGATGTCTAGGTGCGCATATAATTACCAGAATGAAATTGGGTTCATCAGACAAACCTTATTAATCATGTTTAACTAGCAAAGACAAGTGTGAAACACTGTTCTCTAGCCTTGAAGGTATTAAACCTTACAATTTGACCCTGAGGACTGTGAAGGTTCAAAACCCTAAACACAATATGCTCAGGCAGCAGACAATACAGAACAACTTCACAAAACACGCCAAGCAGCGCTGATGTTTGTCAAATTTTGAAAGCTGCAGGTGACCATTGCAATTTATGTTTGTCCGCTTGCCTACATATTGTCATAGTAACCTCAAGTGTGAAAACATTACCACTGGGATTGATTTGCATGTTTATATAGGCATAATTACTAAAATGGTTGTTGCTCGTGGAAATAACAGTGGGAAAAAAGAGAGACTTTCGTCGGAACAGATTAAATTTTTTTAAAGAAAAGCAGAGACATATTTTGGCGAATGCTGTTGCAGACATTTCTTATCATTTACTGTGTGCATGTTACCAATAACATATTGTATCACTGGTCACAGCTATTATGCTGTGGCTTGAAAAGTTGAAGGTCGAGATAACTTCAGGTGCTCGTGCAGCTACTCTCTGTTTCTGGATGAGAAAAAGTATGCTTCTCTATAGCAGGCACAGACCTTGGAAGACGTTTCCCCGTGCATTCAGTAACAACATAGTTACATATCTGAGCTTGGGTTTTCGAGATTTGGTATTTTCTGGGCACTTGTATCAGCCATGCTGCAACTGTTACTCACGCCCCACATGGCTTCAGGCCCAAAAGGAGATTTGAACAGGCGAGGAATTCATTTTTATTTAATTTCTTGAGATTTTTGTTTCTTTTTGCGATTTTATGTTTGAGACATTAATAAGTGATATGAAGGGAGTCTTTTGAGCGTGATGTGTGTCACCAACCAAGTAGGTCTTTAAATGAGCTTTGCGGTAAGTTGTGAGGTGGTGGTGGTGGGTGAATATCACCTTTAATATCATTAAGATCTCAAAAAAGAAGCATGAAAAAGCATTCTTACCCAAACTTCTTGATGAGTTTTGAATATATCTGTTTTGTCTTTGCATGGCAGTGGTGTTTACAGTCTTGTTTCATAGAAAGCATTCCATTGATCTGCAGACACAGGAAATAAACTTTAGAGCAAAGAGAACAGGAGTATTTAAAATGCAAACAAAGAATATTAAGAAAACTGAATATAGAAAGTGGTGGTCAAAAGCTTGCTCACCAGTTCAGACAGGTGTGCTGTAAGAATGGCTGTCGAGTAGGCACCCAACATAACCTTTATGAAGGCAAGGGCTGCTTTAACCACTTCTCGGGTCTTTGATTTTAGCAGTAAACATACATTCTGCACCAGGTTGGACAACACATCTCCTGACAGTTTTTCTGTAAAAGAGAAAAAACTTTCCTATATCATCTCTGTGAAGAAGCAGTAGTTAGCACTTTTTAACATTACCAGTGCAACAGGTACCCCAAAACATATATACTTTATTGGACTTATTTCTTTTACTTCTGCCAGTTAGCTTTGAATTTGCTGCTGGAAGATAGCCACAGCAGAATTCTGGGAGTGAACTGCCTTACTAAAGATATAACTGGATTTTTCCTGCCGATAGGCACATACACTCACACACATTTCTTTGTCTTCTCAGGATTACATATAAAACCAGCACAAATTTATTTAGATAAAATAAAACTCTTGTTGTTTGATTAAGAAAGAAACAAATCCCTAAGTGTGAACAGAGACAAGAACTTATTTTTGTTCTACCACAATCTTTGGAATAAAGTAGCTCTAAGCAATACAGCTTTGTTAATCCCAGACGACAATCAAGAAGCAGCCCACACAGTTAACACCTACACTGATGTTTTATGTAAACTGAGGTACTAATTGTTAGGTTGGTAGACACAGCAATTTTCTGAAAAGCATAAAATGATGTTTTGTATTTGTAATATAACTGTCAGATATTTGTTTTGTTCCTGTGTCTCTCTTGGTTCAAGGGAAAAGAAAGGCCCCATACAGCAGACAGTTGATGTCATTTTCCAGGATATTTTTATCCAGTTTGTGAGACCTTTTTTTGCTGTCTTGCGTGGCGCTTGATGTCATTCCCAAGTTATGTCAGCCGTCCTGTACATGAGACCTCTGTGAGCTGCTTGCTCTGCCAGAGGGGGTTCACTGTTCATTGCCTCCTCCCACCCCTGTTCGCAGGTTTAGTACAAAAAAAACCTTGACGAGCAAAGCAAAGGGTGGTGATGTGGGCTCTGGTGATTGGTTCCAGGCCCTGGGAGATAATGTAGCAACCCTAGAGCATAGCATCCATCAGGGGCCTCTTAAGACTTTGAGTTGAGTTGGTCAGTCAAGGTGGTGGGAGACCTATTTTAGCAGGTGTCGTTAGCACAGCAGCCAGTGGTATCCACATAAGCTGGTGGGAGACCATAGGGTTGGTGTTATTGCTGGACACAGTGAGATGGTGTGTGACTGTGTGGGCTTCTGGGGCTGTTTGGGCGAGCGGGTGACCGCCAAACATTAGCACAAGCCGTGTTGGTTAGTGCTCGATTTTTTTGTTTGTTTCCGTATCTTCTTATTCTGAAGGGTTCTGATTAGCACGAGAGAGGTTATGCATGTACAGCGGAGCAAGTCTTCTCTAGAGATAAATTATTATTTGATATTTCAAAAGGATGACCTCTGTGTGTTAGAGTGATATAATGTTTGTTAAGTTTGAGGGTATGATTTCTGGGCCTCAGCGCATGTGGCGCTCACCTGTATGATGTTTAATATTGGTGGGGAGATTCAATGGGATTCTATTAGGCCTTAGTTAAAGATGGAACTAAAGATGAAACCACCTAGTGACAAATGTTTCTACTGTTTTCTCCCCAGGCTTGTTGTTAGTGTTCTTCTTCATCTTCTTCTTGTCATTCTTCTCCATCGTCCATTTTAATCTTCCGCTTCGTCTTTTGAGACTCCTTTATACGTGTGATCACATTTCCTTCATTCATTCACCCCTATGTACATTCTTTGACGTCATTATCCTGTCCTCCTACACCGCTGTGTGGTGTGCGGAGCATGCCTGTGTGGGAATCAACAAGCGGCTCAGACTGTGGACCAGAAGAGGGTCCATTTGTGTCGTTGGAGAGCGGTCAAAGCGAAAGCATCGCATGGGACCAAAGTGTGCGAAGAAAACTGTGGAAACAGACCAAGTTCAGACTTGTTCGAGATCTAACGCTTGGCTTGAAGGCAGCAGTGTGTGCGGGTGTTTATTCGTTCTCTCTCCAACTAATGTTTTCTATTTTCTTTTACTCGGGCGTGGGGTGGTCCTTTGTATTTCTTTTGTGGGTGTGTATATGTATTTATATTTTTTCTTTTTTTTTCCTCCAAAAATTCTTTTAGTATAAACCAAAATGAAACTTAAAACATATAAAGGAATTAGTCTCATGTTTCTACTTACCCTTGTACTCATACATGACTCGTGTAAGAGCCAGTAAGGTGCCACTGATCAGCTGTGGAGACCCAGCCAACCCAGCCAATAGCAGGTCAACATATCCTGCTAAAACTTCTGCAAAATTTTGAAAAGAAAAACTTAAGTATCTCATTTCTTTCCATAAAATTATTATTGAAAACGGAAAAAACCTCTCAAAAGAGAAATTAAAGTTATCTGGACATATTTTTTATGTTTTTTGAAAAAGATTCTTGCTGCATCAAGGGTGACATGCTAGGCTAGGAAACCTAGCCAATGCTCAAGAGACTATTCATGCCATCAATCAGTTGTTCACCACTGTGTCAAAATATGACAAAACCACTACAAAGATAGGTTTTCTGTGCCAGGGACCTTTACCAATTAAGGTCAAAATATGCTTGTTAGTAAATGGTCCCCAGTGGTTTATAAAGCAAAGGAAATAATTGTCTATGCTGGGATACAGCTTAATAACTGGCCAGTTGTGCTTAAAGGTTAGAGCCTGATAGGAAGCATTTCAAGTCAGCAAAAGGAATTTAGACAGACTTCATGCCTAGTACTAAACTGTGATCCCAATTCATTAAGGTATTCTTTATAAACGATAGAAAGATGTAGCACACCTTCCTCAGTTTTGTCCGAGTTCCAACTTAAAAGAGTCTTTGAAATCTCGATAATGAGGTTGTAGGCAGCAATTCTAGCTCTCTCTCCTACAACTTTTGTGCAGAGAATGGCCTGAAAAATAAGACATGGCTATTTGTTCTACACATTCTATAATTTTTCTTGTTGTTGTCACAACCAAAAATTTCAATATCAAAAAGAATTAAGCAGGGCGTAATCTGCATTAAAAATGATTATATTGAAGATTTATATCTTACTAAACTATAAACTGTTTAATTATCTGTCGGCTAATGTTTACAAATCTTCTTGCTTGAATATATTCCTTACCACACATTTAATGGACTTTGAGTGATCGATTTAAAAAAATGTTTTTCTCCTAATCTGATCTCACATCTAAAAAATATTTTTAATGAGAAATTGCAATAAAAGTTGCATAAAATGCTAATGGATCAAGAGTGTGGGACTAACAAACCTCTGGAACAACTGCGCCGATAAAAGCTGTCTGTGGTTCATTTAGCTGCTGAAGAATGTGAATCAGACATCGTAGGCGTGGCTGCAAAGCAAAACCCAAAGTTGCAGAATGATCAAGGATATCTAAAACTGATCTTGGAGGCCAAGTAGTGAACAGCTGCACTGAGCCATCTGTGATGTGATACTGAGTTCTTGAATATCAAAAACAAAGCTGTAAAATATGAAAGTACCATTTTCTTTGGGAAACTTTAAGTGACAGCAGGTGTAAGATATAAGAAGCAATCACAAAAAGCAATGGCTTACAGCTCTGGTATTAGGGCTGGCACTTGAGAGAGAGGACAGCAGCAAAGCCTGAAGTTTATCTAAGTATTTTGACAAAAAGTTCTTGCAGGCATCAGAAGAGCAGGCACATATTTCCTCCATAATGCGATAAGCTTTTTTCTGAAGAGAGCGGTCTGTTGCCTGGAAAAAAGTGTGTGTGGGAGAATAGGTGGTCATTAACAAAACATCACTCAGATTTCTGGAAAAAAAAGGTATGGGCGACAGTAATCACATGTGAAAACTGTAGTGAACATGGTCACCAGAAGAATCCAACTTATGTGTAAATGGGACTAAAACACATACAGAAAATAAAATCAAATTAAAAGGCTACAGAAACTAAATCAATGACAACATTCACCCTCAAATACTAGCATTAGAACTACGGTAAAAATTTATGCATCAAAATGGAGAATAAAGATACCTGAAAAAAGCTTATATATGCACAACCTGACTCTCTCACACATGCATGCATAACACGACCTGCTTTCTCTCTCCAAACACCCGTACACACTTTAAAAAATAAAACTCTTTTCTTAAGAAAATGAAACCTATTATTTATCACCTCCACATTTGAAACTGCAACATCCAAGAGCTCTTTTAAGTGTGCACCATCTGCATAGGGCACCATAGCTATGGCAAGGTCTAGCAAGGCTATCCTGTTGTTACATAAAAATTAGGTCATCAGTCCTGTTGACCAAACCTCAATGAAGCACAACATTGACTTAAATTTGTGGACTAAAGTGACTGTGCTATTACCTTGCACATTAACACATTCCTTTCAACATGCACTTTTACATGTGAGAGATTGTCTCCTGCAGATCCAGGGATTTGCAATTTTTTTTCCAAACCAATGGTCATGTTGCAAAATAAGCAAGCAAACTAAAGAAAGAAAGCCTTGGTCTTTTCAAGGAAAATTCTCCATTAATTAGATTAAAATGAACTAAGACTTGCATCTTTACATTTCTGTGACAAGAACATAAAAGGTTAAAAAAAAAAAATCCCCAAAAGTAGATTTAAAGTGGCACATATCTTAATACCTCTAAGAAACTCCCCTCAACGTTGATGCATTTTAATCCATTCTTATAATACTTTTAACACCTTTATGTTAATTTTGTTTTTCAATTTGCTTATGATAATAGCATGCATACTTACTTCCTAAAGGACGGTATATTCTCTTCACCTATTTTTGACAAGCACTTGTCTAGAAAGGAAATCACCAACTGTAAAAGAAAAATGGCGGTGCCAAATGCTTTTATGCTTTTTATTTTAAAAAATGAGTATTGTGATACAAGTACTTCCATTAATGTAGACACAGGATGCTATATATTATTGTCTTCTCTGAAAACACTGGAAGGTATATTCTAAATGATTTATTCAACAACTGAAGAATGAAATGTTCTCAAAAAAATGACTCACCTGAAAATCAGAGATTGTGAGGAAAACCTTGGTTGTTTCCAAAACTGCTAAACGCTGAGGGTCCTTTGGGTTGTCTGGATTGGATGTGTAGAGGTTAAATAGTATGGGCACAAAGTTTTTTGAGAACTTACTCACGGCCTCATGGTCTGTTTCTGCCCATAGAATAAATTCAAAATGCATGCAGACAAAAGCTTAATGTTCTGTGTGGCACAGTCAAAACATGACGTTTCATATAATACCATGTACATAAAGAGAACGTAAATAACAGAGTTTAAAAAAATAATAATATATTACACTAAAATACTGATAAGAAAGTAAGATCATTGAGAAAATGACTGAGCAATATTGTATGGGCTGCTTACCATTGCTTTTGCTATGGGTGATGAGGGTTCTCAAAGCTGCCATTATGTCCATTCGGAGGTCTGGTCGCTCATTAAGAGCTGTGCCCAAAACTTTGGCTATGTCTTTGAAAGACTTACCAGAAAATAATATCTTTCTGAACATCATATTTCATAAAAGTTTCATGACACTAAGTATCAGACTTAAAGGCACTGGTCAATCAGATTCATTGTAATACTGCTGCATGCTCTACAGACTAATGTTGCCATAAATAAAATAACACCACCGCCAATTATACATATCTTTAAAATTATATACATTTACCAAGCATACTACTACTACTAAAACTCCATTCTGTTTCCCCCAAAAGTGAATCTACAGTTAACTGTTCCAGCTTTGTTATATATAAATGTAGAGTAAGGAGAGGAAAAATATACCCGTGAAAGATCTGTTGGCCTTGTGCAGAATCCTTTCAGCATTGACCATATTTGCAACTGTAGAGATTCATATGTTTTGGCTGCAGCAGTCTTCTTTTGATCAGTACATTCTATAGCTACATGACAAAATAAACCATAAATATAAGCACTTCAACTGAAGAATTCCACTGACACCGCTCAATTTGTTGCCAATATTCCAACACCTTCCCACCCTCCAATTTATCCCATATAAAGAAATGTGAATGCAAGCCATAACGTCTGAGAAAGAAGACTTACATTTTTGCCTGAAACGAGCAGCAAGGGGAAGGAAGTAAGATGTGAAGAAAGACAGCTCTGTTTCACAAACATTGTCACGAATTATGGGCAGAAGCCAGCTTCTTGCCAGATCAAGGTTATCCCTGTAAAAAATAGCATTTTATCATCACTTCATTCGTTTTTTTTAGTATAAGAAGTTCTGAAGATTAATAAAAAAACAGAAACATAAGCCTAATTAAAACACATTTTACATTTAAGAATTGATGCTTCACATCTAAAAGAAATTTTAAACATACTTAGGCCAGTGTGCGATTCTTGTCATACTGCAAAACTGAATCGCTTTTTCTTACTTTGACGCAATAACAGTAATAATTGTACAGTTAATTGCCAGTATCAAAAGATTTTATCATATATTTCACATATCAAACACAAACTGTTAATTCACAAGCATACTCACTCATTTCCAGTAAGTTTTAGAGGAATGGACTCCAGAACAAGACAAGGGCCTATTGACTTGACAGCCTTTCCCACAGCTGCATCAAGCTGGGCTGAGAAGGCAAAATTCACCGTCTCTCGCAATTCTGCCATTGATCTCAGGCACTAAAAAAGCCAAATGAGTACTGTTAAGTCAGCAATATTCTAATTGCTCTTTCTGTATATTTATCTGCTTATTGTTAGCAGTATTGGTGCCAATGCAACATATTTCACTAAGGAAATATTGAGTTTCAAGTGTAATTAGCAGACAGCCATACCTTTTTCAACAGGGAGGGGCAAATCTTGCCAAGCACCTGCACCAAAAAAAAAAACAAACAAAAATTAATACTTTAAAGATGCATTTTATGGGTTTGTTGTAAAATATCAGATACTCTAAACTTTTTTTTTTAAGTCAAACAAACTCAACCTATACAATTTTATCTTTCTACCTATTTCATTTTCTAATTTAATTAGATGATGAAGTTAACTTTTTTCTTGAACACAAAAGTACAAAAAAAAACAAAAATACAATGAGCAAGAAAAACTGAACAGTAAAGTGTTAAGACAAAGCAACCGTATAACCAATGACACCGCAACTATATGAATCACTTATGTGTGCTTCATCTAGAATGCATTATACACACCTCTAGACCCACACCAAGCAAGCGCAGTACGAGGTCCCACGAGGAATGGAACTGATAGCTGAGGCCTGACTCTAATGCTCGTAGAATTTTGCCCAGTGGAGTCTGGCTAAAGTCGACTGTTGTTTTGGTAAGTGCTGCCAGACTCTCTGATTCTTTTCCAACACATTCTTGCAGGAGAAGCTGGAATAAGAAGAGCAAACTTGTAAAGGAAAAAAAAACAAAACAAAAAACAACTATGACCAATTAATTTCTGTGACCCTAGAAAAATATTTCACCCATCCCATGAATCTCAACCCCTTCCCTTGCAACTGTGTTGCCTGTGCAATATAGGAAAACAACCCCAGAGAATTCTGATTTAGACCACTTTTGACACTTTTAATCTCTACCACAGCAGAAAAGCAAATGAAAAGGAAGACTGCATTAAAGCAATGCCTTAAAGACATCAGGTGAACAGTTGCTAAAACAAGACATGCACAGACTATAACAAGATTATAACATTAACAAAGTTAGAAAGATATATGCCACCCACCTCTAACGTTTTTGCAGCAGCTTGTGCAACTTCACGCCGTTCTGACAACATGCATGTCATTCCCACAGAAAACATCTTTGGCAGGTGACTTATGCACAGATTCCCATCAAGCCTTCCACATTAGCAGAAACAAATAAGAAAATAATAATAATATTAACGTATAAAGAAACAGTCATTCTTGGTGTTTAAAATATGGCTAGCTGGAGTCATAGCAGATCCAAGTGAAATGTTTTGTTATATAAATTTTAAAGAAGAGAACTAGACTGATTACCCCATGTTTATTTTCTGTTATCTTGAACATGACCTTTTTTTCAAAAAAAAAAAAAAAGCATCTTCATTATATACCATCCCAAATATACATGTTCCTGTGGATAGTAACAAACTTTACAAATGTCATAGTTACCGAACTAAGTTGATGTGAGCCTGTTCCATGACTGCCAGCCACGCAGGCATTTTCTGACTGTCATTCTCTGAAGGCTGGTAGTCATACAATGCCTAAGGGCAAAAAGCAATGAAAGAAGTACTGTTTAAGAAAGAAAAAATAAAATATCTGTTGCTATTCAGCTAGTTAATATCACCTGTGTACTTCTTATACAGATATTTCATCACATAAATTCTGGTGCAAATAAAGAATGTAACTGCTTTTATGGATGGGTAAAAAAGATTGGAAAACTCATTTAATTCATTGAAAGACACTAAACGATGAATTTAACGTGACAGTGCATTCTTGAAAGAAAGACTTTTGATAACATTTTGATGATGGACAGATGGAACAGGGTCAGCGTGGGAACACCCCACAGTTCCAAGGAGTGCCTCAGAGGCCAAAAAGAACTGAGCATCCGCTCGGCTTTAATGCCTTAGTTGATAACTTGAGATTTTAATACTTTTCCTGAGCTAAGCCGCAATATGTGCAAGATGCGATTCTTTCCTTATTTTTGTTTTTGAGGGTGTGCACATGTTTTATATATATATATTTTTTTTTTCCCTTTCCTTTTCCTCTTTGATTTATCTGTGTGTCAATAAGCTCTCTGTACCATTCATTTTATCTCTGCTTTGGTTTGCACTCATCAGTGTTTGATATCATACTGTAAACAACATTACACCTTGTAGCACTCTAACTTCTCATCTGTCATTCTCTTTCTTTTTTTTTTTAAAGTACTTCTTAACAATCTGTGAACTTCAATATGACATTATTCATATGCTGTATAGTTTATAGTTATTTAGTTACATTATAGTTTACTGGCAGTTTAAGTTCTACTCATCTTTCTTTTTCTTCAGTCAAATGACTGAATGTACTACAACATTACTCAACTTCCATATAACATCATTTACATTGAATTCCATCTTTTCTCCTTTAACAGCCAAAGGTACTACCTTCTTTTGTCCCAGTTGAGGGAAATGCTCAGGAGCAACGACACAAGTTCTTCAAAACTTACCGTGATGATTTGAGCATTTAATTGTGCAGGCAAGGATGACTTTGGAGGTTGTGCTGAAAACAGCCCATGAAGTACTGCTAGTCCTGCGGCTGTCACCAGCTGTGAATAAAGAGTTTTGTTTCTGAAGTCACAGCGTGAAACAAACTTGCCTACTTTTTTCTAATTATAAAAATACTTGACTACAGTTTTCTGTACAAGAACTAAAACCTTCTAATCTCACAACAAGATAACAGAAAAATGCAAGTACACATTTGCATCATTGTTATTCCTCCGCACAAAGTACTAAATATCACTTAATAATCATTCACAACTTATCAACTTTGCAATAACTAGCAAGTTCACAAGCATGGACTCAATTTCATTTGTATAAAATATTACTAACAACTTAAAGAAGAGATTTTGAATTCTGTGTTACTCCTCTCTCTGGCAAATAATAAAAATATTATAAGCAAGTTTAAAAACACTTTACCACATTGCTAACAGTCATGACCCTTAGGACTGTTTCACATGTTGATTTGATGCTATTTTGCGGAAATGTTGACACAATGTCACGCAGCATACCTAAAATGTGCAGAGTGTCCAGCGCTTCATTAGCACCTAAACAAACAAACAAAAAAGTCATGTTCTTTCTTAAAGTTTAAAAGAATTGTGGAAAATAATATAAACTAATGAGCATTAATCTAGCAAAGGACTAGTATCATCCCCCGACAGATATGTTTCTACTTAAATCTCTATGGTAAAATAGAAACGCATAATTTACATCACCTAACTACACTCCTCACACTCATGCGCATCAAATTTCTGCTTTTAAACAAGACTCAGATATACCCTACATTAAGAGATTAAGATATGACATCCATGCATTATAATGAATCTCTCCACTATAAAAAAAACTCTTGGGCGAAGTAATCTATAAAACATTGCCACAAAACTAATTGAAATGAATACTTAATTATTTTTGCTGAAAATAGCTCACACCCCATATGTATACTTCCATTTACTCTGTCAAATGCAAGTAGGCACAGGTCAAGGAGATGCTTATTGTAATTACCTCCTTGAGACTCAATGACTTGAACACAAAATTTGGCCACAAGTGAGGCAGCTGGGTGTTGAGGAGGAGGGTCTGGTTGAGTCATAAAAAGACTGCCCTTCAGTACAATTTTCACTGCTTGTTGAGCAGACTTGCGAACCTGGGCAAACCAATATGATTTGTCATGCACACACATCAATCCACAATCAAACCTCTCCTCTCTCCTAAATATCTAAGTAAATATTTGTATGTGCACATACCATTCGCACCCACAAACACCTATACCGCTAATCCCACCCTCTCTCTCTCTCACACACACCAGTCATGTTAGATGTAATTACCTAGTAATGAAAAACAGTTTGCTGTTTGATAAAAGATAAAATACCTTTGGCTTTTTGTGCGTGAGAAAAGTAAGAATGCAATTAAAAATATGCTGCACGGAAGACTGTGACCATACACCCATCTCCTGCACTCGCAGCAAACTTGCCAGGCACAGCAGCAGCTGAAACAACAAGACCCTACTGATGCACCTGACATTAGAAAGTGACACTAGAAAGTAACGCTAGAAACAAAGTGCATCCAAGGAACAATATCGTAAAACTTTTGTTCACAAAATTTTAGTTCTTGTCACATTAATAGCTTCATCGTTCAAAACTTTATAATGAAAACCGAGCATCTGAACTTTAAGCAGCATTATTGGTTTAAAAAAATAACATTTGTCAAGCATAATACTTACTGATTTTAGTACAGAGGTGCCGTCCTTGTCAGCGTATGTGGAAATAGTATCCAGCAGTTTTTTGGAAATTTGTGAAAATCGGCTCTTTAGTACTGGGACTGGCACCCTGTTATGTAAGCAAAAACATTCAATGTAGTACTGACAGGCAAATTCCTGAAGACTTACCAATTCTTTTACAACTAAAATTACACCCATACATAGAAGTTCTACACTGATGCTACTAGCATAAGGAATGCTGCTGTTTTATTCTTTACAGTTCAGTCAAAAATGTATTTTCAAAATATCATGTCCACTAAGCAAGAAACACTCTTAACTGTAAAGTGTTAATCTGTTGGGAACACTGAACAGTCCATAACAACAAACTTAATCATGCTGACATTTAAAAAATGTCAGCAATTTCCAGTCCCGCATATAGAAGCAAATCTGTTATCAGGAAACTGTGACTACAGTAGCATAACAGTTTACCTTTTGATAACCAGGCTAAGCAGATGAACTATTGCTGCAACTGATTCTGCTGACTCTGTAGTCTCCAAAGTAGTCATCTATATCAGTGAAAGTGACATCATCATTAGTTATGGATCAAGTGGCACTAAATACAATTGTGTTAAGATTTTATTTTCAATATGCATAAAACATTAAATTATACTGTAATACAAATTACTGTAGTAAAAGAGAAACAAAGCTCAAATAAACACACTTAATCAAGATTTATGCCACTCTCTATAATGCCTGAACATAATCTTTTTATAGCTCATCATGTCAGAGTTAGGACTAATGGTTAATTTTGTTATGTAAATAAATGTGCATATATGTTCAACCATGTGCAGGTTGTAAAAACAGTCAAGTAAATAGTTAAAGTATAATATATATATATATATACACACACATACCAAAGCACCAAAATATTCAGTATCTGTTTCTTTCCCACCCTGTTCTTTGATGACCTCTGTGATTGCAGCCAGTACAGCTAGAATCTAACATGATCCAGAAACATAGCATTGCAGCATGTACATTAAATAAACATCAAAGCGCAAAAACAGTATCAATGCTCAATTAATATTTGTTATCCCATTGAGATATTTCTAAAATCACCATGTATGAGTCTTGGTGATTTGTTTTCAGTAAGAAATTCTTTTCAAATCTGTGTAAGTAGCAAGTCTTTTTGTACTAATTACATACACTGGTACGTGCCTCTTAAAAGAAAACATGGATATTCTCACAATACAAGCATCTAAAGTACACTACTGCTTTTTCACTTTTTTCCCCCTTTGAAGAATTTTAGCTTATAGCTACAGGAGCTTATTTACATACCCAAGAGTATGTAAACACACACACACAGACATGCAAACGAAAAAGCTCTTAAAGACAGTTTTAGCAACCAACTTCACAAGAAATAAATGAGCAAAAAAATTAATAAATAAAATAAAATAAAAAAATCACCTCTCTCTGATGGGCTGAATTTGGATGCATTCTCAAAACACTTCCGAACGTGACATTTGAGACACAAGTGAAATCTGTAGCCCAAGTCTTAAATGTTTGTGCATCAAAGTCTGCAGAGTCTTGTTCTCCATTGTCATGTTTCTTTAGACTTTCAACAGTCAGTGAACTAGGCCCTATAAAGTATTGCATAATAATATAACGACACTCTCCAAATCCGCCACTGCTTCATTTCACTTTCTGATAACTTTGTTAATTAATCACTAACGATATACCCTAGTGCAATCGTCTTGCAAATGACAGCTTTGAAATTTACGCAAAGGCTTGGAAATAAATATCTAACACACCATCCACTCGACTTTTTCTCATAAACTTTAAGGTAAAATTGCTACACAAACTCTTTCATTGCTTCCAACGATATCCGAGATATCTGTTGCTTACCAGTGGACTTCTTTCCAAAGGGTTCAAAAAATCTGTTTCTTGCAGCCTCCCTGAATTTTTTCTGGACTGGATTGGAGACGCAACTGTTATGTTTTTTCCACTTAACGGTCCTTTTCGTTTTCACCTTCATCGTTTGAGTGTATAGTTCAAGACGAATTATCAAAGCTCAGTTCTACAGTATTGATGGTAAATACATCCACACGTGCTGTGCTGAAGGAAATTCGTCACATGTAAGGGAGGTCACCCATCAGAACATATTGCATTATCGGTATTTTCGAGCAGACGACACTAACCAAGTTGATGCAACTTTCAAGTAAAACCTGAATTTTCTTCACAATATATTATAAACCATAGTTATGACAATAACCGTATAGTTACTATACTACAGTGATGATATTTCTTATTTCCCTAGTGCATGAATTTTAAAATTGCGAAGAATTGCTGACGCCGTGAGCCGAGACAGACGCCTTCTCCATGCAGGTCCCTTGTAATTGTAAATAATTTCCCCAGTATATAATAATATGCTTACAGTTCGATTATCAATATCTACATTTCATTCAGAAAAGTAACTTAGACTACAAACATTAGGACAATTGAACTAGGATCTACATCACTACTTGAACATTCGAATTGTTTACACGTCGTGAGTGCATGGTTAGTAAATGAAGAAAAATGATGTTAAAGGATAAAACTTGTAGTACCCCGCTCCATAGAAAAAAATCTCCGAAGTGAGGAATGCTAAGTCAACTTTTCTTTAAAAGAAAAAGAAGAGGAAAGGAAGAAGGAAAAAAAATCTACTGACCAAGGCCGGGTCCCCTTCACACCCACGGACCCCGGGTATCCTGACCCCCCTGTCGTCAGACCTGATTGTACAACGTGGCACAAGCATCGGAGGCTGTATACAGACAGAAGTAATGCCAGAAAAACTAAACTGGCTGTCAATAAGAAAGGAGACAATAGTTTTGTCCCAGCTCCACTGACTAACTTGTGTAGAAAGTGAAAAGTTTAGGGTGATTGTAGCCCACCACGAACGTATACCGCCATCATGCATGCATACATTTGTAATTGATTACTGAAGTTTTGGGGTGCTGAACACAGAAGTGAATTGTGGAGTATTTGAAGGTAAATAATATATAAAATGATCAGAGCTTCCAGTTTCATGACAACTGCACTGATCGACATTGTTTTGTATGACAGTACATTCTATGCCTGCAGGCCATCATCTGCTTTTTGTATGAAAAACTCGATCTGTAGCCTAGACTTTTGCTTAGCTAACAATATAACTGCTTCTCCTTAACATATCTGTGATGAGAATACAAAAAGAAGTTGGATTATCTTTGATGCTTGCAACTCTTACCATTATTTAAATGGATTGAAATAAATCAAACAGTGTTAAAAGCATCTATTAAACTAGGAATATTACTTCATGAACGAAAAGGTGTGAATTTAGAATTTGCATTATTTGAAGATATAGGTGACGATAGAAAAGGAGACAAAAGGAATGGTGGTGGAGACCTACAGGCATTTTGATTTACTTGTACGGCTTCGGCTGCTCCGTTGACTAACGATCTTTCCTTCCACGGCGCCATTTTCATCTCAGTCCACTTTCTTGTTTGTGGACGTCGACAGCGAGATAAACATGTGCATGTAATGTGGCGGCTATACTTCTTGGTGACTCAAGGCAGCAAAACTGTTTACAGCTTGTGTGACCTGCGAAGGTTTCTCCTCGGCATTCTTGGTCTGTTCTTTCTACTGACTTGTATTTGACGGCGAAATGTGTCGTAAGGCCGTCAGACAAATCTGGTCCTCCGTTTTCTTCTGTTTCCAAGATTTGTTTCCCCCATAATTAATGCATTTATTTTAATTTCATACACTTGTTGGATAATAATGGAGTACTGTGTTCGTTCACTTAATTAATCAGATAGCACTACAATTTATTATTATTCCCGTTTCCATGCGTTCTCCCCTTTTCTTTCCAGTCGTTTTGGTTGGTTTCGTAAATTTCTCCCTTTAATGATTATTAATTGTTGTTATAATTAGTATATTACTTTATAAAGCGCTGTGAGCTTGCTCGATCATAGGGATATATGGCGCTATAAAAATAACCTTTATTATTATTTTTATAATGTCAGAAAAGTACGTCACACTTCTCCACCAATATACATTAACAGCACTAAAAGGAAATTAAAACAACTATTTTTTATTTTTAAATATTGGCATCATTCGTTAATCTTAAGAATTTTATTGGGGGCCGGTCGATTCGCCCCAAGACCAATTCGTCCCTACCAATTCGCAGCGCACGTATCTTACAATGGCAAATAGACGTGATTTTACTTTTAGATTTTCTCAGGATTTTGTTGTGAATTTGTAGTTTTATTTTTTAAATTTTTGCTTATCATTATTAAAAATGTCCGTTAGCCAATAGCCTTGCAGCGGACGTATATCTTCCTTGAGCATTACTCCTAACACAGTCCACACAATGCTCGTCCTTCTTACCCTCCCCCTTCTGCTCTTGCTACTTGTCTACCCATCTTTCTCTGCAGAATCGCTATATTTTCTATGTTTCTGTTACTTGGTGTCTTTTTGTGTTTTCCATCTTTGTTTTCTGTTTGTCATCAGTACTGTCGTTTATTCTTACGCCCTTGTGTTCTATCCATGTAGTCCATGTCTCGTCCATATGCTCTCTATGAGTGTGAATATGCGCTATAAAAATCTTCCTTTATTATTATTATTATATTATCTTACAATGGCAAATAGACATTATGTTTCTCTTCAATTAACACAATGTTTTAGATTTTGTTGTGAACTTGTCGCTGTCGTTAGTTAGTCTTTAGCTGGAGGTTCGTCGCAGAGACGTCGCGGATCGAGTAGACATTTAGATTAAAGCACATCGTAAGAAATGTTCGAATAAAACGAAATAAAAATTTAAAAAATCTCATTTTTACTTATACAAAATACAAGTTCACAATAAATTGATGACAAAATCTTTAATTTAAAACATATTAATAAGAGTCACGTTTATTTGTGAATGCGGCAGCATGAGTACAAGCGTGAACGTGATTGCATGAGTTACTAGTCAGTGTCACGTGCACTCTACAGTGACTTTCAGACGAGATCACAAAAAACAAATAGTTAAATTTAAAGATAAATATAATTGAAAAGAAGAAATAATAATTAACTAAAAAGTAACAAATCTAAATTCAAAATAAACACCTAAACACAGTCAAGAATTCAATGTTCACCCATATAGTTCCTTCAAACCCAATATTCCCTACACTCTTGAAAGTGCAGTCCTCCACTCCTGAAGGCACAGTCCTCTCAAAAAAAAAAAAAAAAAAATCTTCAGAAGAAAAAAACACACACACACACCACAGTCTCCGGTCCTGGTGCTGTCCCCTTCAGAATTCAGGCACCTCCCAATCCGTCGAGTTAAATCTTTTGCAAACCTATTTTTCTCTTACTGAAACATCATGGGAATCAAACTGTATTATTACTTTCTACTAGTATTTACAGGACATTAGAATACACCCCCCCCAAAAAAAAATAAAGCCCTAGGGCCGTAGTCTCATCGCGCGGGCATCGTATGCCTCGCTTTACCTCTACAACAAGCCTCCACCAAGTGTAAACATCAGGACAGAATTAATACAAAGAACTCTTAACAATGACAATGACCAACTTAATTTATTTGTCCCATTGGGCAATTTGAATATGGGAATGTGCTCGAGTTCAACACTGAATGAAAAAATTGAAAACATGAGAAGGAAAAGGAAGTGGGCAAGTAACATGTATCATATAAATATATAGAGAAAAAAAACTTACGACAAGAAAAATCAGGTATGCACCTACAACATCACACACACACACACACACACACACACACACACACACACACACACACCATTGACAGCTCATCTAAGATCGAGCAGGTGGACTGCGGATGGCACAAACGATTTCAGGTGTCTGTTACTCTTACATATAGGCATGGCATACCGTTTACCTGAGCTTAATAATACAAATTCTTTTTTTTGTACATGTTCAGGTAATGATAAAATGCATAAAGCTTTCCGTACTATTTGCTGGTCACAAAAAAGAAGCTATAAATCCCTCTGTTTGATACCAATTATCTTAGAACAGATGTTCACAACAGTGTTCAGACTATTCCTATCAAGAACAGAGAGACTGCGAAACCAGCAGACAAATGAGAAAGATAGAAGACTCTCAATAAATGACTGGTAAAAACGGCCTAAGATTACTTGGTTAACAGAAAAACTATTTAATTTATGCAAAAGATACATTCTTTGTTGGACACGTTTAACAATGTGTTCAGTGTCCATTTGAGCTGGCTATCAAAAATAGTTCCCAGATACCAGATAACAGTCTGCATTCGTTCAATGATAGGAAGCACTCTTCTCCGCTACATCTCCGCATTGCGCTGTTTAATGCCCGGTCTGTGTCATCCAACCAGCAGGCACAGAAGAGAAGTGAGATCGTGGAGTTCATCGCTGACAATGATCTGGACATTATGTTACTGACTGAAACGTGGCTCAGAGATTGTGGTGATGAGAGTGTCTGTGTTGATGTGACTCCAGTTAATTACAGTATACGCTCATTTCCCCCGTTTCAGTCGAGGAGGAGGGATTGCTGTCATCTTTAAAACATCTCTCCTGAGTCACCTTGCGTTTGTTAATGATCTCCCTTTTATACACTCGTCATTTGAATTTGTTAATGTATGACTCTCACTATCAGACAGAGAAGTTCACCTTATGTGTTTATATAGACCACCACCAAATATAACAAACAAATTGACAGATAATATGTTTCTATCGGAATTTCATGATGTGCTTGACCACTGCAATACGCTCAGTGGCATACCTGTGGTAGTGGGTGACTTTAATGTCCATTTTGATGAGGAAAACCATCAGTATACCAAGAAGATAAAAGATCTGCTTGATGTCTTCCAGTTTACCCAGTCAGTCACTGAGCCATCACACGTGAAAAAGCATATCCTGGATTGGGTGGTGCACAGACCTGTTGATCAAGTGATACGTACAGTTACAGTCTCCAATGTGCTCTCTTCAGACCATTACTGTGTGCGGTTTGATCTGTCAGCCAGCCACCCACCGCTCACACCAGTGTTTCGCACTCTTCGTCGTATTCGTGACATGGACATGTCTATGTTTCGCGAAGACCTGAGAACCGAACTTGCTCTCTGCCCCTCAACTTCTGCTGAAAGGCTCGTGGCTGTTCTCCGCTCCGTGCTGGAAGTCCATGCTCCTGCTGTGTGTACCCAAGTTCATCCCAGGAAACGTGCGCCATGGTACCCTAACATTCGTGTCGAGCTGCGGAGAGCTAAGGCGGAGCGTCGACGAGCTGAGAGGTTGTGGCGTAGGTGTGGGCTGACCGTCCACAAGCAGCTGCTAAATGCTGCCAAGCGTTCACTCATTCACCTTGTTCATTCAGCCAAAACTGCAATCATTCGTGCTCACATCGGCATTTGCTCGTCGAGTTGAGTCGAGTTTAAGACCTGCAACCATCTGCTGGGCCGCACTAACAGGCCGCAACTGCCTGCAGTCATTGCACCTGCTTTACTCCCTGAGGCCTTCAGCAAGTTTTTTGTCCGGAAGATTCTTGACATTCGGCTTAAACTTGATCAGCTGTCTGTGCACAATCCCGCTAGCCACATCGACCATCTGGCAAGGCCACAGTGCTCTTTTTCTTCCTTTCAGCCGATCTCGGAAAGCGAGCTTAAGACCATGATACTCCAGTCAAAACCCACAACCTGTCCACTGGACCCAGTTCCCACCCCTCTACTGGTAGACTGTCTTGACGTCCTACTTCCTGCTCTAACAGAAAATAGTAAACGATAGGTTGACTTCTGGCATTTTCCCTTCCACCTTTAAAACAGCCTTAGTGAAGGCGCTGTTAAAAAAGCCTACCCTCGACATGAATGTATTAGACAATTACCGTCCAGTCTCAAACTTACCATTTCTGTCCAAAATCCTTGAGAAAATAGTTCTCAAGCAACTTCTATCCCATGTGAACTCTGAAAACTTGATTTCTCCATCACAGTCTGCTTATCACCCTTTTCAAAGCACTGAGACTGCTCTGCTGAAAGTGACAAACGACATTTTGTCTGCTGTGGATAGAGGTGACATCTCATTTCTCACCATGTTAGACCTGTCTGCTGCCTTTGATACCATAGACCACACTACTCTCATTCACAGACTCAGTATTCTCTATGGCATCTCAGGCTCCCCACTCAGCTGGTTTCAGTCATATCTCTCAGATAGGACTCAGTCAGTTATAGTGGATGGCCGCGTGTCTTCACCTGTGTCTATTCACTCAGGAACCCCACAAGGCTCTGTAGTTGGTCCCATCCTCTTCATCTTGTACATGAAGCCACTTACCAGTCTAATTCAATCTCACTCTATATCCCATCAATCCTTTGCTGACGACACCCAGCTATATACCAGTTGTTCTCCTTCTCAGGCTCACACTACTATCCAGAGCATCCAAGATTGTATTTCGGATATTAGGCTATGGATGACCCACAACAAGTTAAAGCTAAATGATGGAAAAACAGAAGCTTTATTTTTTACAAAGAGGAGAGCCAGGGTTTACCCGTCACTGCCTGTAGGCGATGCCGATGTTCCTTTTGTAACTTCGGCACGTAATTTAGGTTACAGAATGTCTGCTGACATGTCTCTTGATAAACATGTTTCTCACATTTGTCGATCTGCATACTATGAGCTCCGGAAGATCAGCTCCATTCGCCATACTCTGTCCGTCTCAATCACCAAAATTCTTATCTGCTCCTTTATTCTGTCTAAATTAGACTACTGCAACTCTCTTCTTGCTGGCTGTCCTCAATACCTCCTTGATAAGCTTCAGAAGGTCCAGAACTCAGCTGCTCGTCTCGTTTTTCGGACTCGCAAACATGATCATGTCTCACCACTTCTTCGCTCTCTTCATTGGCTACCAGTTAAAGGTAGAATAGACTACAAGTTCTCAACTCTGTGCTATGGTTTCTTCGAAGATCACTCCCCCAGCTACTTTAATGAAATCTTGTCTGTAAAAACTCCTGCACCGAAACCTTCGCTCGTCATCATACTCCCGCATTTTATCCCTCCCTCTCACAAAGACAGTCACATATGGACAACGGATGTTCTCCCTTTGTGCTGCTCAGCAGTGGAAGTCTCTACCTCATCACATTCGCCACTCAGCCTCCAAGGCTGCATTCAAACGCTCTCTTAAAACATATCTTTGTACAAAATACTATTCCTGACTTGTACCTCATCTTTATGTTGTTGAGTGTCCCTTTGTGTACCTCACTGTCTGTTGGTTGTTATGTTTCTTTCTATCAAATTGTATGAGAGTGCGATTTATCTTATTCGTGAATATAAGTTCGCATTATTATTATTATTATTATTATACCTGAAGGAGTTAACAGTTTCAACCGGTTTACTATCTATCACGCTGGGAGTAACAAAACCCTCTTTGATCTTCCTGAAGTCTATAATATAACTATTTCTTCAGCTGCCCGGGCCTGCCCACCGGAAGCACTCAAGTCCTTGTACGATTTGTTCACAAGGCTCATGACGCACAGGCACCAGCGAGGACTCAGTCAGTTATAGTGGATGGCCGCGTGTCTTCACCTGTGTCTATTCACTCAGGAGTCCCACAAGGCTCTGTAGTTGGTCCCATCCTCTTCATCTTGTACATGAAGCCACTTACCAGTCTAATTCAATCTCACTCTATATCCCATCAATCCTTTGCTGCCCAGCCAGGGCCCAGCCCCGCTCATGACGCACAGGCACCAGCGAGGCAGGGCCCAGCCAGGGCCCAGCCCCGCTCATGACGCACAGGCACCAGCGAGGCAGGGGCCCAGCCAGGGCCCAGCCAGGCAGCCCGCTCATGACGCACAGGCACCAGCGAGGCTCATGACGCACAGGCACCCAGCGGGCAGGGCCCAGCCAGGCCCAGCCCGCTCATGACGCACAGGCACCAGCGAGGCAGGGCCCAGCCAGGGCCCAGCCCCGCTCATGACGCACAGGCACCAGCGAGGCAGGGCCCAGCCAGGGCCCAGCCCCGCTCATGACGCACAGGCACCAGCGAGGCAGGGCCCAGCCAGGGCCCAGCCCCGCTCATGACGCACAGGCACCAGCGAGGCAGGGCCCAGCCAGGGCCAGCCCGGCTCATGCACAGGCACCCCAGCCAGGGCCCAGCCCGCTCATGACGCAGGCACCAGCGAGGCAGGGCCCAGCCAGGCCAGCCCGCTCATGGCGCACAGGCACCAGCGAGGCAGGGCCCAGCCAGGGCCAGCCCGCTCATGAGGCACCAGCGAGGCAGGGCCCAGCCAGGGCCAGCCCGCTGACGCACAGGCACCAGCGAGGCAGGGCCCAGCCAGGGCCCCAGCCCCGCTCATGACGCACAGGCACCAGCGAGGCAGGGCCCAGCCAGGGCCAGCCCGCTCATGACCACAGGCACCAGCGAGGCAGGGCCCAGCCAGGGCCCAGCTCAAGGCACCAGCGAGGCAGGGCCCAGCCAGCCCAGCCCGCTCATGACGCACAGGCACCAGCGAGGCAGGGCCCAGCCAGGGCCAGCCCGCTCATGACCACAGGCACCAGCGAGGCAGGGCCCAGCCCCAGCCAGCCATGGCACCAGGCACCAGCAGGCAGGGCCCAGCCAGGGCCAGCCCGGCTCATGACGCACAGGCACCAGCGAGGCAGGGCCCAGCCAGGGCCCAGCCCGCTCATGACGCAGAGGCACCAGGCCAGGGGCCCAGCCAGGCCCAGCCCCGCTCATGACGCACAGGCACCAGCGAGGCAGGGCCCAGCCAGGGCCCAGCCCGCTCATGACAGGCACCAGCGAGGCAGGGCCCAGCCAGGCCCAGCCCGCTCATGACGCCACAGGCACCAGCGAGGCAGGGCCCAGGCCAGGGCCCAGCCAGGGCCCAGCTCATGGCGCACAGGCACCAGCGAGGCAGGGCCCAGCCAGGGCCCAGCCCCGCTCATGGAGCAGGCACCAGCGAGGCAGGGCCCAGCCAGGGCCCAGCCAGCTCATGGCCCTGAGGCACCAGCGAGGCAGGGGCCCAGCCCAGCCCCGCCATGGCACAGGCACCAGAGGCAGGGCCCAGCCAGGCACAGGCCCAGCTCATGAGGCAGCCCAGGGCAGCCAGCGCCATGACGCACAGGCACCAGCGCAGGGCCCAGCCAGGGCCAGCCCCATGACGCACAGGCACCAGCGAGGCAGGGCCCAGCCAGGGGGCCCGCTCATGACGCACAGGCACCAGCGAGGCAGGGCCCAGCCAGGGCCCAGCTCATGACCAGGCACCAGCGAGGCAGGGCCCAGCCAGGGCCCAGCTCATGACGTTGGCACCAGCGAGGCAGGGCCCAGCCAGGGCCAGCCCTCATGACCCACAGGCACCAGCGAGGCAGGGCCCAGCCAGGGCCCAGCCCGCTCATGACGACAGGCACCAGCGAGGCAGGGCCCAGCCAGGGCCAGCCCCGCTCATGGCCACAGGCACCAGCGAGGCAGGGCCCAGCCAGGGCCCAGCCCGCTCATGACGCACAGGCACCAGCGAGGCAGGGCCCAGCCAGGGCCCAGCCCCGCTCATGACGCACAGGCACCAGCGAGGCAGGGCCCAGCCAGGGCCCAGCCCGCTCATGACGCAGGCACCAGCGAGGCAGGGCCCAGCCAGGGCCCAGCCCCCGGCCATGACAGGCACCAGCGAGGCAGGGCCCAGCCAGGGCCCAGCCCGCCATGGCCCAGGCACCAGCGCAGGGCCCAGCCAGGGCCCAGCCCGCTCATGGCCAGCACCACCAGGCAGGGGCCCAGCCAGGGCCCAGCCCCGCTCATGACGCACAGGCACCAGCGAGGCAGGGCCCAGCCAGGGCCCAGCCCGCCTGACAGGCACCAGCGAGGCAGGGCCAGCCAGGGCCAGCCCGCTCATGGCGAGGCACCAGCGAGGCAGGGCCCAGCCAGGCCCGCTCATGGCACAGGCACCAGCGCAGGGGCAGCCAGGGCCCAGCCCTCATGACGCCACCAGGGCAGGGGGCCAGGGCCAGCCCGCCATGGCAGGCACCAGCGAGGCAGGGGCCCAGCCAGGGCCCAGCCCGCTCATGACGCACAGGCACCAGCAGGGGGGCCCAGCCAGGGCCCAGCCCCTCATGCACAGGCACCAGCGAGGCAGGGCCCAGCCAGGGCCCAGCCCGCTCATGACACCAGCAGGGCAGCCAGCAGGCAGGGGCCCAGCCAGGGCCCAGCCCCGCCATGAGGCACCAGCGAGGCAGGGCCCAGCCAGGGCCCAGCCCCGCTCATGACGACAGGCACCAGCAGGGCAGGGCCCAGCCAGGGCCCAGCCCGGCTCATGGCCAGGCACCAGCGAGGCAGGGCCAGCCAGGGCCAGCCCCGCCATGACCACAGGCACCAGCGAGCCAGGGCCAGCCCGCTCATGACACAGGCACCAGGCAGGGGCCCAGCCAGGGCCCAGCCCATGACGGCACCAGCGAGGCAGGGCCCAGCCAGGGCCCAGCTCATGGCCTGAGCACCAGCGAGGCAGGGCCCAGCCAGGGCCAGCCCGCTCATGACACCAGGCACCAGCGAGGCAGGGCCCAGCCAGGGCCCAGCCCCGCTCATGTGACACAGGCACCAGCGAGGCAGGGCCCAGCCAGGGCCAGCCCTCAGGCCATGAGCACCAGCGAGGCAGGGCCCAGCCAGGGCCCAGCCCCGCCATGGCACACAGGCACCAGCCCCCAGCCAGGGCCCAGCCCCTCATGACGACAGGCACCAGAGGGCAGGGCCCAGCCAGGGCCCAGCCCGCTCATGACGCAGGCACCAGCAGGCAGGGCCCAGCCAGGGCCCAGCCCGCTCATGACGCACAGGCACCAGCGCAGGGCCCAGCCAGGGCCCAGCCCGCTCATGACGACACCAGCGAGGCAGGGCCAGCCAGAGGCAGGGGCACCAGCGAGGCAGGGCCCAGCCCGCTCATGACAGGCACCAGCGAGGGCAGGGCCCAGCCAGGGCCCAGCCCCCAGGCACCAGCGAGGCAGGGCCCAGCCAGCCCAGCCCCTCATGACGCACAGGCACCAGCGAGGCAGGGCCCAGCCAGGGCCCAGCCCCGCTCATGACGCACAGGCACCAGCGAGGCAGGGCCCAGCCAGGGCCCAGCCCCGCTCATGACGCACAGGCACCAGCGAGCCACTCCACTCCACTCCACTCCACTCCACTCCACTCCACTCCACTCCACTCCACTCCACTCCACTCCACTCCACTCCACTCCACTCCACTCCACTCCACTCCACTCCACTCCACTCCACAAAAAAAAACAAACACAAAACCAAAAACCGAACAAGACTTTGTACTCGTAAGTAGCCATGGTCAAGAGACATACGAAAGTCTGTGGATTTATCCGAACGCGTACTTCAGAACTTGGTAGATACCCTCGTTGTCTTTGTTTTCATCGAAAAAAACAGTCTTCAGTTTAATCTATTGACCCGGAGGTACAGATGCCACAAGGCAGCAATAACAGTTGGTTCCTGCGGCTACAAACCCACAAGCGTTTACTGTCTTGTTCTGTAACTGTGTGTGTGTGTGTGCGCGTGCGCGCGTTAAGCAAGTCTGCTGTAAAATTGAAGACGAGGGTCCGAAGACTTTTCTCCTTCAGACTTTGGAGGAGAAGATAACCTGGAGGAAACCCTGAAGCGAGTGGGGCTTCCATGTGGGTCGTATGGCCACCCGAAATCTGATGTCACTCTTTACCCGTGTCAGCACAAGTGTGTGTGTAGCGGGTGCAGTGTAGCAGTCACGTGCTGCCCTCTCTGTGACGAGCCTGTCAGAAAAAACAAAACACAGGACCAGGTCATTTTTCTTACATACTAAAACATCTTATCAATGTAGTTACTTCGTGACTACTGTATCTACGTATGTACTAATAACTACATTTACGCTAGAAAGAGACATGAAATGGCGGGAGGAATATAATTATCAGCATTCACTCTTTTGCATTCTTGTAATAAAATGTCAACAAGAATTTAAAAAAAAAAGTCATTAAAACATTTGATGAACTGAAATATCTGTTACCTAACTCAAGCAGGCAGTGTCAAATATGAACAGAAAAACCTCACAATTTAAACTGTTTGCGTGAATGTTCTTTAATATTTGATTGGGTTTTTAATGCTTTTAATAGAATTTCTGTTTCCTTTTAAACAAACTTTGTTAATTTGGTTGCAGACGATGTGGTCTTTGACCTAGAGAAGAAGATCTGATATGATTGGATGATTTTAGGACGAACCTTAATGTTGGTGGAGCACAGTAGCTGGACACTCTGGAACGATGATGGGACTCGTACCGCCTTTCTCGCCAGCTCGATCGGTTGTCTTGACTTGTTCTGGCAACCTTCCGTCAGCTTGGCGCTTGTTCTCACAGCAGCAGAATGGCGTAGAGTCTTCAGCTCTCTTCATAACAACCCGTCCGGCGACACCAACAGTAGCCTCATCTCTTCAGTAGCATTAAAGGTGCGACACTGAAGAACCACCAGCAGCAGCAGTGAAAGCAGCGACCCACTGGACGCTTGCGGTCGGGATTAAATACCCACCTGTGTCCAGGTGAGCTCACTCCAGACCGCACGAAAAATACAATGTTTTACGAAACTTCTAACTTCCCCGCATCTCTATGCGGCAGCGACTAGAAAACCACCCTGTTTACCTGGACACAGGGTGAGCTCCGTACGGGAAAGAACGAAAAATACAAAGACTTGAATTTCTCCAAATTGCTGCGTGTCAGTGACAACACTGTGTGTTGAACTACGACTTGTCTATAATACTGTTCAACCCCCCACTCTACACCCTATCTGCTACAGCTGTGTGTGAGAGAGGGAGGGGGGGAGAAGGTGTAAGTGTAGTGTAAGTGCAGAACTGAGCTAACATCCTTTTTGCAACGTTTTTAGTAACAAGCCCGTTGTCTCACATTTCCATTTGACATTCGTTTCAACTTATCAGGAAAGAATAAGCACTCAAAACGGAAGGGTTAAGAGACAGTTCTATATCCTGTTTTGATTTTCTCTCAAATATAATTTTCTAAAACATAAGTGTAATATCAGTTGTGGAGGAATATATCAACCCTACAAAAACTTTAAAGCGTATAACAGTGAGTAGTAACTGCTTCTGTTAAGTTGCACGATGAAAATAACTACAATGAGTGCCACACCACTTGTAGGGAGTAAGAACTGATCAGTGGCTGGGATGGTGCATGAAGCTGTCCAGTGAATCGCTTGGGAAACAATAGTGGGAGAGGTTAGTCATTGCATTTTCAGGTAGAAACGAATGTCGAGTGGATATTTGAGAAAACTTTCTAATTGAAAACAAAGAGTGTAGAAAAGATGTTACCTCAGCTGTGTGTGTGTGTGTGTGAGAGAGAGAGAGAGAGTGAGTGTGTAGACACTCTGTAGACACATCTATAGCCACACGTATGCACTATTCACTATTAACATACGGACAGCAAAGCATTTAAAGCCAAGTAGCTCAGTCTTCATGCAGACAGCTTGAGAAACAATAGCAGGACATGTCCACGTGGCTTACAAGGAGGAAAGTAACGTGGAACGAAAGCTGAGAAGACTTCTGGTTCAATAAAAACACGACAGAAACACTACAATCATGGCCCTGGGGAGAGAGAGAGAGAAGGAAAGAGAAAGAGAGGAAAGTCCTACACTTGAACTGCAGACATCCAAAGTACTGCAGAGGATTTAATTCCCCCGTCCTGCCATCATTAGCTTTGTCAGACCATCTATTTATGGAAATGGTTAGTTAAGTTTTCCGCGTGTGCTTGTGACTGTGCATGTGACCCCGTATTTGACACTGAAATAACAGAAATAACTATACAATACTAGTGAGTAAAACAGCATCCACGACTAACGTACGGACTACTTAACTCAAGAGAGAGGAAGAGTACAGTACCCTCACAGTGCCCATCAATCAAAACACTGAGAAAATAAGTGACTTATCGAGTGAGTACTTGAGTGATTGAGTAAGTATTCATGTATGTTGACAATGGGAAGAACTATTAGAGACATCGGAGATTTGTTCAATCACTCTCACCTGTACATTGCTTTCATCACTATACTGTCTCTTTGTCTTGCATGCACTCTTAAACGAACAAACCTCTCTCAATTATTTCAAGACATGTAATTTAATTTCTCTTTATCACTCCTTAAAATAACAATTTTAATAGTATAAAATGACAATTAATTCGTCTCCTCATATATAGAGACACAACTTGAGTACTGATTGATTAAACACAGTGGTCAGAATTTTACAAGTCACAACTAAGCTGGTCTGGTTCACCCAACACGACTCTCCAACATCGTCCTTCAGGAGTCTAACTATAGGTGTCGATACAGAGATGAACGAAGAACATTTTGGGTAACAAACATAAAAGAATAAACTAGCTTTAACCATGAAAGACCGGACAACACAAGTCTACTCTAATTAACAAACCTCGTCACCCACAGTGCATCTATCGAGTTTGATACCCCAGAAATTCTTACTAACCCTGAACTCTCTTCTCTCAGAATTAATTTTCCAGCAGCTCGTCTTCAAAACAATAGTCTGTTACTGCAGAGACCATGACAGCGACAACCTCCAGGCTCGTGCTTCATTAATTAAAGGTCACTCACACATTCTGCTCATGTAACAAGTCCGTTGAAAGCTCAGATGTGTCTTTTATCTGCAGCACTCATCGTTCACATACAGACACAGATACTAGTGTCCATTGTTGAACACAGGCTTGGTAAACATTACAACACAGTATAGTAGCAGTATATGTCTTGCTAAGTCCATGCATGTTATTTTCCTAATATGTCAGCAATCTGTAAGGTGGGTTTTCCTTGTTCAGACTATATACTACTATAGGAACAGAGTCACTGTAGGCGTATAAACCCGGTGAAACGCACCAACGAGGGACCTATACATTGTGATAGACCGACGAAGCCTTAAAAAACTGGAAGTGTGAATGAGATAATGTTATTGATGAAATTATTAATCCAGGATTACTAACGAGCAGCGTTATCAGAAAACAGTGGTTACAACCACACAGACAACAATGATCGACAATACCATAAAATACTCATACCTGACTGGAAGACTGTTCTCTTTATATCGGTATATATATATCCAGAAGGATACAGTGTGATTACCCAATATATCCTGTCTAGACATCAAAGTTGTCTCCATTGCTTACTCAGCTACTAAATGCGGGAAACAAACTGTAAACTATGTGGACAAAAGCTTAAAATGTTCCATGAAGATCGCCTAGTCCTAGATGGTTCACTATGTATCAATGAATAGCCAGATATTTAAGATCATTGTGGAAATCGGTCCAAACAAAGGTGGTCACAAAGATAGGAAATAAACAGTTAAGGAACTTACATTTGCGTGATAAAGCCCGATTGTTCTTTTTTTCTAAATTATTCTTGTTCATTTATATTATTGGAAGAAAATTAATGTTCTTTTAAATATCTATAATACTTTTTACTCTCCAGCACTGAAAAGAATACAACTTAATTTAATCTCTCTCTCTCTCTGGGTGTTGAGACGATGGCAGAAAACACATATCTTGCTAGTCGCCACCAGCAGAGGTGAAGTAGTTTGATATCTTTCTAGCAAAAGTAAATTCTCCATTTGACAGACTAGATTTCAGTTCTCATGGGGTTAGAGCTTCTTGAGTTGTGGAAGATATTGATAAACTTTTCCAAAATAGCAAGTCCTGGTGAGAGTTGCAGACCCTCTCCACTCACACCTGATTACTGATAACTAGAGGCTTCATACATTCCAGAAAGAGAACCCACCCTATTCTGTTTACTTCAGTTATGGTCTGTACAGACTCTCCACATCCCAACCCCAAAAGAAAAAAAAGGAGAAACTTTTGGCAACATATCTTCTTTGGTTAGATGAGATTGACAGTTGACCTCACCAATGATAGTATGTGTCCTAATTTTGTATGGCAGTGCAAGATGCACAAGAAGCAGGAAAAATCTATAATGTGGAAAATATATATTTAGAGACCTTTTAGTTAGTCACTGAATTAATGACATGACACTGTGCCAAAAGTTTGTCGCACAAAATGGGCCATGTGGGGGTAAAATTAATTTTAATATTCTTGTTTCTTTGGCTACATTTGTTGAAAGTAAGTTGCGTGAAGTGTCCATAACTGTAGTTTAAAAGATAACTGCTCATCTGGTTCTTATGCAATTACAGTTTTAGTGTGACATCCAGGCGTTTAATGGGCGTAAGACAAAACAGTACAGCAATTACTCAGTACTGCAATCAGAGAAAATCCACATCACTGGTTCATTAATACTGTTTAGTCATACGTTTCAAAATGAAGTACCTAGCAGCAGCCTATTGCATTGGAAGCATATTTAACAAGGGATTTATATGTCGCTCAGACGACCATCAGATACCAAATTATATTTTTCTCTCAAGTGCTCCATTCTGGCACAAACACAAAAAAAACAACATATGCCTTTCAAAACGAAATAGCACTACTTTCAAATAATTAACAGTGTTATATTCCAAGAAAAAAAGGCAAAACTCTTTGTCCTGGGACTTCCATCAGGTATACTATCTGAAAGGTTTACAAAACTATTCTACTACATGTGTTAATGTATGGATGTGGTTGATAACATTTGATTTCCATCTTGTATCTTAAGTTGTTATATTCCAAGAAAAAAGAAACAAGAATCTTTTTCCCACAACTCCTGTCAGATTTATGATCTTAAAGGTTTACAAAACTAAATAATAACATAGTTTATTCAGTTTTTGGGAGGCCATCTGGCCCATATTAATATCACATACTGCTGGTTACATGTTAACATTGGGTGGCTGTACAAGATCAATATTTCAGTAGTGTTTGAGGCTTCCGCTTAATAGTAGTCAATACAATGTATTCAATACTCGATAATTATATGTACACTGTCATGGTGACCTCCATTTTTCAGACATTCTGTTATGGTGTGCATGCACGCCAATTGTGTGTCAATGTCGGTACCCGTGCATATGCTGCGCATGTGTGTACGCATGTGATGACCGTATATGCGTATGCGAGTGCGTGCGTCTACGTGCATGATACTCCTAAAAATCCAACTGTCTGCTGGTCATGACCAATACCTGTCTCATGCATTCGACACTATAGACCACTCTCTGCTCCTTCATGACTCCACACCCTCTACAGAATTTCTGGACCTGCCCTCTCATGGTTCAACTCCTATCTCACTGATAGGAACCAGACTGTGTTTGTTGACGGTCAGACATGTCGCCCTGCTCCACTTCTCGGTGGTGTTCCCCAAGGCTCACTACTCGGCCCAGTTCTGTTCATCCTGTACAAAAAACCACTTTCATCATGCATCCAGTCTCACCAGGTTTCTCATCAATCCTATGCTGATGACAAGCAGCTTTACTATTCCACTCAACCCGCTGAGTCTCACTCTGCTATTAGCTCTCTCGAAGCTTGTGTAAGCAGTGTTAAGGGCTGGATGGTAAAAGACAAGCTTAAACTAAACAGAGCCCTCTTGTGCTATAGAAGAAGACATCAGGCTTCGCTCGTCAGTCTGCCCAATCACATCAAGGTGGGCGAAACCATCACCTTCACGTCATCCATCCGTTAGGAATCTGGAATTTATTGTCTCTGCCGACATGACCCTCGATGTCTGTCAGTCTGCCTATTATGAGCTCTGTAAGATCAGTGCCATCCATCACTTTCTCTCTACACGCGCTACCAACACTCTTGTCTGTGCGCTTGTTCTTTCTCGACTTGACTACTGCAACTCCTTGCTCACAGGTTGCCTCATTCCTCAGACCTCATTCAGACTCCAGCAAGTACAGAACTCCGCTGCACGTCTGGTGCTTAGAGCCACGAAACGGGACCATGTCACTCCTCTCCTTTGTTTTTCTACACTGGCTACCCATCCGTGCTGGCATCCAGTACAAACCGTATGTGCTGTGTTATAATTTCTTTGCTATAAAAATCTTCATTTATTATTATTATTTTCAACTTATCTGCATTTTGTTTGCTTGAACAGAATATACATCCCTGAAGAAGTTAATCCAGAAATGCCCAGTTTACTCCCCCCTGCCCTACAGGATGAAGTTAATACAGTGGCACATAAACTTAATATTTTTTCCTTTGCACTTTTCGAAATGCTGCCTGTTGTAAAATATAGACACACATGCATAATCCTGTTTTACATTTTTCAGTTTACAATTTCCTCTTTTTCTGTCAAATGCAGTGTTAATGATACTTTTCTTCATTTTGCATTACTTATAAACTTGTTAATAAAGACTTAGTTCATTTTTGTATGTTGCTTGCTGTTTGATCAGAATTAAGGTTAGTATTTAATTCAGAGATTGCATATAAACACTATATGGAATTGCCCCGTAGATTAATGAAATTGTTTCACATTGCTTAATATGAAAATTGATATATATATATAGTCAAAATACAAAAAATAAACGGAACAATAAGACTGCTTCAAAACTTCTTACATCACAACTAAGTTAAAAATAGGATGTCAAAAGCATTTTTTATTTGCATTAAGTATAAAACAAGCAAAACCAAAAACCAGCAAATATCCCCCCTCCCCACACACATTTTCAACATTTCTGATTAGGGATAAAATGGTCTTTTCTCTGGAAAGTACTTCTGAAAATTGTGTCGCTTGTGGTATGGTTCATAAGGATCATCAACGAAGAACTTTGGCCGTGTCCAAAAACGTGTCACCATTTTGTCCAAAAGCTTGCTCTGTGTTTTATTACAAAATACATGCTGCCTTAGCCGATGCTTTTGCTCTGCAGACTTTTTCCACAGTCTTTTGGCACGACCCACACGAGTTCGGATCCATATGCCCCAGTTAAGTCTATAGAATCTCTCAGTAACAGATTTCACTGACTTGGGCTTGCCCTTCTTTAAACTGAACTTAACCTTTGTACGAATTTGTTGGATGTTTGGTGTCTTAGGTTGAAGAGATAACCTGCAAAGTGGAGCATATCCACACACACACACGCACACACACATATGCATTTTATAATACTGTGCATCATTTATGACCTAACTCAAAGCAAAACATTTTTATCAATATTTTATATATATATGCAAAGGTCAAGGTCTAAAAATATGCAAAAGGTACCTGTTAGCAATGCCATTTAATGAAAACGCCGATCCTAAATTGTGTGATGAGGGCAATGCAAAAGAGATTGTCCTGCTCTGGAATTGTGATAATGTCAGGAGACGAGAACCATTGTCGGAATTTCTGACGCCTTGAGTGAAGCAGTAACTGTAAGGTTTTATGACTGATTTAGAAAACGCCCAACCTGCTCGAACAATGCCTGGAAAAGAAAAACCCAGAATGTGAAATACTGATACATCATAGTCACCTAAACGACATTTAAAGGTATTTAACACTAGCATAAGCATTCTTTATAATGGATACCTGCATGCGCATTATAAATGGACATCATCATCGTCATCATTCCCACTATGGATAACACACTTACGTAGCTGTGCTAAAGAAGCACACAACTCTGTATATCCACAATTCAAAAAATAAATGTAGTCAACGAGTGCTAAATGTCTTTTAATGGTTGACAACAGTGATAAATTAAACAGGTCTTAATTTTAACATACTGATAATTAACGTCATTTCAGCTGCAAATATTACAGGTACACTTACTCATCAAGGACGCTGCCATCTTGCGTTCCCGTGAAAAAAATTAATAAAAACTGCACTGATCGATTTTTACCTAATCGTGTTTTAAGCTATGAAATATTGATAATTAATCATTAACAGTAGTTAAAGGTTAATATATTATTATTTTTGGACACAAAAGTACTAATGCATTTCAGTGTTGATGCAGATTGTTGTTTTTAAATAAAGTATCCCATAAATCGTTTGCCGGCTTCTCCTTGACACTTCCTCTGACCCGTCTGCCAGAGTCCGAAAGTGTGTGGAGTTTGGAGGTCGAAGCAATGTGGAAAGCTTCGACAAGATTATCGTCTTCAATTCGTGTAAGCATCGTTTCTAAAAAGAACTAAATATCATACCGTATAATACATAATACAGTGGCAGTTAGATGTCTTTGCTCGTTTCAGTCAAGGTCTTCATCGAGCCGGATTGTACTCTTGTTCAACGACCCATAGTTACAGAAAAGTCATAAAAGACCACAAACTCCCTATGTTCTTACATTTTTCCAGCTATTGTGAAATATTCATAGTTCTATAAGTGAAATCGTATTTTTTAATCGTAGAGCAGATAGGTACATTGACAAGATTGTTCATAAGATTTGGTCTGAAATGAGGTGTTCTCGTGTGATGTAAATATCCACTACTGATCCTGACGTAGGTACAGAAAAGAGGAGAGATTTGCATACTTCCTACCTAAGTTCTGATCATTTTATGCACTGATTTACTCTTATAGAGCTCAAGATGCAAGCGAGCTTTTTCCATAACAAGGAAAAAGCAGGAGCAGAATGTTGGCGGTAAACGTGTATATTATGTACCCCAGCCCACTTTTTCACCTCCACAATCAACGCCACCGCCGTCACCACCGAAACCTCCACCACCAAAGGAAAGGTTTAAAAAAATACTTTCTTTTGACACAGTGTCAAATTAGCTGTTAAAATGGTTGGGGAGGGAAGGTAATTAGTAGGCCCCTAGCTAAACTCTTGCTATGATGTGTTGCCGGGGGCAGTGCTGATATGAAGTTTATATCGGGGAACAAAATTAATTACCAGGGGCAGTAGTTATGAAGTGAGAGTAAGTTGTTTCCTCAGGGCAAAATCAGGAACTCAGAGAAAAGCATTTTGTTTCCAAAGTTATAAAACAATGTCAAGATCCCTCAGACTTTATCCCAAGGCCTGCTTGCTACCACTTTATAGTTACAGCTACAGGGGTAAAACAACATCTGCAGGGTCTGAACATCACTTTTTAACTTTAGAAACAAGACGGGTTTTCTTGAGTTTACCCTTTTGCCCCATGGCAACGCCTTTGCTTCAAAACTACCACTGCTGAAGATAATCATTTATAGTGTCTTCATTAGTAAATTATCATCATTTTAAGAGATTTCATTCTGTGAGCACAGATGCTGTTCTGCATTTTGTTAACACACTCAAAATGCTTATCCTGTCATTTTATTTATTGGTTGTAAAAATTTTAATGTCACTCATTAGATACAGTTTGAGGAATTGTCAGTATGAGAGTTATGCAAAAACTACAATAGAGGAGTGTGTTAAGTGCTTCAATTTTAAAATAATAGATTTATTGTTATATTGTTAAAACACATGCATTTCTGGATAGATAAGAGGAAGGATTGCTGTAATGATGTCTTAAAAGAAAATAATGATTGGGATCTAATTTTTAGTGGTGGAGGAGGTTTTGGAACCTTCTTCAGGCTTCTTGGTGTGACAACAGTGGGCATTGGTGGTGTAATTGGATATGCCTGGTATGATCCGGAGTTTCGCAAGTATTTGGAAAAGAACATTCCTTACTCAAAAGAATTCATGGCTGTTGTTTTTGAGTATTTGCCCAACCGGTCTTCTTATTTTCCATCAACTCCAGAAGAGCCAAGGTAAAAAAAAAGAAAAAGAGAGAGAGATTTACTAATTTTTATGATTATAATAAATTTTTGTAACAAAGGTAGTAACAGTTTATCATGTAGAGCAAACACTTTTTTGAATTTTATGAATTAAATTTCTGTTACTTTATAATTTTAATTTCTCTATTTCATTTGACAGGCCTCCCCCTTGTCCACCGCCACTATCACCTAAAAAAGAAGAGACCAGGCCCCTTAATTTAGGTCCAAAGGAACCAGAACATAAAAAGGATGATAAGGTAAATGAAAGTTTACAAGAAGTGATTTGAGAGCTGGAAATTTTGATGCAGACCAGCAAGTATGATTGGAGCTTGTAAGAAAAGGATTTGGCGGTGGGGGAGGGAGAGAAAAATTGTTTTTTTTTTGTTTGTTTTGCTTCAGGAGCATAGCTCCAGCACAGGTGTGAGTAACTAGGGTATCGAAGTAACTACATGGCATCTTAAAAACTGCTGTACATACAATTCAGTAATAAAGACCACCAAGACCAGTTATCCTTAACTTCGATACATACATGTACCGAGAAACTCTGCATATGCATGTACATACACTTCAAAACACAACATTTGTAAATATACCTACTTGTGTACATGCATGAGGATTAGCAAGGAATGATGATGTGTACGTGCACACATGCACACACACACAAAGACCCTACTCATGCACCATTACCCTAAATCTCAACACCACATATTAAGAATCATTACATCTTAAAAGGGAAAAGATCATCACTGATTGGCAATCAAAACAAAACTTAGGTGGTTTGTACCAATCTTACTAGGAAGGGAAGAGCAGGCTGGGGGGTCGGTGGAGGAGGAGACATTTTCTATTGCCAAATGCTTAATATGAAAAAAATGAGCACTTCCAATTGGTTGTTTTGACCTTCATGCATCAGACGCTTCTTTTCTGGCCAGCCTTTTGGAATTCTCTGCCCTATTTTCTTCAGAATGTGCCTATATTCAAAGCTTGCAAGGCTGGTCTCAGAACCCACCTTTTTAGAAATGTTTTCCATAATCCAGCAAACTTTCCCATGCACTCCTTTTTTTTATCTTTGTCCAAGTACTTTCTTTGTGTTTACTGTTTTCATCCATTTGCTTTTGCTTGTGTTTCTTTGTTGTATGGTCAATTGTCGTGTCATTTTTAGTCTTTTGTCAACAGCACCTTGAATGTGTTCTTTATTTATTATCACAACCATGGTGATGTAGGTGCACACACACACACATTTTGAATACAGCAGTACAGGAGACATCCATATTTAAGTAGTATGACTTAAAGTTTAACCCATTGGCAGATTTTCAAGTGCATGCTCACTTCCATTTTTTTTTGGTCTGCTAGCTTCTATTTCTTGTTTTGTCAAAAGTTTTGTTTTACTGATACATTAACAGTTTGCTTAAAAATCATTGCAGACCACAAAAATTGATGTACCAAAGGAAGATCGTAAGTAGTTGTCTTAATATTTTATTATTTTTTTGGAATGTTTAAAATGTTTTAAAAATGCCTGCCAAGAAAATGATTTTAAGCATTTGCAGAATATTTTTATTTGTTTAACACTTTTGCAACAGTTATTTTGTTTTTTAGTTTGTGATCTTCAAGCTTGCGTGTACTTTTTCTTCTTCATTTGCGTTTGTTTACTTAAATGCAGCAAAAGTTGCTGCTGAGAGAGCAAAAGAAGAACAGAGACGGCTTGTGGAACAGAGACTTCGGGAGAAGGAAGCTGAGGAAGCGGCAGAGAATGCTGGTACAGCCTCTCATATTTATTTTTAAAATGTCAGGAACAGACAGGCCTAGCACTTACTGTCCAAAGTTTATATTAAAAGTTTTTTTATGAAATGAACTTTTATTAGAATGTTAAATCTTTTTCATTCTAGCTGCATGTTAATTTCTTTACTGGCCGATAAAATGGAAGTACATGACATGATTAATTTGTTTGGGGTGGGGGGGAACCCACCCCCCACCCGACCATCATTGAAACTATGACCAAAAGAAATATAATTCACACTCATTTAGAGCACTTTTTAATATATTTTAATGTGCCTGAATCCTTTTATTCTTTATCATTTGTGCTATGTTCCTGAATGAGGCAAAGAAACACTTAACATTTACTTACTTTGTCCTCTTCGTACCTAAGGTAGTACATAAGGCATCCACTAGAGACCTCCATTTTTGTCTGTTGGCTGCAAGTTTAGCCATGCTGCTCCAGGACAGTTTTTGGTCCTTTAGGTCTCTTTTTATAATCATAGTGTGTACTATTTTTTGGAAAATGCTGTGACCCATTAGGGAACAGCGCGTTTAAGTAATGATTATTATTATATACACTAGTTATGACCTCTGACTTTTTCAGCTCTAGAGGTGGTTTTAGACAACCTGATTAGGAAATCCAATGAGGTTGTGGAGACTACAGTTGCCATGCAGAAAAAACAGATTGATGCGGTACGGAAGCACACAGCTTTGTTGAAGCAAGCCATGGAAGATGTTTCAGAGGTATAAATGTAAATTCTGTCTCCTTACGTATGTTGTGGTAGGGAAAAAGCACAACAGTCTAGTCTCATGCAAGCGATTATGTGCACTGGCATTGTTTTTTACCATCAGTTACTTTTGGCCATGTTACATATTGTGATTTATTTATGAGTTTATACTTACAGGGTTTCTATGTATTGCAGATATGATTGTGGACATATTGAAAAAAACTAGATTTTTTTTATGAAATGATAGTGTCACTTGTATGAAGAATGTGTATGTTGGCTATACAAGAATTTTCTGCCATAAAGCCCTTTCTTTCATGGCACTTCATTGTTTGCAGATTTTGGAGAAAGATCATCAATGGCAGCAAGTAGCTGAAGCTTTCAAGCAGCGAGAAAACATTACCAAAGAGGCAGAAAAAAGTGTACAAGATGCCAGGTGACTTTCTTTCATCTTATGCCATAATAATGTGTTTATAAGACCACAGACTTGTATTACTGGAATGCTTGCAGACGAGTGTTTTCAGTGAAGTCATAGAACGAGGCTGGTTACAAATAGCTTCCGGTTTAGTTACGTTTCTGTTGAACTACTAGAATGAGGCTGGTGTATAAGAAGCTTCCGGTTTATTTACATTCATTGTTAAGGCTCGCCGAGACTAACAGCGGAGAACTTTGCAAGAGGCTCAGCGTTGGTCTCGGCAGACAGACAGCAGTCTACCTATACACGACCATGTATTGTTATTGACCAAATGTATTTGCTGCCATCATTCCCTATAATCCTTCACTTCTTACTGATTTACTTCTGTGGTTAATGTAGTTATTTATGTCTGTTGTTAAAGGGAAACTCTGGATCGGCTAAGATCAGCTATTGATGATGGTAAGAAGAACAAAGTGACATATAGAAATAAGGCCCTAAATACAGCTCAGGAAACTTTTACTAAAGTAAACAACGAGCTCAGGAATGCAGAAAAGGAGGTGAGCAGGTTTTTCATGCATAAGAAGTTACGGTTTTCAAAATGTGTCTCTCAATCCACCAATCACTTGCTAGATGCTGTTTTAGAAATACGATAAATTTGGTGGTTTGAATCTGTTGGAATGGTATAAGTCAGTGTCATAACTATGTTAAGGAATCCAGGCATTTTTTTACATGAATAATCATCATCAGCTAAAGGCTAAGAAGAATGCAAACAAATATTGTAAATAACAAGGAAAATATTGTGAATTAATCTTTGTTACTTCTGCATTTATTGATGCTGTTATCCAGGTGAGCAGGTGTGAATGTGAGGCGCGTGTCCTGTCCAAGTATAAGGATTTGATTGAACGTGGTCGCAAACAGTTTGCAGAAGAGCTGGACAGCATCATGCCTGATGTAAAACTAGGTCGACGATGTAAGCATCACATTTTTTGTTAAGTATATTGACACTTTGTCCTCCATTTTTATTTTAATGCAAACTAATGTATAATGTACAACAATTTAGCAGAATATGTAATAAGAATGAGCACCTATATAGCACATCTCACTAGACATTGAGTTCAGTATTCTACAGCTGTACAAGAGTACAATTTAAAACCAGTAGAAAGAGCAAAGCAAGGATTTTCATGAACGTAGCTCGAGGATGTGAACAGCTTAAAGTGCTTGGGAGTCATCTTTTCCAAAGATGGCTGCTGCACAGCAGACATTCAAATTAGGATTGCAGCAATGGTAGCTATGCTAGACAGGTTGTAGCACAGCAACCATAACTAGGCTGGACAGGTTGTAGCACAGCAACAACGTCAGGTTTATTACTTAATACATTCTGTACAAGTCCCTCATAGCTCCCATCCTGCTGTACGGTGACCGGACACTTAATCCCCAGACACTTAATCCCCAAGACACTTAATACCCAGACACTTAATCCTAAAAAAATGCCCCCAATGTTATAAATGTTGAAGTTAAGTATTATTTTAATTGTCAAACTTATTTTGATGTTTACATGAAAATAATTATTTGAATTTGAATTAAATTTTTCATTCTCTTCATAATTAAACTTTTCATTCACTTCATAATTAAATTTTTCACTTCATAATTAAATTTTTCATTCACTTCATAATTTCTTGAGTTGAAATTTCATTTTGAGGATTAAGTGTCTGGGGATTAAATGCCTAGGGGATTAAGTGTCAGGGATTAAGTGTCGGGGATTCCTGCTGTACAGATGCCAGATGTGGTATCTTCTTGTTGATGCAGAGAGAAGGCTACAGACATTTGAGAGGCTGTTCCAATCATCAAAAGTGATGTATTTACCAGATTCTATGCCAAAGAAGGATAGCATCGGCATACAGTATCAGTAATAATTTGTGACTTGTACATTAAAGCTTTACATGCAGGAAGACACATCCTTATCAAACACAATCTCTAAAGAGTACATCCCATAGAGAGTATGATTCACACTGCAGTGATAAATTATCCCTAACAGTAAAAATCCACAGGCCAATACAGCTCAAAACTGGATCCATGTTGATTGTGATTTTCCCTGTTTTGGCATGTAGTGGATAGAAGGTAAATGGGTGGAGAGGTGGCTGATGAGGAGGTGTTAATAGTAAATTCTGTTGCTTCAAAGGTGATGCGTGCAAAGGAGAGATTAATACTGAAAGGTGAACTTTGAAGACTTTTCTTGTAGATGACAGCGTTGTCACCTGTTTATGATGGGCATGGACAGCTTTTGAGCCTGTAGCCTGTCGAGTCCTGCGCTTGGGATCATTACTTTCATGTAGCCAGGTTTCAGCATTGAAGAAAATGTCTGTGTTATGCTCAAGGATATTGTCAGCAGTAAGATTCATTAAAATAACAATTAAAAGAAAGAGGCTTCAAAACAAAATACACAAATGAAACGTCTGGGGTTTTCCAAGTTGAGTACTCCTGCAAGATTTTGTCAGAATTGGATGCTGGCTTTTTGCAAAAATATCAAGTGGTACATACACATATCACCACAGTCTGCTTTATTTATAGGCTAATAGTGTTTAAGTAATTGGAATTATTTGCTTGTTTTGCCTTTGTCTTGCATCTGATTTCTATTTACACTAATTTTTTTTAGCAAGGAAACTGACAGAGGAGGAATTAAATGCACTCATAGCTCATGCACATAGACGGATTGAACAGCTTCAACGAACGCTGGCAGAACAGGTTGCCATGGAAGCCAAGCGACTACAGGATGCTCTGGAGCAGCAGAAGAAAGAGGCGGAGAAACTGACAACTAAGTTAGTCATGATCGAAAATGAACGATTGAAAGATTGCTTTGCCATGGAGAAGCAAAACTGGGTTAGTTCTTTGGCCTTAAAAACAGTTTTAAAAAGATTCACTGTGACCACATACACACACAACCCCCCTCCCACCACCCAAAAGAAAAAAAAAATTCTTTTAACCTTATGTCTGTTTTGCTGGGATCAGTGAAAATTAAATATTAAGATTTCAGTAGTTAATTTATGAGAAATCAATAAACTGTTGTATATCATGTCCCTTCAGTTTAAGACATAGACAAGTCATCAGAGATTTGAAACCATTGATTCATTATTCAACATTCAAAGGCATTCAAAATGATACTTTTCAAATGCAGGATGCTGATGCTCGTGTAGATTTTGAAAAGGAGCTGAGACAGCAGCTAGCAAGGCAAGCAGCTGCCCACAGTGACCACTTGAAGGATGTGCTGAGTGTGCAGGAACAAGAGTTAAATGCACAGTGTGAGAAACGTATCCATGCCAAAATTCTGGAAGAGCGCCAGTCATTCCAGACTGAAGTCGTTGGTTGGATCGGTCGACTCAAAGGCATAGAGGCAGCAGTAGAAGGTATGTTGGTCTTCATTTCATTTTGATAACATGAGCTCATGTTGACAATCATTTAATATATATATATATGAGTGAGCATAGCATAAAAACTGAACAATTTGCTGTTCTGTGTACAGCACGAGCAGAAAGTGAGAAGATAGCTCGAGTGGCCCAGGACCTGTGGCTGTCATGCATTTCTTTGAATGGGGTGATTCGGCATGGAAACGAAGAGGCTCATGAATGGGAAAATCGTCTTAGGCCTTTAAAGAAGGAGGTTGAAGCAGTTTCTGATGCAGGTGGTAAGCACCCATTTGTGGAGACAATAATACAGACCATACCTGAAGAGGCCTTGGAGCGAGGAGTCTGGACAGAGGACAGCCTACGGGAACGATTCCCTCGTGTCAAGACAGTTTGCAAACGAGTGGCCATGATTGATGAAAAGGGTGGCAGTCTTTTTAAGTTTATGCTGTCATATGTCCAGTCTTTGTTTGTCTTCGACTCAGTCTTTGCTAAGACAGAGGAGGACTTGGTGGATCTTGGCAAACTTGATGCTTTTTCTGCCCTCGCACATGCAGAGTACTGGCTGGAAAGGGGTGACCTTGAAACAGCCCTTCGCTTCATGAATCAACTGAGGGGCGAGCCTCGTCGTGTGGCTAGCGATTGGATTAGAGAGGCCAAACTGCTGATGGAAACAAGGCAAGCAGCCTATGCCTTAACAGCTTTTGCTTCAGCAAGTGGTTTGGGAACAATCTTTTGACTTTATTAGACATTTCCATTGTACACACACATGGAATGGAGTGATTACTGTAAAAGTGATAGTAGCCTTCTACATTTTGGGAGAATCTAGAAACCCTAATATTTTGTGACTGTTAAGACTGGACTATAGAATGGATATATGTCCCCTGGGAGTGACAAAATGTACATGACGTAACAAAATACATTAACTGCAGCATTCTTGAAAGATTTCTGTGGTGTTTCTCTTCCAGAGGTAATCTTTATATATAGTCAACAAAATCTGAATCATGGCAGAAAATGGATTTATATAGTTACAGCTATTTATAGCAACTCAGGTGGTTTGATGTGTGGATGAACTCAGTGCAAGTCCATAAATCATTATGTGTATTCTGATCAGGACTGCTTACAAAAAAAAAAAAAACCCCTTAAAATTTCTTTTTACTACCCTTTCCCTCTTACATCTTGAGGAACTGGTTTAGTGTTAGATTTATGGTGTAGAAACTTTTGCATCAGAGCTAAAGCCTGTATGATCAGCTCTGTGAAATGAAAACATTTACCAGTTGGCTTCTGACTCGTACTTTTTGGATTTTGCTTGTTTTCGGTGCTTATCTATGATTATATATACACATAAAATTACTGAAACCTGGAGATGCATTATGTTTGTACTTGGTTTTATAATTGAGACAAAATGAAGGGAATAATGATATTCCAGCTTACAAAAGGGATTGTAGTACATACGTTTTTTGCAAAATTATAACTCTCTTGTAAGCATTTGTGAACATGCTGGTTTTTCTCCTAGTTCTACATGTATTAGAGAGCAAGACTTTGTATACACTTTCTTTGGTTCTAAACACACTCTGTAGATATATTGCATGCAGAATAAGCTGTACCAGAAATTGTAGGCACTTGTTCCTAATTTTGAAAAAAAGATGGAATAGGAGGAAGAACAAGAGGGTTTTATAGGTCTGTTAGGGACAGAACACTTTGTCCATGTACCATGATTATGTATACATTATGCACATACAAAAAGCCAGGTGGTTTGGGAGAGTGGAGAGAAATTCAGTTAACTACTTGTTACACAAAGCTTTGAAGGCCAACCATGGAATTTTAAAATAGTTGAACAGTCATGGTTGTGAAAAAGTGGCATTTTGCAGTTTTCATTGCTGCTTGCTGTTTTAACTGTAGATATTGAAGAGCCTGGAGACCAGATAAAATAGCTGTACATATTGTGTGCTTGTTTCTAAGTGATGGCAAAAAATGGAAAACCCTTTCGATCTGAATGGATGTTGGGTCAACATGATTTTTCAGAATAAAGTGATCACTGTCTTGCAAATAATGAGAGGATTAAGCTGAAAGATCAGCACCAAAATGCATACAAGCTGGGTGTACTGTCTATACAGCCCAACCTTTTCATGTTCAGATGGGAACTAATGACTAATGTATTGAAAGGGACTTGTCCTACATATTTCTCTAAACTTCTATTCCCTCTGTGTCCCAACTAGAAAACTTTTGCTCTTCGTTTGACCCATGCACGCTACCTACTCCTGCTGCCAAAACAATAAGTTATGGTCACAGGCTTTTTAGCAATGGAGTGATGTTCCTTTGCCTTACCAATTTGCAGGAGCTAGCTGCTCTTGGTATTTGTGGTTTCCTACATTGACCTGTTGTTTTGTTCCTATTATCTGCTAAATGCTTCCTTTATCTGAGGCATTTAGGTTTTCATCTAAAACTTTCTTTTGACCTATCAACTGTCTGTCTTGCTGTCTTTATCTACTGCCGTAACGGTTTCCTTGTGCAATTTGTTGGTAAGGTCAATGCTGAGTGTCTATTTCTGCTGTCCTGTCATGTAGATCATATAGCAATATAGGGTTAATTTGATATGGACAAGATTATTGAGTATTAATTGGTCTGCTTTTATCACAGATCAATGATGACTGTACAATTTGTGAAAAGATACTACACCACTGCATTTACCATGTAATCAGTTGAATTGATTTATTACTCCTGCAGAAAGAAATAGAAATGTGTCTTCTGTAATGTCATTTCCTGAAGATTATAGCAGTTTTTTGACAATTCTTAAAGCACCAGACCAAAATTTCAGCAAATAGATCTGCAATGCATAAAGGCTGATGAAAAGTTTAACTTAGGTTGAAGGTAGTATATCTGGTGATTTGCACTGCTTCCTTATGGTTTTCCAAAGAGGCATTCCCTATGAGGAGCAAAAAATGATTTGCATCTATGTAATCTGTTTACTGATTGAAACAGTGGTGTAGATTTGCAGCCTTGATAACTATTTTTTATCATTTGTAACATGCAGTAAGCCATAGGACTGAGATATGGTGTCATATAGGTGTGCCTTATTAAGTTGTAGCAGAGCAGTGGAATCCCCTTCCCTTTTACATTCGTCACTTACCCATCAATGAGCTGTTAAATGTTTGTTAAAAACATCGTTTCCGTGAGTACACCTGCTAAATACCACCAACTCCCTTTCTCCTTTTATCTTTAGTCTGTCTCCACTGTACTTCTTCCTCAATGTCCATATTTACTTGATGTACTACATATGACTCCATGTTTTGTGTCAAGCTCATGCTTTAAACATAAATCGCACATTTCTTTAACTTCACCAGATGATCTAACGCTTAGGGGAAAAAAAAGCCACTGACCAGGGGCAATTTGGTTGAAGAGCAGTTTTAGCCCCTAAGCTTGTCTGGTCAGTACTGAAGAAAGATATAATTATCAGGTTGTAGCTCAAAGCTACTTGCAGTGCACATGCTCACTCAAGAAAACCTGTTACATTTCAATATATTAAACACCATGAAAACATTTTATTCACACTTTTTCACAGTTCAAACAGTTAAGCATGTGGACAATGTTTCCTTAAAAAAAGTAAATGAAATTACAAAAATTACACTTATGTACAACTGACAAAAATTACAATATTAACAGTTGCTTAACTGAGAAATGTTAATTATATACAATTCTGAAGTAAGAAATGGAAGGCATGGCACATTTTACTGCTGTAGCCTAAAATAACTTTTCCACAGTTTTGTATTCCGTGAAAACTGAACAAGTCTTCAATCAAGTTCTTTGGAATCCTCAATGATTTCCTCTGCAAATAATGAAATTCACCACCACTGTGTTAAAAGTTGCATGAAGGGTCCAGCCTGTTAATGTAAGCACAACAATGAGATGAGTTGCTGGAGATTGATGTTGTGCCGAGCCAACGGCTAAGGCAAAGCGACCAGCCCTGTAAACAGATGGCGCCTGCAGAGAAAGTACAGTCTGCCCGAGACCTGAACAGTAAATTCTTGCTACATTGGTGATAGGCGTTAACTGCTGCACCACCAAACCACACACTGTTCTCTAAAGAAGGAAGACATAAGACGTAGGTAAGTACAATTTATGAGAGGTGGATCATTTGGATTCACTATTTACAACCATGGATGCCAAGCAGGGTCCATGCGGCACAAATTGTCATTGTTGGTGGCTGCCATAACAAGGGTGCTCACGCGACTCTCTGCTCCTTCAAATGTTGCAAGATCTGAGGAAGTAAATGAAAATATTATATCAAAATGCACTTTTCAAAAAACAAAACGGAGGGTACTGAAGCTGATCTATGAAAATAAAAAATAAAATCTCTTGCAAAATATACCCTTTTCTTATATGGGAGTAATTAATAAACATGTCACATTACAAAGATAAAATTGTGAAAATCTGCCTCGTAAGAAAATTATTAGGTATTCACAAGTTCACATACTTTGTAGCCTAGTCATGATGGCCGAAACAGCCTTGTTCACCATTGCAATAAGTTGCTCCCCTTCCATGTCCACTGGCTCTGCTCCAGGATTTGTTTCTTCTTGTTTCTGAGAAAAAACAAAAAAATAACTTTAACATCCATTGTTTTTAGTCTGTTAAAATTTTTTTAAAATTTATTCATCCCTTGATTGGTACCAGCTGACAGTTATGCTGGTTCACCTGTTTTGGTTGTTGTGGCAAACAGTTGGATAGATATATTGGCTGACAAGGCTTGCCATTTAGAAGCAGTCTCTCAAGCACTTGTTCTTGAAGGTCAGGATTCTTCTCTCTGCATCAGCAAGCAGAGTTCACATCTCACAGCCACACAAAAAATAGCAAGGACTTGCACAGTCTGTACTTGGCAGTAAAGTTGATGCTGATTGTGTTGCTGTAATAGATCATGTCCAGTTTGGCTATTGTTGCCGTTGCCATCCTAATGTTCATAGCAGTACAGCTGCCATCTTTAGACAATGTAGCTCTCAAGGCTGTTCACCTCTTCGAGCTTTACTCAATGTAGATCTCTGCTTTAATATGGCCACTGTTCAGTGTCATTTATTTTTTTTATTTATTTATTTTTTTACCAGAGCTCATCTCCATTCCATATGTGTTGGCACTGTCTGTCTGTTGGTAAGGTTTTGCAGTTCACTCTTGGTGCCCATCCTCAGATCTATGTCATTCAGAAACCACAGAGTTCCTAGGGGCCTCCCACCTATAGAACTGAAGGTGTCATGATTTTGAAGAAAACCTTGTTCTCTTAGGAAAACATCCAAGAAGCCCTTTAAGCCCATCACACCTAAAAATATTAGGACTAAGGGGCAGTGTTTTGGGGTACCATTTTCGTAAGGAACAGTGGATGTAGGAGACAAAGATTATTTATTTTCAAAACTATCAAGATGAAAGTTGAAAACTTCCAAATTAAAAAACAAAAGACTTTGTAGACAGTGTGAAACTATAATTTTAAAAAATAAGTAGAACTTAAATTTTTTAAATACAAAAGTACCTTTTTGTGCCACGTTATGTATTCATCTCTCAGAATGGCACGTAAAAATGAAGGTAGTTTGTACTGTGGTTGAACCAGGCATCGAGCCAGGGCAACCATAGATGCTGTCAATGGCCCAGTCACCCCTGTTGATGTGAGAAATTCTGCGATGTTAGGTGTCAGGCGGAAAGGTACTGGGCGGTTTGCATCCAAATCACCTGTGGAATAAAAAGAACGAATCAATGTTATGGTACTGCTGTTAGTTTCTACTAATGTGAGAGAAAAGTATTTTAGACATCTACTAAGTTTCGATCAATTTCAATGGCTATGAACAATGCAGTGCAAACATTTAACCCTCTTAGGGCGACTAAAAAATATTTCTATGTTCAAAAACATGGGCTTAAAATTTATGATTTTGAAGACGATAGCGAAACTGCAGAGCCAAGCTTGTGGAGCACGAGCCACGTTAGTGAGCATATCGTGGTCTGCCAGTAAGGCAACAATCGTGCCCCATCGTGCAAAGAGAGGATCACGACCGGCAGAGCCTATAAAAAGGCTCATCGCCCTAAAAGGGTTAAATAATGTCTATGGGTTAATACGAGCCAGTCACTTTTAAGCCACTGGGACTGAAGCAAGGGTATTCAATTTCCCTGCATTTCAGGTAAATTTCTCACTCCTTTTTTTTCTTTAAAAGACATTCTAGACCACACAGGCTAGAGTGGACTAGAAAATGGTGGGGGGTGGGGGGCTGCTTTTTTTCACATGTCACAACAGTGCAGAAATTATGTTGAAGGGAAGCAGCTTAGTTCAGCTCATGTTGAGATAATTTTGCTTTTTTTCTCTGCATTTGTATCTGACAACAAAGTATTGTAATGTTCTTTGTTAGATTTGAAAACTCCAGCTCATTTTCCATTTGAGTACATCTTGATATGCTGTCTCAGAATTAAGCCTGTGATCTCACCTGTAACTTCATCAATGTCAAACTTGAAGTAGGCGATGCTTAGGTAGCCACAGTCCTGGTGAAGGTACATTTGGTCAGGGTTCATCCTTGTTAGATGCAGCACAAACTCTCCAAATCCCATAAGGGCCAGCTGAATCATTAGCTGGAGTAAACACATTAACATGGATACAGAGATGATTTGATTACTGTTGGTGACAAAACTGTGACCTAATCAGGCATTAGAATTAGGCGACATCTTAAAGTCTTAGATCAATCAGATGCTTCACAGTTGTCATTTACAAGTTGCTGTTGAGAAAATAACTCCATTTTTCATAGAATAGTAGAAATATTAATTTTTTTAGCATTTCTAATAAAACACGAAGTTTTATAAATTGTAAAAAAAAATCCTTAAAAAGCAATGAAAGGGGAAAAGAAGGAAAACAATCGAAAGCAACAGATCTCCTTTTCCCAGGTAATGCTGAGATAAAAAGAGGTGGATCTGAACCTTCAGCCTAAGAGGATTAAGTACCACAAAATCTGTGGAACATCAAGATCTTGTAATTGTGCAAAATAAGTTTCGTTTCTGAGAAATGTTGCTTACTGTTTTGCGGAAAGTCCAGTAATCTGTAGCATTAAGGAATGTATGGAGAGCCCACTCTTTGAGCAGCCCACGAGGCACCATGTTATTCTGTGCATCCTTCAGAATGTCACGCACTACTTGATGACTAGCCTGAGACCCTCGTGCCTGGACAGTGGCCAGTCGCTCATAGTATCGCTGAATGGGAGCATCATGCTCTATTCCCCTCTTGCTACAACGCTGTAATAGTAATTAATAGACTTTTTAATAGACTTCTTAATAGATTCTAAACAATACAGCACAGGCAATGACACTTCTTAAGAGGTTGGGGGAGGCCAGTCTCAGCACACTTCACATCTGATTCAAGATGGATCAAGAAATTCAAGGAGACAGGGTGGGATTATATAAGTTTTCCATAAACTATACATACACATATATACATATGCACACACACACACACATATTAAGTGCATTTATATATATTTCTCAACTCTTTTCAATCTTCAATGGGTCTACAGTTTTATTTTTGTGTCAATTGTTCTGCCTTCATAAAAAAGTCATTCTTTCATGCATGAAGTTTACATCAGTCAGCTACTTTCAAACGATTATTCAGATTAAATAAAGAGTTTTAATATCATCACTATTAAGGAATTCATATAATGACACTTTTACCTGTTTATAGATGTCTAAAAGAGATACAGAAGCAGGGTTGTCCTGTACAAGCCTCATTTGTGGTGAGACAGCCACCACACGAGGCACGGTGAAGTACAGCAGCCTGCGGCTTGTTTCCTGGTTAAACATAAATGCAAAATGTTAAAGCAAATGTTTGCAATTGATATTAGAAACTTCAGTTTCACGTGTACAGAAAACTGTAATTTACTGTAATCCGAAAGCATATTCAAGCATCTGCTCCTACATGATTAAGCACATTATTTAAGCTCTTTATATAATGTGTATTTTCAAGAAGAAAATTATTTCACAGAAGATGACTGCAAAATTGCATATCTTTTCTTGGAGTTAGTAGGACCTACCTTTTGTTTTGTAAGGAAGTGATTCAGCATGCGCAAGAGCTGCAACACACGCTCCTCTCGCCGAGATTCTGTCATGCAGGCATCATTCACCACAAGGTATGGATAGATCTGCACAAACCGCAGTGATGATACAGCATATAAATAACTACTTCATATACCTTAAAGCTGTAAACAAAACTTAAGATTCACGATCCTTGTGAAGAACAGAATGTGATTTGGTTCCTCAACAAACTTTGCACAATGCCATTACATTTAAGAATATACAAGAATCCAAACATCACATTCTACTAACCTTGCCATTGTGCCCTCGGATGTTGAGACGACGAGCAGCACAATTATGTTTCTGCACGATCTCCACACGTGGCATAAAGCGTGCAATACGGGTGTAATAATGGCTGTGCTGTAAAATAATGTTTACAAATATTCATGTAAACAAATGTTTTAGCATATTTCATTATGCATCCATATCAAGTAGTACTTATAGCACAAAATCATGTTAATAGTTTCCCCCTCACAGCAACATTTTGCTCGATCTTGGGAAAGGGATTTTCTGAAACTACTGAAAACAGAAGTGCTCATTTCTGTCCATTTTATGTTATCAAAACCAATGCCTTCAGATCATTTTTTGTCCTCATTCAGTGGGTACCTTTGGCAACAAGAATTCTCCAGGTAGCTCCACCTCTGCTGTGCTGAGAGAGAAATTGCTGAGGAATCGACACTTCTCTTCGATGAGGAATGACTTTGGTAGAGAACGCGTCTTAGCCTCAAGCAGTTTAATCCATTTCTTTAGCTTCTGGATCAGGTTGTGAAGCTTGTTGGATCCCGGCACACTGAGCCCCAAAGAAATCAAAAGATTTTTCATAAAAAATAGTGTACATCATTTCCAAGAAGTGAGACTAAACAACTTTGTTCTTCATATGTTGGACAAAAGCCATGTCAGTTTTAACACCATGAGTGTTATAAGGATGCTACTCCCACAGTCTGATCAGAACTTGGAATACAGATCTTCACATCAGTTTATTTTGTCTCTTCCAACTTCTACATCCATACATTAAGGTGCAACCTTGGAAACTAAATTAGTTTATTAGATAACAACTGAACTGTTGATGCTTGACACCCATGAGGAGTCAGAAGGATTCTAAAAGTTCTGGTGGAAGAAATACTGCTACTCACTTGAAGTCAAAGTCAGTGGTAAATTGACTCTTCATCTTCTGAAACACTGGATCCTGAGCAGTAGCCTGGGCACGGCGTGCCAGGGACTCCGATGCTGCGCTAGAGTAGGTCGAAGACACACTGCTGACATTTTCAATGCCAACCCCAAAGGTGCTCACTAGCTTCTTCATAAAGTTCAGTGTATGTGGAGTGATCACAGCCTCTTGTACTGCAATGAATAAATCAATAAAAGAAATAACACACAAGAATGCTACATCTAAAAGTAACATTTAATCTTCACAGCCATTAAAAGTGAATCCACTTTAATGTATACACTACGGGGCTTGAGCCTTATGCACGGCCAAAAAACAATTAACAACAACAAACAAAAAAACACACACGCAAAAAATAAATAAAAACTGGTCATTTCTCTAAAGACTGTTTTCTGAATTTCAAAACTGCCTTCTATGATACTTTGCTGTAGTCTTGACTCACCTGCTCCACGATTTTCAAAAGCTATGCTATAGCACTTGCCCAGTCCTTGTTTGAGCTGCCGCAAAACTTCTTCATACCAGTTCTCTCTGAACCACACCATCTGAAAAGTCATTAACAAGTGACTAAACACATTGTATTAGCCAAGATGAGGATACAAAAAATATGAAAACTTGTATTAACCAACACATATAAAAGATGATGACAATGTAAACTGAGAAAACTGTAAAAATTCATAAAGGAAATGGTGACAGTTATGCCTAGGAGATCTTATTACGCGGCACATGCCTGGCTTTAACACGGAATGTACATGGCAACATAGCCTCGTTCTCTTACAAAATAAAATGTCACAAGGCATCTACAAATATGTCACTAGAAATCTCAATTTTTAATTTGGTGTCTGTACTAACCTGGTCAACAATTCCCTCAAGAGATGCAAGGATGGTTGGATGCAGCTCACGCTGTGTATGCATGATGCGGCTGCATCGCCACATTGGTGCTGGGGCTTTGATGGGACCAGCATCTGACTGCCCAAGTCGCTGCTGAGGGTCTAGTTTCAGAAGATAAAGAAAGTGGCCTAAAAGCAGCATTATTACCTTTGAGCAAAATAAAAACATTCCTTCAATTTCCTACATATTTCTATAATTATTAATTCGTTGACTTGTTCAGCAACTTCCTCTCATTCAGTGACATTTATTCATTCATTCATTCAAGTTTTTCTCTTACAGATTCATTGACTCATTCAATAACTTGGTTGCTCAGTGTTACAGTCATTCAGTGAAATTCACTGTCTTCTATCCTAGATTCACTGACTTATTCAGTGATGCACTGTCATTTAAGTTTTTTCCCCTTCAATTTTTTTTCCTTTTTTCTTTTTTTTCTCCTGCTCCCCCTTTTTTCTGAGTCCTATATGGTTGTTATTTATGTGCACTCCCTGATATCTATTCAAATACACTTCCTGCTCACTGTTTTAGTCCCTAATGTAATTTTGATCATTCACATGCTGATACTTCAATCAGGAATGTATTGGTGCATATGGACAGTTTTTATTGTATATGCCTTGCATTACAGAAAGAATTCAATTAAAAATAAAAACTTCTTGGTTACTGTATAAGCTTTATCAACCACACACACACACGCACACTAACCACCCACTCAAAGCCAACCAAAGCCCCTTCTTCCCAAAACAGAAATCAAACGATGGATTGATGGACAAAGTGACAGGCAAATGAACAGAAGCAAGATGGATGACTCATGACTTTTGAAACAAAAGTTTCACAATTAAGAACACTTGAACTGTTTTACCTACCAGTGTTTTGGCTAGAGGAGGTGATTGTGGAAGTTGTGGCTGATGCCAATGTTACAGTGTCCTGAACTGCAGGACTAGGTGCTGGAGGAGCAGTGCTGGTATTTGATGCTGTGGCTGATACTATCACAGTTGGCGGTGTTGGGGTGGAAGTTCTGATGCTACCAAATGGTTGGACCTCTCCACTACTTTTGTCTAAAAATTACAAAAAAAGAAAAAAGAATTATGAAATTCATGTGGTGACTGTAACTAGCCCAAGAATGATAAAATGAAGATGAGGAAGAAGGCAAACAATGGCCTGGATGAGAGTTAAAATACACAGAAAAGGTTGTAAGGTGAGGAGCAGGAGGAGGAGGCTACAGAAAGATCAGCCAAATGAATGCTACTTACGGCGCTCACGCTGCTCAATCTTCAAAGTCAAATACAGGGTACGAATGGGAAAATAGACTGCCTGTGGGTACATTCGTCCAACCTGACTCAAAAGGTTCATGATCAGCTTGCCTTCATTGCGCACCAGACAGGTCAGCAGCTGTGGGATCCTGTTGGCAAAAGACACTTAGGCACTGATCTCTTTATCTAGCTTTTCGAGAAAAATGCACGTGCTTTTATATTGTTGCATATTAATAATGGCAATGTTATGAAATTTATAACACTAGTAGAGGATCAAACATTTATCATAATCTGAATAAAGAACAACACGCATGTGCCCAATAATTACAAAGAAGACCAATTTTTACTTTTCATTATTTGATTTCTTTATCTGAAATGTTCTGAACTTTTTTCTTTTTGTTTACATTTCTGAAAATTCCATAATTTGATTGTTTATCTTGCTGTGACTACAACTTGAATCCCAACCCCAGTAACCCACACATGTAATACTGGTGTTCTAACCATGGAAGCCACTGGATTGGAGGGACACCAATGCAGTACTTGTCCACTGCTGTTGCTAAGCGCAGGTTCTCGTCGTCATACGTTAGAAGCCATAGCACCTTGGCCAGGTATTTGCGTGACTTGCCTTCATTCTGATGTCGACAAGCATGCAGGTAGCAGGTGAGTGCATGCTCGCCCTGTTGGATGTTTCTGAGAACAGGTAACACATACGATGAAAACTCTCAATGATCTTCGTTTGAAGTAGGAGAAAAACCCACTAAAAACAGGCTTCTTTGAGAAAGTTAAGAATATTCAGGAAGAAAATAAAGCATCCTTAATGCATAGCTCCTTCAAGAAATACAAAAAGGGAAGGAACTGCTCACTTCTCACGCGTGAAGATGCTTTCCAGGTAGTCTCCCCAGAGAGCCCAGGCCTTAACAAGTGTGTCATGCATTTGAACAGCTGCAGAGAAAGCTTTGTTGGCATCTTCTGATCGATTGATTTGAGCCAAGAACATGCCTTTCAATGCGTAGAATTCTGCAGTCATCTCTTTAGTAAAAAACTTGAGATTTGTTGATTCAATCACTTCCAGACCCTGCAAAACACGCTTCAGTAAATTAAATATTAACATGAGTTTCAAGAACTTTGTTCCTTCTTTCCCCATCATGACCTTTCCTCTACCCCCACGAACAGAAAAATGTCCAGCTCACAAAAGAAATAAACAAAACTTTAGAAATGCAAATACAAAGGGACAGGATATAAAAAGTAATGTAAAAAAGATGTAATAACTTTCTCGTTGCATATGTGTGAGTGAGAGAGACATACATGAACTGCTGTTTCCATGCTTTCATGTGATTTGGTATGAATTTAGAGGCAGATATTTTGTTCCTGGCACTCAAATTTCAGACACACTAACAATTAAAAAAAAGGATTTATTTGCAGTATCCTTCCATTCCTGTCCATAAAAGATTTTTCCCATTTACTAACAGATTTTCGAAAGTTTTGTAAAAATACTGAAAAAAAAAAAAAAAAAAAAATTACCATGAGAAAGCAACCCCTCTCATCTCACCAGAATATTACCATCCCTTTACTATGGCTGAATGAATAATTAAATGAATCTCCTTGTTGGGTACCTCATTCAGCTCATTTTTGCCCATAACACTGGACATCTGGAGGTAGCACTTCACTTGCTGTCGGATCTTCTGGAAGCAGTCAACGATTGGTACTGTTGGGATTGTATGGATGCTGCAAAAGATTAGTGACCAAAAATGAAAGAAACAGAATAATTAGAAATGCATCATTGTCATCCAAAGTGTAAATATGTGCATGCATACATGCAGAGGAGTGTGTGTGTGCATGTGTGCATAAAGAAAAGACAGAAGGTAAAAGAAAAGTAAAATGAAAAAAAGAAAGAAAAAAAAGTAAAAAAAAAAAAAAAGACTTTTTTGGCTACTAGTTTAAAAACTGCAAGCAACAAAATAACAGTAAGCTCAGTAATATCATCATTGCTAATTACCAACAGTCATAATGTTGTCAAATTTCCTAATGTGATATAAAAAGGTAACTCTACCTTTTTTTCAATTCTGTCACTTATAGAACAACCAGTAAATTAGATATCTTACCGACTAAGGGCATCTAGACAGACTCCAGTGAGAAAGTGTTTGCGGGCAATTTTACCAAAATGGATGATAGCTTGGGCAGAGGCATGGACACCCAGCATGGAGTGAGTGTTCTGTAAAATGTAATTAAAAACAGTTTCATACCAAAATGACTAATAGGATATGTCTTCACTCCATTTTGTAAACTCGTTTACACACCCATGTTCTCATGTGCAGACACAAGCAATTAGCAACAATGTAAAAACAGAATGGACAAGAAATCACCACTGTAAGTATACACAATAAAATCTGAACATGAACAATCAGTGCATCAACATGTGCAAAGTTAAAAATCAAGCATCCCAACACTGAACCAATTTTTTATCTGAATAAAAAAGAAACATTAAAAAACACTCACAGAATCTTGCTGGTTTTGAGAGTCATAATGGTTGATGATAAATTGGTAATGATGCTGTCTCCAGGTGAAAATGTCACTCCAGTGGGAAAGGTCATCAGAGATCATTGGTAGGCGGTTCCTGCAAAGAGGAAATATGTTAATAAAGCACCCACAGCAATTATTTTAGAGTCGAAATAATTTACAAACTTTGAAATTTGTGAATCTCTAATGTAAGAGGTGGACAAAAAAAGGCAATTGGGAGGGAAGTATCTTTGGAAAAGAAAAGAAGGAATCTTTTTTCTGTTTGCTAGGGCAGTATATGTAGGCAAAAGCAAAGTCGTATCATCACAAGCTAGCAATTCTTTGCAAGCTAATTGGCATGGCCTGGGGAGCTCATAGTCATTTTAAAACAACAGCATATTCCGGAATAATCAAGCACCACCTTGAACTTCTCTCCACAGCGCAGTCCATCACACAAAGACAAACCAGCTAGCGCTGAACAAAGTCCAGATCCATCTCAATCAAGAAACTTGAGAAACTCTCACGAATACAGCCTCTTAACTTAAAATCATAATCCAAGCAGTTAACTACAAGTGCCTACCAGATTACCTTAAGAAAAAGAGGATAAACAACATAATAAAAAATGTCTAAATAGAAGTAGGTTTGTCTATGAAAGCAAGCACCCGCTTCACCAATACTAAGAACAGATGTCAAAATGTTTTTCTACTGCCCCCACCCACCACAGCTACAGAAAGAAGAAATAAGGGTGTGGATAATATATAAAAAAGATGGGATTTTCATATAGAAGGATGAAATCTGGATCAGTTATGTTTATTTGTACATCACTTTGGCTGGAGTCCTGCTGGTGCTGGGGGAAAGTGCTATATAAAAGCACTTATTAAATCTAATTAAATTAAAAAGAACAACGAAGACAAATCATATAAATGACCTGCTGAATGGTGAACGTGGGATGAAGTGACGTACAATAAAGTAATATTAATAAGAAACAAAATCTCAACATACTTCCAGGTTTTCACAATGGCCTTCATATCATGCACACTGGTGCTGCGGGCTATATTGCTGGGCTGCAAGCCTTGACTGATCTGCATGGCTTCCTGCAGTTCCATGATCTGCTGGGCTGCCTGCAAACAGCACAAAAACACTTTCACGGACCAGTATGTTTGAAGCTCACTTAAAGCCCACACCATGTGAAAGCTACAGCAACTCCCTCCACAGTTTTTAAATCTGTAAATGTATTCAGAGCTTTATTGCGACTTGATTCACTTCTAACTGTCAGTTTGTGCTCCTTCAATCAGGAAGGAATTTTACAACAGTGGAAGTCAGGATGTGTCTAAATTTGCAGCAGTCCCTCTCCCACCACCCCACTAAGTAGACCCAGCCTTTGGCTGATAAATTTTGCCTACAACATCTGGCCTTACATTTCTGCAAGTTTTTTAATTGAAAAAAGAAGATAACTGTCACATTGTTTTCATGAATTACTGAAAAAATATCATGAAAAAAAAGATGCATGCAGGATTATAAGTATAAGATTTATTTCTTTGATCATCTGACTGTGTCAAATGAAAAAAAAAAAAAAAATCCTCGCAAGTGGAACATTGTACAAAATGAATTATGAATCAAATTCCTCTACAGATAGTGCCTAATTCCAGATATACTGAGACGTATTCACACAAACATATGGACAACCTGCTACAAGTACTTTGTGGCTCATGCTCTATACAACATGACTTACCTGAAGCAGAGGCACATGGATGTGAGATACAACAGTCGGTAAGCGCCGCCATTCCTTGATGGCAAGACTGCTGCTTAGTTCCACAAGCCGTTCCACCTTTTCAGGAAAATTATTGGAAACTTTTATGTATAGTATTTTTACAAGCAGAACATATATAAATTACAAATTTTTTTTTGCTTTAATTTTGGTTGTTTTGGCCCACAGGACAGCTGCTGCTTCTGAAGTCTCAGAACATAAATAATGCAGCAGAATAAGATGAATATCTTCAAGGCTTAATCTTTGAATGATCAAAAGGTTACTTAAGAGTACATGTAATGTATCAGAAAAAGGTTACTTAAGAGTACATGTATTAAAAAGAAAAGTGAGACTTACCATACCAAGATGGTGGTCATCTGGATGACAAATGGCAAGGTAACCACAGTACAACTTCACCTTCCAGGCCACTTCTTTGGGACAGCTCAGCTCTACCTGTTTCCAAGTAAAAAATCATCATATAGCTTATATAAGAAAGCATTTAATTTTTACTGGAAAATATAAATCTTTATCTTTTAAGAAATGAGAGGCAAGGTGATAATAAAGACTATTTTTCTGTTCCTATTTTCACTTTTCAGATTAAGACAACCAGGGGTACCTGTGCAAGGGCATCTTTCATGAGAGCCCAATTAGGAACTCTCCAGGCCGACTCCAAAACTAGGTAAGGGTTTGTGTTTCCTTTGTTATTTGCATAATCCAGCAGCAAGTCCCACTGATTGAGCTCCTTGGAACACCTGGTCAGAAAACATTTGTTATTTAGCAAAAAATATGACAATAATTCTCCAGGAAGCATCAAGTTTATTTTAGTCATGATAACAGCAGCTTGTGAACTCAGAATGTTTACATTAGATGGCAGAGAAGACATACCTTATCCAGTGTTCTTCCCACAGGCGGTATTCAGGAATAACTGCCGGCACGGCATTAGCAGAGTTGTGGTCTTGTCGTGCTTTACCCATTGCCTGAAACAAAAAAACAAAAAAAAAAAAAAAACAAGGGCGGGGAGTGGGAGGGGGGTGAGAACAGGCAAACATTATTATGAACTCCTTAAATGGAAAGAAAATAATAATAAAAACAACTTAAGGGAAAGATAATCGCAAAATGTGGCTCATTTCTTAAGTTATCACTTTCACTGTAATTGAGCAACTTTTTAACTCACTGCTTCATAAGCTGTCTGTGCATTTTCAAAGAAGCCATGCTGCTCATAGGCGATAGCAATATTTGTCTCAGTATACTTGGCTCTCTTCTGCCACAGCCCTGCCCACATATCTTCTTCCTTCAGCATAGAGTAGAGGTCACAAAGGGCATCCATTACCTCCTGCAACCAACAATTTACAGGCTGTGAAAATCTGACAATTTATAAACTAGGTTCTGTACACAGATAAACTCTTTGTGCCTTGCATGCATAAGTACACACAAATTAGACTATGACTTTTTATTATTTTAAAGAGCACTTATAATGAACTAGGAAGAAATGCATTCCGTGAATGTGCAATCTTATTCCTGAATTTTTATTTATTTATGAAAGAAAAAGAGACATTACTGCCCATGCAACAGAACAATTTATCAACAATTTAACATCCCATCTTTCCTTAACATTATGAGACATTCTGCAAGAAAATTCCTTTCAACAGATTTACGAGCATACTGGGTTGTGTTGCAGAGGTGGTCTTAATTTTTCATTTAAGAGGAGCTCATTGACAGTCTTGGTTTAGTTACGATCTTAACTCCTGCTGCATGAGCATGCCTACCGCCCTGCTTAGTTGAGAAGTAGGTTAACTCTTCACAGAGGTCGAGGTCAGTGATATAAGTAAATTTTGCTAAGGATCTCCTGACATTTTGCTTGGCAACCAATAAGAAATGCCTTGCAAGCAACACTGTCTTGAAACGGCGACATTCGCATGTTCGAAATGGGAGGAACAAAAAAAAAAAAAAGGGTGGGTGGGTGGGAAGAAGTGCAAACTGGAGGGATTGAGAGATACTCATACTATTAGAAGAAGTGAGCTGAGAAAAAACAAATCCTTTTGTAGCTTTCATCTTCCTAGATGGTTAAAAATGGATCTGTGGATAACTATAACACAAAAAGTGAATATTATTATTTTATTATTATATTGCTTAGCTGGAGTCTTAGCTCAAGTTAAGAACGCCTACGCAACACAGCCCTGGACAATAAGAAATGCCATCTTACAACTGTGTAAAGTTTATAAATTCAAGCTGTCATGATCTGAAAGCTCACCTGCTGAGGGTTAGCCGCTGGAGGCTCAAACTCATACTCGCTGCCTGGGCGGACACGCGCTGCTGGAAGTGGACTGTTGTCATACATCATTTGTTCCAGCAGCAGGCAGGAGCGATGCCACAGATTGTGGGTTTTCCCCAAGTACTGGATGGTAAAGGCAACAGAATTACAGCTGAGGAATGATTTTTAGAAGAATGAAATGTACAGTGGATTGAGAATAAAGAACAAAATGTAATGAAATCTAATGAGCTCAAGAAATTTAAAGAAGAAATTTAAAAAGGTGGGGGATGAAGGTGAAATGTAAAAGCAAATGAACAAGAAGGAAAGAAGACTGGCAACTGAAGAAGATGTGAAGACAAGTGAATAATAGGACATTACACAAGTGCAGAGACAGGAAGGCAAAAGGAAAGACGTAAAGATGCAGCATAATACAGGTCCAAGAAAAGACAACAAACAACCCCCATTAATGACACCTGTAAGGAAATATCCTGGTCGAAAAGATACATAAATAAGTAAATAGCTGGAAAGAGTGCTAAAAAAATAATTTACCTTCAATACTGAGGGTCTGATAGGTACAGGTGGGACACACATTGACAAAGCCTCGACAAACGTGTGTATGGCGCTTGGGTAGCAGTCCTTTTGTGCAACATGGCTCCCACTACAGAGGAAAGGAATGAGCTCTGCTGACAGCATCTGCTGCTGTTTCTCAGAAAGAATTTTCCAGATTCGAGGAAACAGGTCCAGCCATGAAGTATGGGCTAGATCTGTGTTGCTGTGAGCCAGCTGACATAAGGCCATAAGATACTGCACTGTCTGCAACAACACATTAAAAAAAAAGCTGTACCACAACACCTATCTTATCCCTCTCTCACACTATGTTGAAAGACACATTTTTCTTATAATTTCATATTGGTTGTCAAATAACTGTCATGATTATTATATTAATACTAATTATTTTAAAGAACCAGAGACAGAGTTGTTCAAAACAGATCTGTACCTTATATATGGATATATATGTGTGTGTGTGTGTGTGTGATGTTGTAGGTGCATACTTGATTTCCTTGTTGTAAGTTTTTTATCTATATATTTATGTTACTTGCCCACTTCTTTTTTTAAATTTTATTTGTCTTATGTAACATACATGGTTATAATGCTATTAAATTTTGAAACTTATGTTTGGCAGGTAGTCTGGATCCTTTAACAGCAACGAATGGTTAAATTCACATGAAACTGATTACTTTTACAGTTATCAACATTCTGTATCTATCTATATACACACACACATTATAAAACAGCCAAAAGACACTGTACAAAACAATATCATAATGCTGTATCCCATTAAAATGTTTTTGCCAAATAAAGTGCATTGTAAAATTTTAATATTTTTTTCATTACAAAATCAAGTAGATTGTTGAAATTGTAACCATTGATATTACTGAAGTACATAACCCATGTAAGAGCTTTGGACATACGCTAATAAGTTGTAGCCCATCACTGAGCCTTCTTTTGGAATGTCATGGCAAACGAGGGCTTGATCTCTTACCAAGATGAGAACTGTGATCAAATTCTTGAATCTCATGAGTAAAACAGAGGTGTTTTGGGCTTAGATTTGGGGTATGTATCTTTAATGAATTTAACCCATTTATCTGAAAATATTTTTAAACTCAATTAGTTTTTAAAATTTTCACTTTAGACTTTTTTCCACTTTTTACCACAAAATAATATTATGGTGCAGTCCATCTCATCTCACCTTGACTTCTCGACACTGTTCAAGGAATTTTTCCTGGCGCTGCAGCAAGGACTGTGGTGTTTGTTTAGGACCCTGCAGCTCTGGCTTGCTGTCCTCCTTAGGGCTGGAATCCTCTCCTGTTTCACTGCTTAGCTTGATGTCCATCTCATCTTCCTGAAATCAGCGCCAAACATGCATGTGAATACATTTATAGTGGTGCACACAATTTGATGCCATCTTGAAATGTACCTCAAAAATGCATGGAGTATGCATATTAAGTGCTACTTTAAGCAGTGCAGCATGTCTATATCAATGCATGATGAAGCACTATTTATGTGTTAACAACAACTCATCATAAGGCAGAACACTAATGGGGAATTTGCCACTATAACATTTCTTATGGCACAAAATATGTGCTATTTCCAATAACTATGGTTCATCTTACTCCATCAGTGAACCAAAAACATTAACTGAAGTATTCACCTCTTTTATTATATCCTCTTTTCCTGGGTCAACAAACTCAACGTCCATATTTTCTTCCTTTATGCGGAGAATGTTGGCAAAAGTTGCTCGCTCTTGACTATCAGCCATGCTGATGACAGAACATGCAGACGGCAGAAGATTCATTGGTGATGAGCTCTGAATTGCTGTCCCTGTCACAGCCACAGATAACAACAGCTGCAAAGAGAGAGAAAGGAAAATAAGTGGAAATTATCAAAATCAGATACTTTTCCCCCCGATGGATCACCACCTTGTCGCGGTCGGGGGGCTTGTGTGTCTCGATGACCCTAAGAGCTATGCCGACAGGAGCGTCAGCTCCTAGCAGGGTCACCCATGTCGGACAGGTCGAAGGGTAGAGACCAGACAAAGAGTGATCCATGAGTGCTGAAGTCGGAGGTGGTGGGCCACAAGGCGCACTCTGAAACAACCACTCCACCACGCAACACTGCCTATATGACACTTGGAGACAGAATTGACAGAAATGGTGCTCGCCCTGTGAAGACCCGCCAGGCAGGTGCAGTGCCGGGCTCCGTGCCTCAAAGGAGCCCACCCTCAGCTACTGGAGGTCCCTTCAACCCGTCTCGTGAAGCCAGGGGACGAGGAAGGAAAGCGACTGGCCAGCGTACCACCAAAGCCAAAGACAACCCCAACATTAATATCATGCATTGGAATGCAGAAGGGGTTACCAATAAGAAGACAGAACTAGAACAGTTCTTGCACCAGAACAGCATTAACATCTGCTGTATACAAGAAACTCACCTACAAAAAGAAAAGCCCTTCAAGATCAGAGGATACCAGACTTTCAGGAGTGATCGCCAGGGGAGAAAGAAAGGTGGAGTGTTGACCCTAGTCAGAAACAACATGAATGCTAGCGAGACCAAAAGATACATGGATGAGGCAGAATACATAGAAGTTAAGGTCTCCACCACAAACAACGTCCTCCATGTTATCAACTATTACTGCCCCAGTGACAAGATGCTATCCCTTGACACTATCCAGGTTCTAGACAGCGGCTTCCTCATCGCTGGAGACTTTAACAGCCAGTCCCAAAGTTGGGGATACAACACCCTTGATAAGCGAGGAGAAGATATTGAAGCTTGGCAAGACGAGAACCATCTAATCCTGGTCAACGACCCCACAGATCCACCAACCTTCTTTTCGCGCCGCTGGCATACAACAACAAAACCAGACCTGGCGCTCTGCACAGACGACATCCACAAAAATTTGAGCAGAAAAGTCTTAGACCAGCTGGGAGGAAGTGACCATCGCCCAGTACTCCTCACCATCAAAGGAAGTACGACACCTGAACCCCCGCAGCATGCCAGATGGAATCATAAGAAGGCACAGTGGGGGCTGTTCAGAATACGAACAAATGAGCTTACAGAAGATATCAAGGTGGAAGGACCAAACATCAACAAGGTCGTCAAAGATTTCAACGCCAGTATCATCAAGGCAGCTAAAGAAACTATCCCAAGAGGGGTGCGAAAGGACTACACTCCGTACTGGACAGCAGAACTACAGAGAGCCCATGACGACCTGACAAAAGCCAGAGAAGAAGCAGAAACCAACCCCAGTCAAGAAAATAACATCAAGCTGCAAGAAACAAAAGCCAAACTGCTAAGAATAAAAATAGAGTGCAAGAGAAGAAGCTGGAGAGAAAAGACAGCAGGGCTGAATATGGAGAGAGACACCATCAAACTGTGGAGGCTGACTAAGGCACTAAATGACGAGGGCAACAAGGGACAGAAGATCACCCTTGAAGAAGATGGACAGATATTGACAGATAAGACAGCAGCAAATATATTTGCGCAAGCATATGCAAAGGAGAGCAGCATCACCATCCCACTGCATCTGAAAAAAGAAGCCAGGAAAGAAGAGAAAGAAAGAACAACAAAAGGGGATGTTCATGAATCGATGCAGCAAGATATTACCATTCAAGAACTGAAGAACGCCATCAAACAGTTGAAGAAGAAAAAATCTCCAGGTCCAGACAACATAACGAATGAGATGCTGCAACACCTTGGCAGCACAGCCCTCACCAAATTACTGGACATTTTCAACCTTAGCTGGAGAGAAGGCCAGGTACCTCAATGCTGGAAGGAAGCCAGGATGATCCCTGTTCTGAAAAAAGGGAAGAACAAGTCGCGAATCTTGAGCTACCGCCCCATCAGCCTGACAAGCTGCGTCTGCAAGACCATAGAGCGCATCATCAATCAGCGCCTGCAGTGGTACCTGGAATCTGAAAGTATCATCATCCCAGAGCAAGCAGGCTTCAGAAGATACAGAAGCACAGAAGATCAAACAACGCACCTAGCGCAGGCCATTGAAGATGCCTTCCAAGCCCAGAAGGTCACCCTAGCGGTCTTTATTGATATGCAGAAGGCTTTCGACAAGGTATGGAAGGATGGACTCCTGGTCAAGCTCCAGCGAAGCAGCATCAGCGGCAACATGTACCGGTGGATTAAGTCCTACCTACACAACCGAAAAGCCAGGGTGATTGTAGATGGACACTGTGGCCGTGAGGTGCTGCTACGGCATGGAGTACCACAGGGGGGAGTACTCTCGCCGACCTTGTTTATACTCTTCATCAACGACCTGGTACCAGAGCTCCCAAAGGGAGTCCAGGCAGCACTGTATGCAGACGACCTGGTCATATGGTGCTCAGAAGAGTATGCAACAACAGCAACCCACAGGATGCAGCTTGCACTAGACAAAGTGGCAGCCTGGGCAGACAACTGGTGTGTCACCATCAACCGAGACAAGACAACAGCCACACTTTTCTCTCTCTCCACCAAAGCACAAGCTGGCAGACTAAAGTTGGGAGACGCTACGCTGACACTTGAAGACCAGCAGACGTACCTGGGAGTCACTTTTGACAAAAGATTGACATGGAAGCAACACATCCTGGACGCAGAAACAAAAGCTAGAAGAAAGCTGAACATCATGAGAAAGCTGGCAGGAACACACTGGGGCGCTAACGAACAGATCCTGAAGACCGTGTACCAAGGTACTGTAAGACCACATCTAGAATACGGATCAAGCACGTGGATGACAGCAGCCAAGTCACACCATCAGACTTTGGACAAGGTACAGAACCAAGCACTGAGAATCATAACAGGCGCCATGAGATCTACACCAATAGATATGATGGAGCAGATAACAGGCATTTCCCCACTAAACAAGAGAAGAGAATGCAAAGCACTCGTGCAGGCCACCAAGTACAGGCACAGTGAAGACCACCTGATGAGTGCCAGACAGAAACTACTGTCCTCGGAAGACTGAAAAGATCTAATTTTGTACGAGTGACACAGGCATTACACAGAAAACACCAAACAAAGCTTCCCGCGCAGGTCCTGGTACCGACTCCCTCCCTCGATCCTCCGTTCTGGAAAGACAGAACAGGGAACATCACCATCTGCACCACAGTTCCTCACCTCGCAACAAAGGATGAGCATAACAACGTGAGCAAGAGAGCCCTGACACTAGCCATGCTAGAAGAAAGGTACCCCCAGGAATCATGGATAAGGGCCTACACAGATGGGTCAGCCACAGATGCTACCCAAAGAGGAGGGGCTGGTGTCTACATCCAGTTCCCAAATGGACAGCGGCAGGCAGCAGCAATACCAACTGGCCTCCACTGTACAAACTATAGAGCAGAAATAGAAGCCCTGGTCCATGCAGCAAATACCATCAGCAGCAAAGCAGACTACGACAGCCAGGTTGTCTTCCTGACCGATGCTCTGTCTGTGCTGCAGGCAATCAACAACAACAAACTGCCAGACCTGGAGGATGCACTGCTAAACACCAAGTGCCTCAGAACAGCCCTACAATGGATCCCAACACACTGCGGAATAGATGGGAATGAGGAGGCTGACAGGATGGCTAAGTTGGGTGCAGAGGACGAGCAAGAAGACAATGCAGTCAACATGTCAGAGATGAAAACCATCATCAAATCCATGTACAGGCCACAGCAACCACGAGACAGTTACCATCAGCTGTCCAGACCGGACCAGGTCGTTATTTTCCGCCTCAGGACCGGGCACAACAGACTGCTTCAACATCTACACAAGAAGCTACACCTCGTACCGTCCCCGAGATGCCCATGTGGAGAAGCAGACCAGACTGCAGAACATATCCTACAGGACTGTGGGAACCTCCGTCCCCTAAGGGAAGAGATTTGGCCACAGCCGGAGACTCTGCTTAACAAACTGTACGGGCCAGCGGAGACTCTACGAAAAACCACCAGTTTCTTCTCAAGAGCTGGCCTCCAGGTGTAACCAGGCGAACGACAAAAAAAAAAAAAAAAAAAATACTTTTCTACTTTCTCACTTCTGACTGTTCTCTAGTCACAAACACAACTCAAGCTAAGATCTGGAAAAAAAAATTAAAACTTGTTTACCTCTGCTGCTTGCTTGATCCAGAAGTGAGAACCCATGGCTTCCCAGTTTTGAGAGCATGTGATATAGAGAAGTCTGTCGAATATGCGTCTTGGAATGCTTTTCTCAAAAAGCTGTGCACAGAATAATAAACAGATTACATGAATATATTGAAGTGCACGATAATTGAAACCTGCTATGTCACATAGAAAAGTCTTGCTTTTATGAAATTTTGAGAGCTATCAAACTTTTTTCTATGTGAAATGGTAAGAAGAATCTTACACTGCAGGAAACTGAAAAATTATGAGAGACATACCTCAACAAATTTTTGTCTGATGGTAGGCTGACTGCAGCGCAGCCCAGCAAGAAAAGCAGGCTCCAGTTTTGACGTTAGTTCACTTCCCCTCAGGCTGTCATCCCTTTAACACAATAACACAAAACTTGATTCATCTTCTATAACATTATCCTTTTTTTCAGGCATGTCAGAATTTCATTACTTGTTTGCCTTTATCTGACAGCCACGGCCCCAGCTGTCAGAAGGCTTCGAAGGTAAAAGAAAGTTTACCTGTAGATGTAGTTGACCAAGTCAAGAAACTGAGCATTGAGCTCGTGATCATCAGGAAACCGCCGCTCCACATTCATCATAAGCTTCATCAGGAGGATGGCTTTCTCTCTTATGATAGGTGACTGATTGATGGCAACTTGAGTCTGACATAAACACATAAACAACAAATTTAGATGATAATGATGGATAAATTCCTCATTATAGCATTGCATATATCTTAATTACAAAGGCATAAATGTATAAGCACACCTCACATTTCCGAACCTAGTCCCAATATGTTTGATTACAAAACATCCTCCCACTGGTTGACTTACCTTGATCTTGACCCAGTCCTCCACCATCTTTGTAATTGCCTTCATGACCTTGTTATCTGGTGTCTTCTCAATCAACCCCACAAGAATGGAGCCAATGAAATTCTTTCTCATCTCCATGCTCATGACCCCCACGCGGTTCTTCACCATGTCCAGCGACAGAATCAGCAGCTCACTGGCCACAGCTATGCAGATAAAGGCAGACAAGCTCTAAATCTCACACTATGACTACATTATAAATGCAAACAAATAATGGAATTCAGATGTTTCTTCCAAATGTTTTTGATTGGAACTGGACTGTGCCTTCCTGCTTAGTTTGAAGGTTTCTTGTGATTATTTCAGCAGACTCCACATCTAAAATCTGCAAGAAGCCTATGACAAATGGGACAACCTCTCCTCACTCACCAACAGGCAAAGCCAGTCTGCATACAGTCTAAATGATTATTACCCAGTTTCTTGCACCCAATGCACATCCATCTGGCTGTCACTGAGTATACTGATTTACAGCAGACAGGATGGAGCTAATATTACCAACTCAAACTCAAAACGCAACGACTCTTAACTCTCACCAGGGCTATCAGTGGTTGTTGAGGTCAGGTGCTCACGTGTCATCTTGTGCAAGACTTTCATAAAAGTGGTAATAAGGCGATCAATGTAACACACATTGTGCTGGCATGCCGCCTTCAGGATCATCAGAGTACTAAATAGTTGAGACTGTGACCCATTGTTTGTTGCCCTGACAAGGAAAGAATTTCATTGTAAATAAAGCCATGAATGGATAAACATCTAGCAAATTCTTTGCACAGATTCATGAAATCCTGATGTTAAATCTCACCCTTCCAGCTATGCATGAAATATCAGAATTTTAACTTTGCACCAGAAGATCACAAGCAAGTGAGACAATCAAGATAAAATAAAGTTAGCTAACGTTAACTTTGAACTCACTTTTCATAGTTTGTCAGTCCCTCGTAGACAACTTTGCTGACACTGGCATAGAGGCACTCCAGCTCCTCGTACTTGGAGGCCACATTTGATGTAACAGGCTCTGTCGGGAAGTGACTCATGAGGCGTGAAAGAAGGCTGTGCAAACAGCGGATCACTTTGGTGTTGGGACATGTCATACAGGCAGAGATTCCACGCTGCAGCGGCTTGAAGGTAGCAAGGATCTGGTCCTTTTTCTGGGAAAGTTGCCCCTCATTTTAATCAAACTAGACAATGCTATTTATGGTTGTTTTAAAATACTGTGCTACTGTTTGTTGTTGGTCCTGTGAACACAATGTGGAGCTATTTAAATATCAGCGACTAGGATCGAAGACACTTTCAATCTTTACACCTAGATTTTGGGTTGCTTGCCTCAGGTCTTTTGTCAAAACCTTCAAATAACACCTCCAGATTTTCTTCTTGATAACAAGCACTGTAGACAATTCCTCCAATGTTACATCTAAATCATACAGATAATTTTTTTAACTAAATTTTAACAGCTGGAAATAAGAACATGCAGACAAGATGGATGCACATAAGCTTTCTTTCTCTGTGCACTAACCAGGATTCCAAGCAGAAAGGTTAGCAGTTCAAGAGCTGTGCAAATGTTGTTGAGGTTGGGCTGATGGCTAGTGACGGAGTTGAGCAGCTTGTCAAACCAAGCTAGCTTCAGCTCTGCATTGGGCCACACATCTGGCTTGAGGACCATCTTCAGCAGGGCAACACATCGTCTTGCTAGCAGCTCCCCTGGTGAGCCAATGGCTGCTGATGCCTCATTCACCTGTATCAAGTTTCCAATTTTCACCAAGGAACGAAAAATGCAAGCATTCTGACATGTTTTGCATTAACATGCAAAATAAATAAAAGAAAAAAAGGCAGGCAAATTAGTAACGACAATATAAGAACTGGAAAACAGAAAAACGAATACAAACCTGGCATGCAATTCTCAAGAGAAAGTTGACCACAGCATCACAATGCTGCTTGTCTATTGGCCGGTTTGTGTCCGACTGACTTTTACCACTCTGCACAATAAACACTCAACTTGTTAATTTTTTTCTTACGTATGAATACTACTTATTATGAGAAAAAAATGCTCTGAAGATTGAGTAGTTCTACTTTTTTCCCATGTAGCAGGGTAAGGAGGATTTGTAAGGTCAAGGTGGGGAAAACTAACACAACAGTGGAATACAGAATTCTGAAGGTGACAAAAAAGTGGTGGGGGGCTTGGTGTTTTACGCCGAGCCAGCAACTAAGACCACATCATTGCAAGGCAGCCAGCCCTGTAAACAGATGCCACATGCAGAGAAAAAACAGCGTGCCCGAGACGAGTGCTGAAGCCAGGACAGCCAACCTTCACTGTATTGGTGACAGATGTTAACAGTTGTGTCACTGGACTGCCCAGGTGACGAGAGGGATCTTGTTTATAACTGGTCATTACAGTAGGAGGAAAAAGAAGAAGGAAGGGATTCAGCAAAACATGATAAAGCCGCCACCTCGGATCCCACTGCACCAGATGTGTGGCGGGCACGCTTTGCATCAGGTAAATCTAAAGCTGGCGCAGAGTGTTTCATCCCTCCTGTGCTGTTGCTTGCAGGTGAGTCAGCTCCCAGCTGTGGACCAAAGAATGTGTTCATTTAAGATCAGTGAACTTGTTCCCTTTAGTTACTGTACCTGAATTCCCATGTTATTGGAAAATAATGCAAACTGAGCAAAAACAGTACGCAATCCTCTCGTTTCTACAAGATGACCTGGGTTCATGGGAACTCCTTCCTGTCAGGTTCATCTACCTGTTCAACTAGGTTATTTTTGTGCTAATATCAAGCCTGGTTGCTTTTGTGTCATTTTGGAGGACAGATTATTTGTCTGTGGGTGCAAACACTTTTCTTACCTCTGTGCCCTCAGCTGCTTGCTCCATCTCTTCTTTGATGCGCTGCAAATCCCATCTAATAATAACTTCTGCAAGATCCACTGCTAGTCGCCGATGTTCTATGCTTGACTGCATGTAAAATACATATGAATCATTAAAAGTTTATCAAAATATTCACAACTTTCTAAGCCATTCTATTCAAGTCAATATAATATATATATATGCATTATATATAATAAAATATGGAATTCAGTTATTGTTTAAAACAGATTCCTGATTCCCTTATTGGTGCATTGATATATTCCTTAATACTCCTGTGGGATTAGAAATACACCCCTCAGGCTTAAATTACAGCTGCCAATATATATATTTATATATATTCACTATGCTGAGAAATGGAGGGAAAAAATCAGAAAAGTCTTTTGCATCAAAAGTCCCAAACTATCCATTTACCAGAGCCAGCAAATGGAAAGCAAAATAGCTTACGCTGGTGGTGAAGCCAAGCCGCTGTAGTGAGCTGATCATGTGTTGAATCAGGTGATGGCGCACTGGGTAGTAGATGTTGGAGTGACGAACGACTAACTGGCTGGAGAAGTAAAAATTTCCACATGCCTGTGTTGCTGAACTACAAAAACACTTTGTTGCTGTTTAATAACTTGCCCAACAGTCCTATTATCAGAGTAAAATTCTTTATGATCTACTGACACAGAATAGTATTTAAAAAAAAAACCAAACCAAAAATGGAAACTGTCATTCTTTACTTTGAAGGTATGCAGCAACAAAGTAAAAGACAGAAAAGAACCCCAGCGGAAGACAGAAGCTTGCTACTTACAGAATGTGAGTTAACTGCCCAATACTGTGTCCTTCCTCCACAATTATCTTCTTCGTCCAGTGAGTCAGCATTCCCTGAAAATACCCCCAAAAGAATAGAGCATTTGGCAGGTTCAGACATGTCATCAATTGCCAGCTTCAAAATGGGGCATATTAGCCTTCAGATTTGATTAATAAACATCACTTGTGTTGGTCTTCGGGATTTACAATCTCTTTTCTTCTTTTCTTTGATTGTCGATGCAACTGAAATTTCAGCATGAGAAACTAGAAGACAAAATAAAGTGAAAAAAATGAAGAAAAATATGTGTAAAGGTAACAAAAAGACCTAAATAAAAAGTATTTCTTACATTGCCATCTTCCATACGACCAGGCATGGCTGGTGTCAACACCTCCAAGGCTTGCCGTACCACAGCTCGGGCTTCATGTGCATGAGCCTTCAGCAGACCATGGAACACCTGGAAAAAGGAAAAAGAAAATAACCTCTCTGTGCTCTCTTCACTGCTTACATATCTTGACACAGGCATTAAATGAGTAACCATATGTTTTTAAATTCTAGCATTAAATATGCATTAATTATATAAAGAATCTGCCCTGCTGTTCAAATCCCTCTTTCAACAAAAAGCTACACTCACCTGCAAGACAATACGCTTGTGGATGGCAAAGCGTGCTATGATGTGAGACAGAAGCAAGTGGCCATGGTATTTAGTTGCTGGATCAACACAGTTTTTGGAAAGAAGGCAAGGCCAGGCAAAGGTCATCAGTCTGCGCAGCTTATTCCCTTGTTTCCTGACAATAAAACAAGATAAAAGTACAGTTTTTCATGTCAGTAATGGTTAATTTTTTATTTCAAACATAGAGGAATATGTGTGTGTGTGGAAAAATGGTAATACAGCAATATTTACACAATTTAACAAAACAAAACAAAAAATCAGATGAGTGTAAAGTCTTTACTTGCTGGAAGAAACATGGATGTGTGAAGATGCCTGCTCAACCAGGAGGGATGAGAACTGCAGCAGTAGAATGCGCACAGCATCAGATGTGCCGAAGGGGTTATCTGGGTCAATGATGCGATTGATAAAGACGCTGATAACATTTTCATCGCTGTCTTGCTCTGGGGCTGGTGGTCCTCCTATCAAAGCATATCCTTCTCCTTGTTCAAAAGATGCCTGAAAGCTGGGAATCATGATGTACTGAAGAATCTGTAAAAATGCAGTCAAATGCTCTGCATTATTCCATCATTAGCCACTGTGATCTTTATAATCCAGCCAAGCTAAATTTTAGTATTTAGTCAAATAAAGCCTCCCTTATAATTCAAGTTCTCAACTTATTCACAAAAATTATAGGACTACAGCTGTTGTGAAGTGAATGAAAACTAAAACCTACATTTTTGGCTGGAAGGTTTCAAGACTAGATATGAAAAATAAATACATGCTGACTATTTCAGTATAAACATTAGAATTGAGATTATTCTTTTTCCACTGTAGGAAAGCAAAATTAAAGCCAAATTTTTAGCCTACCACTAGCTGCAGAGCTGAAGATATTATTCCCATAGGCCTGGTGTATTACTTATCCACACACCCTTACACACTCACAAAGATCTCACTACTGACCTTGGCCTTCAGTTCTTGAGGCCACTGTGAGTCATGGAAGATATCTACAAACTTAAAAAAGGCCTTCCTTTTCCACTCTACTGGGTATGTCTGAAAAGAGATATAAAAATATAAGTGGCTACAGTCAACAGGGAAATCATGAAAACAAAAACAATGCCCTCAGCTCTCCTTAAAGAAAGTCTATGAACACCACCTAGGCTAATTAGTTTTGTCTTATGCTCTCCATATCAACTGACAATTTATGTAGTTAAGCACATTCTGAAAACCTCTCTAGTAACGAGCTGATGACCCCAGCAAATAAGGAAAAAAAGTCAGTAAGATCAATAAAATTGTTTACCGTTGCAATGGTTTCCTCAACATAGTCTTTCACAAACTGGAACTGAGGCACAAAGCGATGCAGAAAGCAGCGCAAGATGTTAAACAGAAGTTCGATCGCATGGTCATTGTGCCTGCATCATGTAATATAGCTTTATTAAAATTTTTTTCAAATTAAAACATAATTTTGAAGAGGTGTTATAACAAATGATATGAAATAAAATGAACAAAGAAACACAAGATCATTGTGCCACTGACATTCATATTTATAAGCAGACTCTAGATGTACACAAATGCCATTCACTCAAAATCTGAAACAAATATAGCTTACTTGAAGTAGTTAAGAAGACATTTTACAAGCATTGAGGGCTCTTTCCAGTAGATATAATCCAGTTCATCCTGGGGGAAAAAATGCCACGCTATCATTAATAACATGAATAATATATATACATATATATGTAAAGAAAATAGCTTTGGAGATAATCTTCAGAAGTGCTGAGTCCAATGCAAAACTCAGTGTGCAGTAAGCGCAACACCAGGATAATCTGTACAGCAGGGAGAAACTGATATCGGAATCATAACATGGGCCAGGAACTTGAGTTATGTACTAGTGTGTATAATTTGTGAGAGAATGAACTGACAGGAAGTACAGACAAGCTGATACTTAAGTTGTATGCATGGTTTAAGGATGTGAATAAAGTAAATAAATTCCTGAATAGACAGCTGAAGAGACTAGCTGTTGGCTCTGCGTGGAAAGGCAAGGAATCTATATGTCAAGTTTTCATCCCAGTCAAGGTAAATTTCTACATATTCTGTAGAAACAGTACAAGTTTTATTTTTTGGTTTGTATTATTTTTTAACAGTATACTTCATGTTTAATGGATCTAGCTAGAAAGATAACTATGATAGGATAATCTGCATGTGTGAGACAAAATATGATCAACTAAATGTTGTTTTAATTGAATGTTTTTATATGATCTCATTGGTATGTAGTACTTATTAACAAATTTACAGGATTTATCTTTAAAGAAAATAAATAATTGCCTACATGTGCAAGGAGGATTAGTCAGTCTGATCCAACACTCATGAAAGCTCTGTGTGAGCAAATACCTGGTGAGGGGAGACAACCCTTTCTCCTACACTGAAGACCTAAGTGCCTTTTCTGTTAGGGATCCACATCAATGCATCCTGAGTGGTAGTGACAAGGTGCATTTACCAGTAGATTATCAAGTGTGGTGGCATTGTGTGTAGCAGGGAAGTTATTCCCCTCTTCTTTCTTTGGAGTATTTGTGAATAGTATAATTCTTACCCAGAAATTGTATCAGATGTGATATTTTGTGATAATCAAGCAAACTAGACTTGCAATTTGACTATTTCTGTTGGTTTACTTTGGTTGGGATAGTTGAATATAGACCTCAAAACATCCCCAAAGAGACATTTATCTGACTAGGGGTTGCATATGTGGAATGTGACATGAATGAAGGTGAATAATAGTATTATATATATATATATCCCCCACCATTCAGGATATATGTTTCTATTTGCTAAGTGTGTGAATTAAGCTGTGATAGAATATAAGGAAAACTTAGTAATTTTGTCAAGGGAGATTACCATTATATTGTTCTTAAACATCTGCCTGATCACACATTGAATTTGAAGAAAAGATAAGAAAAAAAAAGATGAAAGAAAAGTAACTATCTGTTGGGCCAAGAAAAAAAAAATGGGAAGCCCATTAGCAGGTCTTTGTGTTTTATTGAACAAAGGAACACATGAGGATGTATTGCATGCATGTGTCCTGTGTGCATCTGTGACAGCATGTTATGGCAGTGGTGCAGCCTAACACTAAACTATGATTTTCCTAAAACAGATAACACATTGTTAAGTATAAGTATCTCATAAAGGGCTTTAAAACAGATATGAGTCCCTCTGTTTTTCTCCAAACTTCATTGCTGTGAATTTTTCATGACTATGTGAACTCATTGTGAACTTTAGGTAAAATGATTACCAAAATATCAGCATTTCATTAATTGTGCTTACAGAGTGAGACTAAACAGCATTTAGAATTGTATAAGAGGTCAGTATGCAAGCCATAAATACACAAACATACATGAACAGATATGAAGGCAGAAAAGCACACCTTATAGATAGGCATCAAAATGCACCACATGAAATCATTACTATTCACACACATTATTCATCCCAACAAACTACTCTGCATCAACTTACCACTCTGTTGTGCCTTTCAACAAATTTGTCTGACACCCAGATGGTCACAAGATGGCTGACTATCTCAGCCTTATCTGCCAGCCATTTCTCATTGTGCTTGACAAGGATGCTCAGCATCATCATTGCCTGGTATTGTAGCTCAAGTTTATCCAGAATAAGGCTTGTTGTCAGCACACCTGCAATCTGTTAGCAGAAATGCATAAATTTATCTTTACTCAATATCTATTTCTTGGGTCACTGTCTATTTCAAACAGATGATAATAATAATAATAATCATGAGGATTTATATAGAACCTTTCCAAAGATTTGCTCAGAGCGCTTTACATAAGTCATACAAGTCATACATAGACTAGATAATCAACAATCATGCACCTATATTCGCATATAACAGACACGCTCACTTCTACAACACACACTCACTCATACACAAAGTAAATACAGACATGCGTGATGCACACTCATGGTCAGGACAGGGTAACAGTGAAGTCATCGTTCTAAAATGACACATCTTAAGTTTACACTTGAAGGTGGTAAAAGAATCAGAGTGTCAAAGGCTGATGATTCAAGTAGTTTTGTCAAAATTTTCTGAAAGCTAACTACAAGTCAGTGCTTTAGGCTGCATCCCATTCAGAAGAAATGAAACCAAAAGGAACGATAAGATTTTCTCCAGTGAAGATGTTTCCCTGTAACCAATTAACTCTCACCTGAACTTGGCCTAACAGCATTGCAGACAGCCGAATTGGATTGCTTTGAAGCACTTCACGGAAGGGTTTTCCATCTTTGTGTTTCAGCAAATACTATAAACATATATATTCATTTGTGAACAAATTAGCTTGCACACTGCATAACAAACTAGCATATAGCATCCCTTCTTATCCTTTCAGTTTGAAAGCATATTACTATCACCAGTGTATGTTAAGAAATCATTTGTATAAAAAGTGTTTAGATGCCCAGAATAAAATAAATGGCTTTGAAAGGTGGGGATTTTGTATTATGTTCAACTTTTTTCCCAGCAAGTTAAAAAAAAATTAAACAACTTACAAATACATCTAAAGCTTTTGTGAGCACAGGTATATCAACTTCTACCAAGAACATTGGTGCGATAGCTTCCCCCCCTTTTTTTAGCATAAGCATTTGGAAAAAAATTCACGATTAAATAAGCTTATAATAATTGCAGGTTTATTAAATTTTAAAAATATACATGAAAATTTTAATACCCAAAATTTTAGAAACAAATTTTAATAACTATATTGTGCAAATTCTCTCACCGCCAGGTAGCGACCCCACTGCTGATCTTTCAAAGCATTCTCTGTGAGGAAGAGATCAATCGTCTGTGCTGGAAACCGGACCAAGAACTTCATCAGTGGCTCTCGGAATGGGCTTCCCTTCTGTGTAATGCCAAATGCAACCGTTTCATTTTCCATTTTAACAAGTGCTAGAAAGTCTAAACTTACAATACCCGGAAAAGAACAGAAGAAGAAATCTGCAAAAGTATACAAATTAATGGCTGTTAAGCTTTTATAAAGGCCTTCCTTTTTTTTTTTGAAGATATTAACATTAGGATGCCACAGTGTTATTAACTGACCTCAATCAAGAGTGCCTTTTCTCCCAGCAGCACCAGTGTGGTAAGTGGTTCAATGAGTTTGCTGTTTGCTGCTGGCAGCAGGTAGAAAATGTCTAGAATAGCTGCACATGTCTGCATTTCCTGTAAAGCACCCCAGTGCATATTAAAATGCATGCCAACAAAGGATGTATCATCTCACCAAAAGCAGCATCTTGGAAATGTGAACAAAACTTGTTGAAAGGCTACTGCATGAAAATAGCAAATAATATTCCATCAAATGAAATGAATCTGATGAATGTGGATCCCAGTCAAGTGGAGGGATATCTGGAAATAAATTTATTCACTTACCTGTGACAGCACATGGCCTGCAGGTTTGGGAGGCTGACCACTCTTCACATTTAAAGCTGCGCTTTCCAGCCACTTTTTCAAATGCATCTGAAATGAACAGAAGTGAATGGAATACTATTAGCAAAGCACATCAACCATGAAAGCCTTTCACTTTATTACTATCATCTAAAATTGGGCTTAAAGTACCAGACTCCACACTATGAGCACTTTTAATCTTTTGGATTTTTAATTTTCCCTGTTTTGTGTAAAGGATTGCCATAGTAATATAGCATGGTTAAAAAACCGGTATATTTTACCTGCAGCTGTTCACAAAGCTTCTCATTGAAAGCCACAGGAAATAGCTGCACAAGGGAAGAGAGACGCTGGATCACATTCAGCGTCAAACTTCGGTAATCACCAAGTAGCTGCAGTAGTGGTCGCATTGCAGTATACACAGTCTCCATTTCAATGGTGCAGCCACTAATGAACTAAAATTGAAATTTTGAGATGTTGAATCACAAGTCTATTTGAATGCAACAAACTCTTGCTGTTATTATTTTGCTTTAATGAGATACATAAATACTACTTTGTGGTTAATCTGAATATGCATAACCAAAACACTTTTTTTAAAACACATACAAACTCTTAATGCCAATAAATGTGATTTGATACAGAAAAAAAGTCTTTTAGAAAACCCAAATCAATAATTGTCACAATATTAATGTCTTTAGATATTCATTTGTTGAAAAATAATTGTGCTGTTTAAAAATTTAGAGATCATAATAAATCTTTTCATGTGATAGAAAGTAAAATCTAATGGATTTTCCTATTAATCTTTAAATGTCACATCACTAGAAAAGCTCACTTCACCTTTTTCATGCAGTCATGGGCAGCTTCCTGCAGCTCACTGTTGGTACTGTTGAGGGCCTTGTGAAGAATGGCAAAAATCTTGTCTCGTCTGGAGGAAATGTAATGGCAAGCTGCCAAAGCCTCTGCAGTTAAAATCATTTGAAATGTTAGATTTGCCATTTCTGTAGTATCACATTTCTTTTAGTATTTTGGGTAAACCGAAATCAAACAAGTATCCATGAAGACATAGTTATTTGTTTATTAAGAATTATACAGCTTCATTCTCTCCTTTTGGCAACCTTGAAAGAAACTGACATGTTCCCTATAAGGCATCCATGCAGACATCCATAAAGGTTAAAATGAAAGTGAAATGTAAGCCAGACAAATCTCAACAAATTAAACTTACTGAGTGCACTCTTTCGAAGAGGAATTAGATTTGTCACATTCTTGTAGCATGGCAGCTTTAGGAGCATTGCATCATCTGCTTCACAAAGACTCTGTAGCTATATGGAAACATCCAAAACAATGAAGGTGATGACAAGCATACATTTTATGTGATCGTCTTTGTCAGTGTCCTTAACACATTCAAATTTTTACTAAGACTGCAAAACATGTAGAGATTCAAGACATAACATTCCCCATTACCTGTTGAGAGATGTATAAATGTATTCATTTACACTCTTTTTCTGGTTTTTAGTTCTAGAGACTGTGCTTGAAGGCACTTGAAATTTAACCACGGGCTACCTCGTAAATTCAATTTTGGTTAATTAGAACAGATATATTGAATAAAATATTATTCTGGTATTGTCAAGGGACATACCTCAGTAAAGAAGACATTATGTTCAACAATATTTATGTCTATGGTAAACAGCCGTGGTTCCAATGTGGTGCAGAAAGTGTTACCTTCCTGCAAAAAAAAAAAAAAAAAAAAAAAAAAAATCAAATTCCAGAGATTTCTGTGAAACCCCCTCAAAATGACCTGGTCCTGGTCTTAAGCTGTTACAATTTATTGTATATCCTGATGAATAACTGTATAACTATACAATTGCTTTAGAACTTGCTGAGAAAGGCACCACCTGTTAACAATGTTCAAGATTTGGTTTGTTTTTATAAGATTAAAAAAAAAGAAGTCTAACGACAACCACAAAAGAAGAGAAAGAAGAATTCTGCACAAGCTGACATCACATTCCATCATACAAATCCTCTGCTATTTTCCACCCACTCTGTATGGTGTACGGCTCATGTTTGTAAGAAGCACACCGTAGTGGTTTTGACATTTGTGCAGGAGTTGTAAAGGCTCATGTGCTCACATTTGGAAGCAAGGTTTTGGTCACGCTTGTAGGGGTTGGCACGGGCAGGTAAGACCAGCCCTCCGCTGTCGCGTTTCAATGTTTTCAGTCCCTCTGGAGACAGCCAGATGTCTCCTTCAGTTCACCATCCCTCTCTAGTCAATCCTTCCTGGTGGGATAATTCATCACCTCTCCCCTGTGGAACAGGATGGGGTGGGAACTGAAGGATGGTAGGGGCGGGGGGATGTCTTTAACAGACCTACCGAGGAATCTCCAAAAGGCGTCAGCTCTGCCTCCTTTATCTAGCCACTAGTTAGGCCTTCTACTGCCCCAGGATCTTCATGGGGACCATTGTCAAGATGAACTCAGAGTTCCAGGGGACCCCACCCATGGCACAGGGCTTTTCAGTCATCAGGTTTATTCCCCCCACCAGGCCAGCGCTCAAAGTTGGGGCATCAGAAAATAAGACCTTGACAAGCGCTTTCTGGCCCCTCTCAGGTTTCCATGCACCTGACAGTGACTCTGAGAAGACCTCCTCTGGCATCGTGCATGCACTTGGATCTCCGGTCAGGCCTTTCGGGCAGGGTCTCCACCAGAGGCAATGGGTGGCAGCAGCACTAGGGGCTCTCCAAAACCATGTCTCTGGAGAAGCTGACTGGGATCTACCGCAACCACCTGAAGTCGGCTCAGGTGGAAGGACCTTGCCCTGGGGCTACCAGACAACCCCATCCGGACGTTTCGAGTCTGCAATAACAGTGGGGGTGAGCCTGAGGAAGCATCTAGATCGGAGGGACAGTCTAAGGTCTTCTGACCCTTGGGTATTTGTGTCCTCAAAAGGGGCTTTGCTTGTCCTTTTCCAACATACCGCCATGTAATCTGGACCCATGTCTGCTGATGCAGACAAGTCGTGGTGGCTACGGGGGGAAATCGAAGCTCTACTCTAGAAGAGAGCCATTCACTAGGTACAGCACCAGGACCTTCCCAGCTTCTATGTTCCTAGTTCCTGAGCCAGATAGGAGATTGAGAGTTATTCTAGACCTCTTTTCTGAACTTCTCTAAAGAAACTAATTAAAGGCAGCAGTGGTGGTGGGCGATTTTGCATTCAGTATCGTCTTGGCCGACGCCTATCTGCATGTCATGATGCACCCTTAGGCACTTCCTTCACTTTTCTTTAGACCGGAGGGTCTACCAATTTGTGGTGATGTCTTTTGGTCCATCCCTGGCGCGATAGGTCTTCACCGAGTTGGGAATGAAGTACTCTCCCCTTTCAGGATGATGTCAAGCAGTTTAGTGTCGGCATATCTCGATGATCTACTGCCTTTTGCACGACGCCACACAAGCGGGCTCCGTTTTTCAAGGCCTGATTGTGCTTCTGATCTGGGCTGGAATTCACCCAACAAAGTCCGATTTGAAACCTGCACAGGAATTCATTCATCTGGGGATGAGGTTTCAGACCCTCATCAACAGGGTCTTCCAGAGGTGAGGGTGGCTCCCAGTCTGGATACTGTGGCTTGGCTTGTCCTCAGTCTCTTGTTTGGCTAAGACTGGCTGCGTTTTCTGGATCTCCTGAATGCAGCAGCATATTTGCTGCCATTGAGAATACTGCAGATGACGTTTTAACTGAATGGCATCTAACTTCGGGCCAGTTGGACAACTAGGTGCCATATCTTCTCTAGCCAAACACCTTCAGATCTAGAACAACGAGGCCTGGCTCCTGACAAGAATCCTTCTGCTAAAACTCCCTTTAATGTTTTCCTTCTGTACAGATGCCAGTCGGAGTGGTTGGGGAGCTCATCTTCCGACTCCTTTTGAGGTGCAGCAAGCTCAGTGGTCAGAAGAGGGAAAGGTCTCTTCATGCCATTTACCTGGAGTTTCTGGCCTAATTTGAGCCCATGACCTGGGCTTCATTCCATTGTCTTATTTAGATGACCTGCCTTTTAATTGCAGTATCTTCAGGCTCTCGAATATCAGAGATTCATGCACTGCCAACAGACCCCTCCTGCATACAGTTTTGGGCTGATGGCTCAGTATCACTTCTTACATACCCGATGTGTTTGGCAGAAAAGGTTGCCCACAATGGGTCTTCAAGAGGTCCCCTTGCACCCTCTGTCCAGAGCAAGAATCCCATGTTTCAATTAGGCTACAAGATCTGGTGCATGCTTTGCATTTTTACCTTAAAAGATCCCCTTATCGCAGGAGGGGCAGATTGCATTTGTTTCTACCATTACATGAAAATAAGTTAGACATAATAGCGCAGACTTTTGCAACCTAGATAAAATCAGTAATTTGGGCAGTCTAGGTGGATCTCTCACCCCGAGCAGATCTCTAGTTCAGACCAAAAACCCACGAGGTTTGAGTGGTAGCAACTAGCCTTGCTTTCTTTCGTAAGGTAGCCCTAAAAGAGTTTATTAAAACAGTATGTAGGCGCTTAGATTCTACGTTCCCTCGGTTTTACCTGAGAGACCTGAAGCTTCACTCTAATTCTCTGGATGTGTTTGGGAGCATGTCCGTAGCACAGTATATTGACTACAGCATATCTTGACCAGCCTGCCCTGCCTAGTCTGCTCAGTTAATCAGCTTGGCAGGGCTCACCGCTTAGCCACCCAGCTAGAATTGAGGTATGTCTTATAATTTTGATGGGGATGACTTGGCCAGTCTTTTTTGCTGGTTACCACACCCCTCACCTCTTATTTATTCTCCACACAGTCATGTCATCTGGTACAGTACAAAGAAGAAAAATCATTTTTCATGGTAACATTCCTTTCTTCGAGGACTTATCAAATGACATAACCACTAGTTCCCTCCCACCTCCCAACTGTGGGTCTCTATTCAGTCTGGTGGAAAATAGTATTTTTAGTCTGGTAAGCAACAAAGAAATAAAATTTACAAAGGAAATTAAGAACGCTGTGTTACTGAAAAATTGGGTCTATAATCCTCAAATTCTGAAAACTTATCTGCACCACAAAAGAAGAACAAAGTGAAAGGCTACCATCAGTCCAATCTGGGCATTGAGTGGTTGGTGACGTAAAAGATGTTTTTTAGGAGGTATCATGTCCTGTAACACATCTTTGTGAGGTTCCATGATATCTGTGACTGTACGGCCTGTAGTTTCAGCCAAAACTCCCAGTGAAGACATTGCCTGTTCATGATAGAAACAGATTTTGTTTGAGTCACAGTTCATGCAGCTTTTGTGTTAATTAGAGAGAATCATTTTTCATGATTATTTCAGAATAATAGTTATTTGTGGTCATCATATTATAAAAAAAGACACTGCATTGCAAAAGCATTGCTCGAAAGCTCCTTACCGTTTCTCGCACAAGTGTGTTTGGTGATGTGACTTGTCGCACCAATTCGTGAGTTACATCAAAAAAAGAACGTTTCTGTGCACCAACAAGATCCTCTGTAACCTTATCAGCTGGGATCTCACGTGCACACTGCACTAACATGCTCTGAAGGTTTGTTTTGGCCAAGTCTATTGCACCACTTGACACCTGCCACATAGTCATCTTCAAAAAAAAAAAAAAAAAAAGCTATAGTTTGGTCTTTAAGCTGTTACAATGTACAACATCTATTAATAATGCTCAAGATTTGCTGGTTGAGTGATGTGGTTAAAAAAAAAGTTTAAAAAAGTGTTTTGAGCAAAGAATAACTATGATGTTAACAGAAAAGTGTAGGTGTAAGTGTGTGTTTTAAAGACTTGATGGTTCTGCCTGTTTTTTTTTTAAACTGCAGTAGTGCTTACCTCACTTGTAAGATCCATGATTACAAAGAGCAAAGCCTTCAAGAAGACAAACTGATGCTCTAAAACCCATTTCAGTGCCATCTGTTCATACATAAACTTGATTGCCTGGCACCTGAGACATAGGGAAACAGAACGTAACAGAACGTATCAAGAAACTTAATATAGCCTTTATACTCCACCTTTGTAATCAACTGAGGTACACTCTTTGACTGAACAGTCATTAGCAAATGACTACAGCTAAAAATCAAGTTGAAAGATCTCCATAGAATATGGAATATTTTTGTTCACTTTCATCCTCAAAACCTGACCCAAACCATTAGAGAGACTCACCCTCCATACTTGGCATACCAGGCTCTGTCATAGCACAGAGAGCACATTTTTTCCACCAAGTACTCAAAGAGCGGAAGCTGGCAAGCCTTAAATTGAAAATAACAGAAAACGATAACACCATGGACAAGAAGAAGAAAATGTGAATGAGAACAAAGCACTACATAGGAAACCTCATGTGACAAAACAACGAATGCATAAATTTCTAAAACTTTTCTCACCATTAGAATACCAGATCTTATCAATTACTTAGTAAACCACAAAACTTAATTATAGAGGAGTGTTAAGTATGATAAAAGATGGAACATCATTTACTGAAATTTCACGAATTCGGAGAAAGTTTTTTTCAAGAAATCCCTATGCATTTTCTGCTATTTCAGCTGCTAAAAAAGTCTGCACAAATGTCTAACATACTCGCTCTTTATTGCCTAAGATGACAGTAGCAGTGTCCAGCATGATGGCAAGAGCTAGGCTTCCTCGCTTACAAAGTTCTTTCTCCTCATGTCCCATGATGACAGCCAGTGCATCGACTAAGATCTGAGTATCCATTCCTTGCAGTTTGTTCTGCTTCTCCCCAACAAGGGCAAAGGGACCTTATGTTAAAAAGATATAGGGGAATTAGAGCAGTTACATACTAAGCAGCGTGGAGACATGATATTGACAGACAAATGCAATAGTTTTTGCACACAAACATACACAAGGCATACTTACCAGACTGCTGTGAGATGGCAATCATGGTATAATGGCGCACCATGCTTGCCATGAAAGGAAGAGCAACTTGATGCAGATCCTTAATGGCTGCAGCCACTGTTAAGAAAACACAACACTACGAGTCAAACATATAAAAAGTTAAAGTCATAAAGTCCCACAACCAGAAGTCTTCCCTATACATTTTTTAAAAATTAATTCTCTTACCATCACTTTAGGATTTACCTGATAACACAGTGTGAGTATACCAGATCTATTTGGCAAGATATTTGTAACATTCAAATTGAAGCCACACACATAGATCTACAGACAGTGATTTGTTGCCACCTCAATAGACTATATTCAGCTCATCTCTTAAGACATGCAAACTCTTGGAAATAAAAAAAAGAGCTTAAAAAAAGGGAAATGAACTGAAATATATGACTTACCAAACATGCCAGTTAGCGCTTGCTCATGCACTTTGCGTGAATGTGAATCAGGGTTTTTATACAGCTGGCTGTTGGTAGCAGCAGGGGCTGGAGTGTGTGCTACTTCCTTCTCCTGGAAACTGGTGTGAGTAAACAGGTGGGTCATGGTTGTCTTGTCATCTTCTAGACTCATCACAGAGACGAGGAAACACTTGACCAGTTCCCAGGCTTGTCGTCGATTAAATGAGTCCGTAGAACTGCTCTTCAAGGCAGTAACAGCTGCATCTATGGCCTACGTTCCGCAAGGAAAACACAATAACAACAGTCAAGACACACTAAAATGCACTTCAATATGATAAATATTTACTGTTCTCTCTTTTGTCAAAGGAATTTTGAATTCTTTTTACTCAAGAAAGAACCAGTGTGTAAGAAAATGAGCTGCAGCATTTAACAGCAGACTCCGTTGCCTAGAAATTCCTTACATCACTTGAAATCTACTTCCTGCAAAAAGAAAAAGCAAGCAAGTAAGCATGTGCTATTTCTCTTTCTTAACCAAGACGAGACTTGAGCGCTCCAAGACGCTACAGTTTCATAATGAAAATAACATTATCCGATGAGGTAAACTGTGAGTACTTTTCATCTAAAATCAATAATCAGCTCAAAACTTATGCTGTAAATGGTGATATGCCCAGTAACAATAAGTTGTATGCTTAGATCTAAAGGTATGGCGCATTTTCTTTCATTAGATACAAATTAAAAAGAGGAAACAAATCAAGGAACAACAGCATTTGTGAAGGCATTTTTGTTCAAAAGTGCATTCTACACTGTAATTTTACTATTGTTGTCTGGTAAGCCGTTAAGAATAAGAATTTATTATTTTTTTAATCATAGCTTTACTGTTATATTTATCTTTTTTCAACTTTTTGGAGGTTGTAAAATGTGCTGTCTATTGAGGACAGAAAACTTCCTAAGTGCAGCATTAACACTGAGTTAAATGTGATTTTTTTGCAAGAAAAATCTAACGTTTACATGGTATTTCTTACAGTCAGAGGCTGGTTGATCCTACAATGGAAATATAATAAGAATGTGATAAATAATGGTTATAAAAAAAAAATCACAATGTGAGCCTAATGGTAATAACTGGATTAAAAGCACCATAAGAATATTTTCTTTGCGTACCTTTTCCACTGGAAGTGAAATGAACTGCTTGCACTCCTGGAAATGGATATTAATGCATGGACCCACAGTCTCCTTGTCATTGTAGTTCAGCTGTGGGGACATGAAAGTTCAAAGTTTATTAATACAGATGAAAATCACAATCCCATTTTATACTGGTCAGTATGTTGAAATATTTTAATATTTTCTTCATTAAAAGTTAACTATACCAAGCTCATAATAATCAGATACAGCATATAACAGATACTAACCCTCTGAGGTTCTCGAAGCATCTTACGGTTGCCTCCCCCAAACTTTCCCAGCACCCTGAATGCGACAAGCGCAATGTTATCCTGGGGATTTCGCAATGTCTTCCACAGAGCCTGATGAAATTCAATCTTATAAGAAAACAATATTAGTTTAACCTTATCCTTGACTATCCTAAATTTATACTTTAAGAACCACGGTATGATGTGAAACTGGATGTTTATTTCTTGCTGCTAGATTTTGAATTCTGCTGGAACCAGACCAGCTAATTAAACAGAAAAAATTATGTGACAAATGATTATTTGCTTGTTCATAATCACACATGGACTAGTACAGAGAAGTAAACATCCTGAATACTTACAATAATGATAAAAATATTACAATAATAATTATTTCTATATTACAAACAGATATGTGTCTGCTGAATATGAACAAATAATGCGAGAAAGGATCTGGAATAGATGATCTGTTTTGATTATCTTAAATCACTTACACAAACATTCATTTATAAACAAAAGCCAAAAAAAAAAAAAAAATCAAAGCTAAATCAGTGATGTAACCTGCATGAGCTCAGCACGGACTGGCTGTATGTGGTCATAGAGAAAATCTGGCTGCAAATTATCAACACACAGCTCCAGTGTGCGAAGACCCTGTAATTTGAGAACACTTAATTTTAAGACAGCTGCATCTACCTTGATTTAAGACATTCATACACACTCTTTTCCACTATTTCAGCTGTAAAATCAGACAAAGGTATTTGCACAGGAGTAAGATTGTTATTTCAATATATTATACCAAGGATAATATTTACATAAACAGGAATTAAATATTTATGCATGTGTGAAGATGCAGGGAGAGAGCTGGAAGTTGGACAGAGACAAAAAGACAATAAGAGAAGCGAAGATGAAGAAGAAAACAAAAATGTAAAAAGTGAGCAACATATTTCTTTGAAGTTTACCAGCACGTAAAAATCAGACACTTTCCTATCAAATAAAAGATTAAGTTAATTTCTGCCAGACTTGAATACAACTGTCTCAGACACATACAGCTGACAGAATTCTGTACCTGACTGACGAGTGTCTGTGACCCATTTAGTGCGGAGACTAGGGGATCCATCAGCAAGGGCAGGTAAGGCAGTAAGGAACTCAGGCGAACAGGCACTGTTAAACACAGTTCTACAAACAAATCCTTCATGTGCTGACGGTGAAGGCCACTCTGCAAGCTGTTTAGCCCTAAAGAGCAAACCCAACAAAAAGATTCCCATACTTATCACCAACAAGCTCATTTCATCCAGACTGTCTGTCTCAAAGATGGTGGTGCTCTTTTCCTTGAATTGTAATAAAAATAATAATACAATTTATGAGTCACACAGCTTCTCTCACATACAAGAATATACAAAAACTGTTCTATCTTTTTTTTCCACAAAGAAACTAAGAATAATAATGAGAAAAATTACTAGTTTACATAAAAATGATAGTATCTACTCTATTTTCTAGTTTCAGAAAAGACTGAAGACTCATTTGTTTATTTAAGACAACTTAAACAACCTAGCGCCATTTCTGTCTTTATTATTTTTTACTTTCCTGTTGTTTTATTTTTTTTCTTTTATTCTGTTTTTGCTACGCAATGAGCATTCTTTTGAATGGATAACTGAGCAATATAAATCGACATCATTGTCATTATCCTTTTTTTTAAATCCAACCTTGCAAAAGAGTAGGTAACAAGGGAAGAAACTCTTGATACAGTAAGTCATGACTGCCTCCACCAATGGAGCGGAAAAGACCACGCAAAAGCAGAAAGTAGTTGTAGGGTTCCTTGGCACTCAAAGCAAGCTCCATTGCACGGTTCACAAGGTTGTGCAAGTGGGGCTGTAAATGGAAATTGGAATTCTTACAAAATAATTTATGTTTCAGCACAGATTTGTTCCAAACAGGTCCAATACAAGTTTTGAAAACGATCTGCTCAATATACTATAAATATGCTTTATTTATTTAAAAATTTTTTACTCAGAGAGCATGGAAGCAGTATGGTGTGTTACTAAAGGATTTTATGGAGAACGAAGAGTAATAGCCAAAGCGAGAGAGAGCGAGAGAGGAAAGGGAAATAAAGAGAACTGCGTTAATTTACCTTGAGCATTTGCTCATTCTCCTGTGCAAAAAGGGATACTGAGCCAAAGACTAACTTGTGCATCTTGAGATACAAGTTTGACCGCTCCAGACTAGCTGTGAACATAAAATAGTTTATACTTTAAAATTTACAAAAAAATATTTAGAAAAAAGATTAAAAAAAATGAAGCAAACAAACAAACATCTTGCAGCCATCAGGAAATGAAATCAAAGTGAGTAAAACACAAGAGAAAGAATGAAAAGAAAAAGCAAAACAAAACAAAGCAAAAGGGATATCACCTACCTCCCATTTCTTCCATACGCTGCAGAAGGAAGGTAATAAGAATGGTAGCAAACGTCGAGGATGTAGAGAGGTTGGCGAGAAAAGCGTTGGCAATTATTTGAAGAGCAAAGTTCTGGTTGATCCGCTCTACCACAAACTGAAATAGTTATTTTGTATGACAATAGGAGTTGCTTAATTTTTTTTTCAGAATATATCTGGATAACTTAAGCAGTTTACCTCACCTACGAGTGTTTGCACTAATTTTCAAATCTAAACTCAGCATAACACAGGGGAGCTCACCTCATCTGAGCGTTTTATAGATGGACTAAAGTAGCCCACCCTGTATGAAGCCTGTGTTATATTAATTAAAGAGGTTTGCAAATGATTCTTACCTCAATGCAGGTGGAAAAAATCTCTCTGAATGTGACTGGACTCATCATCGTGAACTGCAGAGGGCGAGAGAGAAAAAAAAGAAGAAATGTGAATAAACACTAAAGAAGGCCTGGTGGCGATTTTTGCAGTGCAATCAACTGCACAAATGCCTGCCAGAAAGAAACCTGCATTTTGAAAATTTCCATCTGACGAGGAAAAAGTAATATTTTGTTTACAGATTTCAACAATGCAATGTTTCAATTTAATTGATGCTTGCAAATGTGACCATAAACACGAATAAAATGATGGGGTGAAAAATCTAAAGACGCTACCAATAATAGTAGGACAGTTAAAATGTACAATATGTGTCACCTGTTGATAGTTTGACTATTTCAGTATAACATTTTTTATAGGAACTAAAACTGTTTTTGTCCTTTTTTGTATCCTTGATCAGACTTGGAATTGAGGATGTATTTTTCAGCACTTGACATCAGTGGACACTAACAATGTGGTCTTTCATTTTGCCTTAAAGCTTACTTTGCCACTTGTGGAAGTAGCTTTTCTTTATTATTGGTCTTTTTGCATTTTGTATTTATGTGTGTATAAATATGTGTTTGTATTTATACTTTTAATACCTGAAGTTCTTGGAGACATCTTTAATCATTTTGTATGTGCATGCGACTTTTATGTGTAATATTTGTATAATTTAAAATACACTGCTGGACATTTTTTCTTTGCTATTTGACTAATACATTAATTCACCCCTGTGTGTGTGTGTGTGTCCTTTTATTTTCTCATCTATTAATCTGCTTTTCTGGGTATTGCAGTAAGCAAATCTAAAAATATTAAAATAGTAGAATATTCACAGGAACAAATGTAAAAAAGGAAAAAAAAAAAAACAGAACAAAACTAGAATTTTAAAATGTGTCTCAAGTCATTTCATTAAGTAAACCAGAAAAAGTGTGTACAAAAGTATGAAACTACATCAAACAACAAATGTACATACCCAAACAACAACACAAACTGCATGATAACATATACTCTTGTATGGAACAGTGTGAGCTACGAAGGCCACTTGTAATAAAAATGCAACTCAAGCACGAACGTGCTAAGGGAGAAAACCGCTTGCCAGATGGAATGTTTAATGAAGGAAATTGGCAGAGTGAATGATCTTTATATCATCTTTGGTAAGTACACCATTTAATCTTGATCATTTATTACTTAAATTCTTTTTTGTTCCACCTGCTATTTCTATTGCAGCCATTGCTACTAGCTACCATGTAATCTTGACTTGGAAACAGCGTAGACAAATTAAAGACTCACCACTCCAGCAAAATGTTCCAATACTTCTTTTTCCTCTTTAGTCCGCACACTTTGCACACTTGAATAAAATATCAAACAGATTTTATTTAAAATTTCTATCGTCCCTTACTGATATAAGTATGCTAAAAATCATATTTCAAATTAACAAGGATCTGCTTCTACAATAATATTATACAAGAGAGAATAATTTTAACCCACTTGTATGTGTCCTTATGCCATGGGATGACTATCTGATGACAAAGATATGCTTTTACAATGATCCTGTACCACAGAGACAGTAATGTTATGTCATTTGTATGTGTCCTTACGCCATGGGACGAATGTAGGCTTGCCCACTGCTGGCCACATTGATGGTATAGATGTCCAGAGCTGGCAAAGCGTACTTGACTAGGCGGGTGTACACCAAAGTTTCCTTCGGTTGAAACTGCTTGTTGTTCACAAGACTTGGATCAGCTGAAAAAAATCACATAAAAGCTAGATAATCTGTCATGTATGCGGTTATATAAGCAGTTCCAGTGAAACTGCATTTAACATTAACTGCAAGTACTATGAAAAATCTTTCAAACACTGCAAAAGGTATAGGAGTTATGCCTTCATCTACAACTTCATACTGGCCCATTGCCTTTAATCTTCTTCTTTGGTGAATGACAGGTAGAACTTTTTAAAACCAGGAAAATACTTATCAATATAGTTAATAAATACTTTACTTATCAAATGTTTTTGCTTTGATGCCATCAATCCTGTAAAACTTTGGTCACAAAGCCTCTCAGGTAAGAGGTACCAAGTAAGAAGATGGGGGAAAAAAAAGGCAACAACAATAATAGGTATTTTAAAGTGTTTGGAAATTCCCCAAGATTCACTTTAAGACTAGAAGATAATATCACAGTCTTCACAAATATTGCATAACTGCAGCCTTGGTATAGGAAATATGAGTATAATCATCAGTAAGGATGGCAAGTAACATAAAATGCAAAAACAATTTTATAAGTTATAGCTGTTCCTGTCATACACCCCTCCACCCTGTTTGACAAAACAAGCTTACCACTACCAACAGCCTTGCAGGTAAGAAGTCCCCAGGTGATGGTTTTGACGCCACAAACAAGTGTCTTCACAAGGCCACGACAATCCACCACCGAATATACACTAAACTGACTTGGGCATACTCCAAACCTGCTGGTGGACTGTAGTTTACAAGGATGTTAGGTACTCAGCCAAAGATATTTATCTCATAAAGCTCAACCGACACTAATTATTTCATTGTTTTATTCCTATTTGAGATACTATATATTTTCTTAAAATGTTTTCTTATGAGTCATGTTTAAAGGTGTTATATGTCCTAAACCACACACACTCTGACACAATCCAAAAATTAAAAATACAACCAGTAAAAAGTTCACTTTAAAAGATTCGACAAGAATAATGTAAAACCGGCATTGATACCATACTTTTTCTATAGCTATCTTTTAAGGATCATTAACTACCTTTCATTGCATGCATAGTCAAATTATCTTAATCAATACCTTATCATTTTCTTTTGTCTCTGTCAAGCTAGAGAAAAGTTTGTCTTCTTTTGGTGTTTCAGGCTGTAGCACAGGAGTTGATGGTGCCCCCTGTCGAAGATCAGTAGTTGTGGCTGTGCCTGAGGAAGACGTTGAAGGGAGAGTCTTGAAAGCATCCCCTTGGGATCCTGTAATGGCTCCTGCAGCAGCAGTTAGCGGTCCACTTTGTTTGCTGCATCATGTGTAACAAAAGTGATTTTTGTATTTAAAAAAGTGATAATCTGTTTTTAATTTTTGTGTATATGTGTATATTGCCCATGTTAAGATTTGCTCTAGGTGTGTGTATGTTTTAAGAAAAATACCGAATGGTAACTTTGTGTACGAATTATGAAATATAAATTACATTAAGTCTTTTATTTCGAACTCACCATTTCTGCAAAATCTGTGGCAATTGAATCCGCGTGACTGTTGTGAATTTAAGAACAAACACTTCCAGCATTCGCATAAGAAGTTCTCGTCCCTAGAAAAATAGGAATGAAAGAGAAGTTGTACAAACAAAAATAAACTGGTAAAAGAGGATCAAAGAACACTATGGAAAGAATCAATAAAATGCTTACATTTCCATTCTCTTGTTCTGATTTCACCCGAATGCACTCCACAAGGTTAAGCAGCAGCTTGCATGACATAGTTTGGATGGAGGATGGGAGAGATTCATCCATCACATTTTTTGAAAACAGATTGACTGCCAGGGACAAGTCATGCAGAGGAAGTGAAGATCTGACATGGTGAACAAGGTCAGCCAGAGTGCTGTATGCCAATGGTCTGCAAAACGCCTCATGGTCACTTCCAGTAAAAAACAGCCTTCGAATAAACTGATCTCAAATGTTCCACTATCAGACCTATTAGGACTCTCACTCTAATGGCCCTGAGCAGACTTAAAACTAGCTATTAACTTACAAAATATCATGCATTCCAGGTAACCACTAATTTATTACAACAGTACCGACAGTGCACACTATGCAGGTTAAAAAAAAGCAAACACAAAGTACAATGGCAAGGCTGGTGACAGAAATTGTGAACTGCAAAAGCTACAAAAGTGCCTTTGTATAAATTAATTATAGCATTAATAATGAAAATTACAATGCAGTTTTTCATTTGCAACATGTGAAATATAGCATGTGAAATATATAAAGTATCACACTCCAGTGCAATCTTACATAGCCTTACCTCAGTGAATCCTTAGTAGTCCATCCAGATCCTATGAGAATATTCTCATCAAAAAGCTTTTCGATGTGTGGCACAAATTCTGAAAATCAGATTGATATTGATACCTGTATTGATTTCTACCTTCCTCTTCCTACAACATCAAACCAGAAAAAAACATATAGATATCTGACACTACAGGTATTTGTTGGGGAAGCAAGGTTGCTATAATTTTTTTTAAAATCAGTGTTTCTCATGGTAAGAAAGCAGAAAAACACCCACCATAAAGTAGGAGGTTTGACAATATTTTACCATGGTTTATGAGTAAAGGGTATTCTACAAGTGACTTACTGTTTCTAAGATCTGTGGACAAAATGTGTCGTGCTGCAATCAACAATTCTTTGCGCAGGTGGGCCACCTCTTGGGGGCACAGTGTAAGCAAACCCAGAAGTCCCTGTACCATCTGTTGGGAATGACTGTTGACAGGATTCTGTCACATAAACATTTTTTTATTTAAGAATAAGCTTTTATTAGCAAATAAGGATTTCAATAAGGATCATCAGACTTTTGATGAAACATGCACTCTACCTGATAGATTTTGATGATGTAGGCAAGAAATGACAGTGTTTTAATCTGAGCAGCAATGAAGTCCACAAACACTTCCTTGTTGAACCCAGGGTTTGACCTGAAACAAGGAGTACAATGATTCAATCCTTGAAGGTCATTTAGATTAAATTAAAAGATAAATTAATTTAGTCCATAGATATTCAAATGTCTCCTAAATGGAAGTCAAACAAGGGAAACAATATATCTCCATATCGTTAAGGAGTAGTCATAGTGTAAAATGAAAACAAAGGAGCTTGCAAAAAAGAAAATAATCATGCACTTATATTCCTAGAATCAGTGTTGCACAAACCCAAAGCACATGATTTGTTTCCTGAAATCAATGAACGTACTAGTACTAGACATGGAGCTTGTCCCAGAACAGGCAAAGTAACTATCAAAATTTCTCCTGCGGATCCCCCAAAGTCGCAATATTACTTGTCTAATCATAAACAAACAAGGATCCTACAAATTCAACAAAATCCATGAGTTCATTTAAAAACTCACATGTGCTGTGGAGAAGGCTGCAAAGTGATAGTGTTCATTATCAGGGGAATGAACTCAATCATGTCTGTTTGCACACTAGGTTTATAAAGCTGGTACATCAGCACCACAATTATAGGAAGCTCTGCCAAAACTTTCAGTGACTGCACACCACGTGGGATTATGTTGTACTGGAAATAAAAGCATCACAGATTATACCATCTGATAAAGGTGTTAATAAGCTAGTTCTTAAATGGTCTCTTTATCACTTTATACTATGTTATACAACTTCGTGCTAAAATATGTGAAAAATTATGCTAATTTTTCCTATTAAACAATATGTGGCTTACAATAAATTAAAGATCCAATCTGAAGTGTCTATTAATTTAAAATATATGCAACAACAGTTACTGTTGCAGGTTGTCACCACACTGTGTGTGTGTGTACATGAAGATGCATTTAATGCGCACTCTTAAAGGTGTGTACTCGTGTGCCTATCTGTAAAGCACTAAGAGCCTGGCTTTGGTGCTGAGGAAAGATGCGACGTAAACGTGCTATATTATACGTATTATCATGTCTTGAGAGTTCTTTCCCATTTATTATGCACAATCATAAGGCATATCCCTTTGATCTTACCGTAGCAACATATATATCTTATAATTTCACTCTCCCTAACAGCATAATCACTCCTCATTTGCACATTTTTAAGCAGACTTGCCATTGGTATAATTATCACTATTTGTATTTTCCTGTAGAAATGTTTTATTTATAATAATATACAATGAAAGATATATGTGCAAAGTTTTAATCAGAATGACCCCTAACAATTAAAATAAACACTTTTAGGTGCCAGTTAAGATGAAATGAATGACATGTTGTGCACAGCCACATGCTGATATCAATATGCTGACAAAAACTTACTGTCACACTCTGATTTTCTGCATTTTTCTTGTCTGTAATGACAGGAGTGACTGTGTAAATATCTTGCAACCACTGTTCTGTTTTTATCTCAGACATGTCCTTCACACGTCTCTGCTGGCGTGGCTCAAAGATTTTTGGCAGATGAGAGGGAAGGTTGCTGTATATGCCTTTCACGAACTGAAGAAACTCTTGGATCTGTTTGGACATAAAGAAAATATGAAGTGCACTAACTACTCATTACACATTCATAATGCACTAAAAGAAAAATGTATTCAAATACCAGCTGCAAATTAAGACCTGAAAGACAATGTTGATGGAATAACAATAACATGCCAGCATTCTGGCTGGTTTATAGTACAACTGTCTTTTAAGAGTTTGTATTTTACATTTTTTCAGCTTCAGGGCCATAAAGTCAAGTTTAATTGCAATATCTATATAACAGAAATGTTTGTCAATTAATTAATTACTAATGAATTTTAAATTATTTTACCTCTTCGTTCATTTGAGGTCGAAACTGCTTGTGGAGCTCTAGGATAATACGGATGCACACCAATACATTTTCCTCATTTTCAACCTGTAAATAAAATCCCACAAAACCTTTGTCTCATGCTTACTAGATCAGCACAGAAATCACTGCAATATTTTAGAGCTTATCATGACACAATGAAGAGGAATATGGCATGGTTCCCAGTCACTTAATCCCCTAGACTTTTAATCCCTAAGCACATAATCCTAAAAATAAATTTTCAACTATAAAAATTATGAGGTTAGTGAAAAATTTAGTTCAAATTGAAATAAATATTTTTATATAAACATCACAATAAGTTTGACAATTAAAATAAATATTTAAATACATTAATAATATTTAAATCATGCTATTAACTTCAACATCATTTCAACATCTATAACAGTAAAGTGAGCTATTAAATTCAATGTTCTTCAACAATACAATACAAAAATTGTTCTTAAGTGTTCGTGAGGTAATTGTTGTTAATCAATATGACAGGTAAGCTAATGATCGGAGGTACAGAAGACGATCCATTGCCTCATATTGCTGCACAATGTTGTATAAAGGATTGAGTGTCTGGGGATTAAGTGCCTAGGGATTAAAAGTCTAGGGGATTAAGTGTCGGGGATTAAGTGACCGGACACCTATGGCACACTGAATTAGAAAGAATAACTTAAGTGAAACAAATGAGGTGTTTAAAAAAAATCTAGTCATCTGCATCATCACCTGTCCCACACAAATGTTGGGTGAGAGGTAAGGACGACAATATAACAGGGGTATAAGACCCACCATTAGGGATCAAGAATGGGAAAATCTGTTTTGTCACAAAGTTTAGTTGGAGGTCAGAGTTGGTGAGACAGTGGATGAGGAGACATCCAGTTAAGAATGCACAATGAATAAAGCTGAATAAAAATAAAAAGCAATTCATAGAAGCACGATCTGAGCATAACAGTCAATGTAAGGCAACTGAGAACAGGAAAAATGAAGTAAAACAAGACGTAGAAACAAAATGACACCTGTCTTCACCTTTAGCAGCCGAAACATGAGTGACAGAATGGGCTGAACATATTTCTTCAGGTGTTCATTGCTGGGAATGCGGTGCAGAATCTCAAGCAATATTTTGCGAAGATGCTAGGGAAAAAAGTGAGCCATTTGTCATTATGCACTGATGACATGAACCAAACTGAATTTTAATACAAAAATGCTTTCTGTTTTCACCCAATTAACCGGTAATCCTAACTAATATACTTCTTAGCAATTTGTACATTTTCAATACATAACAGCTACTGTGTCTATACAAGATGGAACGACAAGTAAAAGATCACTTAAAGATTTGTGAACTTAAAAATTAGAACATTCAATGTAACTTTCTACTCATTGTCTTGTAATACTGCTTGAAGATTCCATAAACTAAGTAGCCACCCACTTGGTATGGCTGTTCAGCAATAAACTGTGGTTCTCCTTCCTCCAGAATCTTCAGAAAAACTCGCATGGCTTCAGCCAAAAATTGGGGATATTGTGGCGAGTTGACCACAGTCTACAGCAGACAATAAACAAATGTGATTTGTAAGTATCAAATCCTTCAAATCCTTATTTCTGAAGATATGACGATTAACACTTATAAAGCCAGAACTTAAGAGAAACAGTCATAGCTATGATGGAGGAGGAAGATATAGAGGAAAGCTAAATGACAGAAAAAAATAGAGGGAGGATAAAAGGATAGAGGTAGAGTAAGAAGTGGTAGAGAGTTAAGAAAACTTGTAGGCTGTGCCAGAGCCTTGCCAATTTAAAGATACTTACCTCAAAATTTTCACTAAGTTCACTTGCAGCTTTCTGCTTCTTCTCTGTAACTGTAAGGCAAACATTGGGGGGTAAACAGTAAAAGTAAAATGACGTTTACAACACATGCTATTGTTTTTGTGATATACAGTGCACACCTCTTTTGAGCTTTTCATAGTTACTCATGCAAACCAAACTTTAACATGCATGCACTGCTTAGCATTGACACCAAAGTGATCTCAAATAACAATTATCAATATAGATAATGCTTTTTGAGATTGAAAAGTGGTGTGCTCTACCAACAAAGACGACACATACATCAGGGGTGTCCAACCTTTTTTCTGCAAAGGGTCACATGGATATTTATATCATAAGCAGGCTATACAAAATTATCGACCTAAAAATCAACATGCGATACTTAGGAAAGCCATAATTTCAGCACATTGTGTTAACACCTTTGCAATGAGTACACTCCCACCCTCTGGCACTGACTGTACTCTTTAGTCAGAAGCCCAGACGTGCATTAACATGCTAGTATATTCTTTACCATAAAAAAGAGTTGGGTGGGGGGGGGGGAATAAGGCCAAACCAAACCACAATGTAGTTTTATTGTACCACAGCAAGGAAGTTTTAAGGGTGGTCAGATCTTATCAGCTTTTTGATACTTTTCATACCATCAAAAAAGACAGAAGCTCTACCATAACTCTCACTGATCATGATTTATCAATCAAATGTTCAGTCAGATGGGAGCCTACATATCTCTGATGGATCAAAATTCAAATGTATCCAAGGTATCATCATACCACCCACATAATCCTTTCTGGTGATGCTCATGGAATATCAAATAATAATATATTATAAAAATATTTTATATCTTATTTCCCTATTGCAATGATTCTCTGAAAACAAAGTAAAACATAGAGATATATAAGACTCAAAATGTATACAGCTGACATGTGTAGACCAAAACATGTCAACAAATGTACAGAGAAATAACACAATATCAAAGTATCTAGGAGCAATATCTCGCAGTCAAGATGAGAAAAATCATATATATATATATATACACCAATAATGCATTGCAGGATTTTTAGTACTAACTTTATAGACTTTAAGTAAGGAACATATCTTTCTTTAATACTCACTCTAGCCAAGTTGCACTAAGTTGTAGTATATCAAAATGTAGAAAATATATTTGGAAGGTAAAAGCAATAGCAATAGTCTCATTAATGTTTTAAGACTGGAAAAAATTATCAGATTATCAAAATCCCTAAATGAAATTTTAAAACTACCAATGGGGCGCAAAAAGGAAGTGACATTTTCACCAATTTTACAGTGTCAGGCGTTTATGGTAGTTCTAGACAATCAGGCTAACTGGTTATTGAAAATTCTTGCTACCAGACAGATTAGTTTGAGCACAATGTCTTGCTTTATCATGTATAACGTGCATTACTATTTTATCTCTTTTTCATACTTTTATGACACTGCATACTCTAAATGTACATTTTTTATTTATATATTTTTACTGTTAATCCAATCACTGTTAAGCCTCAGCTCATTTTCCGGTAATACCAGGCACAGTCTGAATATGTGGGTAAATTGTAGTAATACAGACTGGCAAGTGCACAATAAAGAAAAAATCTTACTCCCTGGTGTAGTGTCGGCAATAAGTGCCACATAGGACTTGAATGTTGTAAGCTGCGCTGCAGCATCTTGTGGGCTTAGAGGTGATCCAAGCATGATGATGATCTTAATGTCAGCAGTCTAAAGAATCATTTGCCTTCCTGAAAATTAAAAACAGATCTTTTTATTACAAATATATAATAAATTATAACACAGAGAAAAATTACCAAATGCAGCAGGAAAAAATACATTTTTACACCCGTATTCTTCTTAATATTAATTTCATTCATGCTTGAAAGAAATTCATGTAGCTTATAAAGTTATAAACTTATGAAGTGGCCAAATTAAAAAAAGGACTTGTGTGCTTATTTGCTTGCTTGTGTCTTCATGAATGCATGTGTGTGTGTGTGTGTGTGTGTGTGTGTGTGTGTGTGTGTGTGTGTGTGAATACAGGATTTTATTTGCCTCAAAAAAAAAAAAGCACTCAAAAGAAATAGGTGAGACAGTAAAGCAAATAATAAAAACTAGATTTATACAGCACATTTCTTTTAAAGGGTATATATTATTTATAAAATTAAAATAGAAAAAATGCTCTAATTCCTCCTTCTCTAGCATGCACACACATAGACAGTATATCAAACAGAACATCATACTAGGGTGGTGACTAAGAGATGAATTTAGGTACATGCAATGATCATAAAGAGACATTCCTGTCATATGTATTGTATCACGGTTGCTGCTTGTACAAAAAAGAAGAAATCTTCACAGATCTATTCAACAGTTTCTTGTACCGATCCGTGGTATAAGTCTGAGGTAAGTCATATAATTATATATATATATATTCCACACAGCTGCTGCACAGTTCTTTTTCTGACATCTGTCTTCTTCTATTCTCATTAACTAAGACAAAAAGGTGTGGACAGAAGTCTTTTTCCTACCAAGCCTCATGAGCTTGGAATGAATTACCCGTCAGCCTACGTCAAGTAGACTTTTTGACCTCCTTTAAATCCAAATTTAAGACTTAGCCTACTTTTTGAGAAATCAGTGATTTCACCCTATCATGTTATGATTGTGTTTACTCTCTTTGCTGTATGTACATGTCTTAGTGTAAGTTTATATAAGGTTTGGTCTGTTTTGTTCTTTGCTATGTGAAGCTCTTTCTGTATATCTTTTGAAAAAAACGCTTTATAAATATGCATTATTATTATTATTATTATATTTTTGCAAATAATTGTTAACAATAGCCCAAGATGGCCGCCAGCATTAACAAACACTAAATCGTATTTCTAATATACAAACACACTTAACAATAGTTATTAAAAGCAATATTGTATGATATAAAAACCATGACTGTATAATCTGCAGCCAAATTGTGAAAGAATTCTGTGTTAAATGTAGATATGCAAAACTAGGTCATCCTAAAAGATATCGCCATTTTGGTGAATTTGTATATCTCAACAAATAAAAGATAGTTTAACCTGACCAAACACAGATCGTTAATTAATCTATATTTTTGATTTAGGAGTATCACTGGTATAAACTTACAGCCAATGAAATGGGTTAAATCCTCAGAATACTGGTAAAAGTATACAAGCAACTTTACATTGTCTTACACGTTTGCGCCCATTTTACTACACCTCACTTCTGAGGGCTTGGAATCATGGAAGCAGATATAATCTGATTTGAAATTTAATTTTATAACAGAACATTATGTATAAGTTAAGAAAATAATAAATACCTTGAGAAAATTCATTAATAATTAAAGCTGCTGCACGATGCGTATCACGTGGTACACAGCTTAAGGGGCGTGACTCACCTGGCGGACAAACAAGCCTCCACGACATTTGTCAGAATTATTGCATGTTAGCTCTATAGATATTCGCGCTATTTTCTTGAAAACATGAAAACGAAATTCACTTTATTTGTACCACAGCAATCAGTGTCGTATAGGCAAAATATAGACAAGCAAACTTTGTCTAGATACGAAGCAAAATTAAATGGAATCGACGGTGCTGACCCATATGATCTGCCGAAGCGCCTATATTTTCCAACGACCACAACAACATAATTGCCTTGCACCAAACATGAAGATACTGTGGAGTACCTTGTTTTCGCCAAAAGTAGCTCCACGGCGAATTTAAAGTTTTCATTTCAAATGTCTAAGTCTCATATCTATTCTAATGTACGTGGTTTTGTCCAGACTGCAGAAAACGGCCTCAGTTCCGAAACCAAGGAAAGGTTATAAATTAAAGCACGAACTTGTATTACACGTCCGTGGTTAAACCCAATCATTGCATCAAATTCAAAGCAGTTGAATCTTTCTTCTTTTCCATCACTAGTGTTTTAACCAGCATCTCCTTATTATTTTCTAAGTTTTCTTTGTGCAACTATACAGTTTTCACCTGGTTGAGAAATGTTTAAGAAATTTTTATTGTTTTTTTGTACTGTTTTGCGGTGTCACATCATCAATCCACTTGTAGATTTTGTACTTCTAGAGCTAGTAATCATGTATATTACAAACACATAAGCGTTATATGAAATATGGTGCGTTTGGTTTTTGTTGTGTTCATTTTATTACTACACATTGGCAGTGTGTGTGTGTGTGTGCATAGATACCAATTAAGATCAAGCATGACTATTGTTCATGTTTCCTTAGCATAACGTACAAGGATTGTTTATTCAAGACACACCTTACAAACCTGACAGACTTGGACAAATTTTATATCAGATTGACAAGTTAAGACGTAGTCATGGTTGCTGTTTAAAGAATACACGAAAACAGTATGACAGACAAGAGTGAAACATTGAACAAACATATCACCTCCATTAAAGTAACAAACGTCAAATAATAACTCAAATCCAAATGGCAATATGGCATCATCAATGTAAGTTAATAATACCAATTAAATTGTAACAGGGCACTTGGCATTCCAAACTGCACAGCACATCCTATAAATATCATTGTAAGTCCCCTTCACCTCTGCTAAATTCTGTCTCAACATCATTACTCAAGTCTGTGCATGATACGATTCAGCACATGCGCAGTCCGCACTCGGCGGTGAAAAAGGAAGTGGGGGTCAGTTCACGGGCCTTCATTAAAAAGGTCCGGCCTTTGTTAGCCCCTTATTATTTGCGCTTACCGAGATAATCGGACGTAATGAGATGGCCATAGGAAAGATCACTGTTGTGTTATAGTATAAAAAGTGGAGGAGAAAATTTTATATGCTTCCCCGATAATAAATGCTCCCCAAACTCGAAAGACATTTCGTTGAAATCGATACGAAGAAAGAACTTCGTGCTGACAGCAAATTCAACAGTATGTTGTCGAAATTGCGTGTCAGGATTTCAGATAAATGATCCATGTTCAGTCACCTTGATCGTTGATCCCAATATTACATCGTGGGATATGACAGTGAGACATATAAGCGTCCCCACAGCGAGCAAATCACCATCAAAAGTTTGAAATTAAGAAACAAATATGAGAAAATATTCAACAAATCAAATGATTAACCTTATTCACAAAAATACATTAAGACATAAAAAGTAAATAATTATAAGCCCCTATTTTAGTAGTTTGACGATTGAAAAAAAGTTTTTCGCTACAGAGCTAGTTGCTAGAAAGCGTCAGTTCTGCGGAACGACTACTGGCTCAAAGCAGCTACAGACAATTACACACTTTTTCTTCTTTTGTAGACAGTTAAAAGGCTAATCTATCTTAATGTTAACTGACCCACGATCGTCTGATTGCTGAAAAGTTTGCTGATTATTAAGGTTATGCTATGGTAGGATTAAAACTAGTACTTCATTATGCTTTCAGCTAGGTGTTGGGGAATTTGCTGGCACACTGTAAATATTGTTATGCTCGGTCTAGTTAGTACATATTGCTCTTTGTGTAAGCTGGTCATGATGATACAACATCTTACCTCGCTCACGTCTAAATAACTGGAAAGTATTACTCTGAGTATGAATTAATGTGCTTGTGTGTTCGTCCAGAGCGTGTTTGTAGCCAACGCTCTTATGAATATGCATGACGGAAAAGGAAAGCCATGTGGACCATGGAGCAGACAATATATATTTTTACTGTAGCAAAGATTTTTGTCTTTGATTTAGCTGTAACTCGGAAATAAGAATAAACATGGAACATTCTTATAATAATAATAAAGTGAACGTAGAGAGCGCAATATCCCGGCATTATGGGTAACTGATGGCGCTTTACAACACACACACACACACACACACACACACACACACACACACACACACAGCGCCAAACATACACACACACACACACACACACACACAGCGCCAAACATACACGGACGCATGCAACATAGCATGCAAAATTTTTGTCTATAGAATGCTCTATGGGATGAAAATTATGTAGCCAGACGTTGCACCCAGCCTGCACAATTCATCAAAAGGCAGTAATCCTGGCTGCAAATGCTTTTTTCCTCAGCACGGTTCCAGTCATAGAACGGAGATAATAGACAGAAGTCTTTTTTTTTCTTTTTGCTCCTCATAGGGATGCCCGCATAGTGCCTATCTGAAAAACCATAGGAAGTTCACAAGCTGTTGGAAGGGAATCGGTTTCATTTTAATGTTCTTGTCATAGTCTTATTTTTTTTTCATTTGTTACCTGAAGGCTTTTGGGCCACACACCACTTTAAAGTTGATAACATGCCACAAGGGAAGTGCAATGTTTGAATCAGTGAACTGTTTCTGAAGAAATAGTTGGAGGATCTGGATGTCTTACTCTTAGCTTTACTGACCTCAGTTTTATTTCAAAGCAGAATTCTCACTTGGCACCACTTGAAACATTTCAGCGGGGTTTGCCGGTTTGCTTGCTCTGTGCTGAAGGTTACGTACATGTGGAACTCATGTACCAGTCACTGGGTATATAGATATCGCAGTGTGCACAGGAACGAACTTATACGTGACACACCTCGTGCTGCACTCAGACCAAATTTACTGTTTGGATTCAGGCTTTAGTCCTAGACTTCAGTTCGAAAACCGCCATGATGTGGACAGTCTTCTCTGTGTCTGTCATGCTTGGCGTCGCCTGGACAGTAAGGGCACAAGGATTAGGCGACCCTTGCACGGTCATGCCAAATGGGTAGGTATCATACTTAAAATCTTAAAGACAGTATACAGAAGTAGTGCAGATTATGAGCAGGCGAGATTGCTTTAAGGGGACTGGCATGTTTGATTGATTAAAAAAAATAAACATAATATATAACTAAAAGGTTACGAAGTCTGGCATCCGTATGCCTATAACTGTATTCTCACATGCCGATATCTGTCGATAATAATGTTAACGATAGAGACACATTAATGGTTTGGAGTGGAAAGATGATGATTATGATAATAAGATGTACTTAAGGAAACTTGTTCGTTGGGACTATGGTCGCTTTTGCCGTTGCTGTTGTTGTTGCTGGTATTGATGATGATGACGACGATGATGATGGTGATTTTAACACAGTTCTGAGATGACTGAAAATGGAGGTACAGTGACTGTGCCTAGTGAGTGTTTGAAAGGCAGCGTGTGGTGGAACTACCCTAGAGGCACATTAGAGGTGAAGTTTCATCAAACCAAGCTCTTCACTGTTTGCCTGGAACCGTCGCTCGGACCTTTTCTCAGTAGCCTCAGCCAGGTCGACGGTAACGGAAAGGAAATCAGCATTAATCTAATGCCTGATGGTGAGCAGAATGCATGCACGAATATAGACAAACTATAAAACTATATTATATATATATATACACACACACACTCGTGTTCATGTAGGAAGATAAACTTAACGTCCCTTTAAATGCGAGCGAACTTGGGTAAACACGACAAAGTTGATACCAACAGTTGTAATCTTATCTACTACCTTGAATGTCTGTTGGTACACCGGATGTCTTAGAGGTATTTTTTTTTAGTTTACTCCATTGTTCGTCTAAGATAACACAGCCTTGTGTTTCGCTCTTTCGCTGCCTGATCTTGTTTTACTACTTAATTCTAAGGCTTTGAGAGCGCACAGTTTCCACTGCACGTGATTCACAAAACAACAACAGATTCAAAGTCAAATCTTGAGCTTCTCGAGATGGATTTAATTGATGTAACAGTTAATTATTTTTAATTAGCTCTTTGTGTGTTTATTATTTACTGTTATTTCCTCCTCCTCTAATATAGTAACGGACAAGACAATTCCTCATTAAGGGGTCCTGTGCACATTGTCGAGCGTATTCATGTATGTTTCAGAACTCTCTTGCACGCCGGTGCCCAGAAAGGATGTAACGATTCTGATGAAGCAGCCGGAATACTTAGTCTACATGACGCTGTACAATTTTAAACTTGTAATCCAGAGTTAGAAATCTTGGCTGATGACCATCTGAAACAGCAATAAAGCTCTAGCTAATTAAAGTGTGTGTGTGTGTGTGTGTGTGTGTGTGTGTGTGTGTGTGTGTGTGTGTGTGGAGTGCGTGCAAAAGAAACAGAAAAGGATAAAAGGAAATGGGTGAACAAGTGTGCGAGTCGCGTGGTAGCTGGCACCACCGCAATTTTTATCTCCCACCACAGCAGCTCATCTCCGGTCTCACCCTTCTTTCGATCTACTCACTCAGATGCACTGTGCGCTGACAGTGGCCAAGGCCACGCAGGATACTCCGGCTAACAATACATAAATCAACTGGGCGCGTCTTGCTGAATCGTCTCATGTAGGTGAAAACATTAATACACATACATTTCTAAATCACCGGTGTCAAAAATGGCATTTTATTTTCTGCATCATTTACATGATTATGATGAACTATTAGAGATTAAACGATTTTTATGCATTCCTTGGTAAAGGTCTTTTACTATTTTTTTTAAAAAAAGGGTACATTCAAATCAAGCTTTAATGGGAGAGTACCAGAAGCCAAAGCTAGTTACGTAAAATTTGAGTGACCTCCCTTAGTATACATAAATTTTTTTTTTTTCCCCCACAGACCACCCCTTTTGTATGCTCACAAGAAATGACTGTTACTCATATGTTGCTGAACGACATTCGAGTAAAATGAGGCAAAAAAAAGAAGAAAGAAGGAAAAAACCCAGCACAATCGGACTTGTTCAGGGCATTAGTTTTCCTACAATTTCGCGACAAGAGATACTAGAAAGGCGTCAAGCACAGACTTATTTTTAGCCTTAGCTGCTGACCTCATACATTTTCAAACAAACAAGCAGTAAAAATAGATACCAGGCAGGAGTCGTTAGTTGTTCGCACATTTATCACATTTACCTTTATTAAAAACAAGTAAGCAAACAAAAGAAAGGATAAATCCAGACGCCTCAAATTAAGGACAAATAATAATAAATAAAAGCCCCACCAGTAACAAAGTGTGCGCAGAAGACACAATTAAGTGTTACCACTGGAGAAGCCCCGAATAATCACATGGGTAAGAAATTGCTTAGAGTCTCCCGGTTATGGCTGCAGTGACACCAGCCATGACACACGTGACACACTATACATGTGGGCTGTATTCGAAGTTTTGCATGTGTCATCATTGTTTTATGATGACTGTTTCGGCGTATGTAACAGATGCAGCTAAGTGAACTGCTTTACAATGAACAGGCTTTTGGGCGTCGCATGTGTGAAGCAGTTCCCTGCCCAGCCTGCTATAAATCGAAGAGATGAGAAGAGAATTAGTTGAGGCAGTCTTCGCACCGCGTGTGTCTTCTACTTCGCATGGAAACAATCGGTTGGCTAATGCGTTTTGTGTGCTGCATAAAAATTCATCGAATGCATCATGACTGAAGGTATCCGCCTCATGGAAGAGACCAAGGTTTCGAGTGCTCGCTCGTGATGCGGAATATTCATCGACACCTTGTTCCCGACAAGAAAAGTGGAGATCAGGTCCGCCGTGGTTATCGAGTCACTGACGGTGTGCTGCATGGGAACGAACAGACGTGGAAGAGAGAAGAACCAGTTCTACTGATATTAAAAGAAATACAAAGCACAACCACAGATATTAGAAACACTTGAAGTAAAAAGATCTTCGTTATTTAGTGTCACTACCCTTGTAATAAGTTGTAATAGGTCTGTTATTGTTTCGTGTATGAGCGGTGCATAGTATAATGAGTTGTAGTGGGTCTTTTATTGATGAATGGTGTATGGGTGGTGTATGAGCAGTGTATGTATGTTGTGTGAGTGGTGTATGGAAGTGTATGTGTGGTGCACGGATGGTATATGTGAGGTGTATGGTGTATGTGTGTGTGTGTGTGTGTGGTGTAAGAGTGCTGCACGAGTGGTGTGCGAGTGGTGTATGTGTGGTGTGGGTGTGGTGTACGAGTGGTGTATGTGTGGTGTATGAGCAGTGTATGTATGTTGTGTGAGTGGTGTATAGAAGTGTATGTGTGGTGCACGGGTGGTGCATGTGTGGTGTATGAATGGTCTATGTGTGGTGTGTGTGGTGTAAGAGAGGTGCACGAGTGGTATATGTGTGGTGTGGGTGTGAGTGGTGTACGCGTGGTGTGTGTGCAGGGCCGGTTCTACCTATTAGGCGAACCTAGGCAGTTGCCCAGGGCGCATTCAGGTAGGGGGCGCAAAAATGGCCTGCTGTTTTTTTTTTAAATAATAAATTTAGGGAAAAGATCATTTTCACAGATTGACATTAGCAGGACACCTTTCCTCTGCGTGTAGACTGACCACCACGCTAGTTTCTTAGTACATGTATTACAGGAAAATCCCATTATCCTGGGCGCACTTGCAGTGACCAGCTAACCAGCAGGGAAGTAGAGGGCGGAGAGGGGGCGGCAGAGGGGCGGGGAAGGGCGGAGGTTTGGGGCGGCGTTGGTGAGTGGGGATGGGGACTGGTGGCGCAGTCATGGAGAGGGGGCACAAAAATGGCCTGCTGTTTCGTTTTTTTAAGTGATGAAAAGTGTTAGGGAAAAATATTTTCATAGAATATTAGCAGGACACCTTTCCTCTGCTTGTAGGTTGACTTCACCGCGCGAGTTTCTCAGTTCATGTATTGTAGGAAAACCCATTATTACAGGGCGCACTTGAAGTGACCACCTAACCAGTGGGGAGGAGAGAGAAGAGGGCGGATGGGGCGGTGTATAGACAGCGGAGGGGCGGGGGGAAAGGCGGGGTTGGTGAATGGGGCCTGGTCAGGGTGGACCCCTACAATGGATGGGACCACATTCCATTGATACCAACCTCACCTTTATTCTTCTATCCTTCTTTGGAAGACGTTCCGCATTCACACATTAAAAACGCCGCAGCTGAGATCAGGGACAACAACACTGACTTGAGTTTGCTACACAAGTTTCTTTTGGGTTATGACAACTGTTTTATCCTCAATATTTGTTACGAACTTTGAACCCCAGGGAACTTAGCTAATGTCACGATCGAATTCTTAGTTAATAAGAGTATTAAAGCCTTTAGCAAACAAATATCAGAGTCACTTAATTGAAGTTCAATAGCATATCTATTTTTATTGTCAGATTTCAGATCAGTTTATTTAATTTACTGTGACGAACCTGTTTTCTCCTTAGTGCTGTGTACAGCGGTGACACTGATGGCCTACAGTCTTGTACTTACTGTAGTGACTCATGGTCGTGAATATTTAACTTTCTTATTAATTATTTTCGGTTCGACGAGTGTATTACACTTAATTTAGTTGTCAAATTGTAATTTTTGTTTATTTTTATTATCTAAGAGTGCATCTGTTTGTTTACAGCTTGAACGGATAGCTTGTTGTTATTTTATATTGACAGAATATTTGAAATTGGTTATTAAGAGATTTATGTCTATTAAACTATAGTCTTTATACTTCTCTAGTTTTCAACAAACCCTATCAGGCCGGAGACCAGCTGCCTTAACACCATGATTTACAACTTTGTATTGTTAGCATCTAGAAGACTTTCCCTTTGTACTGCCCCACCCACCTGTCAGGTGTGACTTTGGATGGGAACATGTGATAGCTGCGCGATGATGGTGGTCTAGATGCTAGAAGCTGTGATAGCTTGAGTTTTAGACCACACAGCAAAATAAGACCAGAGCAAGGTGCTACAGATTTCTTGTCTCCATCAGTGTGCAGTCAGTCGTCACTCCAAAAAACCTTTTACACGAATGTTTGAAATCCCCCTACTGAAGTGTAGGTCTGATTTGGTAGGCATGCAAGTATCCATGTGTGCATGATGCACGCCTGCAATTGAAAAACAGACGTCGTTTTTCTTGACAAAAAGTAGTTCTTATTTATAAGTTATTAATCAAATCGGAGAGCAAATTCTCGAAAAAGGTTTAATTTTAATAAGCCATTCTTTGACACTTCTGAATTCCAACACTTCTGGTCATAATGAGTTCTTGCAGAAAACCACTTTTCCAGCAAACATGTAGTCAGTGCGGTTTTACTTATTAGTTCGTCTGTAAGGTGAGAAAGAAGAGAACGATTGAAAGCATGCCGAGGTGCTAGGTGAAAAGGCCCAAAGGGTAGCGATAAATCTGTCACAGTTAATGACCAGTGGGATCAGATTAGAAGACTGGACAAAGAAGGTGGTGCGATGTTACTTGATAGTTGTCCGTGAGAGGAGAAAGAGAGAGGAGAGAAAGACTGAAAGAACCTAACTGGGGTGGCTTAGTGAAGAAAGGTAGAGATAAATCTCTACCACTTTAAAGGCAGTCAGATCACATTAACCGGGCTGGACAACCAAGATCGGGGGGGGGATGGGGGTAGGGAAAGGTAGTCTTAACTGTAACTTAAAACCCACAGGATGTTGTGAAAACCTCACTTTACTGAGCGGCTGCAGACATCTCGTGCTGTTGTTTACTGTGTAATGGTCTGTTCGGGCGCTTGGAGCTATCATCCTTCCAAAGCTGAATCAGCAAAAGGTCTAAACTCTAATAGAAGATCTGTGAACTGAACTGTTTTATAAGACTTTATTTGTGAACTGAACTGTTCTATAAGACTATATCTGTGAAGTGAACTGTTCTATAAGACTACATCTGTGAACTGTTCTAGAAGACTATATTTGTGAACTGGATTTAGCCGTACAAGAGTGAACAGTGCAGACTGTCCTACAGCCCCGACATCATGAGAGTTTGTAAAGATAAGTTCGCATGATTTTTATACACTGTGATAGAGCTGTAAATAGGTTATTAACACAATTTGTCTCTTTCTTTACCTTCATTTTATTTCCTCATTTCTTATAATGCTTATTTTGTTTGTGTAGATGCAAAGGGTTGTGATAGTGGTGGTACAACCTTTTGCAAAACTTTTCATTGCACAAACGGGTCCCTTAAAGCCTTGTGGTCTTTAATGTAAGCCTGGGTTTGTTGTTTAAAATTTCAGTTAAGAAAACAGAGTTAAGCCTAAATGTACAACTTTTTTTTTTTGGGGGGGGGTAACTGATTTCTTTATTTTGGGGGTGGGGTGGGAGAGGGGGCGCAGTATTGTCTTTCGCCTAGGGCGCAACACAGCCTTGCGCCGGCCCTGTGTGTGTGGTGTAAGAGTGGTGCACGAGTGGTGTATGTGTGGTGTGGGTGTGGTGTACGAGTGGTGTATGGATGGTATATGTGTGGTGTATGAGTGCTGCTTGTGTCGTGTATGTGTGGTGTGGGTATGGTGTACGAGTGGTGTATGGATGGTTTATGTGTGGTGTATGAGTGCTGCTTGTGTGGTGTACGAGTGGTGTATGCGTGGTGTGTGTGGTGTAAGAGTGGTGCACGAGTGGTGTATGTGTGGTGTGGGTGTGGTGTACGAGTGGTGTATGGATGGTATATGTGTGGTGTATGAGTTTTCTTCATTTGTACGTCATGTTCAATGGAAAACAGACGTTATCGAGAGGCCGTTAAACATGTCTGCGTGAAGCTGCAACAGAAAGACCGGTCGGAAATCTCTGAATAACCAAAGCATAACATTTTGGTTCTACCATCTGATGGACATGTTGTGTTGTCGTGGTCATCGTGCAGCTTCTTAAACACTGTACTTTCTCCGGACTTCCTCTATTCTGACCGCCGTCTATCATCGACTGTCTTTGCTCCCCACATTTGTGACTTCAACTGCAGGTCTCTATTGCTCACCGTAGCTACAACTGAAGATCAAAAATCTCCTCTTACCTTATTAAAAAAAGTTTTGCAATCAATTCCGTCTTCCTGAAACATACACATTCTCTGTTCGTTTAGTTGTTTCTGACCTTGTCCCTGCTGTTGTTCTTGTCCCGTTAAGTAGTTGTTCCTGTCCTTGGCCATTCAAATCGTGCTTTGCTGTCTCCCCTTATCATGTCGTCTACATAGTGTAATCTCCATCACAACAAGTATTTTTCTGTCGTTGTCTCCGCGAGAAGTGTCTGTCTCTGTGTCAGCTGTGCTCGTTCATTCTGTGGCTGCTGGAGCTGCCCGGCAAATGGTGCAGATCGAGGACCCTCTGCGGTGACATATCCGAGCGTGCATTTCTCCAAATTACTCACAAGGGAGAGAGAAACAAGCTAAACACTGTTCCCTTGCCAGTGCCAGTGCCAGCAAACCACACTGGACAATATCTTCTGGAACAGCGATCTTCTCTTTGATTTCCCGTCACGAGCAGCTGGTCGTCAGTCTAATGTCACACTGGTTCTTCTAGACCTCGCAGGATTTTTTTGCATTCCCCATAAACTGTCAAGTCCTATTCTCTACAGAGTTGTTACACTGAGATAAGAAAGCCATAGGAAGCAGGGTAGTCAGTGGCACAACTTCGGTTCTCTCATTATTTTTGAGAAAGATGTCGATCATTAGCTGATGAAAGAGATGTAAGACCTAGAGGTTAAAGAAGCAAATATGTTTTTACTGGGATGTTCGACTCGTACGAAAATGTCAATATTATTGTTTATTTCAGGTGAGGTAAGGATTTTTAATTCGATGTGCTTCTGTTAATTTATTTGAAACGTTTGCTTGTGTGAAGGTAGGATTACAGGAGAGAGAAGAAAGAAACAGAACAAAAGGAATACAGAAAGAAAGAAAGTATCAAAGGATGTGAGGAGGACGATGGTCACAACAGGGGCGACTTGTAACGACGAAGAAAAAGACCGACAGTGTCTTCGGTTTCGAATCTTCAATAAAAAGAAAGTATTCCCCTTTAATCAAGTTTTTTTCCCCCCTCACCTATTTTTTTGTTACATCTTCATGCGACGATGTTCTTCACTCAAGAGTTTTGAACTTCAAACCATTTGTCAGAGCGATCTTCAAGTCAATTGTCAGAGTGAAAAACTTGCCAAACGCCAGTGAGGGTATGGGGTTGACACGAACACATTTATCCACGGATAGAAGACATTTCCCTCCCTCTCTCTCTCTCTCTCTCACACACACACACACACACACACACAGACAGACACACACACACACTCACAGACAAAGAGAGCTAAGTGTCCCACTCAGTGGTCAGGTGTTCGTGCAATCTGTTTATTGAGATCCTCTAGCAGCGCGGGATTCTTGGGAAGCATCCAGCATCTCCAGGGCAGGTGCAAAAGAGAAGGAAACATAGCTTGAGCAGGACAAAGAAGTGGAGAGAACATCGCTGTTGATCTGTGTAAATATAAGGTAGACCACATATCTGGGCAGTCGATGGCACCTCGAAAGATTTCAGGCCACAGGAAATCCAGCAGCGTATTCCGCGTAAATTGTTTTGTGCTTAACATTATATCCATCAAAAAATCCACCGGTGTACTTACATGTATAACTTATTGTGCTTTTTATCATTTATCACAATTTTTTTCTCGACAAGTGTTTGAATAAATAATGCAATGACAATTAAACACCGAAGTGAATCAAGAAAGAAGATATTTGAAGAAGCATCCCATGGTTGTCGGGAGAGCATCGAACTGAAGACCGTGGATTTTTAACACAGAAAAAGGTCGCATAGCATCACCTAAAAACATGTTTAAATAATATAATGTAACATAAGAAGAATGAACAGCACTTAACACCAGAAAAACAATACTTCGTCGCATGAACGACCGCCGTTGACATCAACATGGCATCATGGCAAATAAAAGGCTGTGACATTATTGACACATTGTCTCTCTCTCTCTCTCTCTCTCTCACACACACACACACACACACACACACACACACACACACACACACACACACACACACACACACACACACACACACACACACACACAAATACACGGTATCACCCTTTTTTTATCGTGAATGATAGTTCTGACAGCAAGGAAACGTGTCATTTGGGAAGAAAATAACAATACCTGTGTTGGACACAAACACCATGACACACATGGCTAACCCGTTGAAACAGGGAGGTGTACACTGAGCTAAACAGAGACACTAAAGCAGTGCTTCATCTACTGGGGTATGCACACCTTGACATCAGTCCACAGGCTGATTTATATCGTAAGGAGAGGCCACCGTTAATGCACTCAAGCGTCTGATGTATCGGTATGTAAACTTTTAGTTTCAGACGACTCCACAATACACAAATCTACCCTACAATGTGTCAAGGAAATTGTTTATGTCTGGAAATGATTTCTGCTAAGGAATGCGGCCTCCACACAAGCATCGGTAACAATGTCAGTAAGAGATCAACTCACAACAAGTATAGTCATACTTGTTCTCAGTTTGCCTAAGAGGTAACATGCACTAAAATTAAAGGCCTACAAGAGGTGAAACTCATATTAAGAAAGTCCACGGAGAACATTAGGTTTTCAGCTTTTCCAATGGCTGTAGTCTTCGCAGAGTAAGATTATCCACATGCATTACTACCGCTATTATTTGTTTACCTCTTTGTATGGTTATGTTTGTAGATCGTTATCTCGATAAAAGTGTGTGTGTGTGTGTGTGTGTGTGTGTGCGTGTGTGTGCTGTGTTGTGTTGTGGTGGTGGTGGTGGTAATGGTGATGGTTGTTGGTGGTTGGTGGTTGGTGATTGATATTTTGTAGCGAGGTGACCTCAGTCATTAGGAAAAAATACACTCTTGTAGACCTTTAATTTTCATTATTCAGTTCTGTCTCTGATCCCAATTGTCCTTTTTGTAAAAGACATCATTTTCCCGTTTTGGCTTCTGGGTTCAAAGTCCGTGTAAAGTTTGTTTTTGCTTATGATTTCTGCAGACTGCCAAGGCAATGAAAGGGTAGAAAACTATAGGCCTCGGTACAACGCCTTGACAACGTTTATGGAGGGCTTGACTCTGGTCAACGAACTCCACACAAAATACCTGACAAGAAGAGACGGAGACATCCTTGGAGAGCCGACATCACACATAATGACGTGGGACCAAAGTCTCCGCAAACCACAGTATCTACAATCCACATCACCTTGTAGGCCATTGAAAATACTCGGCGCCATATAACAATTAGAGGAAAACACTGATGTCCACCGCTGACGTCACAAAATGCCACGACACGTTCAAAAAAAAAAACAACACAAACAGTTATGTGAAGTCCCCCGAAGTCATCGATCTCCGACGCGAGGGTATTACAGTCCTCAAATTTCTTCAGAAAAATCCCATCTCCTTAAAACTTGCGACCCAGCCGGCGTCCTTGACCCCCCCCCCCCTCGTCCTTCACACAGACGTGTGGTCGCCCTTGACCTTGCGCGTCTGCATGGGGATGTAGGCGTGTTTCCTGTCGGCCGTTTCCATGGCGCTGTAGCGCTTGCCGTTGATGCTCTTGGTGCCACCGCCGCCGCCGCCGCCGCTGCCGTCGTGGTGGTTGTGGAGCATGCCCAGGTGGTTGCCGCCGTTCTCCGACTCGTGCGAGTCGTCACGGTTGTGCACGCTGGTGGCGTACGTGGTGGCCCTCGACGTCTCGGTCCCTACACGCAAGATGTTCAGCCGCGCGCACGTGCGTTTCATCTGCGCGATGACCTGCGCAAGGAAAAAGAAAAGGACACTGAGCAACGCAATGTTCAAATGCATCCCGTGAAGCAGAATCGTAAAGCCCTTCATGTGCAATTCAAATGCTATCGACAAAAAGGGAAGAGAGGGCTGCCCCCAAGAATGGAAATCAAAGGCGGATGATCAACGCTTGGCTCTAAAATCAAACCAAGCACCAGATCAGCTCCACTCAGCTCAACGATATGAGGTTAGTGGTGTTGCTTTCAGAAGAGCTAGTGTCCTCGCCAACATTAATTAAACACTAAGATTTTACTTGAGGTTACTTTACTGCGACATATATAGAGGTAGTTCTCTCGCCCTCGTTAAGCATGTTTTTCGTCCTCTCACTGTTATATATCTACACAGTCTTAAAATTAGTTTAAAGGTGTGTCACACCATCACTGACGCAAACGTATTTAGAAACATAATAGCAAGGTATTTACTGCTTATTTGTTTGATCACAACGGCTGCAATGACGCATTTTTATTAGCAGCCACAATAATAATAATAATAACAACAATAATAATAATAATGCAGTCATGCTATATAGCGTGCAGCAATACACAAGCAGAAGGAAGATAACAGATGCACCGATGATTTAAGAGAGCGGCTCCATGACAACGAAGAGTATCAGAAATGTATTTCTTTCTAAGTCCAGAAAACGAAGCTTTAATTAAGATATGGCTCTGGTCGGGACGAGAAAGAAGTTCCAGATACCAGCAGCAGACAAAGGGCTAGCAACAAATCTTCTTTATTGCTCGAAAAACAGATCAAAGGTCACAACATCGCTTTCCACGCATATCAGTCTCCAGTAACAAGACTAATTACTGGTGTCCGGCAAGTTTTCGCTCTCTGCCAGGTTTCGGAGCATACATTACTTACTTCTGGTCAATAGCGCACAAGACAGATGAAAATTGTGTACCAAACATTTCTCCAGCTGCAGGAAAACGAAAATGAACATTCTGAAAAAAAAAAACTCGGCAAATAATCAGAACAAATGGGTTGGTTTATGGCAAGTACACGTAGGAGAACAGGAGAGATAAACGTCTCCGCCTGCTCCCTCTTCGTGCCTCACTGCAGTGGAGGGTTGCTGGCCCCTAATTGCACGCTGAGTTTTGCTGGAGGCAGGGGTGGGGGAGGGAGGGATGGTTTGGGGTCCGTAACGACAATTCACAGCCACTGGATACGGTGGACAAGCGACTGACCACCTTTGCGCATGGGCTGCAGAAGAAGGATGTTCTCCGGAAAGCCGCCACATTTGTCAGGCGAGACATTTATTTTCCAGGAATTTTCGCGAAGCTGAACGTGCGGGTAATGTCGATGTTCCATTTATGAGAAGAACAGTCAAACTTTATTCAGAAATATAAAACTGAAGAAGTATGACCTGGTCTGGGTAACGTCCCTTTCTTCACTTGTTCTCGAGATACAAACCTACAAACATCACTGTGCACAGAAAGAGGCCAAAAGCATTGACGTCAGTGTTGTACACGGATACAACCAATCGGAGAACTGAGATTATATATTGATAGGTGTATTTTCGACCAGTTGATGACTCACGGATATGACATCTTTCTGTTTATTGTGATGTGTGTCGGTTTTTTTCCCCCTCTAGTATAAAGGATGGCTATTCTCTTGGACTTCAGGGAAAAGTATCTCTGACTGGGCTCAGTTAATTGATAAAAAGTTAAGTGTAACATAAGAAACAAGGTAATATAAAAAAGAACGGTATCTACAAATAACATTCATGACCACCTATCCGCCATAAAGTACCCATCAGGATGTTATGGGCCCGCGAATGTCAGTATTTTTGACGCCTGAATACAGCTCACTCCATTACAGTTTTGACTGCGATGGGGGAGCTACAGGATGTTTAAGTTGATCCTTAGATATAGTAGCATTTTCTTCTAAAGTCGTCGCACAAGCCAGTTAAAGCAGTCTCTTTATGTACTGTCAGTCCTTCCACGACAGACTGAAAGAAATGTGCCCTTGGCTTGCTTTGCCTGAATCCATTTTTGACAGAAGTACAATATGTAGGGGATCTGGAGGTCCCTTTTGTCCTGCCAGAGACCTCTTTAACTCTGTAACTTCAAACATTGGTACCGATGCAAATATGTTGTAACCCCCCCAAAAAAACATTAAAAAGTTGTCTCAAAAAGTCTGATAGTAAATGGACAGCTGTATTAATTAATTTGTTTTTCCTTTTTCTTTACCTTATGCATGAAATGCCACTGTCTCCACCATCAAAAAAATGGACGCACGGCTGTGTTTTAGACACGATTATAAGTAAATGGTTCATTTGAAACCCCAAATTTGAAGCGAAAACGATTCGTTGTCTATAATTAAAGCCTGATTTGATATTTCACTTGAGTTTTCCTTTAAAAACAGAACTTTTCGGGAAAGGACAGCCATCCCTCTCTTCCGGCGTAAAGACGGTTGGGACTGTGTGGACGGCTTACAGGCAAGTACATGCGCAGAACTATCCTTAACCTCCGACTGCCGGTCTTGTGAACAGGTGTCCCGAGACGATATCTGAACCCAGGCCTCTCTCTGCTGTAGTGACAACAAGTGTTTAAACCAGAAAACTACCAGGCACCCATTTTGTTGCTAGGAGTTAACTGTTGGCATTCTGAGAGACGATCGAGACATGGGGTATCGAAACTTTTTTTAAACAGCAGCAGCAGCAACAGAAAAAGGATGAGGAAGTGAAGGAGCTGCACCATCTTAATGATAAATTATTTATATTCTCATAAAGTATGTTACCAGAAAATACAATTCAGTTTATATGGATCGCAGCTTGTCTTTGCCATACATTCTAACACCTAGCACAAATCGAGATTTACACTGTCTTGCCATAGAGACACCCAGTAAAGGAAAAGCTCAGCAAACATGCATCATGCAAAGCAAATGTAGCAGGGACCCAGTTAACAGTCAACACTTGTAAGACAATTTAACACCCAGAACCGATGGCTGGGAAAGATATCATCGTTAACCTATTAAATAATATGATTATATACAGTATGTCATCTGGTTAGTCTGTCTGACATTATGAATTACCAATTAATTCCTTCTTCCTTTAAACATCTATCCAGAAATTTCCCTGCTTTACACTGGATGTTTTGGTTTATTCTAAAAATAATTTATCTTGAAAGAAACCTGAATGGCATAAGTCATATGATTCAGGGGACCTTAGTAGTTGAGGATACATTCAGCATAGAGATTCTTCCCATAATTTTGGCCGTGTTCCTCGTGTTTGACACATTCATTTTGGGCATTAAGGACACTGCAAAAAAACGCCATCGGAATGATAAATGCCGCCTGTTGATTCCTTAATAGGTGAGAAAACAATATTCTCCGATGCCATGATCTCACGTTTGCCAGCTAGGAAACACCTGGAACTCCAAATATTCTGAGCGCAGGACCAATGAGCCCTTCAGAAACATGAAAACTCGCTAATGAAGTTGAAAGGTTGGTATATTCTATTCTCTGGAAATCCCTGTCTAGGTGGGACCTGTAGTCTGTCTATGCCTTGTGAACAGACAGTTGTTCTGTCCTGCCGAGCGCTCTAAAATTCATGGCTTGCGCGTAATTTCTCACCAGCATCTTGTTAGGCCCCAGAGGCAGGAGAAATTTAAACTTATGGAATTCATGGATATTCGATGGTCTACGAGAAGATTTGCTAATGTTTCGCCGTGTCTTTGCATATGCAGTTGATCAGGGCCGACTCTGAGACCAAGCAGCTTGGTGAGTGCCTGCTACAGATGCTATTTTGTTCGGGATTAGTTAAAACCACTTGGTGGATAACATGCGGCTAATATGGAACGAGACATCCTAATGAAGTCGGCAGACATGCACGAACGACAGTCTAAAGAATCTCATTAGTGTTAGCTGAGAAAGAAACTTCAATTATATTTTCCATTCAAAACGCTGGATTTCTAATGTTAATTTCTAACTTCTGATTTTCTAATTATCTAATTTCTAATGTTGTTTTTCACCCTACATGAGTTGCATATTGGCTAGTCACGCCTAAAAGATTACAGATGTTTACATAGTTATAGTCCCCTACGAGAAAATGTCTAGTATTGCTGTTATTTTTTTGTATATCAAAATTATAATTATCTTGTCAAATTCAAGTTCTTGTGAGAAATTGTGACAAATGACACAAAGAAATTCCTTTATAATATTTACACCAGTGTTCGCGCATCACGTGACCCATGAAGGACTTTGCACTGCAACCCTGCTACACTAAGAAACAAGTTTCTGAGAGACGACATGCAAGGCTGAGGGAATAGACGATGATGGGCAGCACATCTCTGTGACACAGCATACAAGGCTAAGGAGAAGGGAAAATGGTGAGCAGCTAGTTCTCAGCTCGCCGACACACGTGCGTTTGACAACATGTTAAAGCGACTGACGCACAGAGTAGATGGTTTGAAGGAGTTGGTGGAGGGTGGGAGAGAAGGAGAGAAAGACAGATCGTAGCCTGGACCAGACAGGGTGTCCAACGAAGAGTTGGCAAGGGAGGCAGGGCGGTGGGATGCAACCTCACATAAACACCACTATGAAAGCGACGAGTGAATTGCACCTATAGTACCTGTAGATGCTAGACATACTTCTCACACTAACAAACTGAATGTCTTCCCGAGAATGCCTTCTGCACATTTTCCGGGAAATCTGAAAAAAGTTCACATCATTCAAGAGTTTGCTTTACAGAAAATTGTGATAAAATTTTTAAGTAATGCGGGGTCGTTAGAAAGAATTTTATAGGTTAAATGAAAAAAGACTTTTCTGAATAAGACAGTACTACGGTGATCTTACCTATGTACAGCCAGATGCATTAATTACAAAAAATCATTTTTAGTATTACAAGACTATCGAAAAGATGAAACAGAAGTCATGACTGTTAAGAAGGCCCACAAAAGACATATTCAGAAATGAATAAATACTTGCTAGAAAATCAAAGAATGGACGAGCACAGGAGTTTAAAGACGACCACTAATCCAACCAGTTGATCTTTGTATTTATGCAAAGCTACACATCGCTCATTAAAAACAAAAGATGATGTTGCTGCAGTGTGTGTAACTCTTCACAACCAAGAGTAATAAATAAAGTACAACATTCTAAGACAGGCAAAGCATGTATGCTACAATGTACTACACTACATCGGTGTATGTAATATAGAGTAACAACAAAATAAATGTTCATTACAACAGTGCATGTACTCTAGAGTATCATCTAAACACTGATGAAACGGGCATGCTACAGTCAATTAGCGTGTTATTTGAAAAACAATTAAATCCGTTAAGTACAATAAGCTGGATATAAATCCCTAAACACGAGAAAACAAAGAGATGAATTGTGTTTTGTAAACGAGACACAGACAGCTGTCTCCTGCGTTACCTCTCCGTTGAAGAAGCAGAAGATGAGGGCAACGAAAAATCCCTGAAACAGAATAATAAAGTTATTTAAAAAAAAAAGTAGTAGAGAGTCGCCAACATTTACAATCGTTCGTTCTTGCCATCTTAAACTACTACCATATGCCAGCACCCGAGATATTTCCTGGGGCTTTAGCTATGAACTACTACTGCTTGCCAGCACTTTACTTATCTCTTGGGTTTGTAGCAACCAACTACTAACACTTGCCGCACTTTATATCTCTCCTAGGCTTGTAGTTATGAATTACTACTTCTATTGCCAACACCATCCACCTCGGGCTGTACTTACAAAGTAAAGGTAAAGTTATTATGTGGTTATCTATTCACTGGGAGCATTTCGGGGTCATGTAATTGAAAGCGGGCCTAGACCTTTAGGTCGGTGATAATCTAGAGGACTTGTTGAATTTTTTTAATTAGTGTTTTACGCCGAGCCAGCAACTAAGGCTATATCACGGCAAGGCAGCCAGCCCTGTAAACAGATGCCACATGCAGAGAAAGAACAGCGTGCCCGAGACGAGAACTGAACCCAGGACAGCCAACCTTCACTGTATTGGTGACAGGCGCTAACCGTTGCGCCACCGAACCGCCATAGGACTTGTTGAAGCTGAAGGTATTGAGTTGATGTGAGCAATGGAAATGGTATCTCTGGTTCTACAGGCCAGGATGAAATGGATGTGCGTGGGATTTTCACGTGACTGTCTACGAGTTGAACATATTGTGGGAGGATTTACTTGTGTGCATACGTATGAGTACCTATCGGGCGGGGTCTAGATTTTGGTGGTTCCAAAGAACAGATTGTGTCGTCTGCGAAACTTACTTCCGGGGGTCAACCGACACAGCACTGCTGCTGGGACAAACCTCTCTTTCACGGACTAACGTAGTGATCACGTTGCGCACCAGCCCCTATGCACAAACACCACACACTGTGCTCACCCATCCCAGTCCGCTACTTTGATTTGCAAGGAGCTACTCGACGGAGACCTGAGTCGGTCAATGTTGAAGTATTGACAGGAAGGAAGCCCTCCCCAAGTGTGTGTGTGTGTGTGGTGGTGGTGGTTGGGGGTGAGTCACGCCAGTAACACCAGCAAGAGAAGGCACTGCAGCCATCGACTCCTCCAAGACCAGTGATTCTGTTGCTATTCCTCCTTCCAGCTATAAGCCGCACAAAGATCTCCTCTCCAGACCTTTTTAGTCACCCCCGTTACACCCTTCCCCCCCCCCAGCACACATTTTTAGTTTTGGCCTTGGTAGGCCCTTCATGCTGTGATACAATCTCTCATTCTATCTCATATCGCACAAAGCGCAGCAAATCGTCTCGGTTAACATATCTTGTCCTTCCCTCATACATTAACAACGAGCTCACTGTGGCGAGAGAGCGTTACCGTTAACCCGGCTATCGGAGCTGTGACATAAAGAATACGTCACTTGGAGAAGACAGCCCCACAGTGACATCACAAAACGGTTAAAGCGCTGAACTGAGGTTGTAGCCGAGGGACATACGAGGTGAGGCAATAAACAATGCGCCAGATATACGTAGACTGTATATCTTCGCGTCTTTGTAAAGTGTAGAAAGTGTGTAGGCTTATATTCAAATGTGAGACTGGGTGACGTGTGTGTGTATGTGTGTTGGAGGAGAGGGGTAAGTCCGATATAGTAAGTCAGCTACAGCTTTCATAGACAAAATACATCTGTTTCGTCAGCCAGAAAGCAGCTGCACTTAGAAAAGAAGGCAGTTGCACTTAAAAAAAAAGAGAGCTGCTAAATGACAGCTGTGATTTGCACAGCCAAGGGACAACTTCAATTTTTTTTTCAGCCAGAAGACCGCTTTAGTTTGAGCATTCGAAGGACAGCTGCAAGGAAGCTGCAGGGTGCCCGGGGGCATTGCCCGGGTCTGACAGCTACGACGACAGTCTGGTCTTGTGGTCTGTGTGATTACATGTAATCTCAGATTTGTCTCGTCTCTCGCAGAACCTTTGCACGTGCAGTGGACGTATTCGTGGCAGGCTATGAGAGGCCCACGAATGAAACAGTCTATGCCTGCTCCGGACACCTCGGACCTCAGTGACCACGAGAGGGGTCGTCGACACCAGACCACTTGTGAGAAAGTGGATTTTAAAGCCACGAGTCTCGCACATCCAATACATCTCTTTTTTTTCTTCGGCCACAATATGAGGTCAGGTCAGGTCAGGGTTAGGGCAACGCAGGGATCCACGGTAGCTCAGTCGTCTCAGTCGAGGGGAACGACGTGCTTCACAACTTGGGATGGACTTACAGTTAAACTGAAGGAAAGGGGTGACGCAGACTTACTTTCACGACCGTTGGAGTACATGTTCTTCAGCTCTTTAAGAGCTGCGCCTGTTACTTTTTCCCATTTCCTCAGTAGTATTTTGTTTTAGTTTATCCTTCTAGACATACATTGTCTTTAGTGTCCGAAAAGAATCGAGTACGTATCTAATTTAATTATATTAATAGAATATGTATGAATAAGGAAATCAGTGAATAAAATAAACAATAATGAAATCATCATACAAAGTTTATAATATGTTTAATGACACTTTCCAAACCGCGAAATGAGGTTCATCATCCGGACGCAAACACCAAAGCCTTATAAGACGAACTCCACTTTTTGAGAGAGCGTCTTCTGAATTAAGAACCAAGATGCTGGCTAGACTTCAACTGAGGGTCGCCCGGTAGTTAGAGGTTAAAACCCTCGCTTGTCATCACTGCCTTTGGTTTAGGTCTCGTCTCTATACACCTGTTCACAGGGCTGGCTGTCGACGGTTTTCTCCGGGTACTCTGGTTTCCATCCCCCTCCCTCTCCCCTCATAGTGCAAAATCGCCTGTAGGTGGAAGCATTTTCCTGCCAAACCAACCAACCACCCAACCACCCACCCAGACTCTTTAATACTCCAGCGCCAGGAGTTTCGGGGAGTTTGCTTGCTTCTGCCAACAGAAGCACCTACATACCGTGTTGCCTGAAAGTCTGGCCGAGTGTCGAGAGCTACCGGAGAGCCTGCGTCTAGGTAAAGAGGAGACGAGTGTGTGTGTACGTGTGCGTGTGTGTGTGTGTGTGTGTGAAAGAGAGAGAGTAAGCGTAGTTCACCCAGAATGTCTAGCGGTTCGTGCTAGCAGAAGTCTGGACAGGTATCAGTGCTCGTCGTGGTCCAAATTTCGTCTATAATCTCGCTTTCTATCAGACATGTGATGGCGGCTTAATTTATAGGAGGGTCTTTTAAATAAAAAATGTGTTGGACTGATTCTTGAATTCCACAAAACGGGGTTTATATATGTTGCGATCTGGTTGTTTTGTGCCAGAGTTTTATCAAAAACTGTCTTATTTTTTTGTTTTTGTTTCAGACATCGCTGAACTATAAATAAAATGGGGTTCCCGAAAAACTGACCGAGATGGTTGATAACAGACGTCTCTAACGCACGCACGCATTCACACACACACACACACACACACACACACACACACACACACACACACACACACACACACACACACACACACACACACACACACACCGTTCCTTTCCTCTCTCTGGATGTGAAACTGTTCTCATAATGGCTGTCGGTTTGTTTTCCTGGTGATCCCCCTCATCATCCTCTATCCCCTTATCGTCTTCAGTGGGATGCACTTTCCTACGAAACAATCCAACCATTCAACTGGCAGTGACGTGCTTGGGACCATACCTGGGAGTTGGTGACGAAGGCAGTGAACTGTTCGTACTCGGCTCCTCCAGGCTGGCCGGCGGGTAGTCGATACACTGTGACGAACAGCTGGGCGCCGAACAGCGGGATCAACACGAACGTCGCTTTCAGCGCCCGCCTGCAGTAAACAACAGAATAACTCACCTGCTCCCAGGACATGGTCACATCAATTGTATTCCTCTCGGAAATTTCCCCTTATTTTTTCTGTGCTTTTTCCTCGTGTTTCTTTATTTTTGTTGTGCTTGGCTGTTTCTGTTGTTTTTTTGTATGTTTGTCGTTGTTGTGTCTTTGATTGGATTATTTCTTCTTTATTTTTGGCCAAAGAGTTGTACACAAAAATTTTAACTAATATAAATATAAACTACCATACGATTGCATACATTTTTTTTTTTTTAGCACAGGCATCATGCATGGGTGTGATTTACCTGTCCGTCAGTCTTGTCTACCCACCGTGCTACCTGCCATCCTTTGATCCAAACTCAAATGCGAAAATGTGACCGACACACGCGCTCCCACATCGACACAACCACAGCAAAGGTAATTTACCTGAAGTTGCTGGGCTCGTTTGGATGTGTCTGCAGCTGTGTCAGCAATACTCTCAGGATATTGCATAAGAAGAAAAGATTGACCTGTGACCCAAACAGAAAAAAAAACTGAGTGGCTCAGCGCCAAAGCCTTTAGGATAAGGGTACTCCGCTAACACCTTCATCGTTACCGGTTCTTACGGGACAACGGCAAGTACCCGACCGAAATTAAAAACACTAATTCATTTTCAACCGAAGCTTAGCCGGCGAAGTGGTGATAATCATATTTAGTGCTGGCACTAACACCGGTTGTCAATGTTACATCACACTGACTCCTTGACTACATTGCTATTGCTCGTGACGAACGCAGCGAAGGCAGAAAATATGTGACGGGTTTACCAAGCTGCGGCCACCCAGGCTCGTTTGGACTGAGCTCTGACCATTGGCAGACACGTGGGTTTATGACTTTCAGGCGGCATTTACGAATAATAAACATGTGTTTATGCATGATTAAACCTGTGGACTGCCATGTCGCGTGAAGCGCGATCGCTGAGCTTCTTGCAGAGAATGCGAGGAGCCAGCATGCAGTCGATTTCGCTGCTCATCAAGTTAAATAAAATAGATATCCACATGCTGGCTAGGATCTTGGGAGAGACTTCTCATACTTTTAAATCACGTATTTTAGCTGTTTTCACCACATATTATATGACAAGACTGTATAATATATAATGCCTCTACATTGTTAAGTCTGCTAAGACATTGTTAAAGAGAGTGACGTCCCTTCGCCTTACCGGCTTGAGGGAACTAGCTCTCCGGATTTCTTTGGATTTTGTTATTTGTATAAGCTGATTTTGATTTTGGAGTCCATTGTTTGACCTGTCGTCATCCTAGTGATTTGCTAGACTGTGTTTCTTGATTGTGACATTTTGTTTCACTTCTACGGCTTCTGTTGATCCGCTGTAACAGTCTTTTCTTCCACGCCGCCATTTTCATCTCAGTCCAGTTTCTTGTTTGTGAAGTCGACAGCGAGATGAAACAGGTTCATTGTGGCTAAACTTGTTGATGACTCGAGGCAGCAAAACTGTGTATTTTGTTTGAAATGTGGAGGCTTTATCCTCAGCATTCTTCATCTGTTCTTTCTGATGACTTCTCCGATGACAAGCAATTGCAGATCTAAACTCTAAATCTTCGCCGGTGAAACGTGTGGCCAGTCTCCTCAGACATATCTGGTCTCCAGTTTTATTCTGTCTCCAGGACTTTTTTTAAAAAACAATTTATGCAGTTATTTTAATTTCATAGACTCGTTGGATAATGAAGTACCGTATTCTTGAAGTTATTTATCAGATAGCACTACACTTTTGTTGTATTTTTATTATTATTATTATTATTATTATTATTATTATTATTCCCGTTTCTATGCGTTATCCCTTTTTCTCTCCTGTCCTCTTGGTTGGTTTCTTCAATTTCTCCCTATCATGATTATTGTTGTTATAATTAGTATCATTTGTATCATTTGTAAAGCGCCATGAGCCTGCTTTTAGGGTTGGGATATGGCGCTATAAAAAATAACCTTTGATATTGATATTGATATTGTTATTTGTACGGTGATGTTCTTTGTGTCTCGGCTAAAATGTCCCCATCCGATAGATAAGAAATGAAGAAAATATTTGACGATGAACATTAAAACTAAAATAAAAAATCAGAATTGAATGCCTGGTTTGAAAAACATTATTACATCAAATAACAAATACATTTTTATAACATCAGAAATTAAGTGCACTTACAAAGAGACAAAAAAGATTCGGTGTGTATATTATCCACTCCAAGTTCCCAAAACTCTTGGCCCAGCAACTGAAAGAAACAAAAAACAAAAGAGGAAGATCATCTTCTGTTGTGTTTATTGAAAAGGATTGTTAGATACGAAAGTATCATGAGCAAGAAATGTTGACGAGCATGCATGTACCGAGTGCGGGTATTCATGTTGCACACAAATTAACTTTCATTATCCCATAAACCAAAACTAAGTTTGACTTCAAATAGTGAAACCCCTTGCTGTCTAGTTTATACTTTCAAGAAAGTCTAAATACTTAGCTATATAATGTGATAATGTGAGTGAGGACATGTTAGTTCATGCTTTAGTACATGTTTTACTGACAGACTGTTAATATGTTACCATATGTTTTCGTGACAGCCTGACATCATGTTGGTCAGTTTGTCAGGACAGTTTGAGGATATGTTAGTACAAGTTCTCGTGCATAGGCAGTGGTGTAGGAACTAACGGGTGGAACAGGTGCCCCCCCAAAAAGAGATATAAGGAGTCAAGAATGTGAAAGTCCATCTTACTACGCCCCTGGTATGTTAGTACAGGATTTCATGACACAGAGGGAATGTAGAAAAACACAATTCAAACAGAATATATTACTGAAAATAGAGGTAAATGGATTATTATACCCGTCGTTGGCGTATATCACTCTTAAGATGACATAGAGGACGCTGCAGACGAGAGGAATACCTGCGAACAAAGTTGTAAGATTGAGATACTTGTTCTATTTGCACTTGCACGATTTGTTACCAGGATTTATGTGACATCTGACAAATAACAAATAAAAACCATACGAGATTGCTATGAATGAGGTACTACAACGAGGGCGAGTACAGAGTGTCAAGAAATTCAAACAACGAGAAAAAATTGCAAACAGACATTTTGAGATAGAATGAACGAACAAATGAGAGAAAGTACTGACGTATAAAATGTTTGACCTGCAAGTATTAGATCTATAAAAGAAAGAAAGAAAGAAAGAAAAAGTTTTTGTGTGGGAGATGCGGATGGGCAAAGTTTAGGAAAGAAACAAATTGTGAGTATAGCCGAGAAGCCGGCATGAGGCAACCCCATGTTAAAGCAACACCCACTCTGCACTATGGCAATACTGGAAACTGGGATTTCAACTGCTAGCGAAATGGCGCACTTCACTGCCACAGACATAACGGGTTTGTTTGTTCTCGAATATTCTGTGACT